>CM016619.1:3196918-4414492 GCA_005393395.2 Gossypium australe | reverse complement strand
TTCTTTGGCCGATAGGGTGAGGAATTATGATGCTTTATTTGAAATTGCTCGCACACTTCCTTCATCATTTTGTTGTTCAGATTCAAAGCATTATCTGAAATAATTCTTTCCGGCAAGCCATATCGGCATATGATCTCCCTTTTTTAAGAATCTGCACACTGCTGTCCTTGTCACATTAGCAAACGAAGCAGCTTCTATCCATTTTGTGAAGTAGTCTATGACCACAAAAATGAATCGGTGTCCATTAGAAGCTTTCGGGGAGATTGGCCCTATAACATCCATGCCCCACATAGAAAAGGGCCACGGGAAGTCATGACATGAAGGGGTGAAGGTGCTGCATGAATTTTATCCCCATAAACTTGACATTTGTGACACCTTCGTGCGTAACTAATGCAATCGCTTTCCATTGTCAACCAGTAATAACCGAGCCTCATAATTGCCTGGCCATAGTGAAGCCATTGGCGTGCGTTCCACAAACTCCTTCATGGACCTCTTCGAGTATCTTTCTGGCTTTAACAGTATCTACACATCTCAGGAGGACTTGATCTTTTCCCCTTTTGTACAGATGTCCCTATCGAGAACGAACCCCGCTGCCAATTTCTGATTGTTCTTTTGTCGTTCTCATTGCTTGCTCGGGATATCTTTGATTCTTGACATATTCTAAGATATCATGGAACCATGGTTGCTCGTCTGCCTCGTTGTCATGCAAAACAATGCGCCGGGGCCTCGTATATGCTCATCTGGAGAGGCATTATTTCTGTTTCTCGGTTTGCTTTGAACATTGAAGCCAAAGTGGCCAGGGCGTCAGCCAACTGGTTTTCCTCCCGTGGGAAATAATTAAAAAGTCACTTCTTCGAATTCTTCGACCAGTTCTATAACGAGATCGCGATATTTAACCAATTTCGAGTCCCTTACTTCCCAATCTCCACGGATTTGGTAAATCACCAATGCCGAGTCCCCGGAGACTGCCAAGACCTTAACGTTCTGCTCGATAGCTGCGCAAGTCCCATGATGCAAGCCTCATATTCTGCTATGTTGTTGGTACAGAAGAAATTTAATCTGGCAGTAAAGGGGTAATGGTACCCTTCGGGTGACACTAGGATTGCTCCAATTCCGTGCCCCAATGCATTTGATGCGCCATCGAAACTCATCTCTTCCATGATTTCTCTTTCGACGTTCACATTCTTCTTCCATAAGCATATCAAGTCTTCGTCTGGGAAGTCAAATCTCAATGGCTCGTACTCCTCAGTTGTCTGAGTTGCTAAGAAATCAGCTATTGCGCTCCCTTTAATCGATTTCTGGCTTACGTATACGATATCATACTCTGATAGTAGGATCTGCCATCGTGCCATTCTTCCTGAGAGTGCAGGCGACTCCATCATGTATTTTTATTGGGTCTAGCTTCGAAATCAGCCACGTCGTATGATACAGCACATATTGCTAAGCCTCCGAGTTGCCCAGACCAGAGCACAACAGAACTTTTCGATTGTCGGATATCTTGTCTCACATCCGTGAATTTCTTACTGAGATAATAGATCGCCTGTTCTCTTTTTCCAGACTCATCATGTTGCCCCAAGACGCAACCCATTGAGTTTTCGGACACAGTCAGATATAGTATTAGTGGCCTTCCGGGGTTGGTGGTACTAGCACCGGAGGACTAGATAAATACTGTTTATCTTGTCAAAAGCCTCTTGGCATTCCTTGTCCCATTCTCCAGAATTGTGTTTTCGAAGGAGTCGAAAAATTGGATCACACTGCTTGGTGAGTTGAGCAATGAACCGAGCAATGTAATTCAGTCTCCCTAGAAATCCTCTGACTTCCTTTTGTGTGCGCGGCGGCGGTAGTTCTTGTATGGCCTTTATTTTATCCGGATCAACCTCGATACCTTTCTCGCTGACGATGAATCCCAATAATTTTCCCGAGGTAGCCCCAAAGGTACATTTGGCAGGGTTAAGCTTTAGTTGGAATTTCCTCAGTCTTTCGAACAGCTTCCGGAGGTTCTCAACATGCTCTCTTTCTCCTTGAGATTTGGCGATCATATCGTCGACATAGACTTCTATTTCCTTATGCATCATGTCGTGGAACAGTGTCACCATGGCTCTTTGATATGTTGCCCCGGCATTCTTTAAACCGAACGGCATCACTTTGTAGCAGAATGTCCCCCACATCGTCGTGAACGTAGTTTTCTCCATATCCTCGGGAGCCATCTTGATTTGGTTGTAGCCCGAAAATCCATCCATGAAGGAGAACAACGAATTCTTCGCCGTGTTATCTACCAATGTATCAATGTGTGGCAGCGGGAAATTATCTTTAGGGCTGGCTCGATTCAAATCACGGTAATCCACACACATTCGTACTTTGCCATCTTTCTTCGGTACTGGGATATATTAGCTACCCATTCTGGATATCTAGAGACTTGCAGGAATCCAGCATCAAATTGTTTCTTTACTTCTTTCCTTTATCTTTAAGAGCATTTCTGGCCTCATCCGCCTTAACTTCTGTTGGATAGGCTTGCATTCAGGTTTCAGTGGGAGTCTATGGACCGCTATATCTTCGTTCAAACCTGGCATATCTTGATACGACCATGCGAACACGTCTTTGTATTCATGAAGCAAGGTGATTAGATCATGTTTGGTGTCTTCAGATATGGAGGTCCCGACTTTTACCTCTGCTTCTTTTCTTCACTTCCTAAATTCACTGTCTCGACCGATTCTTGATAGGGCAAAATCTTTTATCCTCTTGTTCTACCATTTTCAGTAGGTCTGGGGAAGAGGCATAATCTTCGGCGTCTTCTTCAGCCTCGAATTCTCCTACACAAATAGCCTTCTCGAAGTCGATTTTAGGACTCATAACAGGATTGTTCATGTCGTTGATATCCGAGCACCTGAAAAGTAAAAAAGAAAAGACTATAGAGGGACATCGTGACATGATGATATGGGATATATAGGGACAGGTAAAGAAAAATGAATGTGGAACCAATGAGAATGAAAGAACGCGACAAAATGCATCTTTTTCATGTTTCATTTAAAAGCTAGATAGACAAAATAAACTCTCACAACATATTCCCCTACAGCTTAGGGGTATACAAAAAGTTAATATGAGCATTACTCCGGAGGGGATTTGGAAACTACAAGGAGATCCACAGCAGTCCAATTGTTCAAAGTGAATCCTGGAGGACAAGGGCGTATCACGAAGAGTTTCCAATCGCATTATTCCCTTTGCCAATGACATTTATGCTGAAGTCCTGTAGACCCTTTTCTACCCATGACACCATACTCCGCGGTCCTCTTCTCTCGGGAATATAATTCCGGCCGAGGTAAATGTTTTCGACAAAGGCGGATATGTTATGGGTTCCCACTCTAATTCTCGACCTGTGACTCTTGCGATCCTTCTTTCTTGCTCCTTTTGCAATTGTTTCCTTCTTTGTTGCATGTCGGGCTTAAATCCTAAGCCGTATCGAGCCTTGTGGGGTACCGGTTTTAGCGCTCTAGCCATCCCTTGCTGGTATTCCCCAAGCCTTTCCTTGCTCGGGCTCCTTTTCCAACCGTTAGTTTGATTCCCATCCTGGTATTCTTTGACAACTTGGGTGTGGGGGCTTTGCTTCCTTCAGCAATGAAAGTAGCATTGATGAATTCAAAGGAACGGAAGGAACACTCTACTGCTACTGCGTCTTTTCACCTCGATGTAGGGTGCATCGGTAGAGATGGCCGCAATGATGTCTTTCTCACCAGCAACGGTGATCAAGCGATTATCCATGACAAACTTTACTTTCTGGTGGAGAGATGAAGGGACTGCCCCAGCTGAATGGATCCAAGGTCTCCCTAAGAGGCAATTGTATGAAGGTGCAATGTCCATGACCTGGAATTCAATATTGTATGTGCATGGGCCCACTTCTAGAGGGATCTCTATCTTTCCCATGACCTCCCGTCGCGTCCCATCAAACGCTCTTACCGTGGAATGACAAGGTCTCAAATAAGACATATCCACCGGCATTCTGGACAGTGTCGCTAAAGGCATGACGTTAAGCGCAGACCCGTTATCAATGAGTACACTTGGTACTATGTATCCTTTGCAATAGGCCGTGATATGTAGTGCCTTGACGGAGCCCCTTCCATTTGGTGGTATTTCATCATCGCTGAAGGAGATGAAATTATCTGCGTTTAGGTTATTTGCCCACCTATCAAGTTTTTCCACGGGTACATTACTCGGTACATATGCTTGGTTTAACACACTTAATAGAGCGTTTCGGTGTGGTTCTGAGTTTAACAGTAGATAACACTGAGATCTTTGCTGGTTGCTTGTTCAATTGCTCCACAATGTTATACTCGCTGTGCTTGATGAACCTCAAAAATTCGTGTGCTTCGTTCACTCACGGGCCTTTTAGATTCTTGTCCAGATTGTACTTCAACCTCAGCCTCGGTTTCATGCATCGGCGCTTTCCCCTTTGACTCGTGCTTACGACTTTCTTTTCCGGTTCGACCATCTTGGAGAATAACACCTCCCGCTACGGGTGAAATGCCCCCTCACTAATGTCACTAGTAGTAGCTTCGGGTATGGTATGCCTACATCATACTTCCATGGCACCGCCTTGCTCTCCTTGTAAGGGAACGGAGTTGGCATCTTAATTATCATCTTCGGTTTTACCTCTTCCCTTTTGCCTCGTAGTAGATTATCAAAGGTCGGTCAGCACTATAAGGGGGTCCTGATGATTGATCTTCGGATGCACATACATCTTTTTCGATGATCTCTTCCTTTTTATCATAGACCTCAAGCTCCTTATTGTTCATCATATCTTGGAGCAATTCTTTAAATTTCTCACAAGATTGGATGCGGTGCCCTTCTGCCATGAAAGACACAAAAACTTTGGCCTTCTGTATCTTCCTCCTTGGAACTTTTGTCAAGCGGACCAAGCAAACCCTTTTTCATCATTATTTCCCATATTTTCCCCAATGGCGTCTTTATTTCGGAGACACGACTTTTAGCTCGCCGGCCATCTTCATTTGTCACCATGTTCACGTTCCCTTCAGTATGGTTAGGGAGCGGATTTCTGGCCACCGTACTGATCCCATCAAAACGTAGAATGCCCGCATCAATTAGACTCTGAACCTTTCTTTTAAAGGCTAGGCAATTATCCGTGGAATGCCCCCGGTTTCCAGCATGGTACATGCAGCTAGCATTAGGATCGTACCATTTAGGGTAGGGAGGTTTCAAAGGTGCTATGTAATGTGGTGCTATTAGTTGTTTCTCTAGCAACTTTGGGCACAGTTTCCGTATGTCATGGGAATAGGGGCAAACTGAGGCTTTTCGGGGTTGGGTCTCGTGGCCTCGGTTCATTTCTGGGTTGGCTCGGAGCGGTTGTGGCATTTGGTGAGAAGATGGTGAGTGGTCTTTGGGCATCAGCGGTATAGACGGGATAAGGGGGAGGGGTTTGATAATAGAGGTTCTGAGGAGGAAAGTAGAGGTTTGGAGTTGGGCGGAATTGAGGTCGAGGTTGGATAGGGTATGGATTAGGAGTGTAGTGATTCTCGGTCCCTACCATATGGGTTTCTGGCTCCTTCTTCTTAAATGGCCTTTTAGAGCTTTCAGACCCTTCCATTCTCCCGTTCCTGATGCCGTTTTCGATGAGCTCTCCAGATATTACGACATCTGCGAAATCCTTTGTGGCATTCCCCACCAGTTTGTCATAGAATGGCGCTCTTAAAGTGTTAATAAAAAGGACTGTGATCTCCGTCTTGGTTAGTGGAGGTTCCACTTGAACCGAGACGTCTCTCCACCTTTGAGCATATTGCCTAAAGGTCTCAGATGGCTTCTTTTCCATCATCTGCAATGTTAGGCGATCAGGCGCTATGTCGGAGACGTGTTTATATTGTTCACAGAATGCTGCAGCTAAGTCATCCCATGATTGGATCTTTTCTCTTCCTAGTTGATTGTACCATCGGAGAGCTGACCCTATCAAGCTTTCTTGAAAGCAATGTATCAGCAACTTGTCTTCGTCCTCATAACCGGCCATTTTCCGACAAAACATGATGAGATGCGCCTTTGGGCACCTTGTTCCATCGTATTTCTCAAAGTCTGGTGCTTTAAATTTTGGGGGCAAGACCAGACCAGGAACCAAACTGAGCTTTTTGACGCTCATTGCGGAAGAGGCTCTAGTTCCCTCTACTGCCCTGAGTCTTTCTTCCAGATCTTTAAACTTGTCTTGAGCGCCCTGATCCTTCATTCTTAACTTAGCTAGTTCCACAGGATCATCCAAATCTGGGACAATAGGGTCAGCTGGGTTAGTTCCGTGACTTGATGCAAATACTCCTTGCCCTAGATGGGCAGGTGGGAGTACAGGTGGGTGTTCTAGGCCTGTAAATTCATGGGGTGGAGTAAATCCTGGAGGATGGCCTTCGCTTTCTTTCCCGGTACTAGTTGTAGGGTCTTTTCCTTTGTTTGTTATCCCACTCATTAATTGGGTCATTTGGGCCACCATATCCTTTTGAGCCTTTTCCATCTGGTCTTTCAATTCTTTCTGAAACTTCTTCATTTGGTCTTCCATGTCCTTCTGGAACTGTTCGTATCTTTGGTCCATTGCTTTTGCCTTACGACGAGTGTTGTAGTAATGTATGATAGGTTGATCCTCGTCGGTTTCCAGGGTAACTTCTGTCACGTTTTTAACCAATTAGGCTCCTTTTTGATGCAAATGGTGTGATGTATGCGAATGGATGGAATGCAATGCATGGAATGAATGCAAGAAGAAAAAGGTGTTGATTTGATTCGATCCCATTAGATAAACTTTACTAGAAAACGAATTTCCTTTCATAGAACGGACGATTACATATACGACCTTGCCCTAATGCCTAAATCCTTAATTTTCCTAAGAAGCCAAGCTAAAATTTGGCCTCGCTTCGATCCTGACTCATACATCAGACTTAACGTGTCGGCCCGAACCGCCAAGGTTTGCAAATGATCGGCCGCCTCTCGGATTTGAGCCACGGCTTCGCCCATTAAGTAGTCTCTGTTTCTGATCTGTTCTTGGGAACGGTGGAGCTGCTCCTTCCAGTGTCCATTGCCCGCTTCAAGGATCTCACATCGAATTTTGCTATCTCGTAATGCAGTCTCGAGCTCCTCTATCTTTCCTCTCATCTCCTCGATTTTGTTTTGACTAGCTCTTAATTCAACTACCGAGTTGCGACTACGGTGCAAAAGTAGTGACCTTTCTAATTCTACTACTTGGGCGCGTAATTTCTCCTTTTCGCTTTGGTTTTCTAACAGGCTCTTTTTCAAAGCATCCTCTCGTCCTCGAGCATCTTGGAATTTCTTCTCTCACTGATCAGCTCTGGACTTTTCTTCTTTAATTTCTTGCCGCCATTGTTCTGACGTTTTGCCCAACCCAGCAGTTCTGATGGACATGCGTAGCTTCTTATAGTCCGTCTTTAGACTATCCAAATCCTCTTCAGCCTTGTTCTTTCCCTTTTTTAATTTTTCAGCCTCAAACTTGTGGAGGTCAACATCTAACCCTAACCGCATCTTTTCCTCTTCTAGCTGCTCTATCTTTTTACCCAATTCTCGGCTTCTTCTCTCGAAATCTTGCTTGATAATCTCCAATTCAGACGGGATTACTTGCAGCTGTTCTTCTACTGGTCGAGCATTCCCTTGGGTAGGCCTTGGGATGTTGTCATTGACTCTTTTGGCCCACCATCGATCGTATTCAGGCGTAATCATCGGCCTTATGGCGAGTCTCTTCATTTTCCGAGTTTGAGTCCATGCATCTGATATCTCACGAACTTTCTTCTTATAATTATCGTCCTTGTACGAAAACTCACACTGGGCTAATCCATATGTTGCCGGTATAAATTGCCTCGATTGATACTGTCTCATTACTAGCAATGGGGCGTACCCAACAGCTCCCCATATTCCGAGTAAAGGGACCCAGTCGAACTCTCCGCATCGATACAAAATTTCGTCAGGGATCATCCACGGAGTCTTCCATTCTACATCTTCCACTTGCAAATTTTGGAGGATCGCTATCCATTTCTCTCCTGATAGGTCGTCCCGCCTTGGAGTATCCGCTAATTCTTTCAGAGGGGAGTAGTTTTCAAAAAAAATTTTGCATGAGACTTTTTCCATCTTCCAGAAGCGGCAACGAAACCATGAAAGCAACAGTTGTGCACATCCTATGAACCTTCCTTCGCCCGCCCTTCGGCAGGCGTTCAATGATCTGAAGGTTTCGGCCAAAATTGCGGGGATAGGTGTGACTCCCTTGTCGAGTTTATCAAATAGGTCCGAAACCGCATCCTCTATGTGCCCTAATGCTTTGGGGAAAATGACCAAACCATAGATGCTTAGCGCGAAGATGTCGACCCTCTTTTTCTTATCAGGATGTGCCATGATCAAGTCCTTCAAGTGTTTCCATGGAATGCACTTACAATCCCCTTTTTGTTTGATCCGGGCCGTAATCCATTGCTCACTCATTCCTGTGATGTTCATTAGCCTTTTTGAGAATGCTGACACATTAGCAAACCTTGAATATGCCTTATCAGTTTGAATTCTCGGACATCGAAACAAAGCTGTGTACTCTTCTATAGTTGGAACCAAATCTACTTTTCCAAAAGTGAAGCAACTATAAGCGGGGTTCCAAAACTGGGTAATGGCTCGAAGTAGGTATTCGTCTACCTTGATATCCAGCAGATAGTGCAGATCACCGTAATTATGGTAGAACAGTTGTTTGTCCTTATTGCCCCAGGAATCCCATATTTCCTTTAATTCCCGCAGGTCATTTTGAGCCACGCTGACGCGGGTGAAATCCCATAATTCCGATTCATGCCCCACCGTCAGGCTGTCTCCCTTTTCTTGCTGTGCTTTTTCGGACCACACTTGGACAGCCGCATTATCCTCCACTCTATCGAGAAACCCCTTTTCCATGTCAAGCTTTTCTATCTAGTAATCGAATGTGGATCAACACCCTTTCTATAATGAAATGCCATGCAATGAAAATGAAACACCACAAGTTAGTACCAGGTATAAAAGGAATTTAAAACAAAGAGGAGATAATCAAACTCGTATTTAAGGTGACAACTAGGGTTTGCACGGCTCTATCTACAACGGGCTCTTAGGTTCCTCTATATGTGGTTTGGTTCTAGAGTAAAGGTACCTGAACTAGCAGATTCCTCAATCCTCACCCATTATAGGCTCATACGGACCGAGTTCAGTTCAGGGGAATACATTTCCCTATGGCTGCACGGAGATAAAAACCTCACGAAGACATAGGTACGGATGTATCCCGAAAGTGATCCACTATCTTGCACGGAGGTAAAAACCTCACGAAAGAGTAGCTTCTCACTCCCACTTAAGGGTGTGACCGCAGTCATGCAATGCAATGCCAAAGTATTTCACGAGACTCGACATTATAGCACAAACAAATGCATCAAAGAGAAACAAGATTTTCAAAACAACTTTCCAAATTTTCAATCAAAGGGACAAAAATCAATCAATTTACGGCCTGACTCTCGGAGCCCCCAGTGGAGTCGCCAAGCTGTCGTACCCATTTTTTGACAAAACGGAAATCGAACTTGGGTTTTAAAAAATGGGTAAAAAGGGAGTCGCCACCGACCTTTTATTAGATGTGATCGGATCACCTTTGTTTTAATAAAACATTTCGGTTTACTAAAACGGGGTTTATGGTCTACGAACGTCTGAGAAAATAGGTTCGGGAGTCGGTTACGTGCGAGGAAGGATTAGCACCCTCGCAATGCCTAAAAAAATCGGTACCATATTGATTAATTGATGTCCCAATGTCGAAAGTTTAACAAAATTAGAAATTAATTTGGAAATTTGGGTCTTTTTGGAAATGTTTAAGTCTTCTTAGAATATTAAGATTTCCTTGTTTCGAAGGGATCAAATATCACATCCAATACGTAGGACACGATAATTTCAATCCTCAAATCCAAGGTCGTCTTTTGATCCCTAAGACTTATTTATTAAAATAACAAAAGGTTATTCAATTATTTGGTTAAGCAAGAGAATCGACACCCAACACATAGGGCACGGTCCCTCGAATTTCCAAACACGGAATATTGCCTTATTTAAAGAATTTTAATGATTTTTTTTGGGTGAAATTGATAACAAAACTAGGTTATGTTTTAAAAAGAAAACGTTATTCAAAACGTGAATAGGGTCATGCGATGAATAATAATGGTGTAACACGAATTTGGCATAACGACCACATAATACACGTGATATATGATATTGAAGTCAATAATGGTGGAATTAGTAACAATAATAGTGATAAAGTTAGTATGTACAAGTAAATAAACAATAATAATAATAATAGTGATAATAATAGTAGTAATAGAAAATATATAATAAAATAATATAATGATAATAATAAAAATAATAATGATAATTAGTAATAATAATAAGAGTAAACATATATACATATTAATAATATCAACAATATAGTAATAATAATAATATATACCACATAATAAGGTAGTAATAATAATAGTAGTAATAGAAAATATACAATATAATAGTAATACGATAATAATGTAATAATAGTAATAATAATAAAATGATATAAAATATATATATACAGCAATAGTGCAATAATAATAATAGAAATAATAACATAAGAGAAAAATAAAGCAAATAATAATAATAATAATAATAACAAAAATTTAGTGAAATAAAATAATAGTAAAATATATGCATAAAAATATAATAATAATACTAATGTTAGTTAAACGAAGACTAAATCGTAATCAAAATAAAATTAAAGGGGTTAAAACAACAATAAATTAAAGTTGAAAGGGGGTTAGGGGCTAATATATAACATGAGCGCGACCAATGAGGACCAATATGGCAATAAATCCCACAATTCGCAACGCAGCGTTCGATTAAGGACCTGATTAGAAACGACGAGGAATAAAGGGGCAAAATTAAAAAACGGAAGAACTTGATTGCAAAATCATGGAAACGTGGGAGGATCGCGCGCGTAAATTGCCCTTTTTCTACAAAACGCGCGGATCCTACCTGGAGCAGGTCGGGTAACCGGGTCAGAGGCTTAAAACGACGTCGTTTTGGAGCCATTGGCACAGGCCCTAAACGACGTCGTTCGGCCTATCCTATAAATAAAAATTTCTTCTTTTTTTTTTCTCATTTCTGATGCGCTCTAAAAAAAAAAACAAGGGGAGGGTTTCCCTTTCTCTGCTAGGGTTTTAACCTTAGCCCTGCGCCGCCGCCCCAAATGTCTCCGTCTGCCGTCGCCGGCCACCGCTTGCGGTGGCCGAAATTCCCAAAACAGGTAAGTTTTCTCCTCCCTTTTTATTTATTATTTTTTATCTTTATGTATTTATCTAGATATTTACGGATATATAAAAATAAAGAAAATGAAAATGAGAGTACCTTTGATCTGATATGAGACTCGTATTTTTTTTTGATTTTTTTGTTATGTTTCTCTGTTTTTTTTTTTGATTCCGAAGAGACCAAAAAAGGGGTCCTTGTTAGAGTTTCTTTTCTTGGCTTTATAGCCAATCGAAAATAATAATTAAAAAAACGAAAAAAAATGCCTTTTGTTTTGTGGATCTGTCGTTTTTTTGTTTTGTTGCAGATTGCGGGGGACAGAGAGAGGTGGAGACCGGCGATGGTGCGCGCGTGGGTGCTGCGGCGCTGGTGGAGGAGCGCGTACCTACACGCGCGCGGCGCTGCTAGGGTTCCAAAACCCTAGCTCTTTCTGGTCATCTTTGGTTTCGGGCCTATTGGGCCTTTCAGATTTTGGGTCAATTTTTTTTGAATTTGGTTTGGTTTTGGGCCTGGTGTAATTTGTTTGTAATGGGCCCGGAGTTAATTACCCGGGCCAAAATTGGTGATTACATAAATCTTTCATGATCTATCCTTGCATGCCATGTTTTTCAATGGTAGAATAAAGGAGAACAACTAAATGGCCCTATTCATTCCAATGCATACATCTCCTTAGCAAAACCCATTGCATCTACTAATAACATCTTGCTAATACACAATTCATTACTATTTGCAGAATTCTTATTTGCACAATTCGTAACGTAGGACGTGGTATTTGTTAGTAATGCAAAAATCTCATCGTTATGATATGATCATTGGAATCTGACCATTGCAATATAGCTATTGAATTTTTTAGATCATTTTGCTTCTTTGAGAATCCTATAAATAGGAGGTCGTTTCTCTTATTTTTTACAAGCAAAGCTTCTATCATTCTTCTCAATTATCTCATCTTTCTTTTCTCTAAAAATTTGACATCTTACCAAAATTACATTAGAGGAAATTTTGTTAAGGAGATTAGATTTTAAACGAAACCATTTGTGACTCCTCCAACCTTTCTTGGGAATTGAACCTAGTGTGATTTTTCTGTCCAAATTTTTCCGACCAGCTTTAAAGCTTTATTTTTATCTTATTTCCCTATTCCCCAAAGAAGAGTAATACAAATTGTGTTTCACCTTCTTTATTCGGGTGTATGAATATTGAAATTCCGTGTTAACATTGGGGGGCAACGTCCACTACACGATTACACCATTCGGGGTAAATCTACTTCTAAGGTAGTGGTTCTTCCACAACACAGTAATTCTTTCTTTTATTTATACTTGGTTTATTTTTCAGTCAGTGCCAACAATTTTGTTTTGCAGTCCTATTTTTCCAACAATATTAAGTTTTAAGATTGTCTAATTAAAACTTTTGAAATTTTTAGAGGCTTAATTAAAATTTTTCAAAAAAGTTAAGGCTTTATAAGAATTATCAAAAAAATTTAAGAAGTCTAATTAAAATTTTATAATTTTTTTATAGAGTTAAGGCCACCCGTTCCGCCCTTAGCCATGCTGTCTCTTGTATTATCACTCTACGCTATGAACCATATGTTAGGGCGAATACAAGATGGGGCAAGCATCATGTTAATATATTATGAACATAAAAATTAGATCGAACTGAATTTAGTTAAATCGGATTCAAATCTTAAATATTTAAGTTAGAATCTTACTTATATTTTAAACAAACTTAATTTTTTATCGAAACTTTCACAAAATAAAATTACAAAGAGACCCATCTTATGGTTGGTACGTAATTATTGTGGATGTTCCAGCTGGTTTCTTTTGCGTCTAATGTTTTTATTCACATTTTACTCTTGTTTAGCTGTTTACACGTTTTCTTCAAAAATTAAATGAAAAAAAAAAAGGCATATCTTGTCACCTCATATAAATTTACAAAATGTTTTGCAATTTATCTCTCACTGGTCCTACCGAAAATTACACCTTTTTTTTTTCTTTTAAAAAAAATCAAATTAAAGCAAAATTTTCTGGTCCAACCAAATTAATCCCCTTATTTATAGGAGGCTTGTCCACCCCAACCAGTTTTTTTTCCAAACTACAGCTAATTTTTATATAAAGCTTTATATATATATATATATATATATATATATATATAAAAGTATACTTGTTATATTTATTTTATTTTTATTTTTTCGAATTTTTTAAAAAATTTGGGGTTTTTCTATTTTTGAAAAATTTTAATTTTTTTATAATTTCTTTTTAACATTTTATTAAAATATTAAATTTACTGTAAATTATTATAATAGTAAAGTTCATCTTTCATGCCATGATTAACGGGATTCGATTGGTGTGTATATATATTTAAAAATTGAAGCAAAGGATTTTATAACTAAACCCAATGTTTTAAAAAAAATCATCAAGCCATTTTGTTCAAAAAAATGGTTTCAATAGATGTATTAGACAAATATTGCAAATGCAAATATACATATCACAATAAGTAATGAAAAATTATTACTAATTATAACGTTAATCATCGATTATTACTCTATCACCTATCCAAATAAGTCGACAATAGAAATTTCAAAACTAAATCTAATAAATACAATTAACAATTCATGCCGCTCGTTTGGTTGTAAATATGTATGAGTTTCAAGCTGATTGACATGAAGTTCAAGATTCAATCTTTGTGTTTGTAAACCCTTTCCCCATTGTGCTTGTTCACTTGAATAAAAAAAACATTTATTTTTTAAGCTTTTTAGGTTAAAGGGTCACAAAGAAAAGCAAAATTGCAAAAAAGACTTAATTACACAATGTGTAAATGTTGAGGATTAATTTTTTTTAGAATTAAGACTAATTGACACTATGTATAAATATTGGAGGTAAAGTTACTATTATGCCAATTTTAAACGCTACTACCATTAGCCAATTAATGACCAAAAAGACAAAACTAAACAGTTAGATGACCATTTTATAACTTTTCATAGTTGAATAATAAAAAATAAATACTAATAATTAAGTGACTAGTAATCTAATTTACCCTAATTTAATCTATTTTTGTAATGCTTTTAAGTTTGGGGAGGATGAAATCAATGCTATAAATTTGACATTACATGTTTCAATATCACTTCTATAATTTTGATTATTCAAATAAATGAAATATTAAATCGTATTAAATAATTTTTTTACTCTTAGTCATCACTAAGATTCATGCCATATACTTTTTAAAAATATACTAAGTTATATATAAATTTGATTTGCTCATTTTTACTATCAAAATATAATTTTAAATATAATAAAAATAATAATTTTAATTATGTCCCAACTAAATTAATGTCCAGCTTTTTCTTGACGAAGAAATTAACAAATAAATAGAATAACAATATCCAGTTGGGTTATAAGTCAATTTTATATTTTATTAAAAAAAGTCAAATTTCTAGAAGTCAAATTTATTTTAATTTATCTTGTAAGATAATTTAATTTAATAAATCTATACATATTTGTTCCAATAATAATTCGATGCTATTACATCTTTCAATCTTCTACTTCACTGATTCCGTCATGAACACAAAAATTTAACCTTTAAATTTTATTATTCAAATAAATAAAATATTCAATTATATAAAATTATTTTTATATTAATGAACGAATATAAAATAAATCATTTTTTTTTATGTATTGGGATGGATTTGCATGTCTATCATTTAAACTCTCAATCGAATTAGTATAACTTTCTAACCGGACATCAACTCAATTGAAAAATAATTCGTAAAGGAGTGATATTTTTGTCAAAATATTGATTGAGTTCACATCGTAAGTCAACTAAAATGAGAAATGACTAAAAACCTATTACCATTACCATAAGGGTATCTATATAAAAAATCAAATTAATTCAAAATAAATCTAGAAAAATACTCATATATGGTAGAATTTAAACCTATGGTATGAATGTCCCTATCATGTAATTACACTACCAAAAAAAACACTTACAAGAAATTCAAACATAAAAATTGATTCTTCATTCATAGGCCAAGTAACCCACCCTACACAATAGGCCCAACCCAACTTGGGCTAAGTTTTGTTATAATTTAAATTTAATTATAAAAATATATAAAATATCAATTTATTTATATATCAATTAAAATAAATTAATATATATATATATTATTTAATTTTTGAAAATAGTAAAATGAGTAATCTGATTCAACCCAGGCTTAAAATTTTTAAGAATCAGAACTCAACCTCTAGTCAGTAGCACACACTCATACTTGACAGCAAGGTACTTCTATCTTAGTTGGAGCAGATTTCTCTTAACCACACTTTTATTTTATAGAAATATGAATTTCAACAAGCTTGTCTAACAATCAAAGTAATTTAACAGCCAAGGCCAATTTATCATCACAATTCATGCCCTCACCCACATTAAATCTTACCCGCAAACCTTTTAGTAAACAAATTGTATTTACCAATAAATCATGTAAACATTGCTAATATTGAAAACAAAACTTGCATTAAAAATCCAACACATCTTCCACTTAACCATATAATATATATACATATAATAATTTCATATTATTGACTAAAAATGAATTGATGCAGTTTTCTTCTTAATGCCTACTTATTGTTCCATCTTTAATTAAAATGCCCATTCTACGAAAAGTGGGAGGGTCAATGTTCTACTGGGAAAACATAGCAAGAAGAATAGAGGAAAAAGAAAAAAAAAAAAAAGATTATAAAACTAACCTCCCAGATTCCCCTGTAAGAAAGCAATTTGGACAGACTAGAACGATTATAGTACACACGACCAAAGGGATCGAATGGCGTGGCATGGCATTCCACATAAATAGGTCGAATCAGCCAGCTGGGGTACACTAGTATTTGAACTCCTCTGAATGGCAAAGTTGGCGATGGCAGTTGCAGGCAGATTAGCTTTCTTTGTAGGGAACTTAGTTGCTGGTTTTATCAATGAAAGTTGTTCCCTAATGAGCCATATGCATATCCCCCTCTGACCTTATATAGATCAGCCGGATTTTCTCAATCACTGCCTAGTTCCAAGCAGTGAACAATCTTTCCCTTTATAGAAGGGCGCATTTTTTCATCGAAGCACCAAAATGCATATTAACACTTTGGTCTTTTACCCAGAACTACCAGCAACCTCTGCAGCTCTCTGTCTCATCATCTCCATCACAGCAGCCCTACGTCGTGAATCAGACTGTTGTTGAAGCCTCCTCAAATGTTCCTTAAGGTCTCTGTATTAGCAAGTTTTAACTTTATTAGGTTTAAATTGCACCAAGGAGTACATAACATATGGCTGTTGAGGAGGGAGAAAGGCAAATGTACCTGCAACGTGGCACGTGGCATTGAGATTCTTTGCATGCTCGTGCATGGAGTTGCAGCAAATACCACATTTTCTTGCATAGGACACAGCCACCAGAAGCACGTGTTTTGCATTGAATTCCATGGCGGAAAAGCCCCTTCACTTTCCGACAATTTGGGTATTGGCAATGTGCAGAACGACATTGTGATGCATGCACCAAAAGGTCAAGCATTTTCCTCAGCTGTAAATTTCAGGAACCAATCCAGTTAGAACAACACAAAAAAAGTCTCATGTTTACAGTCATAAACTCAATTTTCCAACCATCTACTTGCCAAATCAGAAGGAAACTAATATATGCAGGGAATTATACTTTACATTTAGTGTATTTTAATGTTCAAGTGCAAAGTACCAATAGCATATCAGAAACCCCCCCCCCTTCAAACCGAAAAAAAAGGGGAGATCCAGAGAAAAGCAATGATACCACTAAATGTGACATCCCACACCCGAACCGGTCGCCGGATCCGAATTCATGACATCACATTATGTTGCCGGAGCAACTCAGACTAAGTCAACCTCATTTACCAAGTAATGTGGCATTCAATCAATTAAATTCCCATGCATTCTCATCACACACAAATAATTCAAATGATTGCCAATTAATCACATTAAATGCATTCTAGGATTGTACGGGGTTACAAATGTGGTTAGGATTCGAATCCAAACTCGTGTCCAAATTCTACAGGAGGTCTCGAGACATAGGTTTCATGTCTTGAGACATGATGGATTTTATTTTGATTCTATGTGAACACACCTTGAGACATTGGGGTCTGTGTCTCAAGACCAGTCTCAAGACGAACTTCCTCTGTCTTCTTAATTTAGCTTCGATGTTTGGCTGTCTCGAGACCTAAGCTAGATTATCTCAAGGCTAGACCAATGTTTATATTGTTGTAATTATACTAAATAAATACTTCACTTAATTAAAGGGATGGCTTTAAATAGATTGATTTGAACTGGCTTGTGTATATGTCATTTACCTACTGTACTAAAGATATTGAATAGAAAGAATCCTTCTTCTTCTTTAACACATATATGCTTTGATGAGATTTAGTTAAAAGATTTCAACAAATTCATAAAAAAAAAAAAAAAATACCTGCAGAACACGTAGTTGCCTGGCCTCTTTGTTCTGTGCATCACGTTCTGCCATGGATGGATGATTTGTTAACTTATGAGGATGATCAATGCCCCCATCCTTTTTATAACAGGCATTGCACACATCATAATCAGGGCAAACTTCACATCGCCAACCTTGACCAGTTTCAATATCCAGATGACATATGCAACAGGGAGTGACAAATGCAGGAGCAGTTGGATTGTGAAGATGGTAGAGTACCATCATCGAGGAATGTTTAGCCCGTCTCAGGGTATCATATTGATAATGGTTCCCTTGACAAAGACTCAAAAATGCCTGTCTAGTATCAAAGAATTCACTCTCAAGAATGTCGTCTTGATCGGTTGTATCAGTAGGGACATCAGTTATTTCAATCTGCACAATGACAATTTGTCCACAAAAATCAATTAAAAAAGCAAATAAAAATCTGTCTAGAGAAGCAGCAACAGACACACACTATAAGTAATTATTGTAGTACTAAGACAAACTTACTGGATAAAGAACATGTTTTTCCCTCTGATTGAAGGGATGTCTCTCTCTTTCATCACGTTTCAATTCTGCCTCATGGCACCTGTGAGGGTACAAAGAAGCAAACACAAGATCCAGTTATCTAGAGAACTGTCTCATGGTTGGTGGAAGCAGACCAAAATAAGGACAGAGGAAGGGGAATTGCGTTATTGGGCTTCTAACAGGGGGAAGGGGAGCTGAGTCTTAAAACTTGAAAAATAATCAGTTTCTGAAGAGCACAAGAATCAGATTCCTTTTCTCTAAAAGCAGAAGTATGACTGTAATGAACTGAAATTTTAAAATGAGGGAAAAGAATCACTCTGCAAAATCATTTAAGCAGATAAATAGTAACACCAAGGACTGAAAAGCTTGAACGGTTTGTACTACTGTAAAGGCTGAGCAAAATGACTAATGTTTACATAAAGAATGTAAATGGTATTAATAATAAAATGAACGCCAAGGAGTTGTATAACTAGCAACCCTACTGGCTCTCCTCTTGTCCTAAAAGGCTAGGTGCTTGTCATTTAACTTCTAAGAGCAAGGTTCTAGAGCTGTAAATCAATGAACGTGAGCTGAACTTACAACTGTCAACCAGAAATACACTCATTTGTACAATGCAGAAAATAGCCCTAGCATAGATCCAAACATGCCAATTAACAATAGAAACACTAAAACAGATTTGCTTAACTCTGCGTATGAAAAAGAGCATACCCTTCTCGTACATAGAGCTGATTGAAAAATTATAGTTTCTCGTTCTCCAGAATCATATTATTACTATATACAATCCAACTGATAAAAAACCTTGCCCGCTAGAGTATCACATGTGGTATACTTTCAGTCAAACAGACACATCCCCGCAAGTGCACACACAAATTTCAACTTTCTTTTAGAATTACTCTACTCTAACTCATTAGAATAATAACTTTATTTAAATTATACAATTTCTAATTCAATTATTATACATATACAGTTGGGTTTTTATTACCAATAAAAACAACATCCCTATGTTTCAATATGAATACTACCATTTCATAGGAGTTTTATGAAAAAAAAAGTCAAAAGCCCCTTATCGGATTTGAACCGATGACTTACGCCTTACCATACAAGAAGAAGATAATAATAATAATAATGATAAGACATAGCCAAACTAGTTCAAAAGAAACAAAAAGAAACAGCTAAACAGAGTAGCAATCTTACTTGTCACAAATCTGAAATTTCTTGCACTGGTTGCAGACCCAGCGATTTCCAGATACCATCAGGATACAACAATGAGTGCAACAATGCTGCAAGTGAACCATGATAAAATCTTCCCTCATTGGGCAAATGGTCTCACCAAGCTGAAGTGAAGAAAGGAGGGAAACAAGTAATATAACCAGTTAAAATCCCTTGGATCATGATAAGAAAAATGTCAACACTAGGATAGCAAGATCGTAACTTTCATATCCACTGCCTTTACACAGAAAAACATCATTAAGGAAAAAATGGGCAGAACGATTAGGAAGAAAAGAAATTACTTTATGCATCAGTAGCAGATCCTTTGATGCATTAGCAGAGAGATCAGATTGACCCGATGCTTTTAAAGCCCTTTTTGTTATGGTCTTTTTTATTGTTCCTTTTTTGTTCAGCTTTCTGCCATCTTCTTCTAGGCGGAACTGGTTAATTAGATCCTCAGCAGCCCCAGGCCAGTAATCACCATCAAAATATGGCAGTCTAGCTGCTGTTACTTTGGCCTTACATTCACCGGTAGTTACAAAGAAATGATCATACAAATTAGTAAGATCAACTACAATGTTTTCCTTGGAAGCCTTCCTTAACATTGCTAAATACCTGAAACAGCATTCATGCATATCAGGAGAATTAATAATAATGGATTATTAGAAACATAACAAGAGATGCAAAGGGGAAAAAAACTTGATAATTATTTGCCTCACCATTCTCGCAGTTTATCTGATTTAGGTGTTTTCTGAATTTCTGGATGACAATATAAGATATAATCTTCACCCTTAAGTGGAGGGCAAGCCCATATATAGCAACTTGTAAAACCACGCTTCTTGCAATATTCAAGGTATCCAATCTGAACATTTAAGGTTTAAAGATGTTAGTCACAACTAAATAAAAGTGTAGAACTGATACTATATGTAAATTGAAAATCATAATTATCACATTGCAGAAATCATAAGAGTTTGCACTTACAAGAATTTCATGGTAAACAAAGGTACGGAGAGCCTCTCCAGTAACTGCTTTAACCTCAGGCCGGAAATACTTGACTGAATCTAGGTATGACAGATAAACACGACGCTGATTTGGAAATGCACATTCTGAACCAAATTCTTGAACATACATACCAAATAAGCATACTTCTACCCCTTCTATCTTCTGAAACAACAAAACTACCTGAAAGAGAAAAATGTACTTATAAGCATTTCATAATTACAATTAAAATTGCCCTTTTCAGCATATACGTATGTATTACACTTAATCCATTAAAAAAAAAAAAAGAACATGTGCATTACACTTAATTTATATCCTTCACACCTTTGATTTATAGGGAAATTCAAGTGGATAATTCTGTTCCTGAAAGATTTCAAGAAACCGCTGCTTCACTTCCAGCTTTTTGTCAACTGATGAAACAACTCTAATTACAAGTGACTCAGCCCCAGGCACCTGAAAAAATCAATGAGAAAACAATCAATATATTCTTCCTTCTGTGTGTATATGCAGTGTGAATTGGTTTTGAATATATTTAAGCAACATGAAAGTAGAAAAAGGATTGCCATAAACAACATAGAATCAACTGTCATCAGGAGAATATTGATCACCTCATCATAACTTTTTCCTTGAACCCTTGCTCTTTCTTGTCTTTCCTGTTTCAGTCTCTTGAATAACCGCTGCTCTATGTGGTCACTAAGGATTGTTCTTGGCAAATCTTTGGCCCCAAGGACAGCACTCTGAGGTAGGGGCTTTCGCTCTCCTCTTTCGACCTCAGTAATATAGCAATTGGGGCATGTATATTCAGCTTGTCCGCCATCATTCCTTCTACCATTGAATAAAGCACAAATCTGATGCTGCCAAGCCTCGCACTTGTCACATTGAACCCACTGGAAAATATTATTGAAAAAAAATAAACATGTAAGAGCGACTATTTGGGATGATCATGAAACATCATAATACTTAAAAAGTATGTAGAGCACGTACCCATTCTTCGATCTCTTCATCATTCTTCTTCTTCTCAAGCCTTGCTTTAGGAATGGCAGTTCCATCAACAACAATGCCATCTCCACGAGCCTCATTATGGCATGGAATACAAAAGTAATGTCGTGTATCACCAGCTCCCATTGTGTAGTACATTGCATTTCGCTTAATGCGAGCACCACAAGGACTGCAGTAAATAGGTGGGGGTTCAAAAGTAAGTCTCTCAACTGCACATAATTGACATGAGTTCTCACTCATTGAGTGCTCCATTGCTTGATTCTTTTCAGCCTTTGCTTTACTCTGTAAAAGAAAGAAAATAATTATCATCAATATACCTCATTCTGTCTCCAAGCCTGGTTTTTGGTACATCAAGTAGTAAGCTAGCACACAAATATCGACCTAAGACAACTTACAATAATCTACATACAATAATAAAGAACAGGGTATGAAATAAGTCAAAACACTATGATAAAGATACCTGGCCAACCCATCGTCTGAGACCTGTAATATGCTCCCTAACTTGCTCAGGGGTGAAGAGTTCAGTAAGCGACACCCCCTTTATTTTTGGTTTCCCAGACTTAGTTCCAGCTGCACTTTCGGAAGACTCCGTCACATTTTCCTGTTTGACTGAGTCAGGCTCCTTTTCAATCTTCGCACTTTCTTGCATAGGTAGACCACCAAATTCATCAAGTGTAACAGTCTCACCATCAGTCTTCTGTTTGCCAATGTCATCTAAATCATCCTTCATCTCAATAAAAACAGGATTACCACTAGAACAACTCACGGGGACATCAGTCTTCACTTCCATAGGCTCAGGTTTAACTGGCATACACCTGTCAACATGTTGGTAATCTTGGTGCTGGATGTCCTGAGATATGTGAGGTTCAGCAACAACAGAACCTAGAGGACCTTCACTTTCAGCAATAACAGACTGAGAAGATTGCTCTATCTTCATGCGTTTTTGTGAAGGTTGTAGACATACAGATGCATCATTTGATGCAGTTCTTGAAGTCATTCTAGCTGAAATGTCTCCAGCATCATTTATTTTTGTAGAATCACCATCAGAAGAAGGCAAAACAGAAGCAGAGTTCCGACACGCATGTGCCTTCTGAGCCTGTATAAAATTTTTAACAGGAACACAAACAGGACATGTTGGATTTGTACAAGTCTTGTAGTGACGAATCAATATCTTAGAGGGACGGCATCGAGGATATGAGCATTGAGATGATTCGCATTTATTCATATGACTCAACAACTTCCGTACGGTAAAACAATAGCCATCACACTTACCCTCAGAGGCTTTACAACTACGAGCATGGCGTAGAAACAAAAGCCACTTCACTTGATTTCTATACTGCCGATCATGGCTCCCATTTTCAGATTTAGAGATGGCGCCTCTAGAATTAAAAGGCTCTGATGAGCTTCTAGCATCAACCATCGGACTGATAGTAGATCCATCTGCAGATAAATTGTTACACTGAGCTTTATCCGGCCCAGATGTTCTCTGGCGAAATTCCTCTTGGACAGGCTGCTCATGTGATATGTTCCCTGGAATTTGCGCCCGACCTTGTGAGTGAGGGTGCCACTGGCTATGAGCAAATGATTCCATTTGTGCTACAGCCGGAAGTTTATAATCATTTTGAGACTCTTGAATCAATTGGTCTTGATGCAACATCTGTTGCATTTGTTCAGAATTTTGTGGCAGTGATGACAACATACCCTGCTGATTAGTGAGCTCTTCACTATGGTTCTGCAGAAATTGATTCTGCAATTCAGAGAGCTGAAATCGTTCAGGAGCTTGTTGATATAGAACCTCGTCATGATGTTGTACTCCAGGTTCACACTTTACTTGACTGCCTATATCAGAGGCCAGTGGAGACTGACTATAACCACTATTGCTCGGCAAATTTTGCTGCTTCTGTTGGCGTTGCTGTTGAAGGAACTGCTGTTGTTGGTACTGAAGAGACTGGTGCTGGAATTGTTTCTGTTGATTAACTTGAAGTATATCATCTCTCGAAGAAACTGCAGGTTGAAAGTTCATCTTTTCAAACTCATCCATGGACTGGGGCTTCATATGGGCAGCCGATTGCACAGCATGTAAATTTGACTGATTATTAATTAAAGAAGTATTTGTTCTGGATGTAGACTGCAAATTAACAGAATTCAAATTCTGAGAGTTTGTCACTGATCCAACAGATGTTACAGCACCGTACAAGTTTCCAGACCCAAAAGAATCAGCATTGTTCATTCCATATCCATCAGCTGACACAAAGGATTGCTTTCTTTGAGATAACTCATTCATCCCAATGATAAATTACATATTCAGATTCATTATTACTAAATAAAATAGAAATAGAGACAGACAAATGAAACCAGGATGTTACCTTGCATTACAGGTAGCTGATGTTGATCAAAGTTTTGTTGCAAAGGTTTTGGCGAACTAGCAAAAGCTGTAGTAGTCTGATATCCGACAGGTGTTCCATGTTCGCTCACAATATGCATATTGTTGCCCATCATCCCCAATGCACCATTTAAGGACCCATGAGGTAACCCGAAAGCTTTCTGCTGCAAGCCTGACCTGAAACCACTACCCATTTGGCTTCCAAGGGTGCGTAATATACGACTGTTTTGACCACCATGTAGCTTTTGCTGCTGTGGCTGGGATACCATTGTTGATTCAACAGTTGAAAGTCCAACATTATTGGAAGACTGATCATTAATGCTACCATTATTGTTATTACTATTAAATCCAGGAGTGGGAATCATTTGACTTGCCATTCTTTGCACACCAATTGATGAAATTCCACCAGAAGCAAGAGGAAAATTCGCAGGTAACTGTTGATACCCATTAGATATATTTCCTATAGAAGTACCATTTTGTTACTCTTGGTATAAAATGCTATTTAAATTAGATTATAGAATATTATAAGGCTCAAATTTACCTTCAGATCTGGTGAAGGAAGCACTAGTCATGCCACTGCTAGGCAACAGGCTTCCTGTATTGACATTGGTAGGAGCTATGCTTGCACTGGCAGCACTTGTAGATTTATCTATAGAAGATGTAGCCACAATGCTAGGATTGCCACTGTGTGATATACCAGGAGTTGGAATCATAGTACCTGCTGGAGCTGATGCTGATGATGAATTAACAAGCTGTGGATGCCTTTGGTTGTGCACATTTCTGCTCCCCCTTAATAGAATCTGCAAGCGGTGCTCTAAAGTACTCAAATTTGTATAGTCCTCCTAGAAAACAAATTCCAAGCATCAAACGTCAAAGGAAATAAAAGAAAGTTGTAGCACAAAGAATTAAAAGTGATCAAAAGAATGCAAAAGAAATGTGCTTCCAAGGTGAATAGGGAAAAAGGTGAAGAAAATATATGAATGAAATTGGTCAAGAAACAGACTTGCTCAAACATATTAATTTAACAAAATAATTAACCTTTGTATGAGCAATCTTAAATAGACCTTCTTCCAATCGTCTTGCAAAATCCCGAAACTTGATCATAGATGCCTCAGTAATAGGAAGCTGGTTCCGCAATTTTAAGACATCAATGCTGACGAAAAAGAGATTGAAAATTGCATTAGCTATAAAAAATTATCATTAGACATGATTATATTAAGAAAAGACTTCTATGATGGAAGGGCCTAATCTTGGTGTATAGATTAATGTCTCTAGAAGCTATATAGCTATAACGATTATATGAAATCAATGACATGAAACTAATTTTCCATTGCATATGATTTAAATATCCTTCTCCATGTCAAAGTACTACAAGGATCATTACATGCATCTTCTCCCACAAACATATGGATTCTTAAGAAGAATTAACAAACAATTTTTTTTTCCACTTTTGGGAAGAGAGAGAACTCTCTAACAACTTTATTGAACCATAAGCCTCCGTCATTGTACTAGACATTGGCCCCTTAAATTTGTTGAAACAACTATTATCAACTGCATATCTCAATAAGAATCAACATTATCTAAAGGTTCATAAAATGTTACACAAATAGATAGTAGATACACAACTATTTCCATGAAAATATCTTTTTCACTGCCTTCTTAGCAATATAATCCTACCAATAATACTTAATATAACATAGATCACTGAATTTGTGTGAAATTGGACATCTAAATCCTACAGTTTTGTGACTAAGTTATTTTTAAATGTTGAATTCTATGCACAGTTTGTAGAAGCAGAGAAACAAATCTAAATATTATTCAAATAGAAAGGTGTTATTTTCAGAGGTATAAAACCTTAAAAAAAATCCTACTTGAATTTCAACTAGAACCAGGAGTCTTCCCTATTGCACTAGAAATCAGGCACTTAAATTTGTTGAAATCATTTTTCAATGATGCATACATCATGTATATCTGAAGAAGAATCAACATTATCTACAGGCTCATAAAATCCTACACGAACTGATACACAACTATTTAGATGCAAAGGTCTTTTTTACTGTTTCTTTTGCAACTAAGACGCACCTGAGCATCCAGAAGCACATTCATGTCACAAACATGTAGAATTTACACGCACATACAGAGAAAAAAGAAAAAAAAAATTAATGGAACAGAAATGTAACAAGCTTCTATAGGTATTAAATAGCATTCAGGCAGGAAAAAAAACAATGTTTAATGCAGCTTTTATTTCAAATTTTTCTGTAATTTAAACTAAATCAATCAGCAGATACAAACATTTCATGCATTCAGAAAAACCTAAACTTACATCTACAACACTACTTCGTAGAAAATCTTACATCTTTCCTCGCATATATTCACGAGTTCTGTGCAGCTCAGGGTCCATATTTGACATAGTATGCGGAGGACCTCCAGCAGCACTTGCACCTCCAACACCTAAACTCTGCATCTGGGCAGGCTGAAGAAGGTTCCCATTTTGTTGGGGCAATCCCCCTTGATTAGCTGCCTGACCCGATATCTGCCCAGACATATGTGCCTGAACATTCATTTCTATCCTTATTCCTTCTTCCTTTTCGTCTTGTCTTCGTAACTCTCACAACTAGCA
Organism: Gossypium australe; assembly: GCA_005393395.2. NCBI lineage: Eukaryota > Viridiplantae > Streptophyta > Magnoliopsida > Malvales > Malvaceae > Gossypium > Gossypium australe. The sequence continues at coordinate 4,388,014 of CM016619.1, read as the reverse complement.
AAAGCAGCATAACTTATTCAACACACTGGCTTTTTGCAATCACAAAATCCACCAAACTCATGCTTCCTTCTTTTTCCCCCCTTTAATTGTCACTTCAAATACATTGCTTTTATTGCATTTCCGCATTTACGTACCCTGCTTATAGATATTAGGGGAATGGAATAAATTAACTCAAACTCCAATATTTCAATCTCAATTTCAAAATTTTCACATTGTTTAACAACATTTGAAACAGAAATTTGGAAAATTGGATAAAAATTTGGTGAATTTCAGTCAATGAAAGAAGAAGAAAAAAAAAGCCCAATTTTGGATTCCAATATAAACACGATCCTAATTATTGAATTAAGCAGTCAGAAATGACTAACCCTAGGTTAATAATAAAAAAAAGACATTTGTTTCTTTAAACGATCAAGAAGTAAATGTAAACCCTAAAAAGGAACCTGAGGGGAAATCCATAATTGAAAGCAGAAGACACTGCGACCGGAGCTTCGAGAATTCCGAAGGTAAGACCGAGAATATCGACGAAAACTGATCGGAAAATAGAACGGGAAACGGAACGGAGTCGGCGAAACACCGCCTTTAAACACACGTGCGAAGGGAAATTGACACGAGCCTACGATAGCAAAAAGAGAGAGAGCAAGATGAGAAAAAGGAGGGAGAAGATCGACAAGGGGAAAGGAAAATAAATAAATAATAAGAAGCGAGTAGAATTAATTTTTCTGGGATTGAATTAAACAAGGATAAATATACAATTTGGTACCTTAACTTGTCTCTAAGGTTTAAATTGGTACCTAAGGGTTTTTTTCGGTCCAATTAGGTGCCTAAACTTGGCTTTTTTGTCCAATTGGGTACTTGAACTTGGATTCATGGTTGAAGTAAGTCATTTACGATAAGTACTAATTTGGGTTAAAAAGAACTTTTTTGGTCTAATTAGATACTTGAACTTAGCTTCATGGTTCAAATAAGTCATTTACCAAGTACTATTGGACTAAAAAGCCAAGTTTAGGTACCAATTTGAACTAATAAGCCAAGTTCATGTACTTAATTAGATCAAAAAAATTAGATGCCAATTTGAACCTTGAAATCAAGTTCAAGTAGTAAAATAGATATTTACCCAATAAATAAGTAATTCAATGGGGATTTTATTTTCTTTTTGAGGCAATGTGAAAATACAAAATGCAAGTAAATATGGAAGTGGAAAATTGAAAATACATATAATGACTAGATCTTTTTATAGGTAGTTCCTTTCTTCTTTCTTTTTTTAATCTACTAATTTTCAATATTACTGGTTACACATGAATTTCTGTGTTTATATTTGTATTATTTAATAAATATTTTATTTTATAATTATTTTAAAAAATTAATATATAGTAATCAAAAAATAAAACACTTTCAAATAATTGTAGAATATTAAAAATATTATTTTTGTATAATAATTTTATGTTCAAAAATAAATAAATAAATTATTATTATTATTGTATACAATATTTTTTTGTGCATCTCCTTTTTTGTGTTCTTTTTCCTCATAGTAGAATTATCTTGGTTTAAATAAAAATAATTTAAATTAATTAAATTTAATAGTTTAAATTACTTCAACAATTATTTTGAGTTTAAATAAAGGTCAAATAATTCTATGTCGAAAAAATATATATAAATATCTTAAACAATAAATTCAAATAAATAAAAAGTATGATTTTAACGTATTAAAAGTATCAAATTAACTATTAATTTTTAAATTTAATGTTAAAACATATTTTTTTTTCTAAAAAAAAAGCCAACTTTGTGAAAAATTAAAATAAAATCTAATTTAAAAATAAATGCTAATAACATTACAAATAAACAAATTTAAAACTAAGTAAGAAGTAGTTTTAAATTAAACTTTCTTGTTGAAATAAAACTCTTAAAAAACTCAAAAATACTTAATTCAAAAAATAATAAGAGCAGATAAATACAATATTGGACTACTATATAATAAAAATTAAGTCTAAAATCTAAACCCAATATGATTTAAACTCAAATTAAAAGCCCGAAATTCATAATTCTCGTCATAATCTCGTTCAAAAATTTTGCTTTCGCAGTATTCATTAAAATAGTCATAACTTGAGCTCCTGAACTTAAAATCGAGTGATTCAAAATGCCTTTTGAAGCTAAGAGATAGATCTTCGAACACCATAAAGACATCTTAACCAAGAAATTCCTGTATCCCATTCAAAAAGTCATCTCAAATCAAATGATTTCCCAAACTTGAGAATTGGAAGCTTCGGTGAATAGAATTTAGTAAATTTCACATCATCTATGCATATATCAATTTTTATAAATTTAAAACTATAATATTAATAGTAATTAGAAAAACTAAAATTAATATGAACATACAAATAACCCTAACAATATCGTAGAAAATGATTAGATAGCCAATGGTGCACATTTGGGTGTACTTGCTTCCATAAAGGCAAAAAATTACATGAGTGATAATGAGATGTAATAAATGATCATATAAAGGAAAGATGGTCGTATTATCATTTGAGAGTTTCATGTAAGGTGGATATACACCACCTTCATTGGTCTTGCCAACATTGGGAAGCTCTAGAAATTTGGCGAGAGAATTGATCATGAGAATTATTTTTTGTTCCATAAGGTAATGGTGAATTGCATTAATTAACTAATTGGAGTGATGTCGAGGATGGCGTTGAAATAAAAGGCCTAAACAAGATTTTCATGAGTTAGGCCTTTGATTTTCGTAAAAGGAATTCATCTTCGCTCCTTAAAAATCGAAAAATAGGAGAATTTGAAATTGGATGAGGTCAACAAAAAATTATATACAGATCAAGTGGGTTGGACCTTAAGGTTCGCAAAATAGATGAGATATAGGTTATAGGCATCATCATCTCTACAGCATAGTTGCAAGAAGTTCAAAGATGCACTTGCATTAGATGAAACATCCTCCAAACCCTTGGGATTTTGTGGCAACATGTTTAATAGACATGGGCTTTTGTTTGGATGAAAGAATGATTGAATGGAAGACTTAATGGATGACTAATGAGTGGAAGGTCCTAAATGATACTAATTCTGTTAATAGGTGAAAAGTGAAAGGTGAAAAATAAAGGTTTTGAGGAAAATTAGCAATGGGTAGTTTAAAATAGTCTACAATGATAAAAAAAAATCACTCTTAAATCATAAAAAATTTCAACAATATTGAGAGTAATTACAAAAATAGAAAGACTACTTTAGGTCTTAAATGATTTTAGAAATAGTGTAGAAAGTTATTGTGTATAAATTTATTGTAATGCTTTTGAATGTTTTTATTTTTTTGGTAAATTATAAGAGGAGGGCAAAAACCTAATAGTAATGTGGCTAGCATGACTTGAATCCAGGCCACACCTAGGGCAGTGAACACCTTGGCCATCAAGCTAACACACGAGGTTCAATGCTTTTGAATATTTTAACAATGAATTTTATGCAATAAAACCATGAAAATTAACATTAATTATGTGAATTTTGAAAATTTTTAATCAAGTAATTTTTTAATTTGGTATGAAATAATGTAAAAAAGATGTTTAAAAAAATTAAAGAAACTATAAAACTAACTAATTTGTGAATAAAAACAATAAAACTATTACAGATATTAATGAAAATTAAAAAAAGAAAAGGTGAAAAAATAAAAAGCTTATTTAATGATTTACCGGTAAAGATATTGATATCTAAAGAAAGAAACGATACTTTGCTAAGAAAAAAAAAAGAAGATAAAAAATCACACAAACTCCATATTAAAAAAGTTTTAAAATAATTCTTACACATGCAACTTAATCCTAAAAATATAGATATACACAAAAATCATAACATGTTCAAAAAATAAATTGATATAGTGACTTCCTTATTCGAACTAACGGCAAATTTGAATACAATATGCTAAGTGTTAAAAAAATGTGCAAATGAGGCATATACACTTTTGACGAAGAAGTTATCACATCACATATTTCAAACATGTTTGCATATTAATACACCTAAGCACAGCCTATATGAACATATGTACACACAAATTGCAAAAACCACATATTAACAATAAATTTGCTAAAAAATTAGGTTTGCACAAAAATTATTTGAGTATATAAATATTAATGAAAAACATAAATAAGCAAAAGCAAATTGAAAACCAACAATTTCTCATTGGACCTAAACCATAACCCAATAAAATTCACAATCAAGTTATTCACACACATTTACCTCAAACCAACAACAAAATTATCATTGCAACTACAATCAAAGCAAACAAAAATACCAAAATAAGCAAATAAAAAAAAAAGAAAGAAAGTCTTCTGTTTCAACAAGCCCCAAACAAGATCTACAAAAGCAATGGGATAGGATAAGATTAGAGAAAATAGAATCAAAATATAAAAAAAATGGAGACTCAAACATACCAAATTTAATCAAGAGTTCACCAGAAAGTTCCATACAGCAAAGGTTCAATCCAAAAGGTCAAGGATAAGGTCTCATGGAGAAGATGAACTTATCGAAATTAGGCAACCAATTGACAAGAATGGGTATGGATCAAAGAGCTTTTTCAATAAGGTTTCGAATTTAAATTAGTGGAGTTTCAAGCCATTTTAAGGAAGTCCAAAGGTTGAAAGATGAGGGGAAAACTCTGGTTCGATGTGTTTCTTTATTAGTAAAGGGTAGGTGGTAGCGAGATTACTAGAATACAATTGTGAAGGAAGTCTCTAAAACCCTAAAACTTTTGAATAGTTTAATGACCAACTTGTAAAAATTTTGAAATTGAGTGACAAAAATGTAAACTTATTAATAATTGAGTGACCGTGGGTGTAGTTTACCTGTAACAACCCTTTACCCAGAGTGAACCAATACATTATGAGCAAGGGACGTCACATTTGTACACTAAGCTACTCAACTCAATCATCAATTCTAAAACTTTTTTTTAAACATAATTAGACTCCTTTGGAGTTATTCAAGTCGTTTTAAAGCTTTCCTTAAAGTTAGGTTACAAATGGAGACCAGTTGGGGTTTATTCGGGTCAAAACAGTGTAAAAGGGTCAATTTTGTGACGCTAGAAAGTGGGTGTCACGACACTTATTGATGTTGCGACACAGAGCTGCTGGTGTCGTGACACTAGAGACAAATTGCCCAAAACATGTCTGAAACATTTAAAACCAAGCCTAAACAATCATAAGTCATTCCATTCCAGTTCTAAACATAATAAAACATGATTCTCCATTAGAAAATCATATAAATCAACATATAACTTAATCATGATTTAACTAAGTTTGTGAGGTTAATAAGGTGATCAAAATCCACCAGAAGTTTCTATTAGAATTCTTTCACATACATACTTGGTTTAAACCTATGTACATGCCATAAACTATTGCCAAAAATCAAAATCATACTCTCTTCCAAGCTTTGATATGTGATGAGAAAAGTAGGGGTTGATCTTCACTTTAGAACTTCAGAGCTAGTCTTCACCTACTCGTTGGGAAAAATAATGCGTAAGCTTATATAAGGTTAGTAAGTACATCAAGAATTAAACTTGCCATTGAAATTAACCAATGTTAACATATGAATTTAAGTAATGATAATTACATACAGTGAGTTAAATAGAGAATAACTATAGTGAAATCTCAAACTTTTATTCTATAGGCCACTTACCAATTTCAATCTTAAGTCCACTAACCATTAAATTTTTAGCACAATTGTAGACTTAATAGAACACATAGGATATGTGAAATTGTCCGCTGAATCAATTGGACAAACATGCATACTGTTAGAGTTGTGTGACCCAAATTCCTGTTAAAATAAAATACAAGTGGCAAGATAGGGGGATTTGCGAGGGCGAAGGCTGCAGCCCATCGTAGATCCCCAATAAGCCAAATACTGGACTGGGCTTGCAACCAGGGGTGCGGGGGTCAGAGGCCCCCATGGTACGATACAGGCTTCACAAATGGAATCTATATAGAAGTTTACTTTCTCTATTTGATATTTGATTAGAATTAAGGTGTTTTTAACCTTACAGTATTACTTCTATTTGACTTTTATTAGAATAAGGTTTTTAAACTTATAAATAGACATAATAGTCTCTCTCCTTGTATCATTCGAATTTTACATAGTGAATTTTCTTCTTATCTACCCATGGTTTTTTCCCGAAAGGATTTCCACGTAAAATTCTGTGTGTTTTATTTTATTTCTTTTCTTTATGATACATTGCCATTATTGACGTTTTGTTTTTTACACATACACTATATTACACCAAAGTGTAAAATTGACGATTTGCACCGAAGTGCCACTGTCACTAGCACCGGGGTGCGAAAGAACTAAATTGCACCGAAGTGCCACTATGACTAGTGCGCATGAAAATTTCCTAAGGGCATGTCATCTATATCCTACTAGTTCACACATTGTCTACATGTGCATTTATATGTTAAATTCACTACTTTACTCAGCAATTAAAAACAATTTAAATTTTACACCGTTTACAATTTAGTCATTATTAACATAAAAATTCACTATACTCTCTAATTTCATTATACTTTTACTTTTCATTTACCCACTAATACATCTCACATCATTCAAACCTATTTATTAATATTTTAATTCACATGTCTAATTTCGTACACTTTACAATTTGGCCCCTTCTTATTACTATTTCAATATATCAAATCTATTCATTTGTTATTAAAATCCAATTTGTATTTTCACTACACATACCAATTAATCATCTAACAATTCTAACATGACTTACACTTAAGTTGAGTTAGGTAAAGTAAATTTCTTGAAGTACTTAATATTAAATGCCTGCAATGAGCTCTTTTCTTCTTCCTTCACTCTTTTGCTACTTACTTCCTTTATCAAGCCCTAGTTGCTCACCTCTAGTCTGTTTCTCTTCATTAACAACACATACAAACATACACAAGATTTAATATCAAAACAATACTTACATATTTTTTCCATGCATTTTTAATAAGGTAAACATGAAATCCTTAAAGAAAACTTCATCATCCTTAATTTGAATCTTCACAAGAAACCTAACTTGTCATGGGGTTTTTCTATTGTTCACTAAAAATTTATGGGAGAAATTTGAAGTTTTGAGCTTGAAAGGGTTGAAAATGGTAGAGAAGCGAATAAAACGAAACAAAATGAAAGTTGATAAAAGAAGGAGATGGGAGTGACGTGAGAAGGAAAAGAAGTAGGTGATGATGGAAAGATTTTTTTCTACATCTTTCTATATTAAAATCTATTTCATTTAGTATTTTAAATTTTTACTTATATTTAATTTAAAAAAAATCTAAACTCGTGGTTCATATTCATTTTCAACCTCATCTACACTTTATTATGCTTTCTTGGTTAAATTGCACTTTTAGTCCTTCCTCTTTTTCCCATCAATCTGATCCAACCATTTTTATTTTTAATTTTCACATTTTTGCCCCAATACTTTTCATACTTACAATTTACTCAATACCTCAAATTAATTTCTCTCAATTCAAAAGTCTTTTTAATTCCTTATGGTATCCAACTTCTCTACTAATACTCATGATTCCTATTTTATTTACTTTGAAAATGCAAGTCTTGAAATAAACTGTTCTAATCTTAGGAGGTGTTAGGGATGTTACATTACCCTGTGATGAATAGTGAGTTAACAACCATCAAACATCTGTTAGCAACTTAATGACCTAATGACTTAAATGATAGCTTTTGAATAGTTCAATGACTAATCAATAACTTTTTGAAATCGAGTGGTCAAAGTGTAAACTTACTAATAGTTAGTGATCTTACGTGTAGTTTACCCTAAACAAAAAGAAAAATAAAAATGTATAAAAAACCAAGAATTGTTGCAACTAGATGTGTCACCAACAAACATATAACGATAAAGTTAAAAAGAAGGGTAAACTATACCATTAGTCACTAAACTATGGGTAATTTTTCGTTTTAATCACTTAACTAAAAAAGTTACAATTCGGTCACTAAACTTTTTGAAATTGTTTTTTTTTTGTCACTCAGCTGTTAAGTGACACTTTTTTAGTTGGTATAATGACAATTTAGTCCTTAGTTTTTATATTTTCTATCAATTTAACCAAGGTCAAATTGATAAAGATATAAAAGCCGAGGGTTAAAATTGTTATGATACCAACTAAAAAAGTGTAACTTAACAATTGAGTGAAAAAAAAAAACAATTTTGAAAAGTTTAGTGACCAAATTGTAATTTTTTTAGTTAAGTGACCAAAATGAAAACTTACCCATAGTGTAGTTTACCCTAAATGACCTAAATAGAACAATATGATAGTTCATGGACTTGTTTAGAATGTTTTAAAGTTTAGAGATAAATTTTTGAATTTTTTTTAAAGAAGATAAATTTAGAATCAAACCCATATGCCAAGTTTTGCAGCAAAAGTCTCAAGACATTTTGAATGCTATGAATTTGGTTTTAAGTGCAAAAATGTTGATTCAGAATTTATGAGAAAATAGTTGGACTAGTTTGCTTAAGGATGTGTTGTCATTTTGGGAAAAGCATGGTTTGAGTGTTCCTAATTTGAATGCATAATATTTTAAAGGTAAACGTCAACAACACCAACAAAGTCAAATTATAATGGAACACCATTATCATTTTGGCATATTCAACAAAGTAATTGATTTTCAGTTGCAAGAGCTAAATAAAAAGTTTAACATGCAAGTAATGAATCTTTTGAAACTTAGCTCTGATTTGCACACTTGCTGAAAACTACTATCCTTTTGATTTTATTGAGTGAGAGAAGTTGAATTTGAGATTTCAATTGATGTATTGATTATGATATGTACGATGAGAAGAAGTTACAAAATTTGTCTTACTTGTCATGACTATGCCTCTTTTCGACAGAGACAAAAAATCGATAGTGTATTATCTTTTTGACAAATTGATCAGATTTGTTTTGGCTCTTCTAGTGTCTACAACAACTAGTGAGATCATTTTTAGCTATGAAGATTGTCAAACCAAGACTGCAAAATAAGACAAAGGATGAGTTTCTTGCAAATAACTTGGTTGTCAACATCAAAAGAGAGATTGTTGAAACATTTGCTGCAAATTCAATTCTTGAAGATTTTGTTTCTTTAAAAGAACGCCACTCACAATTTTATGTAAGATTATGTATTTTATTTATTTTTTTCCCTTGTACTTTGATTTATGAATCGGTGAACTTTATGAATTTATAACTTTTTATTTATACTAGTGAAGTAATTACATATATACGAACATGTGTTGGGTGTAACGGTAAGGCAAATTGCATTCTTAAGGGAAGACACAAGTTCAAACATTGGAGACAATGTTGTTGGGAGGGGCGACCCCGAACCCCGAACATGGATCGTAATTATATATGATGATAGGGCTCGAATATAAGATCTTAAAATTCTTCAACCTTGTTATTAAATCAAGACAAATATTTATAAATATTATATTATAAAAAATGTATTTATATATGGGCTGTGCTACCTATCCAAATCTGAAGTTTCGCTTGTAATTTAGGAGGGTTTAGGTAAAAAACATTAAGCCTAGAAAATGAGTTTAGGCAAAAAAATCAGGCTTGTTTAAAATATGAATTTTTTTCTTTTAAGTTTGTAATGCTTTATATTATATTATATTTATTTATATATTATGCAATTTCTAACATAAAAATTTAAATCTATACTAATATAATGTAAACATTAAAAAATGTTAAAATGGCTATATATAAAATTGAAATAAAAAAATAAATTACTAATTATTAAATTAAAAAGATATAATTATAAATTATTAAATTATTCTAAAAGATACGAGTAGGCTTAAATGTATTTAAGTTAATTATTTATAAATATGGACAGGTTTAAATAAAATTTTAAACTCATACTTTGAATTAAGTTAAGTTTAGATTTGATCAAATTTAGTTTGACACGGGTCATGAACACCTTTAGGTACAATGAACCAAAAAAGAGTTAGGGCCCTTTTGGATGAGCATTATGTTTATCTGCGGGTAATGTAAAAACAACGGTGACTATGAAATTAAATACTATAGCATGTGAAAAAGAAAAAGCTAAACGCACCACACTGGAAATAAACACCCATCCAAAGGGGCCTTAGAGTGAATTAGGATGGGTGATGCGTTTATTTGTGATTAGTATAAAAATAATAGTGGCAGTAAGATTAGATACTATAACGATACTTTAACGTGCGTTAAAAAGTAACCTAAACATATCTTATCGTACCATCCATCTAAACCTGCTTAGTTAAGATGGATCTAATATATTATTTTTGTTATTGAGTTTGGTTGGGTTGGGTTGGGCTGAGTTGCTCCAGGTGACTCATTTGGCTCCAAAATATGGCTTTATCAAAAACACAATCAGACGTAACAGATAATAATGATACGAAACAGTAAACAGAAAGACACTCCCCAAAACTGCCAGAGTGAGTTCATTTCTCTTTTACATCTCAAACCCTAATTTATTCCTAATTTTTATTTAATTTCATTGATTGTTATAGTTATAAGCATTCAATTCGATCTGCATTACTCACTTTCGCAATTTCAATTTCTTCTCTTTTTATTATTCCTTTCGTAATTTTATCTTGGTTTTGTTGTTACGCTTTTGATGAATCCTTTGATACCTGAAAAGAACCATAGGAAAATGAAAAGAAATGCATTTGATTGATGGAAAAAAAGACATAATTTATGGGAATACTTTTTTTTCTTCTCTAGAATTAACTTTCTCTTTAATCAAAACGGAGAAATTAGATCATTCTAGTTGGTTTTCCATTGGGTTCTTGATTCGGACCATGTTTTGATCTGATTTGATCGCTAATAACAGTTATTTATATGTTATGACACGTGGTTCTGTATAAATTTACTGGAATATATTACCATTTGTTCGTTAATGGAATTAGTTTTTGGCATGCTTATCCCTTACAGCATTTATTTATATACAGACAATGTATCTACTGTATGTGTTTTTGTCCCACGTGGTGAGGTTTTGTGGATATATAAGTTTTTATGGGTAAATAGTTGTAAGGCAAAAATAATTGATTTCTGTGTACAATCATATGCATGTGGTTGTCATTTTGTGGGTGTATGTAAGTAGAATTTTACTATACAATATGTGATTGATAGTTTCTGTTTTGGTTTGCCAGGAAATGGGTGTATACCTAAGTACCCCGAAAACCGAAAAGTTCTCGGAAGATGGTGAAAACGACAGGCTTCGATTTGGGTTGTCATCCATGCAAGGATGGCGTGCAACTATGGAAGATGCTGTAAGTTATCTCACTAGTCTCATTGTCTGGCTTAATATGCTCTGACTTTTAATCTTTAACTGAAGTCATGGGGCTTACCTTCAGTTAGCAATTAATTGTAATATATGCTTTTTCTATACTTCATATATTTTTCTTAACTAGGTATAAATAATATCTAGTATATGGTCAACATCAAACATATTGGAGGAAATGATTTATGTAACTATAAAAAGTTTGTCCATTCAGACTCTAGACTTATCCTTGGATTGAGGATTGAATCTCACCAAATCTGACAGATTGAAGGAAAGTAAAAATTCCTATCTGAATACGTATTTTCTGTTCATATGCGTGCGTGCATGCCTGTGTGCCTTTTCTGGAGAGTAATTGCCCAATGCATGTCTGTCTGTGTTTGATACCTGTTATGTGTAAGAATTTTAAGGGATAAGGGGTCCTTGATAAAATCATGCATTCGAAGTCAATTGGAGAATTTCTTCCATTTCTCTGAAGGACTATTTATCTACCTTGAATAACACCATTTACCTTAAATATGAATAGACTTTTGTGGTTTTTAACAGCATGCAGCCCATCCAGATCTGGACAGCATGACGTCATTTTTTGGTGTTTATGATGGTCATGGAGGTATGGATTGAACTTTTTAATTTTCATAGTTCATTTAATTTTTTCTTGCATCACTTTTTTCATTAAAAAGCATATAAAGTTTTTGTTTCATTATTTTATTTTTAAACTTTGCTGGGTACAATTTGCATTCTTCTAATCATGGTTTTTGTTCTTTTGGGAAATCTTAATTGACTGGTATGTGTTTTTGGTCTCGTCACTGGTGAAGTGACTAGAGTAGAAGCTTTAAATATTGAGGTTTTTATGATGTTTCTGGAGACAGATGACATCTGAGTGTGTTAAATATATATCGAAGGTATTGTTTTTTCTTTTCAATCTTGCACGCTTAGAAGCACATTCAGGAACAAATTTTAAGTTTCAACTCAAATGAAGGAGGATAAGAAATCACTAAATTTCTTGCATCAAAGGATAAATCTGATGCAATCCTTTTTTCTGTTTCTGGCACATAGTTTATACTTACAAGCAGATAAGCAGAAGATAATGTTGACAGTTTTTGGTCCATTTAGCAACAAGTTCCTTAACTTATTTAACTATTTCCTTTTATCATTTTTAAATTGAATGGTTTTATTATTTGAGGGGCATGTTTGGTGTCAGCTTGAGCCTGATAGTCATTTTAAAATTTGAATTGTGCTGATACCCCAATTATCTTCGTAATAATTCTGATTCATATCATCAAACATTGAGGGGTAGAAAGCAAGCTGCAATTTGGGACTTGCTTGTTTTGTGTTTCAATAATTCGTTTAATTAGAAATGGTAAAGGGATTGGAGTTGGTCAAGTGCATTTACTGGATGGGTGAGGTTCTTAGCTCTAGAAACTCTCCTCATACTTGACATTGCAGTGAATGACATGCTTATGTCTGGCTGCAATGTTCATATCTACTTTTTTTTGTATATTGAGGTTATTTTGTGCACAGCTAGATATTATTTGTAATGCTTCAAGTTGGTAAACTAGGGAGAAAGCATTTAATTTACATTAGTTGTGTAGGTAAAAATATTGGTCTCTATAGGAAGTTTACCTATTTTCAGCTGCATTCAATATGATTGTTATATTTGCTCTTATTCCCTTTTTATCAATTTCAGCTTTCATGATTTTGAAAGCCTTTAATTGAATTGTTTAGTCATTAAATTCTTTATGCCAAGTCTTTTAGGTATCTTCTGTGGTTCATTTATCTGTAGGTCAAGCAGTGTCTAAGTTTTGTGCCAAGTATCTTCATCAACAGGTGCTCCAGCATGAGGCATATTCAGCTGGAGATATAGGGACTTCACTGCAGAAATCTTTTCTGAGGTTAGTGATATTTTGAAGATGTGTAACAGCTCAAGCACGAGCGTGTCTTTGGCATGTCAAATAGACCGTGTGCTTGGAGTTCATGCACATTACCACTCAAAGTTTGTTAGTGGACACTGATGCAATTGCATGTTATAGTACTGTAATGTAATTGGTTTTATGACAAGTTATTTATAGCTCGATTCTGCCTTATGCAATTGCGATTGTATCTTTGATGTTTAAGTCATGATTGTCTCCTTTTTTTTTTTTTTTTTTCAATTTTTTCCGTTGTTTGAAATTTAAGAGTATGATGATATTCCTTTCACTGAATAAATAATATGACACAAACAAGGTTGCTTGTAGGCCAGTTGTTTCTTCTGCTATACTCGTATACAACTGCTGTTTTATTGATCATGCAGAATGGATGAGATGATGCGTGGACAAAGGGGATGGAGAGAATTAGCGGTCCTGGGAGATAAGATAGACCAGGTTTCTGGCCTTATTGAAGGGCTCATATGGTCTCCTAGAAGTGGTGAAGCCAACAACCATTTTGATGATTGGTCTTCTGAGGAGGTATTTTGGTGATATATTTTCCTTTTAGTTATATGAAACGATTTCGTATTATATTTTCCTTGCTGATTGCTGAGCAGTTGGACTAGGAAATGTTTCAATGAGATCTAAGCTACATGGCTTTAAATGTTTCTTTGGTTGCTGTTCATTCCAAGGAGTAGAATAAGTTTTCAGCTTACAAATCTGTATGCTATTAATAGGGGTAATCATATCTTTCTAATTTTTTGCATTATGTGTATTCTCACATTACAAATCTCTTTACCAGTAAATTATGTCGGCAGCTTATTTGGTAAACTGGAGAAAGTTGATGAGAATACCGATAAAAGAAGCTTTTGTCTTTGCAGTTTGTAAGGATATTTTTAATACCATTTTTCTTTTGTGAATATTAATAAATTTCATCATCAAATCTTAACATTTGATGCCATGTTACGGAATAAACTTAATTGAACCTACTGTCTGAAGTATGCTAATTTTAACTGAGTTAGGATATAGTAAAGTTTGCTATATCCCGTTTGGGACAAGATCAAGAGACCATTTTTAACTTAGGAAAAGAAATTTTTTTAACTAAGATTAAGAGACTTTTGCCATATCCTTTTCAGTCCAATGTACAGTTTGGGGTTGTGTGGTTAATAATCTTTACTGTTGGAATTCCTAGAATTAAGGATAGAATCTTATGTAAATAGAAACTAATCATAGTTACTGAGTCTTAGGATAATTACAGCTTTTTAGGGATTATTTCCTTCCTTAGAGTAGTTTATCTCTTTTTATACCTGTAAACTAATTAGCTGCAGTAAGAATCTGAAATCTAAAGTTTCTGCATGGTATCGGAGCACTAGGAATTTTACGATCCTCTTGTTCATCTTCCTAAAAATCCCTCTGTTTCTCATCCATCTTCCTAAGACCCTATTTTTTCCCCTCCCATGGGTGACCTTAATGAAGCCTTGTCCGAAACTGAGATTTCTCAAATATCTCAGAATGGTAACCAGGGAATTAATCAAAGTGACCTTAATTCATCCCTTATGATCACTAGTCATCGACTAAATGGGAAGAATTATCTACAATGGTCTCAATCTGTTCTTATGGTGATCCGTGGCCGAGGCAAGATAGGGTACATCAATGGAGAACTTCCACGACCGAATGTAGCAGACCCTACTTATGCTACTTGGGAGCTCAATAACTCCATTGTTATGGCATGGCTGATTAATTCTATGGAAGGCCATATAAGTCGAACCTACCTTCTCTTCAAGACTGCAAAAGACATGTGGGATGCAGTCAAAGAGAACTACTCTGATCTTCGAAACGCTTCCCAAGTTTTTGAGATCAAACTCAAGTTGAAAGACATTCGACAAGGGACACTTGAGGTAACTCACTACTACAACAATCTGAAAATCTTGTGGCAGGAGTTAGATATGTATTATGAGGCTGATTGGGGGGAAGGCCTAGAACACACTAGGTTTATGACTCACTTCAACAACGAACGTCTTTATGAGTTTCTAGCTGGACTGAGGCATGAGTTAGATGAGGTTCGGGGCAGAATTTTGGGCAGATCACCTCTCCCAACCATTGGTGAAGCTTTTGCAGAAGTGAGAAGAGAAGAGAAACGTCGTCTTGTCATGATGGGGGAACCCAAACCGATAATCTCTACTGACCAGCCTACTGAATTTGCTGCTCTTATGTCCAAAGGTCCTCAAACACAAAAACCTCGTGCTGGGAATGAGTCCGGATCGAACAGACCATGGTGTGGCCACTGCAACCGTGTTGGTCACACAAAGGAAAAATGTTTTAAACTCCATGGTTATCCAGATAAAAAACAGAAAGACAAGAAAACTGCCCTGGTATCTTCCAATACTGCAGATGAGGTGCTGGATGTGCGCCTAACCAAGACGCAACTCGAAAATCTCCATAAAATTCTTAGTACCCCTACTGGTCATGGGAATTTAGCCACTCAAGGTGCTGCTCTCAATATTGCTCTTGAATCTAATAACCAATCTTCTTGGATACTAGATTGGGTGCTTCGGACCACATGACAGGTAACCTTACTCTATTCCAAACTTACACCACCTGTCATAACAAGTCCCAAATCAGGATTGCTGCTGGTTCATACTCACCTATGGCTGGAGTAGGGAAAGTAAAAGTAGCAGAAAATTTTTCCCTTGATAATGTTCTACATGTTCCCAACTTATCTTGTAATTTACTTTCAATAAATAAACTTACTAAAGATGGGAAAATGCTTGCTGAATTTTCTGCAATTGGTTGTATAATACAGGAACAGAAATCGGGTAGGATGATTGGCACTGCTAAGGTTTATGATGGACTGTATGTGTGGAATAAAGACAACAAACAAGGGGGATTAGCTCTATCTACTGCAAAAGAGGATACTATCATGCTATGGCACCGTAGGTTAGGACATCCAAATCTTTTGTACCTAAAAAAGCATCTTCCGCTGTTATTTCGAAATAAAAAAATAAATTCCTTGAAGTGTGATATTTGTGAGTTGTCCAAACATACCCGTGTTCCATATCCTTTAAAACCATATACCCAGTCTAAACCTTTTTCATTAATACACAGACTTATGGGGAGCTAGCCGAGTGAAAAACATTACTGGTGCTGAGTGGTTTATTACATTTTTTGATGATTACACCAGGGTATGTTGGGTCTATCTTTTAAAAGAAAAATCTGAAACTACCAAAGTCTTTCAAAAATTCCACTCAATGGTTCGAACCCAATTCAACTCTACCATCCAAACTCTCCACACAGACAACGGGAGAGAATACTTTAATTCTGTCCTAAGTTCATACCTTTCAGACCATGGAATTATACACCAGAGTTCGTGTCCAAACACTCCTCAACAGAATGGGATCTCCGAAAGAAAAAATCGACACCTCCTTGCTGTTGCTCGGGCCTTAATGTTCACCATGAACGTCCCAAAATATTTATGGGGCGAAGCTGTTCTTACTGCCTGCTACCTAATAAATAGGATGCCATCAAAAGTCCTAAACTTCCAAACACCTTTAAACACTCTTCACAAATCATTTCCTCTATTTCATGTTCCTAGTCTTCCAACAAAAATATTCGGTTGCAAAGCCTTTGTCCATAATCATCAACCCAATCAATCCAAGCTTGATCCTCGAGCCCACCCCTGTATATTTGTTGGGTATTCTCCCACTCAAAAAGGTTATAAATGTTACTCACCAACCTTACACCGGCTATTTGTCTCTCGGGATGTCACCTTCTTTGAAACCGAATCTTTCTTTAGAGCTTCTCATCTTTAGGGGGAGACTTTTAATGAAGATGAGACCCTTAATACCCTCCTTATCATACCTCCCGATCCTACCACCACTATCACTAAACCTAACCCCAACCTTGACATTGTTATTGTTCCTCCTATGCCGCAAGAAACTAGCACTATACTTCCCAATACCAACACCATCACTGAACAGTCCCCTGATCAAGGAAAACAGCAACAACGGGTGCCCGATCTGCAGGTTTATTCCAGACGAAATCGACGTCTTGAAACTGATACAGCAATGCCACTCGCATCTTCAACCGAGGACTGTTCTGAAAACGAAGTCTCACCTTCATCACCATCCATCTATCTTCCAATTGCAATGAGAAAGGGCACAAGGAGCTGCACTCAACACCCTATTTCTCGGTTTGTATCCTATGGAAATTTATCTAAGTCTTATAAAACTTTTGTGACTAATGTTGATTCTATAAAAACTCCAAAAACTATAGAAGAAGCATTTGAATCAGCTGAATGGAGACAAGCCGTGATGGAAGAAATGGAGGCCCTCAACAATAATGGAACGTGGGAAGTTTCTGATCTGCCTAAAGGAAAGAAAACAGTAGGCTGCAAATGGATTTTTACTACCAAAGTCAAGTCGAATGGCCAGATTGACCGATACAAGGCTCGTCTTGTGGCTAAGGGCTTCACTCAAACTTATGGGCTGGATTATGAAGAGACTTTTGCACCGGTTGTCAAACTAAACACAATTAGAGTCCTTTTGTCCATTGCTGTCAATCTTAATTGGCAATTGACCCAATTAGATGTTAAAAATGCTTTTCTCAATGGGGAGTTAAATGAAGAAGTTTACATGGACTTCCCACCTGGATTTGAAGAAAGAAAGGGCTAAGTGTGTAAGTTGAAAAAGTCTTTGTACGGGCTGAAACAATCTCCAAGGGCATGGTTTAGTCGATTTGCAAAAGCCATGATGAGCATGGAGTATACTCAAGGACAGGCAGACCACACCATGTTCTACAAGCATTCAGAACAAGGAAAATGCTGCATTCTAATTGTCTATGTGGACGATATAATAGTGACATGAGATGATACAAGTGAAATTGGGAGGTTGAAAGAGTTCCTTGGAACAGAATTTGAACTTAAAGATTTGGGAAATCTTAAATATTTTCTTGGCATGGAGATAGCGAGGTCAAAAAAAGGTATTTCTATCTCCCAAAGGAAATATGTCCTCGATTTGCTATCAGAAGTTGGGTTGATGGGTTATAAACCAGCTGAAACTCCTATGGAGTTTAATCTCAAGTTGGGTACTAATGAAGATGGAAAAGAAGTCGACAGGGGGAGATATCAACGCCTAGTAGGGAGACTTATCTACTTGGCTCACACTAGACCTGACATTGCTTTTAGTGTCAGTGTCATAAGTCAATATATGCATGCCCCATAGGAAAGACACCTAGAAGCTGCATATCGGATGCTAAGGTACCTAAAGGGAACTCCTGGCAAGGGCCTATACATCAAGAAAAATGACAGCAGAAATGTGGAAGTATATACTGATGCTGACTGGGCAGGTTCTATTAATGACAGACGATCAACCAGTGGTTATTGCAGCTATGTTTGGGGTAATCTAGTGACATGGAGGAGTAAGAAACAGTCTGTGCTAGCACGCAGCAGTGCAGAAGCTGAGTATCGAGCACTTGCGCATGGTATTTGCGAAGGAATTTGGATACAAAGGCTGATGAGAGAACTAAACGTTCCTTATAATAGACCTATGCAGTTGCATTGTGACAACCAAGCTGCTGTCAGTATAGCTCACAATCCTGTGCATCATGATCGTACCAAACATGCTGAGATAGACCGACACTTCATAAAAGAGAAAATACACTCAGGGGAAGTGAGTGTTACCTATCTACCTACCAGACAACAGGTTGCAGATATGTTGACAAAAAGCTTAAACAAAAACATGTTTGAAGAACATGCTGGCAAGCTGGGTTTGATAAACATCTACGCTCCAGCTTTAGGGGGAGTGTTGGAATTCCTAGAATTAAGGATAGAATCTTATGTAAATAGAAACTAATCATAGTTACTGATTTTTAGGATAATTACAGCTTTTTAGGGATTATTTCCTTCCTTAGAGTAGTTTATCTCTTTTTATACCTGTAAACTAATTAGCTGTAGTAAGAATCTGAAATCTAAAGTTTCTGCATTTATTGCCCCTGCCTCAGACATTTCATGTGAGCATATCCTGTTGAATGGCCTAGGATTGTATCGCTGCTAGAAATCAATGACCACTAATTATTGTAGTTAGAACTATGAAAACGTTACATGCATTCACTTCATTATATAAATTTGGTAAAAATGAACTTTATAGGTAGGTGGGTAGCAAACATGCATTATTAAACCATATGTTAGCTTGCCTTTTAAGTTGGAATTCATTTTGATACACTAGTAGTGGAGCCACATGTGTAATTCTTTTTTAAATTAGCTTTTCTAATTATACTTTAAAGGGTATGTATGACTCTGTTAACTCCACTTGTGGAATCTAAAAACTCCACTGGTGGTGGATGATATCTCTTCAAAGTTATGGTGGAAGAAAGAAGGATGCAGCTTAATTGAAGTATCCTATGTGCCGCAAACTTTAATGTGATTTGTTTAATTCTTTATGTAATAAGATATGTAAGAAGCTTTTATGTGGTTCATTAAATGTCTATTTGACCTGTGCAGTTCTAAATGAAATTTTGTTTGATTGCAAACTAGGGCCCTCACTCTGATTTTGATGGACCTACTCAAGGAAGCACAGCGTGTGTTGCAATAATTCGAAACAAACAACTCATTGTTGCCAATGCTGGTGATTCTCGTTGTGTAATATCTAGAAAGGGTCAGGTACATTCTTTTTCTTCTGCTGAACCATGAAAACACTATTTCCAAATTATGTTTTCTTCTATAGAACCTTTTCTGAAGGCCTCAAAAAATTGAGATGTAAGCGGTGTCTGCTTTGAATGTCAACTAATGATTTTGTTATAAGTTAATTTTGTCATGAATTTAGGAATAAGATACCATCAGTAGGACTGCCCCTTTTAGTTTTTCTGAGTGTGGCATGGAAATGGTTGTTGCAGATGTTATTACCTTTTTCAATCTGATTGGTGATAAGAGAGTGGAAAGCATAGTTTTTGATTTGCCCATCACATCATTTTTTTTTTATTTGCTTCAAGTATATAGTCACTATATTTGTCACTGAGGGAGACTCTATGGGATTTATCCCTGCTCCATTTCAAATTCTTTTACCTCTCTCTCCTTTGAACATGCAAATAGGTTCCTCTTTAAGGTGTCATAGTTTTACTTGTGCGATTTGCAAGATTTATTTCATAGAAATTTATTTTACAGGCTTATAATCTGTCTAAAGATCACAAACCAGAGCTTGAGTTGGAGAAAGATAGGATTCTGAAAGCTGGTGGTTTTATTCAAGTGGGACGTATCAATGGAAGTTTAAACTTGGCCAGGGCTATTGGTACCTTCTAGATCCCAGTTTAAATGTTTTGTTTTGACTGGAGATTTAGGTGTGTGGAGCAGGGGAATATATCTTATTTCAATTGCATGTTGATCCATATTTGGCTTCTGCTTGCAGGTGATGTGGAGTTCAAACAGAATAAAACTCTGCCAGCCGAAAAGCAGATCGTAACAGCTAATCCAGACATAAACGCTGTAAGTGAGTAGCTGTTTGCTCTAATATTTGTGTAATTATTCCAACTCATTTTATAAATTTTGATAATGACCAATTGATTTAATAAAGGAACTATCTCTTTTGTTTTGGTACTCTCTTATCAAAATTTTAAAAAATAAGCAATCCTCAGATGCATATATAAATCTTTTGCTACATCATGCCAACTAATATTTGTTTTCACCCCTTACCCTATGTTTATACTTAGCATTTACCATCTTTGAAATAGGTTGAGCTTTGCGACGATGATGAGTTTCTTGTTTTAGCTTGCGATGGTATTTGGTAAGTTACTTTATAGGAATGTTTCTATTACAAGAAACTTGCATCCATTTATCCCTGCTGCTCTGAAATTAAGTTTAGACCCTATCTGGTTATTACTTGGGCACACAATCTTTTGTAATTTGCTGTAGGTGCATGCAGGATGCATGCATGCCATGCCTACTTGCTAATCTTTCTGAAAGATTTTTATATCAAGCAATCTGTCAGACTCAGACTGACTTTAAGCTGGAGTGGTGGGTGAGGAGGGGATTCATGTAACCAAACTTAACTTCAGGGAACTATGATTGCATACATACATATATAAGTATGCATGCATGCTCGGTGTATGTACACATGTATGTAGGTGTTCTGACTGTTAGTATGATGTTCTCTGTCAATTGTTGGAAGACATAGTACACCATATGTCCTGTACGGTTTGTGGTGGAGGGCTACTTTCTGATTTGCCAATTTTGTGGCATGTTTTTCATCCAAATTAAGTCATCTGAATCATAGTGAACATTAGTGTCTTGGATGATATTACTTCTTTTTGTTAAGTTGATTGCCTAATATTTTTGCCATTTTCTATTCATTAGGGATTGTATGTCAAGCCAACAACTAGTGGATTACGTTCGAGAGCAGTTAAGCTCCGTAAGTTTCTTCATAGACCTCTCACTAAGCACTTTGAAGCCC
This sequence comes from Gossypium australe, assembly GCA_005393395.2. Lineage (NCBI taxonomy): Eukaryota > Viridiplantae > Streptophyta > Magnoliopsida > Malvales > Malvaceae > Gossypium > Gossypium australe. Next base: position 4,366,416 of record CM016619.1, on the reverse strand, counting down.
CATTAATACAAAATTTCCGTTTGCCAAGCCTGATGAATTGATATGTACATTGCTTAACATCAGTCTCATTGTCTCTGTGTAGGAACCTAAACTCTCAGCTATCTGTGAGAGAGTATTCGACAGATGTTTGGCTCCAACAGCCGGTGGTGAGGGCTGTGATAACATGACAATGATCCTTGTTCAGTTCAAAAGGCCTGTTGATTCAGGCACTTTGGAGGAGCAACAAGAGCAGCAACTATTGACAGATCAAACAGCCACCATAGATAAAAGTGCATCTGGATCCGGATCCGGACCTGAATTGGAATCTGGATCTTAAGAAAGCATTAGCCGCCTTTCTTTCAGTTTTGACCAAATGGCTAGCTGTTTCCTTGAAAGCTTGTAAGCAAAACGCAGATGATACCCAGATTTCACATTTAGGAAGTGATTTTTTTGTGGTATGATTGTTTATTTGTATGCATGTATAGTGTTGCAAGGTTTTTGATCGAATAGATCCTTGGGTTTTTGTATGTGTTAAACTTGTGCTTTTCATTTATTTTTATTTTTCCATGAGATACTAGCAACGGCATGTGTCATTTTAGCTTTTTAAGTAGCTTCTTCTGTTGTTGGGAGGTCAAACAATTAAGGCTTCAATTGGTAGGATTTAAGTTAAGCTTCAATTGGGAGGTCATAACCGAGTAGTTAGTGCAATTGGGTAACACTTTTTTTCTATGTGTATATGTAATTGCACAAATAGATATACTTTAAGATGGTTTTCAAGACCAGACTAACCGTTGAACATATCAAACCACAGGTTTTTGGTCCGATTGATTCAAATGGTTGGAAATCGGTTCAAACGTATATAGTAAATATTATTTATATTCTTTTAAAAGTATGAACTTGTATCATGGAAACTTTAGTTTTTATCTCTTGAAAGTGAGAATTTGTAAAAGGAAATTCTTTAAGGTATTGAAATAAAGCGGAAGTAAACATAAAAGACAAAGCAACTTGAATCGAACAGAAAAACCATAAGAAAACAATACACACAAAACGACTATGAATGAGATGATTACGAATGAGGGGTAATATCTCTATTTATAATTGAGCTTCTTAGATCCAATAGTCTAATTTAAGATGAGAGTTCTAAGAGATTTAAACTCTATACAATCTTATTCCTTAGAATTTACAATATTTACTATGGTAACTCTAATTTTACTAGAATGTTTCATTGGGCTATCAAGGTTTCAAATAGAGGGTTTTCCATGTGTTTTATGAATCAAGCTAATTCAAGTAAGTCAAATGAGTCCCATTTAATCAATGGATTTCCATAAGACATTTTGTCTATATTTGGCATGGGCTTCGATCTGTGGCCCATGACACTTGGACATTCAAAGAATTACATTCAACTTCTTTTTTACTTTTCAAAGCTCTTTCTTGGAAAACAGAAACTAAATAGGGTAAACTACATCCATGATCATTTTAAAATAGAGTTTCTCTTATTTTTATCACTCTAAAATTTTTTCTCAATTTACTCACTCTAAATAAAAAAAATTATGAATTGGTCACTGTCGTTAATTTTTCCGTTTTCTTTTAACAGATTGCATAGTAGAAATCAACTTAATTTTTTTTGCGTGTTTTCCTTTTACTTATTTATTCCTTTTTTTTATCCATTTTCCTTTTTTTTTCTTCAGCATTAAGGTCCACATTAAGTATGCGGGGTGGAGGTTTAAATGTTGTAAAATCTGGATCGACTCTCTAGCATTGTCTGGACCTTTCACTATCAAAACCACTCCCTACTAGTTCAATAAGAACAACCTCTGTTTTCAAAAAATAATGCAATTTTTGAGCCATCTGGCCTAGATTCCCGAATTGGATCAGCATCAGTTATAGATTCCTCTTCATTCTCAACCCCAATTGCATGTCCCTTCGCCGGTGCAGGTTGTAAGGAGTACATCATCCATTCTCGTCAACCCTATGTTAAAATCAATATTACTTGCGGATTGCCCACCAATGTAACTTGATGGCATACCCGAATAAGTGTTTCCAACATAGAACATCGACGTTTCGAAGTTGAAATCAAAAGTACTCACAGAATGTCGTGCCGAGGTCTCCAAATTCAGGTTAAGAACTAATCCTAATCGTACGCTAAAGTTAAAATTGAGGGTTGCATCCAAGGAATGCTTTCCCATTGATGATTTCAACATTTCTTGATACGAGATTTGTAACAATGCAGTGAAACCACCATACAACTATGTGGTTGGACTTTCTTTTTCCTGTTCCCGAAACAAATTTATTAAAACTGTTGTCGAGCTCGACCACCTTCCTGGATATCGACAAATTGGACACATAACTTTAGTATAGCATTTCCACTAGAGCAATGCATATTGAGCATTGCCTCGACATCTATGTTACCTTTGAGCTCAAATGTATCATATCTAACAGGGTTCATTGACGTTAGATATTTATATTTCATGTAACACCCCTAACCCATATCCGTCGCCGAAATAGGGTTATGAGGCATTACTGTTCAAATCACACATACAACATACATTTATACATCCATTCTCAAACACCACTGAATCATAATCACATTGTCCCTTATAAGGCTCTACAAGACCTCAAAACATGCTTTAGAAGTGGTTCAGGACTAAACCAGTAACTTATGAAAATTCTCCAAAACTTAGAAAATTTTCAAACATACCAGGGTCACACGCCCGTGTGAACAGATCGTATGCCTCATACGGCTCCAGACACGCCTGTGTCCCAGGTCGTGTGAAAACAGGGCATACATACTGACTTGGGTCACACGGCTGACCACATGCCTATGTGTCTAGCCCGTGTACCCTTTGAAATGGCCATACACGCCCGTGTGCCAGGCCGTGTGTTAGGCCGTGCCAATCCTGTAGAGTATACTGACTTATGTAACACGGCCAAGTCACACGCCCGTGTGCTAGGCCGTGTGCCAGGCTATGTGCCATTTAGGGGGGTATACTGACTTGTGCCACACAACCAGTCACACGTCTGTGTGTGAGGCCTGTGGAGCATACTGACTTTAAATTAATTTCAACTCCAGGGGATACACGACTGTGTAGCATGACCGTGTGTCACACACGGCTGAGACACACGCCCGTGTCTCTGCCCGTGTGGACAAAAATAGGCCATTTGCAAGGCCAACTTGCCACTCATTTCTCATGCTCACCTAAACAACCAAAATGATACCATTTCATCATACAATAGGCATCCCAAAATCATCAACCAAATGCACAATTCAAGCCATATTCATTTCAACAAATTCCAATACTCAAATCAATGTCAAATACCTATTCAATTACTTATATCATCAAGCATAAATTTCAATCACATAACTTATCAAAATAAAAACTTCAATCATACCATATAACCATTTGAGCAACTATGAAACTATAACCACATTTATACCAAAACATACCAAAATAAGCCATCACTCATGACTATATATACAAAACAAACTTATACATTTACAAGCCAACTCTCATGGCTATATTCATAACCAAAGTTCCATAACTACCCTATACATGCCATATACCATATATACACAACTCAAAAGTACCAACTTAGGTGTTTGATAGTGCGATGATGTTCCCGACGATTCCCGGATCCGAGCTAGCTTTAATTCTCTATAAAACATAGGAAAAATAACACGAAGTAAGCTTCATAGCTTAGTAAGCTCGTAAGTGAGTAATTCAATACATCAAATAAATAAAAATCAACCAATTGTACATAACATCACCATATACACAATAACAACAAACCTTTCTCATGTCTTAAAATATTATCAAATACCATTTCATCAACTTTTTCTATTTAATACTCAAATAGGTTCTGTACGTACCTGTATCATCTCGTACTAACCTCTTTCTCAATCATCTCATTCATTTACCCGTTGAACCATTCGGAATAGAAGTCGGATATTCAAATATCTCAATCGATAAGTACCTATGCCATGGCCCGTAGCCAAATCAAGGTATCACTCGCACCCGAAGTGCCGATATCATGGCCCGTAGCTAACACAATAACCTAATGACATGTCACTAGCATCCTAAACTATTCCTAAGGTTCAACCGAGAAGTTTCACTTGTTAATTTCATCGTCGAACACATCCGTAAGGTCGTTTTCACAATTCAAACATTATCCGTAATCTCGTAATTACAATTTATGCAATATCAAAGCATATAACATGCATTTGTAGTGAAATTAGCAAATACGAACTTACCTCGAGTATGAAAACGACGAAATGAGTACATTACTCGATAAGCTTGCCTTTCCCTCGATCTAATTCCAGATTCTTTCTTTCTTGATCTATATGTATTAAAAATTAACTCATTTAATCACATATTCATTCAATTTGATCCAAAAACACACATTTGGGCATATTTACACATTATCCCCTAATTTTTCACATTTATTCAATTTAGTCCCTATTTCACAAATATACAAAATTCACAAAATTCAATTCAACCCATGCTTAGATGATTTATACTTGAGTCCCTAGCAGCCCAAAAATTTCATTTATTTCACATTTCATCCACCCAATTTACACTTTTCACAATTAAATTCCTTTTTGACATTTTTGTCAAAAATCACTTTACAGAACATTCAAATCTATCAACAAATAGTCATTTTCCATTATCAAACATTCAAAAGCTCAAATATTCATCAATGACACTTCACAAAATCATGAACAAATTCAAAAATTAAAGCACGAGCTAGCTAGAATACGAAGCAATGATTACAAAAATATAGAAATCATCAAAAACGGATCAAAACCGTACCTTAATTGCTTGAATATACTAGGCCGAATGAAGAACCCTAGTTGTTCTTATTCTTCCTTTAGAATTCAGCTAGAAGAAAGATGATAACATGAAATTCCTATTTGTTTTATTATAATATATCATTTAATAACTAAATACCAATTTTAACCTTAATGAACATTAATAATAGCACCAAATGCCATGCCATTATCATCCATTAATTATCAAATGGTTTAGTAACATTATAAGGACTTCTCATTTAATAAATCATAGCAATTAAACACATTTAACATATAGAATCCACTTTTGCATTTTACGCGATTAAGTCCTTTTATCAAATTAGACATCCAATCGATAAAATTAAATCTCAAAACTTTCACACATATATAATCACATGCTATAAACATAAAAAATAATATTAAAATAAATTTTCGACCTCATATTTATAGTTCTGAAACCGCTGTTTTAATTTAGCTAAAACCGAGTTGTTACATTTCAAGCTCGAAATTCTCCTCCGGCTTGAAGTAGAGACTTTCCTTTTAATTCCTGACCAGAGCTTATTCAATTTTATGCTTCGGTTGAAAGCCAATTCTGTAGATTGAACTAATACAAAAACAACCCCAATGTCAGTTTCACAAATTTGATTGTTGTAATAAGTAACGGCTCTAATTCGTCTACTCATCTTTGTAAAAAAATCCCATTTCACATGTTTAAAATGAAAACATTATATAGAAAAATAAGTACTCATTAACTAAATTCAAACAACGACACTTGAACTAATTTACTTTGTTGGGTCAATTTTTAAACTTTAGATGTTTAACATCAACAATCTTCTCCTTATGCAAATCTTCAACTCGAAATTTAACTATGAAAACCTCTCCACATCAATCTTCATTTTATAAGAAACTTTACTATCGAATATAAAACATAATTTCAAAATGTTGGAAAAATATAAAACATAATTTCAAAATGTTGGAAAAGATTGGACATGATAAGAAAAAAAATGCTTCTAACAATAAGCATTTTTCTAAAATGTTTCTAAACATTCCTATTGTGCCACGGAAAGATGGGATGTAAATTTTATCCTAGGATTCTCAGGTTCAGAAACTTTGTCCTAGGATTATCGAGCTTTCAGAATTAAAATGGCACAAGACACAGTAAAAACACGCCATGTCGGACGCATGACACGGGGTAGGGCAAAAACTCGCCTTGTAGGACACGTTTTCACTCTCTCCTCCACGTCACCTGAAAGCGCGTCCTGTAGGACGCATTTTTGCCTTGCCCCATGTTATGTCACCTGAAAACGCTTCTTACACGGTACGTTTTGGCCTCCTTTCTCCCAAATCGGCATATTTCTCTATTTTTTTTACAAAAATTGCCTAGATCCCTAATTTTGTTTAAAATTTAGCATATATCCATAATTTTCCATTTTAGCCTTTTCTTATTGCTATTTACGTGACATGACCATAGAGGAATAAATTTTCTTTGGTGTTTAGTAATGGATTTCCATTTATTGAATTCTTGGTAGCAACGACATTGTTTTTGAAAAGGTAATCAAGGGAATGGGAGTTTTCAATAAATTGAGCTAGTCGAAAAAGGTGATGGGAAGCTGGTCCAACCTGTAAAAATATCATACTGTTGAAACTTTTGAAAGTAAAATTTAGTATGCTCTAGGTTATCTAATTCATAGAACTTTGATTTTGACTATTTTACTTCGAAGTCGATAATTTTTTATTGTTTCAATTTCATTATTTTGTAAGGAGTGAATTGTATAATATTATAAGTAGAATATAAAAAAATACTATAGTAGATGATTAATGTGATTTTTATAGACTATTTTTATTTATTTCTTTGCTTCTTTTTCATATTAGGTGATGATAATAATGTCATATTAATTTGACGGTTTTTTTTGAATATTCTCATTATAGGTTTTAATCATATCTATTCTTTTTGACACAATGCTTGGAACTACCCATAGCTCCTCCCCAACCCATAAATAGGAGGATAAAGCGCTTCAATGCGCTCGAACCCACGTCTTACTGCATTGGCAACAATGCCCATATCAATCGAGCTAAGATTCAGTTGGCTTAATTTGATGGTTCTAAATTAGCATGAAATAAAATTTTAATGACATCATTTTAGCATATTAGATGACCATACGTTCCGTCATTAATTATGTGACTATGTTTATTTTGTCACTATAAGTTGAATATTATTTCCTTATTGATGACAAATCAAATGACAAATTAGTGTATAATTTGGTGACAAAATTATCTCTCACCAAATACTTATTAAAAAGGTGACGTTTTACATTATTGTCATTAATGACATTATACTATGACAAAATAGAATGTCATTAATATTGTGACAATCCCGATTTTGTCACTTATGCATTGAATATTGTTCATTATTGGTGATGATACCAATGGTCAGTGATAAATATTATATAATTTGATGATGTAGTTAGTTGTCACAAATACTAATTACAAGGTGACGTTATACATTATTGTCACCATACTTTCAATAATATGACAAATAGTGATAAATCATCACTTTTAACCTTTAGTGTGACAATGAATTTTGTGTCACTAAATACAAATAAATACATAAATGTAATTATCAGTGACTATTTCGTACGCCACTAATGCATAAATTTGTTGTAGTAGATGCGAAAGAAACTTAAACAAAAACAATTGAAAAGAGCTATTAAGCAACTGTGATCTTACCTCCCCTATATTAACAGACAAAGGTCTACGATTAGATTTAAGCTTGTGTAAATGATGGACTACATAATTCAGAAACAACTCATCCCATAGAACATTATACACAACCCAATACAATCTCTCTAACAAATTACCTTTGTTCCACGCAAACATTGGACCAACAAACTCCATGTCTTGCAAATTATGCTGAAATAAGAAATCTTGATATAGAGTATTACCAATATTAAATTTATCAACTCCACATTTCCTTTCCAAGCTATTTAGAATAAAATTTAAATCCTTTGCAATCAATCATGGGTTAGACATATTCTCTGCTATCAGATGGAGACACTCCCACATCAACCTCCTCTTCAATCTATAGGGACTCCCATAAAAAACAATAAGAAAGAAGATTGCTACATGTTTGACTTTCAGTTTTAATCACCCCCTAAGAGATTGAAATTTTCCATGCCACCCAAAACCCTTCAAAATAATTAACCTCTAGGTTCAACAAGGTGAGAACAACCAAAACCCATATTTCCAATTACTTTATCTACAATTTCTCCACTAATCTAGATTTCAATAAAAGCAAAAATCTATGGTTAGTCAAGGCTAAAGTATTCAATACATTAAAAGTAGAAGATTTAATAACATGACTGTAAGTCTCAAGAAAATCTTAACTTCAAACTTGAGCATACCCTTTACCAACCAACCTTGCGTTTTTACTTTGAACAACCACTTACACCCTATTGCTTCCCTTCCAGGAGGTAAAGTTACAAGTGAACGAGTTCTTTAGCAATAAGGGCATTATATTCAACCATAACAGCTTCCTTCCATGCAGGATTGCTTGATCATTAGTGGTTAAATAAATGTTATGTTTGAACTCTCTAACCTGTTTCTTGTGATAATGGAGTGAGTGTTAATTGGTGCTCAGCAAGGCTCTTGAATTGCTGCCTGGGGAGTCTCGGAAGGCATGGTAACTACAACTGATAGTGTATCGGATCTGTTAGGGGAAAAAGTTGGTCCACAAGAGAACTAAAATAACGAGCACTGCCAGTGGAAGGTAATATTGAATCTTATGTCTCTGAAGGAGAGCTGCGTTGACTTGAAGATACCTCAAATGAATGCTTAATTGAAGGAAAAATTTGTAGAGACTAAAACCAAAACTGACCATGCCTAGTCAAATTGGAATTTGTGAAGTCTCTTCAAAAGGAAACACATAATCCTAAAAAATGACATGCCTGGAGATCAATACTCGTCCGCTATCATTGAAACATTTATATCTGTTGAAAATGGCCAACCATGCTGCTGTTATGTTTTTGTTAAAGTGCATGCTGCTATGATGATTTTGTTGAGTGCATACAGCTTGTATGCATGCCGCAGCAATTGTCCATGTTGCAGCAACATATTTTCTGTTTTAGTTGCAATGTAATTTAGTTTGGTTGAAAATGAACTTAGTTGTTGATGTTTTGATTGGTTTAGGTGATGATTGAGCTAATAAGTCAGCTTATTCATGTGTACAAGCAATGTTTTAATAGTTCCAATGCTGATTAGTGGGATTAGTTGAATATTTGGTGATGTATTTTGATTATAAGTATTAGGAAGAAACCGAACAACCAAAACAAAGCGAAGCACAACCGGTGTTCTTTCTCTCCCTATAACTCCTGTAAAAAATTATGGCAAGCACAATAGCACAAAAATATGTTCTTTAGCAACCTTAATCAACCACAATTCAACCAATGCAACCACAACAAAAATAAATAAATAGAGATACCGGTATTTTTACGTGAAAAACCCCTCTAAATCAAGGGTAAAAACCATGGGACTTTAGAGTCCGATCAAAAGCTCCACTATCATCAAATGTTCAACTACAAGATCACAATATCAAGCCTACATCAAGCATTCAACTCCAACAAGGCTAACAATATGTAATCTTTAGCAAAAGAGAGAAAAATGGGAGAACATCACCAAATTGCAGCTGCTGAAAAACGGGTATTTCTGATGCTACAGGACTCGGATGAAAAATCTGACCGTACAAAGTCAAGAACACCTTATCGCCTAGCTGCTATCCAAAAATTAGCTCAATCGAACCACGGATGGACCTTCGATCGAAAAGTTAATCACTACTGCACCAAACTTAAAAAATTGATTTTTTTTAAGCTTCAATCTCTCTCTATTTTAAAATTTGATTTTTGGCTCACAATAATGGCAGCCCACATCCACACGTAAAAGCCAAAAAGAATGGCTTTTTGTCAAATCCAAAAAGGGTAATAAATATGTGGCAGAAGCTTTCCTTTTTGTAACCAAACAAAAGAAAATAAACAACCCTTTTTAAAGTTGGGTTGACCAGTGTAAGGGTTCCCCACATAGTGGGAACTACACCCAAGAAATCTCCCCCTCCGACTATGTGGGGAATGCCTCCATGCCGGAGGTCAAACAACATGCTTCAAACTTTCCTCTTGGTAAGGCCTTCGTCAACATATCAACACCATTATCATTAGTGTGTATCTTCTCAAGCTCTAATAGCTTAGCTTCAAGAACATCTCGTATCCAATGGTACCTCACATCAATATACTTAGATCTAGCATGAAAATTTGGGTTCTTACCAAGATGAATAGCACTCTGGCTATCACAATACAGGACATACTTCTCCTTAGTAAAACCAAGCTCATGCACAAACTTCTTCATCCAAAGCATCTCCTTGCATGCTTCGGTTACTGCAATGAACTCTGATTCGGTGGTGGACAATGCAACACACTTTTGCAATCTCGATTTCCATGCCACAGCTCCCTCTGCATAAGTGATCAAGTAACCTGAAGTAGATTTCCTTGAGTCAATGTCTCCGGCCATGTCTGAATCTGTATACCCAACAAGAACAGGTTTTTCATTGCCGAAACAAAGTTTCATATTGGAAGTGCCACGAAGATGTTTCATAATCCATTTCACTGCATTCTAATGCTCTCTGCCTAGATTAGAAAGAAAATGACTAACTGTACCAACGGCATAAGCCATGTCTGGTCTCGTGCAAACCATTGCATACATCAAACTTCCCACAGCTGAAGAGTAAGGAATTTTCTGCATCTCTTCCTTCTCTTTTTTTGTGGAAGGACTATGCTTAACACTTAATCTGAAGTTCGTAGTAAAGGGAGTGTTCACCGCTTTAGCTTTGTCCATGCTAAACCTATGAAGTACTTTCTTGATGTACCTCTCTTGTGATAACCATAATTTCTTGGCCTTTCTATCACGTGTCAATCTTATGCCAAGAATTTGCTTTGCTGGCCCCAAATCCTTCATTGCAAAGGATTTACTCAACTCTTGCTTCAAATTCTCAATTCTAGAAGCATTCTGACCAACAATAAGCATATCATCAACATAGAGAAAAAGAATTATAAAATTATCACCAGAGAATCTCTTAACAAACACACAATGATCAGAAGTAGTCTTCTTGTAGCCTTGCTCCCCCATAACAGACTCAAACTTCTTGTACTATTGCCTTGGAGCTTGCTTCAAACCATACAAGCTCTTCTTCAATCTGCACACATAGTCCTCTTTCCCTTGTGCAACAAACCCCTCTGGCTGCTCCATGTAAAGCTCTTCTTTCAAGTCACCATGAAGAAAAGCAGTTTTCACATCCATTTGTTCAACCTTTAAGTCATAACAAGTTGCCAAACTCAGTATAGTTCTGATAGAGGACATCTTCACAACCGGAGAAAATATTTCTTCAAAATCAACCCCCTTTTTCTGAGTATAACCCTTGACGACCAATCTAGCCTTGTATCGTGGAGATGAAGACTTCTCTTCTTGCTTCAACCTGTAAACCCACCGATTCTTCAAAGCTCTTTTTCCCTTGGGCAGTTTCACCAACTCAAAGGTATGGTTCTCATGCAAGGATTGAAGTTCATCTTTCATCGCTTCAACCCACTGATCTTTGTATTCACTCTCCATAGCCTCTTCATAGCATTCAGGTTCTCCACCGTCAGCCAAAAGAACATATTCATCAGAAGAATACCTGACAGAAGATCGTCGATCTCTGGAAGACCTTCGAAGTGGAACTGCTGGTGGAGCTATAGATACTTGTTGTTGGTCATTCACAACATCATCCATGGGAGTATCAAAGTCACCTATATCCTGATGGTCACCACTAACATCACCATGCACATCATCTTGGATAGGACCCGGTGAAGAGTTTAGGGGAACCGGATTCACATCGATTAAATCACCACTATCTTGTGAATTCACTTTCTCCGTCTTATCAATGTCATCAATGGTCTGATCCTCAATGAAGACAACATCTCTACTTCTCACGAGTTTCTTCTGAACTGGATCATAGAGTCTATAACCAAACTCACCATCTAGACCATAACTAATAAAAATGCATTGTCGAGTCTTAGCATCCAACTTGGATCTTTTATCTTTTGGAACGTGAACAAATTCTTTACAACCGAACACACGTAGATGATCATATGACACGTCTTTACCAAACCAAACTCTATCTGACACATCACCTTGCAAAGGAACACTAGGAGACAAATTTATCACATGTGTCACTGTATTCAAAGCTTCAGCCCAAAATGATCTTGGCAACTTTGCATCTGACAACAAACATCTGACTCTCTCAATCAATGTTCGGTTCATTCGTTCACCTAACCCATTTAACTATGGAGTCTTTGGTGGTGTTCTCTGATGTCTGATTCCCTGTTGCAGACAATACTCATGAAACGACCCTGTGTACTCGCCACCATTATCAGTACGAATGCACTTCAACTTCTTCCATGTTTCTCTTTCAACTGATGCTTGAAATTGTTTAAACACCTCAAAGACTTGATTTTTAGACTTCAAAGTATAAACCCATAGCTTTCTTGAACAGTCATCAATGAAAGTCACAAAATAAAGTGCACCGCCATGTGACCTTACTTTTATCGGACTACAAACATCTGAATGGACCAAATCTAGCAACTCTGATCTTCTATGAGGAGGACAGCTTCTAACTGAAACTCTTCTCTGCTTTCTTGCTAGACAATGAGCACAATGTTAGATTTGTAAAATAAATCTGAAATAAAACTTAATAAACCAGGATCTATCATGTCAAATCATCAAGAATAAAACTAGATGCGGAAGCGTACCTGAATCCATGAATTCCTTGTAGTTTTACCGGATTTTAGGGATTTGATCTTCCAAAATAGCACACAAGAAATTCAAAGAATATATGCTCTCTCTTTTCTAATGATGGGATATTAGAAAAGATATCTTGTGTATAATTTGGGGACCATAATCCTAATATTTATAACCTTAGCATATTAGTTCTAATCAAATTCTAATTAGCCCATCATTAATTAAAATTTGATTAGAAGAGTATCTACACATATTTATCCCATACTTTATTTAATAATTAAAAGCCCAATAAAATTCTAACCAAATTAGATAACTTTTAATTTGGGCTAACCTATCATGATAGTAGATAATAACATGTAATTATCCTTATTATATATGTGATGTCCAAATTTTCCAACAATCTCCCACTTGGACCACATATATATACTAATTACTTTATAATTACATGTCATTATATAACATCATGAGATCAAAATTTTACTATCATATCCAAAAGGTATTCCGAGCAATCTCATCCATTAATTATGTTAACATAGAACCAATGCGACTTTCTTTACATATATCGTAACTAAATCCATCCATGATCACGTATATTAACACAACCAAATGACATAGATCAAGTATGGATGTGTAGCATGGAAATTACATGCAATATGATATAAACATGTCTATTTCCAACTGGTCCTCCTTAGTGAGATCAAACCTTTACCAAAATCAGAGTGTGAATAAACCAAATAAACTTTATTTCTGCAGGAAAAAAACTTAATATCTTTAAACTGAAATAGCTGAAAATGTGTCCATAACATAAAAGCATTTAAAAATACAAACTCCCACTAAAACCAAATATCATTTAAATGACATTACACCCATATGAGCAGTGTGCTCTTATAAAACCTTAGGTGTAATTCCTTAGTAATCGGATCCGTAATCATGGAGTTTGTCCTAATATCCTTTATAAGCACCTAACCACTCTGAACTTTTACTTTAACAACCAAGAACTTAAAGTCTATGTGTTTTTACTTTGATGTGCTCCTGTTGCTATTGGAATAAAAGATTGCAATTTGTTTTCACAATTTGCACCTTAGTGAAAAATCTTATATCCATATTCCATCAAAATCGGAGTCTATATACCTGATGATCTCTAACTGATTAGACTTTCGATATGTGAGCATGTAATTTTTTGTTCTCTGAAAATACCTTATAACCCTCTTGGATGCTATCCAATGGTCCAAATCAGGGTTGCTTAAAATATCTGCCTAACATCCCAATAGTGTACACAATATTCCAATGTATACAAACCTGAACGTACATTAGACTTTCCACTGCTAAAATGTAAAAAATCTAATGAATTTTTGTAATTTCAAAATCATTCTTAAGGTATTGATTGAGGCTATACTTATTATTAACAAGCAGTATGTCATTAACATATAAAACCAGAAATATGTACTTACTCCCATTAAATTTGTGATACACACAATCATCTCAAAACCAAACGAAACGATTATTTGATGAAACTTATGGTACCATTGATGGGAAGCTTGTTTGAGTCCATAGATGAATTTTGTCAATTTGCAAACCATATTCTTTGAGTCTTCCGACTCAATTTTCTGGTTGCACCATATAAATTGTTTCTTCAATGTCGCCATTAAGAAATGTAGTCTTAACATCCATCTGACGTAACTCAAGATCAAAATGAGCAACAAGCGCCATGATTATCCTAAAGGAGTCTTTCGATGAAACTGGAGAGAAAGTCTCTGTAAAATCAACACATTCTTTCTGAGTATATCCTTTAGTTACAAGATGCGCCTTATACCTCTCCAGATTACCATTTGCATCCCTCTTGGTTTTAAATATCCATTTACAACCAATTGGTTTTGCACCTTCAGGTAATGGGACAAGTTTCCAAGCTTTATTGTTTCGCATAAACTTATACTCATCTTTCATGGCATCAATCCACTTTTGAGAATTAGAACTTTTCATGGCCTGATGAAAGTTGATTAGATCATCTTTCATCATTCCATTATCATCCTCATGTTCTTGGAGAAATACAACATAATCATCTGGAATAGCATTTCTCCTTTCTCTTGTGGACCTCCTTAATGTCACTTGTTCTTGAGGTTGTTGAGTTTGTTCTTCTGGAACAATTATCTCATTTTGAATGGGGAGTTGTTCAACATTGTCTTGCAGAGGTTCTAAATTCACTTCTTGATCAATGATAGGTATAGTAACCTGAACATCGTCAAAAGTGATAGTAGGAACTGAGTTAGAATCCAATTCCTTCTCAAAAGCAATGTCTCTAACCTTATTTCTCCCCCATAACTCAACATCCTCAAAAAATGTTGCAGTTCCCATCTCAAAAATATTCCTTATTATGGGATCATAAAACTCATAGCCATTAGATCGCTCAGAATTTCCTTAACCCTTAACTTTATAGAAATCAAATAAGTCAGAAGTGATGTCATTTCAACTTTATCGTTTCTAGCAAAACGTTTCTTAATTTCGTCAAGGAAGCATTGGCCTGAGTAATCTTTTCAGATTCTATGCCCTAAAGGCTTCTAAAATGCTGTGCCTCATGATCATTAGACTTTTGCAATTTGAATGATCCCACCTCTCAAAATCCCTTTTAATATAGGGGGTGCTTTCCGTAGTGAGAGGTGCAAGTAGTTCTTCCCTTAGTGCAAGGTCTATGTTCATACAGCCAAGCACTATAAACAAGTGCCTTTTCCATTCATTTAGTGATACGACCGTGTCTCAGGCACCCACTAAAGCTACCGAAGATCCCTTGGAGCTACCAAAGGGGCCTGTCACTCGTGCTCGTGCTAAAAGATTTAAGAAGGACGTGACGGCTCTCATAAGCAAAATTTGGAGCAATATCATGTCTGGACATTTTGGTAACGATGAATTGAGCAAGCCACACATTTACAATTTATTTGAAGCTGAATATACTAGCTAGTTGAACTAATATTTTATTTAACACCTTATTAGGCATATTTAATTTGTCTTCAGTCATTTATTGTTGCTGCATATTTATTTCATGATAAATAAATTGTTTAGTTAGTATGAGTTTTTAATATGTCCTTTGTCATAGTTGAATATCAATGTGTCTTGTTAACCGTTGTTTTTGCCTAGTTTTTAAATAAAGTGTTTAAATTGTGTTTTAACTATGTTCAGCTGAATTGATGTTGATTCATGTTTTTTTTTATAGGTGCCGATTGTGGAGTATTTTTTTAAAAATGAGAATATATGGGTGCCTATTCAGCCATGGGGTTAGAATAATGGCCATTTTCTTGGTTTCTCACATGAACAAATCCATGCCATTCAAATTGGTGGAAGCACAAATGATAACAAATAATAATGGCAACCATATTTCCAATATTTGTTTCCTACGTGAAGAAATCCATGCCATTCAAATTGGTGGAAGCACAAATGGTAATAAAATAATGGCCACCATATTTTGTCTCTAATATTTGTTTCCAACATGATCAAATCCATGGATTAAACATGTTGGGCGGCAAACAAAGGGATTAAATAATTCCTACCTATATTATTATATTTTTCCAATATTTTCTAGTCATTTCTTCAATGTAGGGACAACCAATTTAATTCTTTTATGTAATTCAGTCAAAGCAATAGCCCCCGTTATGCTTATAAATAGCTTTTGAGTTTTCAATGTAAAGCACTCAAGAAAAATTTGAATGAATTACCCTTAAATTTGTTGAGAAATTTTTCTTTCAAATTTCGTCCAAAGATTCGTTGACTTATCTATCTAGGTAGTGGCGTCAATAGTTTCTTTGTTTAACCGAACTTATCACGTTATCGTGTGGCGTTCGAAACTTTATACCGAGATTCCTATCTCTCTAGATAGTGGGTCGAGGTCTCATAATTCCTTTTTGAATTAACTTAAAGTCTTATAAGTCTCGGATCAACCTTCATCTGAAGTTTGGTTCATTCTTGACCTTAAGTTTCCAATTATCCGACTTGTCCATTTCTTTCATAACCGAGCATCTTAAACCAAAAGCCATCCTTCTATCGAGCCCTTCCTTGTCTACCGCCCTTTTAAAACCAAATTTTCTAACCCTTTCCGAATCCAAACGAAACCTTTTTGTTTAATGATCGGGCAATCTTACGACTCGGATCAATTTACGGAACCGAGATCGTATCATCTGGTATCAGAGCTAATTAAACAAGAAGCTCGGACGTTTGAAGCAAACTCAAATTAGGTACGTATTTAAAAAAAATTGAAAAAAATTCAAGGTTTTAATTTTTTTTTTCTCATTCTTTCTTTGTAATTCACATATAGTGCATTTGGTGTTGTAAAAAAAAGATATGAAAATTAAAAAAAAATCGAAGTTAAAAAAAATTTTACGTAGTAAAAAAAAAAAAAATTCGATCCTCAACCTATTCATTCCTATCGCTTTCAACCCAACGCCACACTTTTTTTCAAACTTATTCTTTCTTTCAACTACCCGAACCATGACCTTACAACCTTTGTAAACCCCTTTGAAACCGACCCGTTAACCTAGTAGATCTGGTCACCCCGAATCTTATTCGAAATCACGAGAGAAGAAACGAGCGGAAAAAGGCACGAGTGTGTGAGCACAATAGAGTGAAGGTAAAAGCCGAAATAGAGTGCAAACACGAGTGTGAGTGACATTTATTCTTTTCTTTCCGAGTGATCGAGAGGATTTGTAGTGAGGATTAAATTTAAACCATGTCCCGAAGTCCAGAACGCAACATGGCCGAGAGAACGGATAGACAATATGCTAGAAATATACCTGATCTCAATCAACAAGCCTTGTTACGTGAAGTAGAGCGATTGTTCGATCGTAAACTCGAATCAATCCAAGAAAGGCTCGACCAAGTCGAAGAGCGCGCCCGTCGAGAAAAAACTCCTCAAAGCCCACCAAGGCGACGTGGAAGGCAACGAGTACCCGAAGAAGAATGGTCTGAACCAAGTGAAGCCGAAAGTGAACATGGTTCCAATCATAGTGGACGACGGAGAGGCCAATGAGATCGAGGTCGAGTAGATGATGATTTGAAGAACCTCAAATTGTCTATACCCCCATTTCAAGGTAAAATCGACCCGGAGTTGTACTTAGAATGGGAAAAGAAGATTGAGTTAGTCTTCGAGTGTCACAATTATTTAGAAAGCAAAAAGGTAAAAATAGCGGCCATTGAATTCTCTGACTACGCAATGGTCTGGTGGGATCAACTAACCACTAGCCGGAGAAGGAACAGAGAGTGACCTATTAACACTTAGGCCGAAATGACAGCATTGATGCGTAAGAGGTTCATTCCGGCGTACTATCATCGAGAACTGTACCAGAAGTTACAACATCTCACTCAAGGCAGTCGGAGTGTAGATGATTATTACAAAGAGATGGAGATAGCCATGATCCGAGCCAACATCGAAGAAGACCGTGAAGTAACCATGGCGAGATTTTTGGCTGGATTAAACAAAGATATTGCTAACGTAGTTGAACTCCAGCACTACGTTGAGATCGAAGAGATGGTACGCATGGCCATCAAAGTGGAGAAGTAGATCAAAAAGAAAGGCCCCGCTCACTGTGTCTACCCAAACTCCACTCCTACTCAAAAGTGGAATCAAGGAGCCGGTAAGAAGAAGATTCCCTTTCGAGCACGAGAAAACGTTACAAGCCTAAGGATTAACAAGCCAAGTGGGGAAACAAGCAAACCTAACAATGAGGTCGGACGTAATTCTGCTAGAGACATCAAGTGTTTCAAGTGTCTCGGTAGGGGCCATATAGCCAGTCAGTGTCCAAATCGGCGGGTAATGATCATGAAACCCGACGGTGAGATTGAATCGGGTGACGAAGAAGAGATTGAACACGACCCATCCACTGAAGAAGAGAATGAAGAAGAACTTGAATTTGCTGTTGAAGGTGAGTTATTTGTGGTAAAATATAGTTTAAGTATTCAAAGTACCGAATATGAACTACAACGAGAAAACATCTTCCATTCAAGATGTCATATTCAAGGCAAAGTATGCAGCATGATCATCGATGGAGGTAGCTGTACAAACGTAGTTAGCAGCATGCTTATTGAAAAGTTAGACTTGCCAACGATGAAACACCCTCAGCCTTACAAATTACATTGGCTGAACGACGGAGGCGAATTGAGAGTCACCAAGCAAGCTGTCATCCCTTTTTCCATCGGCAAGTATAGTGACAAAGTTGTTTGCGATGTGGTCACAATGCATGCGAGCCATTTACTTTTGGGAAGACCATGGCAATTCGATTGACGAGCCATCCATGACAGATATACAAACTGCTATACATTCCAACATCGTGGCAAAAGTGTGACTCTAGCACCAATGTCTCCCAAACAAGTGTACGAGGACCAAGTACGCTTGAAAAGTTCTGTTCAACAAATGAATGCGAAAGAACAAACAAAGAAAGAGGAAAAAGAAATAAAAGCAAGAGGTAAAAACAAAGGGAGTGAGCAAAAAGTGAGTAAAAAACAAGAAAAACGAGATAATGAGGGGATTGCAGAATTGAGCGTGTATGCAAAAGCACGAGAGATTCGAAAATTTTTGTTACTTCGGCAACCAATGGTTGTTCTTATGTATAAGGAGAATTTCCTTAATACTAACGAATTAGATGCTTCACTTCCATCTTCGATTGTATCTTTGTTGCAGGATTTCGACAATGTATTTTCGGACGACATCCCTAGTGGCCTTCCGCCTATTCGAAGGATCGAGCACTAGATTGACTTTGTTCCCAGAGCCACAATACCAAATCGCCCAGCATATCGAAGCAACCCTGAAGAAACCAAAGAGTTGCAACGACAAGTGGCTGAGTTGATGGCCAAGGGCTACATTCGGGAAAGTCTAAGTCCGTGCGTTGTTCCTGTGCTTCTAGTGCCCAAGAAAGATGGTACTTGGCGTATGTGTGTAGATTGCCGAGCGGTCAATAAGATCACCATCAAGTATAGGCATCTTATTCCGCGCCTAGATGACATGTTAGACGAACTCAGTGGAGCACAACTCTTCTCCAAGATCGACCTCAAGAGCGGATATCATCAGATCAGGATGCGGGAAGGAGATGAGTGGAAAACGGCTTTTAAGACCAAGCACGGTTTATATGAGTGGTTGGTTATGCCATTCGGCTTAACTAAAGCACCCAGCACATTTATGCGGTTAATGAATTATGTTTTGTGAGCTTTTATCGGTAAATTTTGTATTGTTTATTTTGACGACATTCTTATTTATAGCAGGTCATTGGGAGATCACATAAACCATTTGCGAGCAGTACTTGAAGTTTTGCGTAAGGAAACATTGTACGCTAACCTTGAGAAATGCACTTTCTGTTCTAATCAAGTTGTTTTCTTAGGTTTTGTCGTTAGCGCGAAGGGGCTCGAAGTGGACCAAGAGAAGGTTAAGGCAATCCGTGAATGGCCGAGACCTACTAGCATTAGCCAAGTTTGAAGCTTCCACGGCTTGGCTAGTTTCTATAGGCATTTTGTACAGAACTTTAGCACTGTTGCTGCTCTGCTAACTAGTGTTATTAAGAAAAACTCTGCCTTCTACTAGAATGACGAACAAGAGCGTGCCTTTAACTCCATTAAAGATCTATTGACTAACGCTTTTTTACTTGTTTTGCCAGATTTCCAAAAAACATTTGAAATTGAGTGTGATGCCTCGGGCCTAGGCATTAGAGCCGTGCTTATGCAAGAAGGACGCCCAGTAGCGTACTTTAGTGAAAAGTTGAACGGGGCGACACTTAACTACCCCACTTACGATAAGGAGATGTACGCGTTGATTTGGGTTTTGGAAACGTGGCAACATTACTTATGGCCAAAGGAATTTGTCATCCATACCGATCACGAGGTATTGAAGCATTTAAAGGGCCAACATAAACTAAACAAACGGCATGCCAAATGGATGGAGTTCCTTGAATCATTTCCATACGTCATCAAATATAAGAAAGGTAAAGAAAATGTGGTGGTGGACGCATTGTCTAGGAGGTATGCTCTTTTCAATTCATTAGAAACAAAATTGATGGGATTTGCATATTTGAAAGAATTCTATATTACTGACCCTGATTTTGCTGAAATGTACAAAGCTTGCGAATCTAGTACCTGTGATAAATTTTATCGTAGCAATGACTACCTGTTTCGAGAAGGCAAGCTCTGTATCCCTCAAGGATCCATCCGAAACGTTTTGGTGAATGAGGCACATAGTGGAGGCCTCATGGGCCATTTCGGCATAGCAAAAACAATGGCAACGTTGTGCGAACACTTCTATTGGCCAAAAATGAAACGAGACGTGGAGCGAGTGTGTGAACGGTGCATCACTTGCAAGAAGGCCAAATCGAAGGTTCAACCCCACGGATTATACACTCCGTTGCCTATCCCAGAAGGACCTTGGATCGACATCTCGATGGACTTTGTTCTAGGTCTTCCTAGAACCAAGGATGGAAAAGACTCAATCTTCGTCATTGTAGATAGGTTTTCAAAAATGGCACACTTCATTGCATGTAACAAAACTGATGATGCTTCACATGTTGCTAACTTATTTTTCAGGGAGGTTGTATGTTTGCATGGGGTACCGAGGACTATTATTTCTGATCGAGACACTAAGTTCCTGAGCCATTTTTGGAGAACGCTTTGGGGAAAGATTGGCACAAAGCTGCTGTTTTCGACTACTTGCCATCCTCAGACGGACGGGCAAACGGAAGTAGTGAATCGAATCTTGTCTACGTTGTTGCGTGCTATAATCCGAAAGAATCTTAAGTCGTGGGAGGAGTGCCTACCGCACATTGAATTCGTTTATAATCGTCCTACCCATTCGACTACTCAACACTCTCCCTTTGAGATTGTTTATGGTTTCAATCCTTTAACACGTCTAGATTTAATTCCACTGCCTAACGAACAATTTGTGAATGCAGATGCGAAAAGGAAGGCTGAGTTCGTGAAAGGCTTACATGAGAAGGTGCGTAGGAATATCGAAGAACAAACCAAGCAATATGAGCAGAAGGCTAATAAAGGACGCAAGAAAATTACCTTTGAGCCAGGAGATTGGGTGTGGGTACACATGAGGAAAGAAAGATTCCCTGCCCAACGAAAATCCAAACTAATGCCAAGAGGCGATGGTCCTTTTCAAGTCTTGGAGAAGATTAACGATAATTCCTATAAAATCGATCTCCCCGGTGAGCGCTAATGTGAGCGCTAGTTTTAATGTGTCTGATTTATCTCCATATGATGTAGGTGACGACTTGAGGACAAGTCGTTTCGAAGGAGAAGGGGATGATGCGATCGTGGCTCGGGCACCCACTAAAGCACCGAAGATCCCTTGGAGCTACCAAAGGGGCCTATCACTCGTGCTCATGCTAAAAGATTTAAGAAGGACGTGACGGCTCTCATAAGCAAAATTTGGAGCAATATCATGTCTGGACATTTTGGGAACGATGAATTGAGCAAGCCATGCATTTACAATTTATTTGAAGCTGAATATACTAGCTAGTTCAACTGATATTTTATTTAACACCTTATTAGGCATATTTAATTTGTCTTCAGTCATTTATTGTTGCTGCATATTTATTTCATGATAAATAAATTGTTTAGTTAGTATGGGTTTTTAATATGTCCTTTGTCATAGCTGAATATCAATGTGTCTTGTTAACCGTTGTTTTTGCCTAGTTTTTAAATAAAGTGTTTAAATTGTGTTTTAACTATGTTCAGCTGAATTGATGTTGATTCATGTTTTTTTTATAGGTGCCGATTGTGGAGTATTTTTTAAAAAATGAGAATATATGAGTGCCTATTCAGCCATGGGGTTAGAATAATGGCCACTTTCTTGGTTTCTCACGTGAACAAATCCATGCCATTCAAATTGGCGGAAGCACAAATGATAATAAATAATAATGGCCACCATATTTCCAATATTTGTTTCCCACGTGAAGAAATCCATGCCATTCAAATTGGTGGAAGCACAAATGGTAATAAAATAATGGCCACCATATTATGTCTCTAATATTTGTTCCCAACATGATCAAATCCATGGATTAAACATGTTGGGCGGCAAACAAAGGGATTAAATAATTCCTACCTATATTATTATATTTTTCCAATATTTTCTAGTCATTTCTTCAATGTAGGGACAGCCAATTTAATTCTTTTATGTAATTCAGTCAAAGCAATAGCCCCCGTTATGCTTATAAATAGCTTTTGAGTTTTCAATGTAAAGCACTCAAGAAAAATTTGAATGAATTACCCTTAAATTTGTTGAGAAATTTTTCTCTCAAATTTCGTCCAAAGATTCGTTGACTTATCCATCTAGGTAGTGGCGTCAATAGTTTCTTTGTTTAACCGAACTTATCACGTTATCGTGTGGCATTCAAAACTTTATACCAAGGTTCCTATCTCTCTAGATAGTGGGTCGAGGTCTCATAATTCCTTTTTGAATTAACTTAAAGTCTTATAAGTCTCGGGTCAACCTTCATCTGAAGTTTGGTTCATTCTTGACCTTAAGTTTCTGATTATCTGACTTGTCCATTTCTTTCATAACCGAGCATCTTAAACCAAAAGCCATCCTTCTATCGAGCCCTTCCTTGTCTACCGCCCTTTTAAAACCAAATTTTCTAACCCTTTCCGAATCAGAACGAAACCTTCTTGTTTAACGATCGGGCAATCTTACGACTCGGATCAATTTACGGAACCGGGATCGTATCATTTAGTCCCATTAAGCATGGGTATAGAATTTATATTAGCAGATATTGTGGCAGGAGAATATGAATTAGCTGAATATGGAACAAAAAATAAATAAAAATAAGCTCACATCAATATTCATAAGTAAACAATAAATTCAGGATAATGGCTAATCCCATCTCAAGATACCAAACACAACATTAATATCAAGTCTTTGGACAGTAATATTAACAGTAAGCGGTACTCTTGTTGTAGTAATCAAACATTGACAATAAATTATGTCAAACAATGAATTAATCTTTGGACTAACTTATTGCTCATATAAAATACCTTATAATTGTCACACGTTTATCACCACAGGTGTCGTTGAAATTCTGCCAAATATTAACTTACCTTTGGGTCAATTAATAAATGCATGAATCACAAAAACATATAATCATCTTATTATTTCAAATAAACTAATCTACACAAAAGAGATCACTTTGGCGGCATTTTGTTTCAACTAATTTATTTAAAATATTAGACATCCTTAATTAAAAGCCAAAATCTGAATTTATTTGTTTCAAAATATTTACCTTAATTTCATCTTTCAATCAAATTTGAAAGATAATTATATATATAAATTTCCAAAACATGCATTAAACCAATCAAAGCATGCATATATTATATAATAGAACATATATATGAATCAATTTCTATATATATATATATATATATATTTATATATATATATTTTCAAATGTCATATAAGATTAAAATGATAATCACACGCCTTGCAAATATCAAATTAGATTATATTTATAAAACCTTAAAACTTTATTTAAAGAATCAAAACCCAAAATTATCAAGAATCTCAAAGATTCAACCTAATATTAAAATATCAAATTCATAAAGAATAAATTCTTTCTCAATGATTCAACATGACAAAGCTCGGATGCCACTTGTTAGATTTGTAAAATAAATCTGAAATAAAACTTAATAAACCAGGATCTATCATGTCAAATCATCAAGAATAAATTAAGAATAAAACTAGATGCGGAAGCGTACCTGAATCCATGAATTCCTTGTAGTTTTACTGGATTTTGGGGATTTGATCTTCCAAATTAGCACACAAGAAATTCAAAGAATATATGCTCTCTCTTTCCTAATGATGGAATATTAGAAAAGATATCTTGTGTATAATTTGGGGACCATAACCTTAATATTTATAACCTTAGCATATTAGTTCTAATCAAATTCTAATTAGCCCATCATTAATTAGAATTTGATTAGAAAAGTATCTATACATATTTATCCCATACTTTATTTAATAATTAAAAGCCCAATAAAATTCTAACCAAATTAGATCAATTTTAATTTGGGCTAACCTATCATGATAGTAGATAATAACATGTAATTATCCTTATTATATATGTGATGTCCAAATTTTCCAACACACAATTCTTCAGTGTAGCATTCTTCAAACCCGAAAGTTGATTCTTCCTCGCTAAACAGTTAAGCCCCTTCTCACTCATGTGACTGAGTAGTTTATGCCACAACTCAGTTGAGCTGCCATTCACTGTCACGTTCACCGTCTCTTGAGAAGTTGAAGCTTGCATCAAGTATAAATTTGAGCTCTTCTTTCCTCGAGCCACAACCAATGAGCCTTTAGTCAGCTTCTACTGCCCCTCACTGAAGGTGTTATAGAATCCCTCATCATCAACCTTTCCTGCAGAAATCAAATTTAAACGGATATCCGGTGCATGTCTGACATCCTTGAGAGTTAACTTTGTTCCATTGTTACTCACCAAGCTAACATCTCCCATACCAATAACCGAAACCAAACCGTCATTACCCATCTTCAATACCCCAAAATCATCAGGAGTATAAGATGTGAAAAAATCCTTCCTCGACGTGACATAAAGTGATGCACCAGTATCAATCACCCAACTAGTCTCGTCACATGCTAGGTTGATCAAATTCTCATCACAAATGACCAACAGATCTTCACGAGTAACAGTAGCAACACGCTCGGATTTTTCATCATCATTCCGATCGTGTTTATCACCACCACCTTTGTTCTCTTTCTTCCACTTGAAGCAATATTTCTTGATATGGCCTTTCTTACAACAATGATGGCATTCAAGATTCTTGTATCTCGATCTTGACTTGCTTCGGCTTTTATCTCTACCTTTTCCATCTTTGTCTCTGTTCCTCCCCCTGTTCTCGATAACCAACATCTCGGACTATGATGTAGGACCCTAAGATCTTCTTCTAACCTCTTTATTCAACACACCACTCTTAGCCAAATCCAAAGTAATAATACCCTGTGGGGCAGAATTAATGAGCGAGACCCGAAAGGTCTCCCAAGAGTCTGGTAGAGTAGCAAACAACCAAAGCCCTAAAATCTCGTCATCAAATTTGACACCCATACGAAGCAACTGATTCATCACACTCTGAAATTCACTAACATGGCCAGCTATAGACGTTTTTTCTTTGTATTTCAACGCCATCATTTTCTTCAGCAAAAACAACTTGTTATTGCCCGACCTCGAAGCATACAAGCTTTCAAGCTTCTCCCACAATGTTCGAGCATGTGTCTCTTGATCAATGTGGTTGTAAACATTTTTTTCAAAAAATTGCCGAATAAAGCCACACACTTGTTGATGCTAAAATTCCATTCTTCATCACTTTTCGAATCGGGTTTTTGAGTAGCAAAGACCGGAAGATGCAAAGCCTTCACAAACAAGTCCTTCATTTTATTCCGCCAAAGTTGATAATTTGTGTCATTCAACATAATCATCTTGCTCGTATTGATTTTCATAATTATTTGACACAATAACCAAGCTCTGATACCAGTTTATTGGGAAGAAACCGAACAACCGAAACAAAGCGAAGCACAACCGATGTTCTTTCTCTCCCTATAACTCCTGTAAAAAATTATGGCAAGCACAATAGCACAAAAATATGTTCTCTAGCAACCTTAATCAACCACAAATCAACCAATGCAACCACAACAAAAATAAATAAATAGAGACACCGGTATTTTTACGTGGAAAACCCCTCTAAATCAAGGGTAAAAACCACAGAACTTTAGAGTCCGATCAAAAGCTCCATTATCATCAAATGTTCAACTACAAGATTACAATATCAAGCCTACAACAAGCATTCAACTCCAACAAGGCTAATAATATGTAATCTTTAGAAAAAGAGAGAAAAATGGGAGAACATCACCAAATTGCAAGCTGTTGAAAAACTGGTATTTCTGTTGCTACAGGACTCGGATAAAAAATCCGACCGTACAAAGTCAAGAACACCTTATCGCCTAGCTGCTGTCTAAAAATCAGCTCAATCGAACCACGGATGGACCTTCGATCAAAAAGTTGATCACTGTTACACCAAACTTAAAAAACTGCTTTTTTTTAGCTTCAATCTCTCTCTATTTTAAAATTTGATTTTTGGCTCACAATAATGGCTGCCCACATCCACACGTAAAAGCCAAAAAGAATGGCTTTTTGTCAAATCCAAAAAGGGTAATAAATATGTGGCAGAAGCTTTCCTTTTTGTAACCAAACAAAAGAAAATAAACAACCTTTTTTAAAGTTGGGTTGACCAGTGTAAGGGTTCCCCACATAGTGGGAACCACACCCAACAATAAGTGTATTGTTTTCATAGTGAATGAGAAAGCATATCAGTTGTGTAAAGCAGATTGCTTCCTTGCTGCAGGTTTGTGAGCAAGTAAATTATGTCAAGCTTCTTGCTCCTTTGTTCTCTATCTTGTTCTCTTCTTTTGCTGCTGTCAAAACCCCAACAATATCCATGGTGGAGTGGGCTTATGAGCATTTTATGAACTCAAATGAGGAAAACACTTGGAACCAAATAATTTCAGGAATTGATATTGAGGAGGCTTGTTGTAGAGCTTTTCATGAGGTAACAAGTTTTCAACAACTCTGGTGGGAAGCTTGTTAATTAGATATACTGCACTGAAGAAAGCATCAGACTAAAACGTCATAAGTAAGGAGGCTTGTGCAAGACGAAAGAGACCCATTTCAACCAAGTGCTTATGTTTTCTTTCCACAGTACCATTTTGATCAAAGGTTTGTGGATAAGAAACTCTAAAACGTATCCCACTTTGAGCAAGCAAATTAGAAAGGTTTCTAAACTCACCTCCCCAGTCCGTTAGTACCTCTTTTATACACATTAAACTCGTTCATGACCAGCTTTTGAAACAATTGAAAAGCAACTAAGGCTTCTGACTTAGACTCAGCAAGTAGAGCCCACAATTTCTACTATAGGCATCTATAAAAACATCAAATAAAGAGTATGAGGGAAACTGGTGCTGGACCCAAAAGGTCTATTTCAACAAGTTGAAATGGCTGTGTATACATTATAGAAGACTTAAAGGGCAACTTGTGACATTTGCCTATGTAACAAGCAGTGCATAAAGGAATAACATCTTTATTACATGATTCAAGTACACTAGCAACAACTTCAAAAGTTGGGTGGCCTAGATGTCTATGCCATAGCCAGTAGTCAAATTCTTTTTTAGCATTGCTGACAGTTATTAATGCATGAGACATTTCTTTTGAAGTCCTATTCACGTTGCTTTGAATATCAACACCAATTGAGAATTATTTTGCACTGTGTTTATGCCAACAGGTTATCGTAGAGGATCTCTCAACCTTGTCTCCACATCAATCAACACGGACATTCCTCTTTCAAGGCTAAACGGCTCACGACTAGCGGTGATCACTACCATAAGAGGATCAAATTCTGAAGGGAGGCCATTAAGAATTGTTGCAATGTGCTCCATTTCCACAAACAACTAACATGTCAAAAACTTCCTTCACTAGTGTAACAAATTCACAAATGGACATCTCACCTTTCTTTATTAACCTCAGTTTGCAATGCAAATGCATCACTTTGGTTGACTGAGTCGAGTACAACCTCAAAAGTTTGCTCCAGATGGATGCTCAAGTTTCAGTTCCAACAAGCTGTGGGAGGATAGGTGCATTGATTGTAGAGAGAAGCCAAGAAGCCAATGCACAATCCTGCTGCACATGGCGATAATATGAGACATTTTCGACTTTCTCACCAGTTTCAATGTACTTAATACTAAAAAGGAACTGTCAATGTTATGTCAAAAAATCCTTCTAAACCATGACTTCATATGGTTAGAAGAACTTGTTTCCACAGCAGAAAGTTGGAATCATCAAGGTAAACATTAATCTTTTTATTAGAAAAAATCTACCCAACCTTAACCTACAGCAATGATTGCGATGATACTTCTTCATCACTATCACGCTCTCCCCCATCAGATGAACCATCCCGTGATGCCATAAATAAACAAAGAAGCTCAGGCTTCTATAATGATTGAATGAGCAAGCTCTAATACCATGTTAATAAAACTAATAGCTACTAATCCAATCAACAAATAATGGAAAAGTAATGAGAGAGAGATGAGTTGAATAATTGAACTGTAAAGGAGAGAAAAAGAAAAATACAAGCTGATCTCTCATACAATATCTAAGTCTATATTTATAGGCACTCACTTCTTAGCTACTAATTGCTACTCATAATTGAATAACAACAACTAATGACTACCAAACAACCTCTCAATAGCAATTGGTTACAACTATCAGTATACTAACAGCTTTGACTCATTTATTTGTCACATAAGTCACATGTATAATACGGTATAATCTTCCTTGCATTCAGACTTGGCCAAGTAGTAATTGTTTTCAAGATCCATTAACTAAATGGATAGCTTAGACAAACTGCGTAAATCTTATTCAGCATAGCATTAAGACCACCGATCTTTCGACCTAATAACTTTATCATTATGGATTTCACCATGCTGTTTTGCATCAATGCCTGCACCCTGTCCGAGAACCCGGTTGATGGTAAACCATCAGCAAATTCCATTTGAACATCATTATCTAAAAGATCTATGTCATCCTCCTCCAGCATCAGCTTGGAATTACTTGTCCCTTTGCCGTTTCCCAATACAATATACAAAACATGACCTTTATCCATCGTCTAATCCATCATATCCCCTTCATCAGGTGAAAAAATCCTCCTTACGTTGTACCTTCTTCGCTGCCCTTCCAATGCCGGCATTGGAGTTAGCTCAATCTACCGGATTCTCACTCATTTTTTCCCTTCTTCCTTTCTAAAGTATATGCATCAACAAGTTTATAGCTCATAAAACTCAATGATACAAGTTCAATGATCAATAGGAAAAGGAATATGGAGGTATATATATATATTTCCTTTTGACAAGCATGGTAATGTCATGAGTTTAAAACAAGTTATCAGAAAAACAAACAAATAAATATTATTGGGGTTGGGTCTACACAAAATGGATAACAGTAATCATAATATTAATAATTAAAAAAAAAAAAAGAAAGAAAGAAAAGAGAATAGGAAGGGATATGAATGTTAAAGTTTCCTTGTCATGGGAAAATAGGTATATAGGAGGAGTGAGTTTACATAATATAAATATATGATATAATCCTAATTTGGATGGCCAGCTGGACTTCTGTTCCAAGACAAGTAGGACGGATCACCAAGTGGCCTGCACATCATAATTAAACAAAGTATTTAACACACAAAATACATCTTAAAGACATACGGAAAAATCTTAACCTCGCTTATTGAGTTAAAACTTTTCACCGTCAGCACGAAGCTCACCTTGGCTTGATAACATAAAGAAGTATGAAGCAGACTGCTAAAAACAAGCACAGCCCTCCTACAATAATGTATGCAATTCCCAGGAAATCATTTTTCCCACCTATCCAACTTGTGGTTGAAAGTACCAACTTCTTCTTCCCCGAAAAACTGTAGGTGTTGTAATTGTTCTGGATAACGACCTGTATTTTCTCATTCGCTTGGAGGTCTTGCTCTATCTTCCCATACAGTTTCCTGAACGTCGGCAGTGCTGCAGTCCGCATCCATACCATCAGATCCTCTTGTTTACTTAACTGCATCCACAACCAAAATTCATCATCTCAAACCAGAACATCTCTTAAATATGCAAATATGACAAGCAAGGTATACTTACAGGTACAGAGGAATTCAGTTTTGCACCTCCGATCAAGCCTCCACTCTGGAAATTTTTCGGATATACATTCGATCCGAATTTATGCTCTTTGTCACTCTTCCATGCTATGTCATGTTTATTTACTTCTATTGTCTTACTATTCACCGAAAACCCGTATGTGTCATTGAACAAACTCCATGCAACAAGACCACAGGGAACAATTGGACCATCCACCGTTTTGTCTTCAGGGCTACAATCTTTTGTGGATTTCTCATCTGACACGCTCCTCAATTGTTTATCACTCCGACTTTTTACATAACTGCAAATGTTTTTCCGCATTTAGAAAATATTACAAAAGATGAAAACTAAAAATATTAAAAGGTTTTCAACATCAAGCACCATAAAAGGAACTGCAAAAGAAATTTATAAGCCTAAATCAGGTCCTTCTAAATCCAACAAAATGTAAACAATCATGAAACTTAAACATGGTATCAATAAACAAGTATAAATATAGAACATTTCTTCGAATAAGATTCCACGTACCGGCGATGGTTTTGGTAGTAGTTATCAAGCTGATAATAGATAAAAACAGGGCTTTTCATCAGCTTAGGAACCTGGAAAAGAGGAGGAATTATAAAGAAAAGGGTAAGTTAATACTCGTTAGCAGAATGGACATGTTAAGACGAAATGTCGAAGAACACGAAAAACAGATATAAGCTAGAAATACCTTGAACACCATAAACAAACAAAACAAAAAAACAGAGAAAGCATTGGACTAACCGTCAAAGTCCTAACACAAGATTTGTTAATTGATGGGTTTTGGATAAATTTAAGCTTATCATTGGAATAATCAGAAGGAACACAACTTTCATCATAACGATCGACGATTTCCACCACCTATATACATCAAAGCAACAAAAGAATTTTAAGTTAAACACGGATCAATAGCAACGAACAAAATAAACGAATACACTACCTTTTCTGAAGCAGACAATGAGACAAGTCCCAATGGGATGAAGATGATTCCTATGATGGTAAATGTTGCAATGACCTGAAAATCACCCCCCCCCAAAAAAAAAGCATTAAAATAAATGTGAGAAAAATCATAGCTTCCTCCTACCTAGGTAGATCCGAGTAAAAAGATAGAGCTAAAGTTTGAGACATAATGAATATGTTCAAGTGCTTCATGTCATCAAAGTTCCATACATACAAACATACATGCATACATACATACATATATACATACATATACATATGTATATGTTCATACCAATCCGGGTGTAAGAATAGGTTTGCAAGCAGGAAGCTCTTGCTGCGTGAACCTAGAATCTGCAACCAAACAAAACAAAGATGAGAATTTAACAAAAAGCCCAATCCTTGATTCGAAAAAAAAAAAAAAACTACATAAAATCCTTAACCATTCACCAAGAACAAATTATCAAAAAATGGACACGAAACTATATACTCATCAAATTCCAACCAAAACCCAGAGTATCTTTTTCCTTGTTGTTTTGACATTGGGTATTATAACCCACATTGCACCCATTAACAGATTGATGAAAAAGAAAACAAATGATAAAAAAAATCCAGCAAGGCAATGCGGTAGTGAGAGAGATGAAGAGGAAAGGGGGGAAAGAAGGGAACATACATACGGGTTTTCTGGAATGCTTTTTGCTGGAAGATTTAGAAGTTGAACCACCACTAGCGGCGGAGCTCGTGGTGGCTCCGTTGGTATCCATATCGTATGAAATAGTTTGTTGTGGAAAAGTGGATTTTTTGGAATATTAGGGGGGTGGCCAAGGAAAGGGCAAGACTATAATAAAAGAAATTTTGATATTAAGAAAAAAAAGAAAGTTGGTTAGGCAGCTTGGAGTGGTAGGAATGAATAGACAATTACAAAACGATTGGAAATGAGAGAGAATCGGATAGTCTTTAATGTAAACTTATAATAGACAACCTTAATACCTCAATCATATCAAACCCCTCGTTAGAATAGATTGGATTGAAAATTGATTAAAATATTACTCACAAGAAAGATATTTAATTGATTAATTTGAGAATCAGTATAGACAAATTGAATTGAGTAAAAAATCGATTGAATTGAATTTTTATTTTTTAATATTTTTTATGAATTTTTAATGATCTATTTAATCAAGCTAGATAAACGGTCCTACCAATTGGATCGGTGATCCGATTGCCTAATCAATTCGGTCACCCACCCAATTCTGAAAATCTTGGTCAAATTATTTGATACTAAAAATTACAAGGGTAAAATAGTAATTTTAATTTTCGAATTAGGATGGAGTGAAGTCTTAACATTTATTACGATTGTCACACTTCATGAAATGCATTTATTTATTCAATTAATTGCACCATATATCTTCAAACTATGATTCTCATTTTACATTGGTTCTCCAACTTTAAAATACTCTAATTACATCTTTAAACTATAAACGTTATATCAATTTGGTCCTTCAATTACTAAAATAGTTAATTTAACCATTAAATTACACATCATATCTTATGTGGCATGAATTAAAATGAAAATTTTAAAGAAATATGAATATTGTAAAAATATATGTTGAAAAAAATTCTTGGTTTTGAGGTTTTCGAAGATTTTACAAAAGTAATATCGTTCTCTCTCTTTTTTCAGATTTATTTTATTTTTAGTTTTTATTTTTAAAAGTTAAGTGGCAACGTTTTACTTTTATTTAAATTATTTATTTTAAATTATGTCATATTGATGTATCATTTAATAATTAAATTAATAATTTTAATAATGGAATGACCTAATTAATATAACATCAATAATTTAAGGATGTAATTAGAATATTCTCAAGTACTATAAGGACCAATTCAAAATGTAAGTCATAATTTGGAGATGTTTGGTGCAAAATTCCCTCATTTGGAGTGATAGTAGAATTTTTTATTTCACAAATAAGTTTAAAAAATCATAATGTGTTTTTAATTCGTATTAAAAATAAAAATAAAAATAAAAATAAATAAATGAGAGAATTTTTCTTTTATAGTTGTGAAGTTAAAAGGTGAATTATTTTTACTTTACCTTCAATTGTAACTGGACTAATAATAATAAAATAGGAGATGAACAGAAAAGTTTGGTTACGTAATTCGAGAATTTCCTATTTAGTGAACTTTGCCTAGAAAGTAATTTGATATAAATAAATTCTTACAAAATATTATTTAAATCCATTTCATTCACCAAGCCTCTAAATTGCAACCTTACTCTTATATACAATCTAAATCACCCTTCCCACTAGGTTTTTTCCTTTTTTGTAAACTAATTAGCAAAAACAATTTACTTGCAATGAATTTGTACTAAAATAAGTTCGTAACATGAACAAAATAAATGTACTCTAAATCTCGTCAATAAAATCGTATTTTGGTTTGCAAAAATATAATTAAAGTGAATTTCTATTCCCCTTAAATTTAGCTCGATAACATCTCCAATATAAAATAGAATAGGTAGTGATATTGATGTAATCTTCTAAGAAAAATAAATCTATTCAAATAAGAAAACTCCTTTGTAACGTGACGTTAAAAATCCTCAAACATATAATTGGTAATATTAGTTTACCGAATTCAAACTAGGCTGTAATTGGAGTTACACATCTAGTGCATGTAACCCACACTAACAATCTTTACAATTGACATTTTTAAACAAAAACATAATACACATTCAAGTAAGGGAATATGATTTTCAACTCGACAAAAATATTTGTTGCACATAAATCATTGTATGGTTGCTAATTTTAAAACTTCTCACTCTCTCAACTCACATTGGATTTTAAAATTTATCGCTAAATCATAACTCTCACTTATAAATTAGCTTTGTCAAACTTATGAACTCATCAACATTAGACACCTAAATCAATTTAGTCCCAACCAAGGTCAAATTCCATATTCCTTCATCTAGATATATGTATTAGTTTGTCAAGCTAACACATTTAAGAACATTAACTTAGCTCAAACAACTCTACAATGGCTCAATTTAACACATGAATTACTTCACATCACCATTAAACTTCACCATCAAACTTCTAAATCAATTAAAACAAGAAATAAAACCGAATACAATTCAACAAAACTAAGCAATCTACATTCAAATCCTTGAAGATTACTGGGCCAACTAAATAAGACCATCATGTTTAAACTTTCTTCTTCTCCTCCTCCTCAATTCTTTGATTCTCACATTGAAAGCATTGCTTTGATTTTTGTAAGCATGGAAGTATTTCCGGAGTAAGAACCAAAGTGCCGTTTGAAAACCAAATGAGGAAAAATAAATAGGTATTCATTTACCAAGAGATCAATTTCAAAATTACACCTTAACTTTGATCCAATGTGTAATTTAATACATGAATTTTAATTTGGTGCAATCATACACATGAAATTTTGATTGTTGTTTAAATATATACATGAAACTTTAATTTTAATTCAACTGTACACATTTAAAGAGAAAATACATCAATTTTTTTACATTAGATAAATATAATAATTTATGTATACAATATGTAAGCATAAAATAGTTCTATATTGATAATTGTAGTAGTGGTTTTTTTTTAAAAAAATTGAATCAAATAAAAATTTCATGTATAAAATTCTACAAAATCAGAGTTCATATACAACATTATACATTTGATCAAAATTTATGTATAGTCTTGAGATTTATCCTCATTTACAAGCAAGAGATGAACACAAGTGTTAAAAATGATTTACGATTTGAAATATTTTTAAAGGTCATATCTCCAAATCGATAAGATAAACACAAGTGTTAAACCTAAATACTTGAACAAAAAATCACAACTCAATAATTTTAGTCAATTAAGCAAATTGATTCCCAACTATGGTGGGGTTGAGTGATCTCGTAGGTGACACTGGACTCACTATTCATTAATCATCATTAGCACCACCATTACCGCCACCATCATCATCTATGTAGTACTAGGTCTAGGTTTCTTCACTACTGGTGAAGAATCTAAGGGAAGACTAAGAACAATAATGTTGAAACTACGTACAAACCCACAAAAACTAGGTAGGTTTATGACAACACAACAATACCATGTTCATATATAATAATATACCATACACGGTTTTAGTTAATACTTTGAGAGGGTTTTGTTGATAAGATGTATGATGATGGGATTGATTCATATATATGTGCACAAGTTGTTTACTTAACTAAAAAAAAAAAAAACATGCTGCATTTACAGATGTCATTACTGTATATATATGACCAAAGGGTTCAATCAATTGAAAATTCTAAATATTTCTTTCAAGTATTCATTGTATGACATGAAAATTTGGCGTCCAAAATTGGAATTTTTAGTATAAAAACTTGGCATTATTGAAATTAAGTGGGACAAAGGGAAATGAAACGTGTTATAGAATATATGGTTTGACTGATATGGAAATGCAAAAGATGAAATTATTTTTTAAGATTAATCCATCTCCACACAAATTTTTTTTTTGTTAAATTCTGTATTTTATGAAAGTTGTAGATTTAGTCTCTCTATTTTAATATAGTCAATTTTAATTCTTGTACTTTTCAAATTATAAAATTTTAGTCTTCACTAAACGATAATAGTTAAATTAATTAAGATAAGCTTTATTATTTCTAAAATTTGATGTGGCAAACATATTATCATATATGAATGTCATGTTAGCTTGTTATTTCCATATATTAGTCACTAAAAATCTAACTAATGGATTAATAACTATCATTTGTTCCAAGATTAAAATTTTCAAAATTCGAAATGTATCGAGACTTAGAATAATCCAAATGGAGAATATGGACTAATTCTACAATTGTATGCATAGCACATGACTAGTAATTAAAGTACAAGACTAAAATTTCAGAATTTGAAAAGTATAGGGACTAAATTGACCATTTTAAAATGTATAGGGATTAAATTTGATCAAATTAAAATATATGGACTAAATTCACATTTTTTTTGTAAAATTTAAGGCTTAATAGTAAAATTTAACCTTTTCTATTTGAGATATGTTGACGAGTTCAATACCTTCGAAAAAAAAAATATTCAAAATATTAACCATTAAGTAGTCTATCGATCTTTTAACAATGTTAAGTATTATCTCTTAAGTGAATATTTTGTCTCCCGTCCTTTGTCAAGAATTAGCTTGCCGCGAGGGATTCTTACGTGAACTTGATTCACAAATCACCCTGCAAAACTCAAGAAAAAAAAATGGTAAATATAAAACGTGGAGTTAGTATGGAGCTCAGAAGTGAGACATTTGAAAATCATTGGCAGATGAGTTAGGGATTTGTTGGAAGTTGTCCAGAAACAACATAAGATTAGGACAGAACATGTATTGTGGTGAGTAAGAAGATAAGCACTTTTGGTCCCACTTCTCAACTGCATGTGCGATATCCATATGTACGGAATTTGAACATGTGCGTGTGGGGGCGCACACGCTTGTGACTATTCCAATTATAATAATGTTACATCCTACTTTTATAGATTAAATTATTCGTTTAAATTCAAATATTTTGATATTTTATTAAATTTATTTTAAGGTGTTTGTATTTAGAGTTTAATTGTATTTTACTTTATTTATTAAAAAAATAAGAAAATTATTTTTATACTTTAAATAAAAAATAAATTGATTATTTTATTAAAATTTTTTATCAATTTTTACGGTTAAAAATTTGTTTCTATATGTTAAAATAAGATACACATCACGCCAGTTTTTAACATGGATGAAATTTTTAACAGAAAAAAATAAATTTATTTATTTTTTAAGTGAATGGAAAAAAATGAGATCTAATTTTAATATAAAGATTTTTATGATACTTTTATCAAATTTTCATTTAATCACAAACGATTGACGTTTGAAATTGAAAATCAAAGAAATATATACAAGAAGCTGATGATGCTTATACGGAATCCAAACCCCAATTTTTTTTTTCAATTTTTGCAAGGTTGTATTTACAAATTATAACATTCTAAATGCAAAGATTTAATTATAATATAAGCTCATAGAAATCATAGAATAAAACCCTATCTTTTAATATATATATATATATATATATATATATATATATATCAATTGGAATTTGTTGAAAACATTCTTCCTGAAATAGCAGCTGCCAGTGCTGCAGTGAAATTAGGGTCTTTAGTTAATGAAGATGCCATATGTTCCACCAAATATTGCGTAGCTTCTGGTGAATCCAGTTTTGGCTTTGAGTTTCTAGCTTCATCACTTGACTTGATTGAATTGGTGAGGTTAATGGTTGGACCGGATGACTTAACCGGAGTAGAACCAACAGGGACCGAACCAAGGCGGCTCGAACCCGATGTTGCCTCGATTTGAGAAGGGGGAAGATGATTATGTTCACCTTCATATGTTGCAACTAGAACTGATTGATCATCAACACTTCTTTGCACCTGAAATCATCAATAAAATTAGTTGGGGTCAAAAACAGATAATACTTTACAAGTTTGATAGGTATTGGATTTGGGTTGGGTTTGGCTAGCTTACCTTCTTTTTAACAGGGCAGCTTGGTGCAAAAGAACACTTGAAATAAGCTCTTGGACAGGGATTATCCCTGGTGACTTTTTGCCCATATTTCCTCCATTGATATCCATCCTTTACGACCTGAAAGGAAAAAAAAAAAAAAAAAAAAACGCAAGATGAGCTATTGTACTTAGAATAATCATACAGTGACTATTGTCATACCAAGTATATCTTATATTGACATTTGATATCCTATTTTTAACAGTAAAAATATATGTATAGAGATTAATATTCTATCTATTTTTTTGAATAGGGAGGTTAATTTTATGTGGAAAGAAAACTTACAAGGCTGGCATCAGATAGTTCAGTCCTGACATAAGCTCTTGAAATTTTGGCTTTGATGATTTCTTCTCTAGGTTTCTTACATGATTCTTCTTCATCAGTTGAACTACTCTCTGAATTCCCAATGATATTCCCATTGTTGTTGTTGCTGGTTTCTGATTTTCTTTTCTTTGTAGGACTAAGTTCTTTCTCAGTATTCTTGTTCATCAAATCCACTAACTGGCTTTGCAATGCATTATAGCTCTCACACATTGCTTTTAACATCTCAGTTAGCTTCTTATTTTCTGCATTTACACGGTTCAGTTCCTCCATTAAAGCTCCACTCTGCAAACATAAAAAAGAAAACCCATTATCAGATCATACCCATGGAGGGTTCCATAATATATACACACATATATAAGTAGGTAACTTACCTCTTCTTTGACTGAAAGTTTCCTTCCAAATACAATTAAGCTGTTGCTGGTATTGGGATGACTTACAGGAGTTTCAAGTTGAAGGGACTTTGTTGAAGAAGCATTAAGATCCAACGAATCAACCCATGAAGAAGAAGAAGAATTCATAGCTTTTTTTTCAATCTTTAAGCAAAGACCCAGATCTAATATATTCATAAAAAAGCTGAAACTTTCCTGGAATTGACCAAGTATGAAGAAGAAGATGAAGAATCAAATGATGAATATATATAGAAAGAAAGAAGAAATTAAGATGTAAGGGAAACTTGGTGGAAATAGAGCAATAAAGGAAAGAGAAAGAGGGTCAGAGGAGGTTGGCATGTGCTTTTTGTAAAAAGGGATAAGAGAATAACCCTTTGTTTATTTATATAGAAGTGAGTAGTAATAGGGAAAATGTGCTTATATACATAAAATATGTTAAATTTTGTTATTAGTCCCTGTATTATGTATATAGTTTTGAATTTAGTTTTCGTACTTTAAATTGGTATTTTTAGCCTTTTACTTTTCAAATTTTGAAATTTCAGTATTTATTAAGTTACGCAATTTTCAAAATCTTATATATATTTTTTATTTAGTCTTTTCTACATCAAGACTGAAATTTTAAAATTAGGGACTAAGAATGTTGAAATTAAGGGAAGATAGACTAAATCTATTTATTTTAAGATTAATTTATTTAAAAAATATTAATTAGAATGGAGTAATTCATTGTCGGTTAGGTTTGAAAAAGTGAACAAATTATAGGTTTTGTCGAAGCACACCATAAAAGTAATGAAACCTTGGGTGCTGTTTGGTTTATGTTTTTCATTACAGAAGTTCATTGTTGACCAATTTGGCTTTACAAAAAAAAAACATTAAAACATAAATCTGTCTTTGTCTATTACTCTTTTTTTCTTTTTTTTGTAAATGTATTATTTATATCAATAATATTAATGAAATTGAATGGAAAGATGGCGTTTTGCTTTCCTGTCAAGTCTAAGAAACAAAAATGGAAATTTCCAACAAGTAGACTACCATATATATTTTATGTATAATTATGGTAATGGTTTTTTATTTGTTTTGGGAATGATAGAATAAAATGTTTATTTTATGTTTTAAATCCATCTGTACATTCATTATTTTTGAAAAAGAGACAGCCCCAAAAGTCATTACCTCAAAATTAACAAGAATCGGAAATTACAAGGTTATGGATATCACGAGGATCATCCATGTCAAAAGACAAAGTACAACAATTCAAAAGCGACCAATTACATAAGAAATTAGCAACTCTATTACAATTACGATCCACTCAATTGAACTCAGCTTTAGTAAACAACTCAATCAATTTCCTCGCCTCCTTGATGCGAAAACCAAACACCGTAATGTCCTCCCGATGCTTGCAATACTAGCACAATCCATTTCGAAACTGACTGTCTCGAGATTGAAAGACCTAGCCAACCTAAGGCCTTCAAAATGAGCATCCAGCTCCGCCCATTCGTGGTGAGAGAGAAAGGGTGGAATTTTCTATTCACATTCAAAACAATTTTTAATTATTGTTTGTAGATTTTTTTTTAAAAAAGTAAAAATTTGAAATTTCTAAGATTTGAATTTCATTAAATCAATATCGCATTCGCATACCAAAAGGAAATCAAAAAAAGTGGCACGAGATTTTTTTCTCATGAATCTGAGTTGAATTCGAATTTAGAAGTCATTAATATTAAAAAAAACATTACATGATTAGCATCTTAATTCCAACAAGTTAAAGTTAGATTACTTATTTTCAAGGGTAACATTAGATGGGACAGGCATGATCTTAATCCTCTTAAATTACTTGTTAATTTTTTAGTTGTTAAGGTTGTTGGGATATATGAATTAATAAAGTAAGGAAATAGACTTTGCACATGAATTCCACATGATAGTATAATATTAATAATTTATTATATCTTAATTTGATCCTAGTTTTTGCTCTGCCTTAATTAAATAATGTTTTAGGTGATTTAGCAAAGAGAAAAAAAACACAAATAGAAAAATTAAAATAATGGTATTGTACCTATCATTTATGTTATGATGATGTAAAGAGCTGAGTTCATATGTACAGTGAAGACTCATTCAATTCCATCCTGTATAAAAAAATTGCATGTATCAAATTCTCAATAGACTTAGAATCTGAATATCCTTCAAAATAAAAACAATTTCAATCTTAATTATCAAACTTATCCAAAAGCTGAAGTTGCAATCATATCATATGGTATGCTTTAGAAATAAAAGAGAGGATAAAATTGGAAAGGAGAGCAAATTTAATTGATTAGGATTTAGGAGCAAAGTTGGTAATTAAGCATGGTTGAGGGTAAATCCAAAAATAATAGTCGCGTGTGTTTGAAAACTAATTTTCTCATTGACCCTTTCTGTCAAATCTAGAATGTAGGTTTGGGTATTGCTTATTGCTTATATATCAACCAATTTGGACTTTATCGTAGGTAATTATTCCTTTCACATTTTAGCAAGACGACAAAAATCACTTGAACAAAAAGTCACCCAATTAGGTCTCTTTCTATTCGCCATTTCATTTGTAAGTTCGGTTAAAAGTGAATATACTTTTGTTGATAGTAGGTGAGGGAGTGATTCTCATGTCGAGTGGTTGGAGTTGAACATGGTGTTTAGAGGTTGAAAGCTTCTTTCTAGTTCTACGTTAAGTTGCAATTGATCTTATTAATTAACAAAGTAAAAAATATAAAATGAGCAGAAATGTTGATTACGTAGTTTAGAAACTTTTTATGTTTGTGAGGGTCTTATTCGGAGAGTAATGCCCCACTAATTTGCAGTATAAGATAGCGATTTAATTTCAACTCATTCACCAAGTTGTAACCTCAATTCCTATATGTTAAATAGATCACTATCCCTATTAAGACTCCTCATTGAAGGCATAGTTACAAATTGAAAAAGAAAAAAACATTTTATTTGCAACAATTTTGTACTAAAATGATTTCCTTTCAATGAACAAGTTAAGTGCTTTCAATCTCGTATATGAATA
This sequence comes from Gossypium australe, assembly GCA_005393395.2. Lineage (NCBI taxonomy): Eukaryota > Viridiplantae > Streptophyta > Magnoliopsida > Malvales > Malvaceae > Gossypium > Gossypium australe. The sequence goes on along the minus strand of CM016619.1, from coordinate 4,324,855 downwards.
AGAAACAAACCATCTTTTTTTTTTGATTTCTTAAGGTATCTACTGGAGCGAGCCTAGTAACTAATTCTTCGCATTTTGTAGGCCCATTAAGGGAGTAGATGCTGGCCATGAGTTTTAAAGCTAGTCCATACTCAGGGCAAGGATCGAATCCTCAACCACTGGTTAAAGTAGGAGAAACAACCATCTTTTAAATAGATGTTAAAGGCTTGTAAAAACTCCAATCAATATAAACTTATATCTCATTGAATGCATCTTCGTCATGCCTTTAATATGGAACAAAATAATAGAAATATTCTAATAGTAATCTTCTAAGGAAACTGGATCTCTTCAATTTAAAAAATAAATCACATTTAAAGTTTTCAAAGAATTTTTACTTTGACTTGATGTTTTTCACATTTTCACTTAATAAGATGTTGCTAAAAATCTTTTTAAGCATATGCATTAAAAATGTCTAAATTTTTTCGATCAAAGATGTCAACAAATGTATTGCTATTTACACTAGAATCCAAATGCAGGTTGAGTTGCAACCAGAGTTGGATTTGGACAGCGTGACTCTCAATAACAATTTCCTCCTTTAGTATTTTTTATCAAACAAAATATTCAAGTAAGGTAATTATGATGACTCCACTTTAACCTAATCCAAATATTTATGAAATCAACCATTAATTCAAAAAGAACATATATGTTAACAATAAATGTAACACCCCAAACTCGGCTTAGACGTTATGGCCGAATCTGGAGAAATTACATTAGTTTGTTAAAAGAAAACCTAGAAGTTAAATTCTAGCTTTAGAAACTGAGATTTCTATTAACTTTTAGCAAAACACTTACATGTTATTTCGGATATTACGCACATAGCTTATTTATTTTACAGAATAGCTCTTAACTTGATCTTGTATGAAAACTTCTTATTTCAGTGAGTGTTTAGAAAATATGGCCAACATTCGTTAGAAGATGTTTATTCGTTTGTAGAAAAACACTTAAGAAATTACTTAATTTATAGCGAAAACTTTTTAGAGTTTTAGTTTTGAAAACAGAAGTCCATTTTGTTAACTCGTGTGATTTTGCAGTTTCATATTCGAAAATATCAATTGCCGACAAATTAAACAAAAACCAAAACAAAAACCAAAAACAAATTACAATCCCAAAAGTCCAAAATAGATAATTACGAAAATCACCATATTTTAATTGATTGAGAAAACAATTTGAGCTCCCGCACGTCGTCTGGTTCTAACTCAGAAGATTGCCTGGTCGTTTTTCGATACAACTTCAACCACGAGACGTCCAGAACCCAAACGATCACAACAGTCTTCCGAAACATCTATATTGCTGGTAACACATCATTCACCTTAATAATTCCTCCTACGACTCACTACGTAGATTGATAAAAGCATCTCGAAACAGAAGTAACCACGAAGAACAAGAACCTAGTCGATTATGAAAGTTTCAAGAAAAATCAAGGCAAAAATCAACACCAAATTATTTTTTGTAACCAAAGGAAAATTGAAGAAAGAAATCAGAGAGAACTTCTTGATTGCAAATAATGTGAGAAACAGAGAGAAAAAAAATAGAAAAAAATTTTGGGGAAAGAAAAGAGAGAAAACAAATGTTGGACAGTTGAGTGGGTGAGTAGATTGGGGAGAAAATCCTTCCATACTAACTCCTATCCTTATTCACATCAGATCTTTTCGGAGTTTAAAACAAAAATAATTTTCCACTTCACATATGCAGGGATTCAAACACAAGACCAAAGGGTAAGCTGACACCTTACTACTGAACCAACAAGCTCATTTTAATATTAATTGAGCAAAATCAATATATAAATGAAGTGTTCAAAGGTAGGGGTTTTGTAAAAAAATAGCAAAAATTAAAAGAAATGATTCGAACGCAAAACCTTACACACACAAACACAATGCCTATCCACCAAACCAAATTAACACACTTAATATAATTTCACAATCCAATTCTTCTAACCCCATTTTTGGGATGTGACAATAAAAAACATAGAATCGGAGTAAAAGTCAAGAGCAACTTAAGTACAAGCTCAACCAAACAAAAACAATAAGATCCAAAACTAGTAAGAATATCATCATCAACAACACCTAAATCAAACTCAAAGTCCATAATACTCCTCTTAACTCCCTAACTTGACTCATTCTCCATCTTTGTTGCACAAAAAAGATGCAAAGGCTTAAAAGATTATGAGCAAGAAAATTTGTATTATATCAGAGAACATAAGTATTTAGCCTGCTCAAAAGCTTCATTTCGCTTTCTTTAAATGTTGAAGTTACATGTCAATATAAGCCAACTCTTCATCAAGACGTTCTATAAGCTTTCTATGTCATTCTCATGGAACCCACTTTCATGGATATTCCCCTCATTTATAATACCATTCTCAGGCATGATCTTTATCCTTTTAGCATATGCTAGATTAACGAATCTTGGCTTCCTTTGCTTTTGCTCAGGCCTAACAACTTCAATAGCTTCCTATAAGATTTCAAGTATTCTAACAACTTTCATCTTATTATTTCTTTTATTGGCTAAGGAGGGAGCACTTGGCCTTTTTGAACAATGCCATGCAACCTGTAGTACCAATTTAGCAAATTACACATTTTCTCCATCATCAAAGTCATCATCAACATCAATATGGTAGGAGTTTTCCTCTTTCTTTCAACTCTTTTCTTCTTTGGAACTTGGGAAAAGGTTCCTACCCTTTACCAACTTTTTTCCTTTTTAGCATGTTTTGATTTGAACTCTTTTGTAACAAATGCTTTGGTTTTTCTTCGAAATGCAAAGCCAGTTGCAATTGAGGTAGAAACTACCTCAAGCTCTTTAGGTTCATCATAATTACCTATAATTGGTTTTCCTTGGTCGTTTGTGGCAATAACTTTTTTAACAAATTTTTGGGCATTATGATCAACTTTAGAAGGACCTTTAGAAGGTTTTTGTTGGGTGATAGTATTAATCAGTTGCTCAAGCTGGGTATCCTGATCAAGATGGGGAGTTTCAACTAACAAATGGTTAATCTTTTCCTCTACTTTATCATTTTCTCATAGGATACTTCCTTGACTCCTTCTACATTCCCAATGGTCTCAATGGCAATCGCATTTTTAGAGGTAGAACAAAAAGAAACATCGATAATATCAGCAACAGAAGGCTCTTGTCGAGTATAAATATTACTTTCTTATACATTGCCTTACTGAATTGCAATTGGCAATATAGTTGGCTATAGTTATTCTACTAGTTGCTCGAGTTTCTACTTGAGGCATACTAGTAGAAGGTCTTTCATCACTTTCTTTGGTTCTTCTAACAAAATGTTCAAAAAAAAAGGAGACCTCGATGAAGATTTATTGAATTTTGAAGCTAAAAGGTAAGAATCAAAGAGAATTTTCTTTTTTATGGTCACTAAGTTGGTTTAAAGGGTTCAATAAAAATTAAAACTCATACTTACATCTTAAATACAAAAAAAAAAAAAAATCGTTGAAGCTTTTCCCTTTAAAATAAGGAAAGTGATTTTTTGGTGCAAAAATAACCTTTCAAAATAAAAATAAGGAACCAAAAATTTATCAAAAAAGATATACTACAAAACAATAATTAGGATCTAAGTTTTGGTGTTGCTACTTGGGTACCGAGTTAAACTCTACATACCAACTTCAAGTCTTTTAGTTGATTCTCAGTAGAAACATGCTTTTATTGTAACAACACAATTTTCAATGGTACCAAAAAGGCGGTTTTAGAATCCTATTTCCATAAATCGGGTCTGTAAATATTAAATATGAATATTTATGGAGTTGTTACAAAAGTATATTAATGTTTAGTCCATCTATTTTGTCAATTAATTACTTAATTAAGGTGCAAAGACTAAATTGTAAAAGTCTTATCGATATAGGTTTTTAATTGGCAAAACATTTAGGGACCTGAATTTCAATTAGACAAAGGTACAAAATGACAATTAAACCATTTTATAGTAAGGGTTAATGGATGGTAATGATATTTCCACTAAAAATGTTTAATGGTTTGCTTATGTTAATTAATTATACTTAAGTTAATTAAACCAAATTAATTAATTACTAATCCTACTATATAAGTTAAAATAATGAAAATATATCATCTTTTTCATTCGTCTTCTTCTTCTTGTAGAAAATTGAAAGAAAGAAAGCCCTTTGAAGCTTTTGACATTCGGTGCTTCAACTGGTAAGCAAATTCAAGTCTTTTTCTTGCAATTTTTATGTTTTTGAGGTCAATGGAGCTTGATTTAGCTAGCCCATGTACCAATTTATAAAAATTTTAAAGTTTTTAAAAGTTTCCATTGTTGATTTCTTGAAGAAATTGGTGTGAAATTGATAGATTTTAAGCTTAGATTATGAAAATGACTAAATTATAACATTTAATTGTTAGTTCTATACATAGGGACTAAAGTGAATAAAAGGTAATTTTTTGTGAAATTTTGGTACACATAGAAAGTAGAAGGTCCCTAATGAATGTTTTTGAAGTCAAATTTTAAATCGAGGCTAAAAATTGAAAGTTATGACTATTTCGAATTCAGGAACTAAATTGAATAAATTGTAAAACTTTAGGGGTATAAAAAATGGAATTATATAGGTTCATTCATATCATGGCATAATATGAAACTATTTGGTATTGATAGATCGTATAAAATAATTGTTTAGATCAAGAATTGGACCAAAGCGGAGTTAATCAAGGAAAAGCTAAAACTGTCGAATAATCCCTAAAGAATCAACTTGTTGACATTTTGATAAGGTAAATTCATATGGTATTTGTTAATGTAGGTTTTTATGTATTTGAATTGTATGTGTGTATGTGTGTGTGTATGTGTATGGTTATGATTTGGTAAGATCAGGCTAGAATTGGACTAAATGTTAGGATACGATTGGTATGCCAATAGGGTGTTGTGCATGCTTGTACGGGATTGATTATAGATGTTACTGAGGTACAACATTTTTTTGTGGATTTTCAAATATTTGTGACACAGGTCTAGCTCAGACGAGTAACCTGATGTTTCATTATAAAGGTTTAGCTCAGACGGGTATCTTAAAATGTATATATATTCAGCTTGGATGAGCAACTAGTGTGGTGTAGATACATATGTATTCGATTCTGTTTACTAAGGTTCATCGAGAAAAATGTTCTATATGAAATTGAGAGATTGAAATGGGATGAAATGAACTTGATATACAAATGGCAAGCTATAGAATGAATTGAACATGAAAAATTGATTGAGAGGATGCCTTTAATATGCTTGTGATGGTATAATTCCTTGATTGAATATGTACTTGAGATTAGTTACCTAAAGGGATATGAATTGGAATAATAAATGTTCGTGTTATTATATGATTTTGATTGTAAGCATATGCTCACAATATTGGTGTTTTTTATTGTCATGTCTAGCCAAATGTTGTGCCAATTTAAATAACTTAGAAATATTAGTAAGAATAAGTTTTGTTTAATACCTATGAACTTAATAAGCATTCTATATGCCTACCTTGTTTGTTTTCCCTTTACCTTGTAGAATGTCACCTTGTGGAACTCATCAAGCTAGATAATCTCAAAGTTCACACTATCATTGAATCGGTAGTTATATGACCATTTTGAGTCTAGGTTTGTGGCATGTATATAAGTGTCTTGGTGTAGTCCTTAATGTATAAAAGTCTGGATGAGTTGAAAATGATAGTGAATATGGCATATAATGATTTGAATGTTTGATATTTTTGGGAAGTTGAAATATGAACCTATTTAAACTTGTATGTTTAAATTGGTAGGATGAGGTAAGTAGAATGGTTAAGTTGATGTTTAATTGAAAATGGTATGTTTGATTGTCATGCTTGAAATATGTGTTTGTGTATGATTGATTTGGTTCATGTTTAAGGCCTAAAAGCCATTAATGTGTACAATGTACATAAGTACATGTAATTGAAATGAAATGGCATGTTTCAAGATTGTATGGCATAGGTAAGGCTTGGTATTTGAATGGCTAATTGTTATATCTTAGTATCATTAGGGTTGTTTGAGTTTAATTGATGATTAAGTGTTGAATGCCTTGTTAAGAGGTTGGATTGAATGTTTGAACTTGTTTGGCATGATTTGACAAGTTTTAAATCTAGTAGAAGTAGTGATTACCTGAACATGTTGAATGGTTGTGGTTAGAAACTTTGGCATAAGTGTACCAAATTGTACATTTTTTTCAAAAATAGGGGCCACATCCTAACAACCAACCTCTCTCGTTGCAACACTGGCTGACAAAGAGTGACGTCACAATGTCGAATAGCATGACATCGTTATGTGACTTACTTTTTTGACGATGTCATGATGTGGAAGTGATGATGTCACGACTTCAACATTGAATTTTAAAAACTTTGTAATTTGGTCATATTTCGTACTTAGGTTGAAAAAAGAGCTTTTGTAAGCTCAATGAAGACTCGAAAATGAATTTTTAACATAAATTGAATGTGGTTTACACTTAATTGCACGTGTGAATGACTATTTACTGCATATTTGACTATATTCGCTCTGGCAACAAATGTGACACTCTATAACTCAGACCTGACGATCGAGTCGAGTGATGAGTATTACATCTATTCAATGGTTTCATTCTCTACTATTTACCTTATGAAGTGATTCTTTTTTTTTTAAAATGTGCTTGATCCTTAAATGAAGTACATGGTTCTTTAAGATGTTTATAGCATTGGATTTGTCACAATAGATAATACAACTAGTAGTGAAATTCAAAAATCTTCAAGCATTTGTATAATCCATAATAGTTATACATAACTTCCAATAGATATATACTCAACTTCAACTATTGACAATGAGATCAAAGATTACTTCTTTCTTTACCAAGAAACCCAATTTGTTCCAATATAAAAACACTCTCTAAATGTGTTTTTCTTGTCATCCACATTCTTGCCCAATTAGCATCACTATAACTAACCACACTTATGTTGGTATCCTTATAAATCCAAATTCCAAGGTTCAATGTCCCATTATATATTGAATTATCTTCAAGCATGCTCATTTTGAACTCATACTACACTATCTTCATAAAACCTTCTTTGGCTTGTTGGGATGTTAAGCCAAATATAATATCATGTACATGTATTTGAGCTATTGTAATGGCATCCTTCTGTTTCTTTATTAAAAAGGTTTTTTCCACATTGTCTCTCATGTATTGTTTGAGTAAAAACTTTGAGAGTCTATCATACAATGCCCTTGGGGCCTACTTTTGGCCATATAATGCCTTAGTGAGTTTATAAACATAGTTAGGATGTTTTGGGTTTTCAAATCCTTTAGACTACTCCATATACATCTCTTCATTTATGAAACCATTCAAGAATGCATTTTTCACAGTCATTTGGAACAACTTGATGTCAAGATAAGTTACAACTACTAGTAGGAAACAGATTGCCTCTAATCATACCACAAGTGCTAATGTCTCATCAAATTCAATGCCTTCCACTTGAGTATAGCCTTGATTTACTAATCTAGCCTTGTACTCGATGATATTTCTAAGTTAAAATTTACACTTAAGGTCTTGGGTTAATCACATTTAAGGGCTTGTTTAAATCTCCCATTTAATTATCTTTAATTTAGTCACCTTATAATTTAATCATTTGACATCTATTACTAACTTTTAAACATAATTACTTAATAATCCTTATTTCTATCTATGCTTTCGCTTAAAAAATCTTGCAAACAAATTTTCTCAGATTGGCTCAGTTGAAGAAATTTGGTCCCAAAACTGAATTTTCTGACATTAAAGAGAATTAAGTCATTAAAAGCTAGCTCAATTACATGTTAATGGCTCAATAAGTTTGTAACAATCATCAAACACCTTTTCACCTTCCATTACTAGCTCATTAGATTTGCTAATCACTTTGCACCTTTCCTTTGTAAAGTTCACCAACATATCTTGATCACAAAGCTAGCTAATGGGAATTAGATTGGCTTTTAATCCTTCAACAATGTACATATTCTAAAGTTGAGGCATCCCATCAACATTGAAAACCACATTTCCAAGAATTTTTCCCTTTTTACCATCACCAAAGGTGACCCTACCTTCATCATTTCTTCGAAGCCTTTGAGGTAGCTACTGTTTCTAGTCATATGTTTGGAACACCCCCTATTGAAATGCTAGACATTATTAGTGGTAGCATTCAATAATTGAGGTGCAATTTTGAGACAATTTTAATCTTTTCCTTTCTAGATAAACTTGTGTTTCTACCTTCTGCCAGTTGCAATTGGAGATGCAACTAGATGCTTTCTTCTTAAATCCATTAGTAACCTATAACACCTTGATCTGATATGGTCTGGGGTACCATAGTAGTGGCACATAATTATATTATGTACTTTAAATAATCTCAATATAAATAGTCTTGTGCTTATTGGAACTCTCAATTGACTAACAACTCTCTTGGGCTTAAAAAACATAGTAGGCTACACTCTTTTATTTTTTTGTCCACATAACCTAGTCCACATTTCCAGGTTTTCTCTTTCCATCTACAAGGATCTTTTCTATCTTGCCACCATTAGATCCTAATTTCTTCATAATTGATTGTACTGTAGCCAAATATGTTAAAGTTGTTTCTAGTTTGGTTATCTTTACATTCAAAGTAGAATGTTTCTCTTAGATCTGCTTAGTAAGTTTTTGGTTCTTTTGTTTGAGCATGTAATTCTCATCAGTCAATCTTTCATTATTCTTGCACACCTGATCTTATTTTTCTAGCATGGTTTTATAGATATCCACGAAATCACCAGTTGACTTGGCATCACTATCACACGAGTTGTTTGAGTCAATTGCATTTATTGATACAACTTGAGATGTAGAGGCCACATAGTTGTTGAAGTGTTTCTCGTCATCATCTGGTCCACTAGAGGAGTCATTGTCACTCCAAGTAATATAGAGAGAATTCTTTTTCTTCTTCAATGTATTGACACATTTAGCTTGGATATAACTAAGACCTTGGCACCTGTGACACTGTCCCTTCTTTTTTTCTCCTCGAGTACATCTTTTATTATTATTATTGCCTCACCTTTGCCTCTACTGGTGTTCTGATTCCTGTGAAAATTCTTGTTGTTCCAAGTTAACTTCTTAACTACCCTTTTGAATTTTTGGGGTGAGAAGGGCTAACTGCTCTTGCAAATCCTCAATGGTTGTTTCATCTTTAATTGTAATTAGGGTTGCAACTTGCAATGTTATGTTCTCTTTTTTTCCCTTGCTCTTTTTAGTCTCTTCAAGGTTCATCTTGAAGGTTTGCAATGAACCAATGAGTTCATTAATCCTTATTTTTATCAATGTCTTTTTACCTCTTCTGTAGTTGTCACTTTGATCACAAATCATTTGAGTAGAGACCTAAGCGCTTTTCTAACCAACGAGAAATTAGAATAGTCTTCACCAAAAGCAAATTTTGAATTTGTGATGTCACACAATTTTGAATATAATTTAGGGAAGATTTTGCCTTCTTGCATCCTTAGATTTTCAAATTTTGTTGTCAACATCTGGAGTTGGATTGCCTGATAGGATTGGTTCCTTCATAAGCAATCTCAAATATGGTTTAAGCTTCTTTAGCATTAGTAAACTTAGAGGTCAAGGTGATTTTTTTTTTTTTTTGCAATCGATTGGTTCCATTAGATGAGCAATAGATGTGTTTATTACAACCTAAGTTCTTTGGTGAGTAAGATTGAACATTTTAACCCATTCTTTACCACCATCCATCTCCAACATGTGCTTCGTATTTGTAGTTAGATTGCTCTCGTTTTAGTTAAATTTGTAGGTTCTAATGTTTCTAGTATCATAGTTCTTCTATCGTTTATTGGTTGACTGATAAGCCCAACTATATTATTGAACCTTTACTTGTGGATCGCTTTTTGATTATTAAGAGTGACTGCATTTTCACGTGCGCATAAAACAAACGATTTTATAAAACAATTTTAAAGTATGCCTTTATTACAAGTGTATAGGTCAATTATAATACTTGTAGTGTTACAATGAAACACCAGAATATTCTAAGGATCGAACCCAAAGGAGATGGCGATTGAGCAATAGATAGCATACATGATAGAGTCTAAGCGGCTACTAATACGATCTTATAATACGATAAAACATAACAAGAAGAATTTGCAAGAAAATTAAATATTCTAACCTAGAGACTAAATTGCAATGAATATAAAACTAGGAATTTAACCAATAAATAACTAGTGATGGTTGGTTGATTTTGATATGGTTCACTGATTCTCGGAAAAAGGACTGAAATCGCTTAAACTACAAATGGGCTCCATTTTATCTTCCGATCTTAATTTTACCAACTTAGACAAATTAGTTCTGATTTATCTTCTAATCTCACCGGTTAACCCAAGACTAATGAACACGTGCGCAATAATATTACCTTTGGTCTCACTTGCCTAGATATTCTTTCACGAGATTCTCTTCCTAAGTTTTAGTTCTATTCAATTTAGTCCAATTTGTTACGATTTAGTCTTTGGTCCAAAAATTAACTTATCCACATCTCTATCAACCAAACCCCCTTTTTAGGTTTAGCTACTCATGCTGAAAATAAAGAGGATGAACATGGAAATGAAACTCACAACAATCATTAAAGTAAAACTTGAGAAAAATATAAAAGTTTGAATTTTTATACTAGAAAACTTGAATAACACGGAATTAAAGGCATTCAACAAGAAAATCTAAAGCAACAAACATAAAAGGAACAAACTTTAACAGATTTAAAATGAAAGAAACTAAAATACATTAAACTAAATCTAACAAAGTATTGCATCCAAAGTACATGGACTAAAAGTGTAAATAGACCTAAGCTACAGTGATAACTAACTTAACTAACACTAAGAATATCAAGAACAAGAAGTAAATGCATAAAAATAAACTTTAAACTAAAGAAGAAGAAGAGAAAATAAAAACTAAAACTAAACCTAAAACTAAGCTAATATGTGTCTCTCTCCTCCTTAGCAAATATTGGTTCTTTTAGGTTGTCTTCTGATGATTTTTTGTTGCCAAAAATGCCCCTACACAGGCCTTGGGTGATTGGTGGATTGAGTGGACGAAGACTATTATTTTTGTCCAAGTTTGTCCCCTTTTGTCCCCTTGACGAAGGTGATGTCGCGATACCTCGAGCAATTTCGAGCTTTGGGGTCTTCTTTGAAGGGTGGATATTGCGATACCACTGAAAGGTTTCTCCAATCTTCCATCCTATCGGAGGTATCATGATTCCAATGTGTGGATATCGCGATACCCTTACCTTTGGTGCCGTTCTCGCTCATTTTCGACCTTCAACACATCCCTACACCATTCAATCACATGTTAGGCCTCCTAATAGCACTATTGACCAAATTGGTTCACAAAATGGGCATAATCGTGACAGTTTCACTTATTATCTTAAAATCTAAAAATAACGAAAAACAGTACAAAAAACGCTATTTTGCTTTAAAAAAGCTACTTAAGTACACTAGGAAAACCCAATTTGCCACATCAAATTGTGATAGATCAAAGAGTAATGTGTATTCTTTTCCACCTTCCACTATTTAGACTTAAGTTTTAAACCGAAGTCATATAAAGGGAGATTTTAACTAAGCTCCTTTTCTTGGAAAAAAAAAATTCTTGAAGCCACCGAGAACTTAACTTAATAATAAAGGTTGGGGCTTGTCCCATGTAAACGTTCTCCATTAATGTCTTATTTAGGTCTATTTTATTTAAATTTATATACATTTAAATTCAGATATATTTCAATTATCAAAATAATTATATAAAAATTAAAATAATTTAATAATTCAAGTTTAAAACTTTAAATTGCAATAATTCAAATATTAATTTTATAGATAAAATGTGTAGTAAGTTTCAACTTAATGAAATTCTCATGATTTTAACAAATGACTCTTTTTTCTAATGGATAAATAAAGTTTGTTAACCGTGGTAATCAAGAATTCTCATGGCCATAGTACATTTGAATAAATAAGTAGTCAAGTTGACTAATTGATTGACATTACAAAATCTAATTACATGACATAGCACTGAAAGACTTTGCTGTTTGTTAAGCTTTTAGTCCACAAACGACAGCCGACAGCCATAATTGAAAGACAAATATGTTCTTCTTAAAGTTATTTTATTAGATTAATCTAAATTAATATGTCTTAATCATTGGACAAAATCTTAATTTTAAGACCTTATAATATAAAAAATTTCATTCCCAACTATGCTTTCATCCATCAACCGCCACAAATACACATTTTTAACGGTGTGATAAATACATTCATCGTCTATCGAGTGAAAATAATTTAATTTCAAGTTTTTAATTGAAACTATTTTTTATTTTGATTATTTATTTATTTATTTTAAAAAAATTCTAGAGTTGAATAAAAAAATAAAACCCACATAATAAAAAGGATTATAAAATTAAGAGCCGTTAATTTTTTCCTATTTTGACCAAATATCTAGAAACAAATTAATGTTAATTTTCTAAAATCAAACTTAATAAAAAGGAAACATTTAAGTTTTCCATAAATGTGAAAAGATTTGAATATTAAATTTTTGTTAGAGTTGTGTGACCCGAATCCATCACTTGTTAAAGAAATAAAATATAGTGGTAAAATAATGGGACCATGCCGCACAAGTAGAATTTGTATAGAATTATATTTCTTCTCTATTTGACATTGATTATAATAATATTTTTCAACATTTAAATAGATGTAGTCGAAACTCCTCTTGTATCTTTCGTTTTTTAACATTAATTTTTTCCTCAAAAGATTTTCACGTATTCTTATTTTGCGATCATTTTATTGTCATTATCAACATATATTATAACACTTTTAAAAAAAAAGTGTAGATTCTATATTTAAAAAATTATCCCATAGGTTAATGGAATTATATATGTCTTTTATTTATAAAAATATATTATCTAATAATATATTTGTTGACTGAATCTTTGTTCAGTTGGCATCTATATTATTACTAATATGAGGATGAAGGTTCAAATGCTTCGAAACACATTTATCCTCTTATTTAAATATTGAGGAGAAATTATAAAAAAAAATTCTAAGTATTATATAAAAAAGTTGCATAAACTATTTTAAATATTTTAAATTTACTGATAGTTGGTGTTGGATTAAATTCATTGAACCTGTAAAATTAATGTGAAAACATTGTTAGTTCATGCACTTTTAGAAGATGTAAGATGGGGTTTGGATTATGTCCAAATCCAATTAATTAGACGAGGGAATGTGAATAGGTATGACTAAGTTATATGGATTGGGATTTTTGATGTCCCACTCCATTTAATTTGTATTGACCAAATTAAGAAAGAAGGGTTGCGAAGACCAATTGACCAATCTCATTTCCTGTACAATAGTCAATCCATTATTAATAAATAAAGGTGCGAATTTTTTTACTACATGACATGCTTTACAATTTGTAAAGTCTTTGTTTGGTTCAAATCTAATGAATTAAGTACTCTTAGGGTTTATATATATATATATATATATATATATATTTGAATATTGATTTAATGTGTAGTGTAATAAATCTAGTTGATTAAGAAAATTTAAAAATTAATCTGAATCAAGATGTTTGATAGTAGAAGTGAAGCTAGAATTTTTTTTAAGGGCAATTATGTTATATAATTTTATGAGAGTTAAAATATTATTTTCAGCGTTGTATAAAACATGAGGCATACTTTAACTTTGAATTGAGTAATCTCCCTAACCTTATTTTTTTCGAAAGAAATTTGTGTAAGTTAATATTTCAACTTTAATTTTATATACTTTTATATATGAAAATTTTGATTTTACTTCACCAAAAAGGACACTATTTTAAATTTATTTATTACATACACACTATTATATTTTAAAAAAAAAAAACACGAGAGTAATTGCATTAATTTACTTTTCTAAATGTGTAGAAATAAATTTTAAAATTTGATAGGTATAATAACATCATATTAAAATTCAAATATTATATTATAAATTAAATTAAAATTAATGTATATTGAAATTTATAAATAAATAAATAAAAACCAAAAACTCTATTGTCATCATGTCACACATGGAAATTATTTTCTTGTTTTTATGTATAGTAGAGAAAATGAATTGCTTAAACATTAAATATATAAATCTCAAGAATTCATCAACAATTTCCTAAAAGTTAATGCACAAATTGTAAAATTAAAGAAACAATGAAACACGTCTAAAATCAGTTTTTCCTTAATTTGTGCAAGATGGATTTATTTCAAACAATTTTCCTATTTCTTATGCACTCTTTGAAGAACAAAAGAGATGAAAAGGGACTTTTGCGCTTAAGTTCGATACGATCAAATCATATGATAGAGTTGAATGGAGCTTTATAAGAGGCATGATGTTTGATTGGGATTTCGCCATTGGTGGGTTGAGTTGGTTATCGGATGTGCATCTATGACGTCCTACTCAATGATGATAAATGAGAAAATTAGTAGATATACAAGGCCTTTGCTAGAGTGAATCTTCAAGCTCGTATTTGTTTCCTTATGAAGCAATGGATTTTCTCCACTTCTAAAAAATGTGTAGAGTATGGGTCAAATTAGAAGGCCGAAGGTAAGTCAAAATGGCCCTTGTTTATTATTTAGTGATGATAGCATTATTTTTAGTGATGCCACTATTAACCACGCAAAAAAAAATTAAGGAGATACTGTAGGTATATGAAGATGTTTATGTCAACCAACAAGTAGGTGCAATGGTAAGACATATTGCATCCTAAAAGAGAATTCAAGTATTGTTTAGGAACTATTCAACGAAATGTATAACAATAAGATCTAATATGTCTAACCTTTCCACCGTGGTAACAAACAAGTTGTTTATTCTACTTTTTCCTATCATAAAGGTATAACCAAATTCACTCTGGTCAAGTTCGAATATTCCAATAGATAAGATCTCAACAATTTCTCACATTGGCTTTCATATTTCTTGAGAATGGATTTCTCATCATTTAATTCTTGTTTATTTGCTTCCAAAGTTGTATCCTTTTTAGCTATAATCTCATCATTTTCCTTGATAGTCTCGTCAAGCATCAGGTTAGCCTTTAAATATCGACATTGACATCATTTTTTTCTTTGATTGCCTCCACAAGATTGACTCGATTGACATAGAAGATTCCAATTATCCATCAAAGACTTGTAAGCTTCTTCTAAGCTTTCAAAACGAACACGACAGTCATTGTATGAATCTATTGCTTTAGTCAACAAAGGAGGAAATGAGATAGAACTACCTTTCTTCATGGCCTTCATTACTACAAATCATACTCAGAATCCTTTTAAAGTATGTTTGAAGTCAAGCTCTGATACCAATTAAAAAATCACTTTGGTTTGCCTTTGTTGAAGTTGCCACTGAAACAAATATTGTAACATATAAAGTTGTTTTGCAAGTTAAACAAGGGAGTAAAAGAATAGAAAAAGACTAGAATTAATGTCAATGTAATTAGGAATTAAACAATCTTACCTCTACTAAGCCTTACTCAAAAAATGAATCCACTAAACAATTTTTTTAGTACAGTAGTTTATTTAAATCCAATCAACCCAACACTTACGCAAATAATTACAGCCTCAATGTTGCCTAATTGTTTGCACTCATTCTCACCCAAATAATTTCACTTACATGTATATTCTCTCCAAGAAATACTTAAAGTAACAAAGTATTGAAAAACCAACAAGTACACACTTGTTTTACAAGTATATTCCTCAAAAAGTACACACTTGAATAGTGTAAAATCCTACTTGAAAAGTATATACTATATATAGTTTGTTGAAAACCACAAGTGTGTACTTTCCAAGAAATAAAAATATGTTAACTTTGATTTTCGATTTTTTTGATATAACAAACTTTATTATAAAATTCTTTAATCAAATTTGCATAAATTATTTTAATCTTATCCAAATATATTTTCAAGTGTTACGAACTCAAAAATAAAATTTCTAATTGACTTAAGCTTTCTACAAAATTTTTTGAGGACCTCTAAGTCCCTTGAAATGTTTCTAAGCCATTTTTTTTTAATGTCTCAATCTTGTCTCGAGACAGGCCAAAATCAAAGCTAAAATTGCTTCAAAGGAACCTTGTCTTAAGTTTGTCTCGAGACTAGCCAACATCGAAAGAAATGTTTGCTTCAGGGGAGCCTTGTCTCGAGACATATGATGAATTGTCTCAAGGCATAGAGCAAATTGTCTCGAGACAAGTCATTTGTGTCTTGAGACCTCTAGCTCCAATGGTCATATTTTGTTCTTCCTGTCTCGAGACACATTGCTGCAGGCTTGCATTAAATGCTTGAAATAAATGCTCTCAACAGCTAGAAACTCCTTCTAACTGCTCCAAACCTCCAAAAATTAGTTAGAGGGTATATATTCAAGTCAAGAACACTTGGAAGACACAAGAGAAGAACATCCAATCATATAAATCAAGAGAAAAGCATCAAGTTCTTTATTCCTTCATTTTCTCTTGTACATATCTCTTATGTGCTTATTGTTATATCTTTTTTATAATTCTCATTTCAATTCATTGAGAGTTAAACACTTGTAAACCCACACCTCTAAGAGGCTTTTATTGTTTACATCTTTTCTTGTACCTACAAAGGATAAAACCTTAAGTAATTTGTAAAGGATTTTAGTTGAACCACAAAAACTAGGAAAGGTTCTAGTTAAGCCATAAAAACAAGGGAAAAGGTTCTATCTTAGCATTGTGAAAATGATAGGAATTGTAAAGATTATATCTTTTCCTTGAAAAGTAATAATTCAAGTGTAGTGAATTGAAAAATCTCTATTTGAGGTATACCAAGGTAGTTGAGGTAGATAATTAGGGCTGAACCACTATGAATCGAATTATCCAAGCTTTTCTTCCCTTTCCTTATCATTTAGAAAAAAAAATTATAAAAACTTTTAAAATACCAATTCACCGCTTTTGATATTTTCGGGCTTAACAAATTATAATTAATACAATACCCATAATCAACTACAATTTTTATTTGACTTTCTATATTTTGTTAGATATCATCTTATATAAAGCTCTTAATTGTTGTTGAAATAATAAAATAAAGATTTGAGCTACTAAAATTTACAAGGTTATAATATCTTTGAAATTGAAGCCCTCTTTCCCTATACCTATAATTTTGTGTAGCACACTAATTCTTATTGTTTTATTACATTAGTTTACAATACTACAAGTGAAATATAGATGGAGTAGAAAATACACACGAGCTACAAGAAAAAAAAAAAGGGTTAGTTTCTCAAAAATAAAGTCTAAAGTATTTTCAATATGTTATCTTCTTACACTTTTCTATTATATGGCGAATCCATTTAAGGTATTAGATTTAGAATTTTTCCTTTGCATGGAATACCATCAGTTTTAGTAAGTTTTATAATTATGTTTAATTTTAATAATTCAACAATTATGTTTAATTTATAATTATACTTGTCGTGCATATAAAATTTTAAATCGATTTTGATATTTTTATTGTATTGATTTAAAATATATTATCTGTAACAGTTAATTTTTTTACATAAAATAAATAGTTAAAAAATTTTAATTTACTCTAAATTTGATATGCG
The DNA here is from genome assembly GCA_005393395.2 of Gossypium australe. NCBI lineage: Eukaryota > Viridiplantae > Streptophyta > Magnoliopsida > Malvales > Malvaceae > Gossypium > Gossypium australe. The sequence goes on along the minus strand of CM016619.1, from coordinate 4,307,273 downwards.
TAATCTATATAAATGGAATATAAAATATAGCAATTAAATTATTAAAATATTAATTATAAAAAATATAAATTTATGTAAATTTATACTGATATTAATTGATGTCTCGTATAATTTTATAATATATATATTATGACCAAAAGTTTGACACGCTTTCTTCATATCCAATGATCCAATTCATGGATAGGGTCTTCTTCTCATTCAATTTCTCTTCTTTTTTAGGCCATCACTCTCATTCAATTTATTTAAATATCAAATATTTTATTTATTTGATCATATCTACATGTTAGTGTAACTTATTATTTTTAATTATTTTCAGTTTTGCTTTTTTTCTAACAAATAATTAATCATTTGTCCATAAACCTTTGGTTCTCACGAAAAATAAATTTAAAGTCATATTATTATTAGCATAAGAGAAGGTAAATTTTAGTGGACGTGAATTCGGTTAAAATCATACTGATGTTACTATGATAGCTAAAAAGAGTTCGCAGCATCGTCCATAATAAAAGGTGCATACGTGTTGACTTGGACTGCACATAAGAGTGGGGGCAGAGGGTAGTGGGTTTGAAAGTGGGGACATGATATTTGTCCAAAATTTCAAGGCTCGTCGGTTCTTAAATTAGACTTATAAGTCGGAGCCCCAGCACAAGGAATCCTGGTTATATCTCAATTACGACAGTCCAAGTGGCTGCCCTCTTTTGTTTATACGTTGAAAGATTTGAGCATAAATAATAAGACATTGGTCATACTACTTTTCACGTGTTTTAGAATTGGAATATGGTTGAAATTTGGAGGCCGACAATAAAAGTTTTCAAATTTGGATTTATATAATGTTTTGTCAACATATAAACATATATCAACAATGATGAATCATGCTACCATGAACTAGAAAAAAACAGTGGGTCACACTATAATTTTATATTTGAAAAGCTTATTTATTTATAAAATTTATTTATTGATACACTGATACTATCTCAAATAGAGAATAAACGCAAATTTTTATAATAATAATAAAACAGCATTTAATTAGGGGATGGCCAAACAGGAAATTTGACTTGAGTCACTACTGACTTGGGAGATTCTTGTCCTTATCTTCATGGTTCTGGACGGTCCACCAATCAAAATCTAAAAACTTTGAATCTTTAAAGAAATTAGCTTATGGGGTGTTTTTTTTTCTCGTTTTTTTCCTTCAAAACGTTGCAAACAAGTTGCAAGACAAACGAGTAGAGGGAAACAATATTGACTCCATTTTGCACTGTATTGTTACATTAAAAATTAAAAATAAGGAAAATTGAAGGGGAGACAAATAAATGGATAGAGAATGTTCTCCATGAGCTCCTAGATGTGTCCTTGTTCGTCTTAAGATGTTTCATCACCAATTTAGAAGGTCACATCATTGTCACTGCTGCAAGGATACAAATGTAATTTTGGCCCCAATGAGCTTAAAACACGTGACATCGCTTTTCTCCCATATATGAGCCCCTTTGTACATCAAATAGACCATCCAACACACACACACTTAGAATCTTCTCCCTTCATCACACTCACTCTCTTAAAATTTTCCTTGATCATCATCAAACACAACGACTCTCCATCCCAGTGCAAGGTGATTCCACTCTTTCTTGTTGATTCCACTTATCAACAAAGAGTAACCATCATAATCACCAATGTCCATTCATTCTTGTTGATTCAACTGTTAACAATTTGGTACGATCAGTGTGGACAACAATGACCAATCCAGATTACAATGTCCTCCCAACAATGAGCATAACCCCCATAACAACCAACAGAGTCCCCAAAGAGATGTAGTTAGCCATGGCCAAACAAGCATAACGCAAGCTACTCAAGAGCGTTTGCAAGCACAGTACAATCTTTACCAACAATATTATCAATACCTCCCACTATGGTATTACAATTACTAACCCCAAGGTTATACTAGTACCCCCCACTTGATCAAAGCTCTCAAAACCCCCAATTAGGGTTTCAAAAATTTACTAAAATGCAAGAGAAAATGAAGGCATTCGAAGAACAATTATCCTCCCACAAAGGAGATATGAGGAGCAATAGAATTTTATCCTAGTTAGAAAGCTAAAGGCAAATGGATATAAGGAATGAAAGAAATGAAAAGATCATCGAAAAATTAGGGGCAGCCAAAGAGGCCCAGAGGCAAAACCCCTAGGAGCAAGAGGATAAGACAACTCACTCCACCCACAAGCAGTAACATGGTACTAGGAGTGCAACTGATCCTAAGGATAACAACAGTAGTCAAAGCTAGCAGTTCAATGAATATATAATTGAAGAGAAATGCAGAAGTTAAGGAAGGAAATGCAAGATTGTAAGAAATCAGAATCATCTGGCCTACCCAGAAAGTATACCAATGAACCATAAGTGACTAAGGTACTCCGTTACCATGTTTCCCTAACATTCAAGTTCCCCAAAATGTTTTATGATAGACGTGTGGATCCTTAGGATAATTTGGCCTATTATACCAATCATATGAATCTTTTAGATGCTTTAGACTAAGTAAAGTGTAGGGCATTTTCGATGACCTTGAAAGATTTAGCACAAGCTTGGTATTTAGCACTTCCATAACACTCTATCTCTAATTTTAAACAGTTAGCGGACATGTTCATGGGCAGGTTTTTAGCCAACAAAACTCTTCAACAGTCACCAGCATACCTGATGTAAATCAAACAACAAGAAGATGAACCCTTGAGAGATTTTGTAAAGAGATTCAACTCCGCAACAATGACCATTAAAGATGTGCCAGAAGATTTTGCAATTTGGGCCTTTATGTCAGATACTAATCATCAGTTCCTAAAACATAATTTATTTAATAAACCACATGTGAAGCTATCTTCCTTTTATGAGATGGCCCATAGATTCACCGAAAGTGACAAAAATTCAATGAGTAAACACTTGTGTTTAATGGGACCCTCAATGAATCTTGAAGAACTTTAGCAACCCCAAACGAGGTAGGCCACCACTTGGAGATAGGCCTAGAAGAGACTTCTCGAATCAACCATACTCATGGGGTAACAAACTTACTGCCCCAGCTATTCACCTAGATATTAGAGAACTACTAGGGATGATAGACCTCACTAACACCAACAATGGAAACAACATAAAGCTCTGTATAATAAGTTCCATTCCTATCATGATTGTAACACCCAATTTCTGCCCGGGCCCAAATAAAGCTAAACCAAAAACCCGGGTCCAAATTAAACAGAAAGTAAACCAATAAACAGTCCCTGTTAAAACAGTTCTTATAAGCCCGTTTCATCAGGCCCAATACCCCTTTTACAAACCTGATCAGAAACCCACCTATCCTAGCCCAAAATCTACCCCTAAACCCAATCACAAAGAGCCCAGTGGCCCAGAATTACAAAATTTTTTCGGAACCCTAGGGTTCCTTCTCTCTTCTCGCGCCGCTGACCCTTCGGTGGCCACTCCCACGCGCGCCCATCCACCTACCACGCGCGCACCTTTCTGGCTACTCGCACGCCCCCACGCGCGCCCCTCGGGCTCCCCGCGTCGTTCGCAGTGCCCACATGCGTTGTCCCCCACTGCCTCGGCCTCCACCGCTCTCACCGATCGCCCATGCCCTGCCAGACACGCACAATGGGAACAGGAAACACAGCAACAGAGGCAGAAATAACCAGGAACAAAGAAGTATGGAGGGTGTAGTTAAATAATAAGGAGAAAAACTGTATCCATGGGCTATAAAGCCGTTCAAAATTGATAGAAAAGGGGCTTTTTTTTTTTACGACAGGGGAGCAAAAAAAAAACTCTTGTAATCACACGAGCAACTGAAAACAAAAGGCAGTGTTCAGAAATCAGAGAACCAGTATTTTAAGGTTGATTTTCCCTCTCTGTCAGTCTATCATTATTTACCTCCGATTTTTCGTCTTTTTACACCTCAAATCCGTAACAAACAACAATAAAAGAAAAGGGAGGAGATCGTACCTGTATCGTCAGCGCGCGTCGTCGGAGGCCTGATCCCGAGACTCCACTGACCACCGACACGATGGTGGATCGGTGGTGCGAGGGGGTGATTAAAGAGGCCCGACCGGTGGCGTAAAGGGTTTCAAAAGAAACCCTAGCCGAAATGAGAAAAAAAAGGGAAAAGAGAGGGGGGAAAAGGAGAGAATGGGGAGCTTCGGGAGTTTTTTTTTTTAAGCATAAAAAAGGATTAAAAAAAAACAAAAAAAGGCAACTTTTCTTTATTTAAATAAAACCCGAAACGGCGCCGTCTGGGGAGGGGTGGATCCGCGCGTCGACCCGCTGGCGACCCGGAGGATCCGCACGTTCGGTCCAAAGGGGATATTTGCCACATTAGTACTTCCCTGTTTATTTAATTCGCAGTCTTGTTTTATTTAATTTCGATTTAGCTCTTAAACTTAGCCCCGTTTCCAATTTAGTCCTCCACGAAACGCGGTGTTTTGGGAAGAGGGGATATTTTCCGTTCAGTCCCTTTTACTTTCGCGCGTATTGCATTAGGACCCCAACCTTCTTTTTCTTTTTGTATTTCGCTCCTTTAACTTTATTTTTCTCTAAGTTTAGTACCTTCATTATTATTCTCACCGTTTTTAATTAACTTTTATCATATTATCATTATTATCGTGTCTACGCAGTTACGCTATATATATTTTGTTATTACTATTACTACTATTATTATTACTGTTGTTGTTATTATTATTATTGTTATATTTTCTATATTGTCATTATTTTACTATTTCTATTGCTGTCGTATTATCACGTGCCTATACTAATTTTATTATTATTATTAAGCCATTATGTTAGTACATGGCATATATTTTGTGTTGTTACCGTTATTATCGCGGACCCTATTATTATTATTATCATATACTATTATTTGTAGATACATATTTACCATTATTATTATATTTGTTATATTTTATCATGTGTATACTTACTATTATTCTTATTATTATACTATTATGCTATTATTCTTCCTATATTACTATTATGGTATCATTGCTTGTATGTACTTATTACTATTACTATATTTATTATCACCATTATTATTGTCATATTTTTTATTTTCCCGTCTGCTTGTGAAGCTACCATATTGCTTATTATTCTTTCGTTATCCGTTTATTATCCCTCTAGCATATCTATTTTACTCATTGTATTTTATTTTCGTCTTATCATTATTGTTGTACTTAACATATGTATCCGCTAGCGTTGTACCTTATTTTTATCACAAATTCGTACTACATTTTTACCCACACAAAATTGATTTCTCTCATAAGGGCAACATTTCGTATTTGGGGAATTCGGGAAAATCGTACCTTAACTTACTAGGTTTCGATTTTTCTCGTTTAACCTAAATAGCGGAATATCTTTTAAAATAAAAGGTTTCGAATGAAAATAAAAGCTTATTTTCGCAAATCCGATATGTTGCATCCTAACTTACTGGATGTGGCATCCCGTTATTTCGAAATAAGGTTTTCTAAACGAGGCAATATTCATCTCGGATTCGAAGGTTTAAATTATCGTGCCCTAAAGTAATGGATGTGATATTTTATCTCTTCGGAACAAGAAAAGTTTGATATTTAATTCGAAGAAATTCGAATATTTTTAAAGGGGCTCATATTTTTTTAATTTTCAACTTTCGACATAAGGACATTAATTGATCAATTTGGTACCGATTTTGGGCATGACGAGGGTGCTAACCCTTCCTCGCCTGTAACCGACTCCCGAACTTGTTTTCTCAAAATTTTCGTGGACCAGAAACATCGTTTTAGTAAAATAAAAAAATGTTTTATTAAAACAAAGGTGATCCGATCACACCTAATAAAAGATCGGTGGCGACTTCCGTTTTTATTCTCAAAACCCAAGCTCGATTCACGCCCTTTCAAAAAAGGATGGTTTCGACAATGATATTACAACTTCACCAACCCAAATTATTAGTCAAATTGAACATCAAGAGGTACTTGAACCCCCACTTTTCCACAACAATGCCATATATTCTCCTTGCAGTTAACACAAAATGAGAGGGCTCACTCTTATGTTACGGGCAGTACATCAAAGCCTGTGATGAATGCAAAAAGAGCGTCCCATAAAGGTCAATTGATGAAATAGGGCTCATTCGATCCCCTTGAACAGGACCAATTTATGGGACATGTGGAGAAGCCCATCTACGTGAAGCCTTGGTGGCCAAGTGAAGCACTTAAGGAAATTTAGGGCTACCATGATAAATAGGGAAACTAATCTTAGAAGATACGTAATATGATAAGATGTGATTTTGTAATATTAAATGATTGAGTCAATCTCTTAAGATCTTACGTTCTTGAAACAAAGCCTTATGCTTAATGCATTGCCTTCCAAACCTACAGGTCCAATCAACAGGTCCTGCAAAATCAACATTTTCATTATCATAGTAGTATTTATTGTGGAGAAACTTGAAATACCAACAAAAAAAATAAATAAAAAGTACTTCCCAATTAACACAACTAAAAAATATATGAACAAATCATGAAAAGAAGCAATATTAGACGTTAAATGAATTTCAAGTCATTTGGCTTCTCTAAGCAACCAATTCTTGACTATTCAAACAAAATGTCTTTTGGGAGGAATGTAATGACCTCGTGATAAGTGGTATTAGAGCGACCCTTAATATTCTGATTTCACGTTAAGCACTCGAAATAGTGGGGAAGGTAGGGTGGATCAACCGTGATGAAGGAGCTTGCGACAAGGGCTTCACAAGATTGGGTGGGGGAGAATGTCATACCAAACGCTCTAAAGAAGTATACAAGGTGCATTAATCTCACTTGGAAAGGAAAGAGAAGATTATCGAACATATAATTGGGTTCACTACATATCTTATCAGAGATGTCATTTGGGAAGAAGGTAGTGGCCTTGTGACAAGATGCCAAAACATCTCACTAGTTGCATTGCACATATGATAACTGCTATCTTCAATAATCCCTTTACTGACCAAATTAGAGCCAAATGAAAGAATATTATGGAAAGCCTTCCAATAGAAAATCTTTTTCTAAGCTAATTATAACATTTGGATATGACATAAAAGATCTCTGTAGTCTTATTTGACCACAACAACTTGGAACGGGAATTACCCCTCCACTTGTGATCGATAAACCACTCTTTATGAAATAGCATCCCAAGTCCTTTCCCAAACAAGAAACATAATCATAGAGGGAGTTAGAAGAAGTTATTCGAAAAGTGACCTTCATACCCTCTGAACCTAAGACACTTTCCACTTTAGAACAATTATAGAAGTTCTTCAAAGGTTCATAGAAATCTACACTAACCACATTCTTTATAATGCTAGAAGGAAATGACCAACTCAAATAACCAAAAAGTCATTCTAGTTATCCTTCAGCAAACGAATATATTTTCCATCCCCTAAGCTCTTTGTGCAACTTGGAAGGAAATGGTCCTTAACTATAAGAAAACTCTTCCACATCAAAGAAACTCTCAACAAGGCCTAATACAAAAAGGAAAAACACCTTAGAAAGTAACAAGTATATTATTAGTGCACAAATTGTGGTATACAAGCTGTATAGGAACATATGTTAGTATATCTCATACCACACCACACCTAAAGGTAAGTTGTGTCATATATGATTAGTAGTTTTGAATTAGGATATATTTTGATTTTATTTAAGACAAATCAATAACAAAATTTATTGGTAATCCTCAAATCATAATGTGAATATTTGAGATTAATAAAGGAATTTTGGTGACAAAGTTCTGGTTGATAATATGAGGACATGACGAGATAAGAATAGGCAAGCATTATTGGGTAAGTGATAATTGAATAAAATAGCCAATGTAATTGAAGTAAAATTTTTATTGGTATTTTTTAAAGATTATTTGATGATTTTGATTGTAATAAAACGAAGATAACCAAATACCACATTGGCAATAATTCAAGTCACTTATTGATTATTACTGTTGATAATAAGTGGTGAGAAATCAACAAGTAATTTATATTATTAACTCATTTATCTCTTACTTAGAGTTGAAGCTTTGCAAGTTTATAAATATATAGTTTAGTCATATGGTTGAGAGAGAGTTTACTGTGCAAAATTCAATTCAATTTTGAGGAATATTTTTCTCATTTGAGTGATTGTTTTTTTACTTTAAGTGTACTTGCGTAAGGCTACAATTATTCAAGGGTTAGGATAGATTGGGATTAAATAATTGCTTGTATCATAAGATTTATTAATGAAATTCTTTTCTTGATAAGGCCTTGTAGATATAGGTTAGGTCTGAACTGTGTTAACAAACTTACTCTTCCTTTCATTCTGTGTTTGTTAATTAGTATAAAATTAGGTGTATCTACATCTCTTAACAGTAGTTCAGCATTTTCAAAGCCTTTAACAAGTGACAAACAAACCCTTTTGATTTTTTTCAAGATTCTCCAAATCTATTTGGGAAGCATCACAAGATTTAACGAATGAAGGACATGAAAAATCATCCTTCCATCATCTTTAGAAAAGCACATCTTATCCCAGTAGATCCAGGCCATTTTAGATCTACCATTATTCTCACTTATTTAGAACTTATAACAATCCTCACAAAAGCTTTTAGGAAGGAGAAGGAGGTTCATAGTGTAAGATGGAATCTTCTAAATGATCATCTTAATAAGAATACTTTTTTCCACCATAGGGCAGTATTTTTCTTTGCCACCTTCGAGTTTTATCCTAGATCTATTATTTGAGATTACTCAATACTCTAGATTTGTTTCTACCAATCGAGGCAAGAAGACCCAAATAGATATCAATCGAGTTACCCCTCCCAATTAAATCCTTAATGTTTTTGTTTACTAGAGCAGTATTGTACGTTTGAAGGAATCCTTTAATGATGTTCGATTCACCAACCTAAGCCTTACAAAACAATGAAGAATCATCACTAGTAAACAAACCCACATTCTAGTAAACAAACCATCATCACTAGCCTTTTGGATGTAACAGCCTAATTTTTGACCTTAATCGGAATAGTGGTTTCGGGACCACAAATCTGAGCCCAAAAAATATTTTAAAATTATTTTCAGTGTTAATTATGTGCGAATTTGCTTGTGTTAAATTTTCATGTTTTAATTTCACTGTTTGAGTGTCCGATTAAATAAAAGGGCTTAATCGCGTAAAATGAAAATTTGATGGTTAATTGTGAAAGTGCCTAATTGTTGTCTTTTTAATATGGAGGATTTATGTTGCAATTAGGCCATTTTTAATATATAGTGGACGGCAACATGTGGTTATTATATGTTAAATTTTATATAAAATTTAAAGTTTATATTAATATAATAAACTTAACATAATTAAAAAGCCAAAGGTTATTTTTTCTTTCATAACCGAATAACAAAAACAAAAAGAATAGATAAAAAAGTTAGGCATTCGGTTATCTTTGGATTTGATTAAGGTATGTATCTAGCTCGATTTTTGATAATTTTTACGTTTTTGAGATCGTTGCTATGAAATGTACAAAGCCTATGTTCCAATTTTTAATTTTGATGAATATTTTGAGTTGAGCCATTGATGATAGCTTATTGTTTGTGTTGTTTGATGATGAAATATGATATATATGTTAGATTAATATGTTTTGTCTTTGAATTTTTTGATGAATTTGAGCAATTTGGACTAAATTGCAAAAATAAATTTTTGAGGGACTAAAATATAAAATAAATGAAATGTATGGACTTGTATGAACATGGGCAATATTCGGCCAAGCATGGGTAATGTGAAATTTTGTGTATTTTGTGTTCTGTACAATAGGGACTAAATTGTAAAAAGTGTGAAATGTCAATGGCAAAATGGTAATTTGCCCATTTATGTGTTTTTGGATTAAATTGAATGAATATGTGGTTGAATTAGTTAAATTTGAATTTATTTAGATCAAGAACGGAAGAAAACGGAGTTAGATCGGGGGAAGTCAAAAGTAGTCGAATAGTCGATTAAGTCCATCGACGTCCGAGGTAAGTCAATAAGCCTATAAATGTTGTTAAATTTGATAGTACATATAGTTACATGATGAATGGAATTTTTGTGAATTTTTCTGTGTATGGCCGAATATATATTGTGCTAAGGAGCTATGTTCCGAGTTTGATTCGATCGAGATCTAATGTCCGAAAGCCTCTTATGAACCTTAGGAATAGTTAGGATACATATGTCATGACATAGGATATCCGATATGTGTTATCATGTAAGACCACATCTGGGACGTTGGCATCGACTTGTGTTTACGTGTAAGACTATGTCTGGGATATTGGCATCGTATTTGATTCGTATAAGACCCTGTCTGGGACAGTGGCATCGATATGTGATTACACGTAAGACCACGTCTGGGACGTTGGCATTGTACGAGCTTCCGGCTATCCGCGTATCCTTTTTAATTCTGAACGGTTCAACGAGCATTGTTAAGTGAAGACCTAATGTGAAAATCGAATTAAAAGGGCTTAGGTATGTATTTAAACTATGTTATGAAAGTAAGGTAAGTTAATTGCTTATTCGATTGTATACATGCTAAAGTTATGAATGTGTTCCATGTGTAAGCATTTTGAATTAGTATATTCGGCCAAGAGAGTTATACGTGATCTTAATATTGAGAATTGTATAAGTTCTTATGTATATGTATAATTTACATATGATATGTGAATGGAAGATTTTAATGCTAAGTTGTGCTTGTGACTTTGTTTATTTGGTTTTGTTAATTTGGTTAATATTTTGGTTTTGTTAATTTGGTTAATATTTACTTGCTTATGGCTTACTAAGCTTAAATAGCTTATTCTGTGTGTTTCCGTTTACCTCTGTTTTATATATTTTGGATTCACGTTACGAGCTCGGGGATTGTCAGCAAAGCCTATCACACTATCGACTCTTTTTGGTATTTTGTAAAGTTTGAATCTGAATTTATGGCATGTATAGTCTAGTATAAATATTTGACTTTGAGATATGTATATGTATAAAGCCATGCGAAAATGGCTTGTTCAGTATGTTTAAATCTGTTTTTTTTTATGTTCTTGAATTAGTGTTTGATGTGCTTGGATTGTGATTTCGGTCATGGCATTAGTTTATTATGGAAGTGTATTTCATAGGTATTTATGTTTGGTGTTTGGTTATGTGGTTTGATTGTTAATTGAGTTAGTTGATAGTTGTGAAGTAATGATTATGGTATTTGTGTGATTTGGTAAGTAAGTTTCATGATATGTATGATTGGAGTAATGGGTTATATATCTTGGTTGTGAAAAGATATGTATGATTTATAAATGAAGTAAGTGAAAGGATACATATATATATATTGATGTTAAGATGGTTAATTGGGTTGGTTGGAAACGGTAAGTTTCATAGGTTTTGAATTAGAAATAGAGAATAAATGTGTATGAATGTGTACGGTTTTGTTAAATGGTAAAAATTAGGTATAACTTGACTTAGTAATGAAGTATAAAAAAATGAAATGTGTTTGATTACATATTGGCCTTATTGGTGTGGTTGTTAGTCGATAGATAAAGAACATGCTTTATGATTGGTTTTGGTTAATTTGAGAGACATGACTTGGGTTATAATGCATGTTTATGTTTGGTTACTTTTATGTGAAATAAATGCATATATGTTTATGATCTGTTCATTGTTTGGTTAATGGGATTGAATAATTTCATTATTATTGAATAGAGAATTTGTACGAAATTTTAAATTTTATGTAATCGAATAGATAGTTAATTCATTAGTTAAGTGTATGTATTTTGACTATGGTATTTGGACATGTGAGATAAGTGAAATATTAGTTGTAATTTATGTTCAAGATGTTTTAGATTGATAAAGTTTATGCGCATAGCCTTATGATGAAATAAAATGGCTAAGTATTTGGTAAATTTGGTAATTGTTAAATAAATGAAATAGAATCAATGGATGTATTAGTGTATGATAGGCATGAGATGATTATATGTTCGAACATACGTAGGATATTATGATTTGGTTGTAATGGCAAAATATACAACTCTACTTTGTTTGAATGATTCAATATACGTATACAAACCTTAGTTTGATTATAAAGCATGCAAATTTGTATACTATGAATTGTTCTTTTTGTTCATGAATGTTAAATGTGAGTACAGTGACATACGTATGTTATTATAATATTTAGGTTATGTACAGCTTTGATGTGATATGTTTTTTTTAAAAAAGAAACAATATGTCTGTTCTGAGCTGTGTTTTGTTTGGTAGTATCTCGTAACCCTAATCCGGCGACGGATAGGGGTTAAGGGTGTTATATTGGAGGAGTTTGGAAAGCCCTCTAACATAAAGATGAAGAGGTAAGGTTTAATAGGGCAAGCCTCGACTAGCTTTAAAAGAATCAAGGAATTGTCTTTTAGTCCTTATCAAATAGGTATCAAAAGAAACATAACTCTGAATCCAAACAATCCACGGAGAAGGGAAACCCATCATTGTCATAATCGAAAAGAGATATTCCTACACCACTTGATCATAAGCTTTAGACATATCCAATTTAAATGTAATCTTTCCATTGTGACCTCAAAACCAGTTAGCTCAAAACAAAGGCACTCTGCACTGAATGAAGACCCTTTAAGCTATTTAGTAATGACATTCAATTGATGAAAAAACAAATCAAAACGATGGCAAGTAGCAAGTAGAAATGTGAAGTCAACACAAAATGTTAAACCTAATTAAGAAAGTTAATTTGGATTAAATTGATAATGAGTCAAAACAAAATTGATTATCTCCAACTCAACCCAACCCTATTCAACCAAACCAACTACACAGAAGTCTTCTTGACCTAGATCATGGTAGATTCCGAAGCACACGCATACATGCATTGCTGCCTAAAGCAAATAAGAAAAAGGTTTCCAAAAATCTGATGCCATGCATGATATCATCACACTTTCATGAACCACATGCTATTTTCATTTTATTTTATTTTTCTTGTAAGTTTTTCTAAGGTCTATCCAACTTTGTCAAGTTCTTCCCATGAAATATCCTTTCGTCTTTAGTATGAATTTCATTTGCTTTTTTTTTTCTCGTCTTCTTTTTACTTTATTCTTATTATATTCTATGTATATACGCATATATATGTAATTATGTCAAAACACGCGTGGGCATGGTTGGTCTATATCCTTCTATTGACTTCTTCTCTTTATATGTATATATATATTTCTTCTTCCTAATCATATGTTTTAAGGATTAGAAGTAAAGCAATTTAGTACTTGTTAATTTCAAAAACCAGTAATTAAAAATAACTAATTATTGTGTTAATATAAACATTGAGGACTAAATTTATTTTTTTATCAATCAAATTTATGTATAATTGACGGAAGATATTATACCGTAATTAATTGCCCTTAATTACCCATTTTCAAAATTACTCTTATTTTTTTGGGAATGAACAATTTTATATTGTTTTTGAATATACAGCCGAAATTGGGATATGAACTCGTCAACGAGGGATGATAAAGTATTAGTTTGATGAGCACATGAAGTTCTACTTTTTTTTTTAAAATTGATTTGGCATAAAGTCATGGAAACATAAATAAATAATAATGATAAGGAAGAAAAGAAAGTAAGAAATCTTTTCTATTTATGTTTAAAATATGTATAAATTTTCAATTTAATTCATGTAATAGAAAATTTTAATTGATTAAAATAAAATGAGGGTTTAGGATTAGTTTATTTGATAAGCAAAATGTCCAATTTCTTAATTTTTTAGAGAAAATTTTCATTAGAAGAAGTGAAAGTGTATTTTTTCCTCTAAATTCTTGAATAAAGTTTAAATTTTAGAGTAATGTTGCATAGAAAATAGATAAAAAACATATAATTATTAAAAAATTTAAAAGAAAATCTTAAATCCACCCAATAGAGAAAAACCCAATGCTACGTTGCATAGAAAATGTTAGAGCCCAAATTCCATTTCCACTAAAGGAACTACTACTATATGTTAAAAAAAATGTTAAACCACCAAATTCAAAAGCCCAATATAAACTCAAGTCCTTGAAATCAATGCTTACACGAAACCAAAGATCTAAATTTAGTATTATCATTGTTGTTAATATAGGAGGATGTAAATTTGAGTGCACTAAAAATTTAAGTTTTAAAAAAAAGAAAGTAATTTTTAAATTTTTTTGGAAGTTTCACATACTTATAATTTTTAATTTTTTATAATTTTCAAAAATTGATTGTTATTTTTTAAGTTTTTATGATTTTCTTAGTTTCATATTTTTGGGATTTTCTTTTGAAATTTTTAGGATTTTTTAATTTTTAATAAATTTTTATAATTTTTTTTACACATTCCAGCATGTCATTGGTTGGGTTTATTTTTTAAAATGAAACCGTTAAAAGTGACCGAAAAAATAATAAAAAGGGCCAAAGTGATAATTTCGGGCAAAAAAATGATATTAAATCTAAAATAAATAATATACAAGTTTAAAAATGATATTAAAAAATTACATATTTTTTGGTACAAGTGTTGAATGTAAATTGTAAAAATAAAAGAGATTGTATTTTTAGCGAAGAAAATGGAATTTGAAGCATTAAAGGAATATTAATTTTATGAACCGTAAAAATCGAAACGGTTGAAAGTTTGGTTTTAGAAAATTTGAAATCCGCGAACAGTTATGTAGGTAAAATTCAGTTTAGATTTCATTAAAACAAAAGAGAAAAAAAAAACCAAATTTTCTCAGGAAACAAACAAAACAATAAATAAAAAGGAAAAAAAAAAAAACAAACAATTACGACCATTTCTTCTTAAGACCAAAAAGAAATTTAAAAAAGAAAAAGAATGAAACCCCATTTTAGGACCTCCAATAATATTCCAAACAGGAAGTCCTAGAGAGAGAGAGAGTGAAAGGTAAGAACTTTCAGGAATTTTCTCTCTCTAGAACTCGCCTTTCTGTGTTTGTTTCCCTAGAAAAAAAAAACCCAAAATTTCCCCCAATTCAAGGTAAGTTTCTGTTTCGTTTTATTGTTCGAGATTCATTTCTGGGTTCATTATTTAGATGATTTATAGCCTTAAATTTTATTATAATTTTTGCAGATTTGTGTTTTCTTCTTCAAATTGAATCCGAATCTTTTATAAAGTTTCTCTTTTTGGGTTTTCAAGTGATGTCTTTATTGCCAAAGAGCGATTCAATTCATATCCGTGAGGTATGGGATGATAACGTTGAGGAAGAATTTGCTTTGATTCGTGAAATAGTTGATGATTATCCTTATGTTGCCATGGATACTGAATTCCCAGGCATTGTATTACGTCCCGTAGGTTATTTCAAAAGCAGTTATGATTATCACTATCAAACTTTGAAAGACAATGTTGATATGTTAAAACTTGTTCAATTAGGTCTTACTTTCTCAGATGAGAAAGGGAACTTACCTACATGTGGAACTGATAAATACTGCATTTGGCAATTCAATTTCCGCGAATTTAACGTCAACGAAGACGTGTTCGCCAACGATTCTATCGAGCTTTTAAGACAAAGTGGGATTGATTTCAAGAAAAACAATGAAAAGGGTATTGATGCAATGAGATTTGGTGAACTTTTAATGTCATCAGGGATTGTTTTGAATGATAACGTGCATTGGGTTACTTTCCATAGTGGTTATGATTTCGGATATTTGCTTAAGCTCTTAACTTGCCAGAATTTGCCAGATACACAAGTTGGATTCTTTAGTTTGATAAACATTTACTTTCCCACTTTGTATGATATCAAACATTTGATGAAGTATTGCAATAGTTTGCACGGTGGATTGAATAAGCTCGCGGAATTATTGGAAGTGGAAAGAGTTGGGATTTGTCATCAAGCAGGTTCGGATAGTTTGCTCACAGCTTGTACATTCAGGAAACTGAAAGAGAATTTCTTTAGTGGTTCGTTGGAAAAGTATTCCGGTGTGTTATATGGTTTAGGTGTTGAGAATGGACAGAGTACGTATTGACAATGAAAAAAAAAGTAATAGAAACCAAAGAAAAAAGATTTTGTTTGTCGGTACGAGTGTGTGCGACATATCCCCGCACTTCAATGTACGCTTTGGGCAAACAATTTTCGTAATTTTTATCAATATTTCTTATGTTTATTGTTCTCTTTGATTCTCTCTTTTACTGCATCATAGATTCTTTTTGTGGTTTATATACATGTTAGTGGTGCATCACATGATGGAATATAATCTTGATGATAGCAATACTTGTTCTAGCTAAGAATGTGTTTTTGCCGTCTTCTATGAGCAGCTTTTGAAAACAATGCATTACTTTTGAGGCTGCTAATGCTTGATGTCCATTGCAAAAGTGTTAGAATCGGGAGTTTGATTTTGTTTTGCCCCCTCTACTCAAAAAATGGGCAAATTAGTCATTGTATATTACATCAAAGAGCAAAGTGTCATTCTGTTAAAACTTTCATCCATTTTTACTGTTAAAAATTGATCCCTGTATGTCAAAATGAGGTACATGTGGGTGCTATCAATCAAGCCAATTTTTAACAATAGAAATGGATCTAATTTTTAATAGAAAGGATTAGTTTGCTCTTTAATCTAATATACAAGGGTTAATTTGACCATTTTTTGAGTAAATAGAGTAAAATGCAATCTGAATCCTAGTATAGGGCTTCCATAGTACTTTTACCGTTAGAATGTTTCCATCCAAATCATTTAAGTTCCCTGCATTTAGATTACATGTTTGCATAAGCTTTCCTTTTTCCTTATGTATCTGTTCTATGTTAGTGGATGTTGGCCAACATTGTGTGGACCTAAATGCCCATTTTCCATTGATTGTCAATCTTTTCAGGTACTTTATATATATATATATATATAGCTTCTGTCCATAAAGAGTTAGATGACAATGATATGATGAATTTAAGCTACAATCACTGCAAGTAAACCATAAGCCACATTTCAGTGATGGCATATGTTATCTCTCTTTGAATTTCATAGGTTTCTTGATATTTACTTGCTTTTCAGGTATTAATATTGTTCTGTGTTGGACACAGAGATACGAGTATATGAATTTTAATGATACTTAAAATACATGGGAATCTTTAGAAAAATCTCTTTTTCTGATACGTGTCTTTATTCGAAACTCGTACCCGAATTCAAGTAATCAATTTAGTAGGTTATCTCTTCCTCAAGGGAATAGATTCTTTTGGAGGTAATTTCCCTTTCATAGCTTAGAAACCCAATCTTGAGTTGGTCTAATAAAATTAAAAACCAATTTGATCAAACTCTCTAAGATATTAACTGACACTAACTTTTGATGGTTTAAAGTGATTCAATTTTTTAAAAAAAGAGTTGGACTGTGGGATGTATTTTTTTTAATTATAAGAGGAGGGTAAAGTTCTAATAGCAATGCGATTAGGGTGACTTAAATTCAGACTACATTTTGGGCTGTAAACATTCTGACCATCAGACCAATATACCTAAATTAATAACTTACCAAATGAATTATTTTAACCAAAACCAATCCAACATAAATGAACCACCTAAATCAAATAGTTGGTTAAGTGGTTATTGAATGTAATAAAGAAAAAGGAAACATTATAATAATTCTATTAAAACTCACTTTGAATCACTAGATTATGATATATTTACGATGTAGATGAAAAATAAAATTATGGAATAAATATCTTTATAAAATTAATATAAATTAATAAATTAAGTTTTGATTTTAAATGGTAAAACACACATATTAAAAATTATAATATTTTAAATTCAAATATCATTATGCGTATACTTTTTTTTATGTAAAAAATATAAAAAAATAAACCCTCAAAATAATTATATATCAATGACATTTAGTGATTATCCAACTGTAGTGATACTCAAATTTTTTGTTTTATTATTGTACAATTTGAAACTCTAAGTCAAATTTTTAATCTTCAACTTAGCAAAATAAAATAAAATAAAAGGATACAACATTTGATAAGAAATTGATGAATGAATGGAGTTAAAAAAAGTTAACCCTATCATTGAAATTGAAGCAAAATTCACATACCAAATTGGTATTTTAGCACTATAATAATATCAAGGTTAAATTTTGGCATTAGTCCCTATATATTTATGAAAATTGTGGATTTAATCTTTATATTTTAATTTGGTCATTTTTAGTCCTTGTACTTTTCAAATTTTAAAATTTCAGTCCTCACCAAACGATAATTGTTAAATTTATTAAGTTATGCCATGTCAACTTGTTACTTTCACATATTTCTCACAAAAAATCCAATCAATGGATTAACGGCCATCATTTATATCAATATTAGCATTTTAAAATTCAAAAAAATATAGGGGCTTAAAATGATTCAATTGGAGAATAGTGACTAAGTTTACAACTGTATATATAGTACATGACTTGAATTTAATTAAAAAGAACAGTTATTATTTGGGTCCAAACTAAAATTTTAAAATTCAAAAAGTATAGGGACTAAAATTAATCAAATATAAGGACTAAATCTATAACTTTTGCAAAGTACAGGGACTAGTAGCAAAATTTAACCTAATATAAATCTTTGAACCTAACTGCCGTTAGGATTGGGTTCAGAGAGCGGACGACCTATCCCTGTCCCCAAACAACCCTTCAACCTACAGCCTTCTTCAAAACGAAGCGTTTTAGTCCTTCAAATATTTTTTTATTATTTTTCCTTTTAAAATTTTTTTTACTATGTATGTATATATATATATATATATATATATATATATATTTGTTTATACATATCAAATCAAAATAGTTGAAAAACTCGTAAGTAAATAAATAAATAAATAAATAGAATCCTCCAAATATTAAAAAAAGAGAAGAAATTTCGAAGGCTTTGAAAAAAAAAAAAAAATCGAACGAAGAAGAAGAAGAATTTGTTAAGCGATCGATCTGTGGATTACGATGGAAGTGCCTGTCTCATGGGATGCTCTACGCAAACAGGTGTATTTTAATTCTGTTTGATTAGAAAAAATATAAAAATTTTGGCATCGAAAAAACCTAGGGTTATATAATTCTAATTAGATTTGATTGAATTTGGTGTGAATTGTTGAGGAAGTTTAGGTTTCTTTATTTGGTATTTTTAGAAATTTTCAATGAAGTAAACGAATTTTTTTTTGTTTTATCAGATCTTTTTTTCTTTTTTTTTATCAGATCTTCAAAATTTCTTCATTTTTTCTTTGAAGTAGTTGAGTTTTCTTATTGGAATTTGTTCAAATGAAATTGAAATCTGGAAATTCAATGTACTGAACCTGTTCCCCCCCCCCCTATTTGGGTAATTTTATGGGGGAAACAACTATAGATTATGGATTTGTTGCTTGTAGAGAAAAATTAAAACTTTTTGTTAATTTCCACTCTGGATCTGTTTATACTAATTAAAGATTTAGCTAAGATTTACTGTTTTACTAAAACTTGTTGCACTTTTTGTTTGTTCATTTAATTTTGAGATATCTGTGGGCCGTGGGGGTATAATTCTCCTAATATATGAAAAAGCTTAGAAAAAATGAGCATAGTTGTGTTAAACACATACTCATATCTGACACCAGTTAACATAGGTTTCATGTGTTTCTGTTTTGTCTTTACTTCGCATATTTTTTGCCCTAAATGAATGGTCCGGTCTATGGTGTCTGTGAATCTAGTTTCATCTCTAATTACAAAGAGATCAAGGTCTTTTTTAAAAATTTATCTTTTCTGCTGAGAATGGGAGTTTACCTGTGAGGAGGAAATGCTGGAAGTTTCCTATGGCAATTGATGAAGACGAATTTTGTATTTCTTTGTTAAAATATTTACTCTATCTTCTGGATTTTCTGTGTGGTTGATATTGCAATATAATAAAACTAAATCCAATTTAACCTTGTGTCAATTTACTTGCTGGCAACTAGAATTCGAGGTATTAATGATGTCATTCAATTAAATATGATGATATCAGTGTTCAATTAGTTTGCTATCTTAACTGGTGTAGATGAGAGTGATGGCTGATAAGAGTTAATTGATTGCCTTCCTTGAATAAGGTAAACGGGATTCTATCAAAAATATTAATGGATGACTTTTCTCTGTAAGTCCATATTTTGTTGTAGAGTTCCATTTGAAATTTGACGGTGGGTGTGAAGGCTTGCCTGAATATCATTAGGTTCCTAGTCTGCAAGGATATATCAAAATTGAAAATTGTTATCTTTCTTTAAGAATTTGAACTGTGTCAAAATTTAAAGGAACCATATATTTAGCTGTTATTTCTCCTCTAACTTGCTGACTGAATTTGATTTTAGACTGAAATTGCTTGAGTGGTTGTCCCGCATAAAATCACATATCTTCCTTATTGGTTGAGGATAAGCCTTCTTGTTGTAAATTGTAATAGACTTCTATAAGGAGAAAATGAACTGTAATGTTTCATTTCCTGCATTATCTAATTAACTGGGTTATGAATTTTGTAAGTTTTAGTTGCCATGCATAGCATTAGTGCATTACCATTCTAGCTTATATAACTGGTTCAACAATCAACCTTACATTAGACAACGTACAATACGCTTCTTGGTAATCCTTTTAGGTAAGACTGGAAGAGTATGATTTGAGTCACCAGTATCAAAATATTGTTGAAAGAGGTGCTTCATTATTTTCCTCTCGGAATATTTCATTTAGATTTTCAAATTCTAGTGGCAATTAATTTGACATCCTTAAATTTATGGCATTGAGATTATGCCATTGAAATGACCTTCTTTGGCATTAAGAACCTTTTATTTGCCTGAAGGACATTGAATATATCCTGAAATGGTAATAGTATAATGAATGACTTTGTGCACTGTTATTGCAGGCAAGGAAACTCGAAGCTCAGTTGGATGAGCAAATGAATTCATATCGTAAGTTGGTCTCCAGTAAAGCTTCGACCAAAAATGACTCGGAAGAGAATGATATTGAGTCTGGTATTGACCGACTACTAAAACAGCTACAACAAGTAAATATGAAAATGCAAGACTGGGTCTCATCTGGTGGATCTGAAATGGTTTCTCATACCTTGACTAGGCATCAGGAAATTCTTCAAGATCTTACTCAGGTATTGTGGTTCATAAAATATTTTTTATTTATCTCTGTCTGCCCAACAATCTTCATTCTTTGCTTTTTCATTTTTGTCCCTGTATCACAAGCTTTTCTTCTCCCGTCCTTCAATTTAAAGTTAAAATAAAAGTGACTTTATGTCTCCCAATCTGTTTGTAACTGATAATAAAAGAAAAGACGAGATTAAGAGCCTTTACAGTGAATGCTAGATGTAACATATCTTCTCATCCTGCAAATATACCAAATATACTTTGTTTCTACAACCATTTTCTACCCTGCATACTAGTTTTGTTTGGCATCTTCATGTGTCTGTAGACACTTGCAGGCTTGTAGCTTTCTATATGCACCTTTTTGAACCTCCAAATATACATTCCTTTACCATGAAAACATTAACAGGAGTTACTAGATTGAACTGCGCAGAAACTAACCTGATATTAGACCTGATTGAAGTGCAGGAGTTCTATCGTCTTCGCTCTAGCCTTAGAGCTAAACAAGAACACGCTTCTCTACTGGAGGATTTTAGGGAATTTGATCGGACTAGATTAGACTTGGAAGAAGGTGTTGGTTCCACAGAACAGGCTCTACTTAAGGAGCATGCGGCCATCAGTCGAAATACAGGACATGTATGTAAGATAAATCGTAGTTAACAATATATTGTGAGTATGACAAGATTACTTTATTCCTTCTACAGAAATGCCTTAAATGTCAGTTAATGATGGGAACTTAGATTTTAATAATTAATTAGTAATGAGATCGAGGAGAGACAAATAGAGCAAACCAATAAAAACAACTCTGAAATTAATTGTGGCTTTTTAGAATGCATTCCTGTCATCTCATCATTTGTTATACCTTCATCCCATTTACTTCATTTTAAGATCTAAAAGAATGGTTTACAGTTGGTTACCAGTCTGAAAATGTTAGCTTAGCAACATCCGCAAAATTTATGTCAAAAAATCTTTTGAGAATTTGATATATGCTCTTTACAGTTTCTATTTTGCAGGTGTTTTCTCATTCAATTAATTAGAGGATTTCAACATTTGGGATCTTGACATGACAATTATAGTTTATGACTTATGGAGTATTTGATTTTGTTCAAGAATATTCAAAGATCAACATATACCTCGACCCTTAAAAAGTGATGAAAAATAAGAGCTGGGATAAACTTGTTAATTTCCTATTATAGAGGCTAATTAAGCTTCAAATTCTTAACTTAGTTCTCTTTGACGTGTCGGAATAATTCTTAGTTTTAGTAAGCAACTAGGCATATTCTAATTCAAGTGCCCTTCCTTTGTTTTCTTTTGACAATAGTGATCAGAACTGCTGTGTTATGTGTCATAGTCACCTGTTTCTTTTTCTATCTGTCTAAATTTTTTTTATAAGTTTTCTGGTAAGATATGTAAATTAATTGAAGTTTTCTTACCAGCTTGATTGATTTCCAATATATATATATCCAATTTATATGGTACAAGTTGGTAGTCTTGCTGTTACTTCTACCCATTTTTAGTAGTGTATGCTTCCATTAGAAACATCTTTGATAAAACTTCATTGTTTTGCGTATTTTTCACCTGTCTAAAGAAGAAAAACATTCATTATTGTTGAGGTTTGCAGATGTATAAGCTAGAATACACTTTTGACTTCCTGTTTGCTGATTTTCTCTTTTGTACGGATTGTTTTCTTAACCAGCCATATTTTGGATAGTTTCTCTTTTAAATTAGATGATAGTGGATCTTGTTGAAAAAAATCAAGAACTTTATTAACTATCAATCACTTTTGGTTCATTTAAGTTGCCAACTGAATGCTGGTTTTGCAGATGGATAATGTTATTTCACAAGCTCAAGCAACTCTTGGTGCACTTGTCCTTCAACGTTCTACTTTTGGGGGGATTAATTCAAAGCTCAGCAATGTTAGCAGCCGCCTACCAACGGTATGAATGCTTACCAATGTTGCTAGTAGTGTTTCAAGTTTCATGCAGTTATGAAGTACTCTAACAACCTAAGGTTTAGGCGACTCACATGCTATTTTTCTATTATTTTTTCCACACTGTTTGAAATCTCTGCAAGAAATTATCATAAATGATTAAATATACAACTAGTTTATGCAATGTGTGGGAACATGTACTTGAAGATTTGAATTTCATTTACTATAAAAATAATAAATGCATACATTATGCAAAAATTAGTTGAGATTCAATAATGATTATATATTTGAAAGGTAAAAGGATGAATTTCAAATTCACAAATATTTGTAGGAATTTCAAATTCACTACTAAATTTACATTTATATATGTTTTATCATTCAATTTACATTATTTTTAGAATCCAAATCCATCTTTTGAAATCCAAGTTCCCAAACATTATGTTGGTGAATTTGAGAAATTCATTTTGACTGCATATATAGTTTCTGGGACAGTTTAACCTTTTACCCAAAGCTTTCTTTCTAACATCTTTGTGACTGGTGTTCAACTGGTTTGTCATGTTTTAACGTCTACACCATCATGTTGTACTTTGCAGGTAAATCAGATTCTGTCTGCAATAAAGAGGAAAAAGTCTATGGATACCATCATTCTCTCTCTGGTTGCATCTGTATGCACATTTCTTATCTTCATCTACTGGTTGAGCAAGTGACAATTTATGTATGCATGTATGTTATGTTGCTGGCCAATGATTGGTGAAACAGGATCCATTCGAGGTGTATGGTGCTAAGAAGGGTTGTTATCTTATGTTGTGTAAGTTGATATTGACATTTCTAGTGGGCACTGCATCTTGCCTTCACTATGGGTTTCCCAGTATAGGTAAATTTCAACATTCACATATGCTTTATTATTTCGTTTTTTGGGTATCATCCATGTTAAACGAGTAAAGCTACAAATAAAAGAGTGGTTCATTTCATTGCTTTTGTCTATAGCTCTACCCATGTTGAGTTTTTCTTCTTGATGTGGCTTTATTTACACGTGTCACAATTTCTTTTTCTTTTTTTTGTAACTATCATTTGCCACATAGGAGGGGCCAACGGGTTCAAACAAAAAAATGGCATATCCATTGGGTGCCAAACTGAAAATTGTTAAACTATAATATAGGTTTGGGACATATCTTGAAGGTTCAAATGTAAGTAACTTTTGGGACATACACAAACGTTAATTTTGAGGACAGAATTGTGTAAGGATGTATATCTTAATACTATCTGTTAAACAAAGCCATGTTACAATCTTATATCTGTTACTATGTTTATAGCTTTTTGGAAGAAATTACTGTTGGCTATTGGTTTCCAGCAAAACAGACAAGAATGATTCATTTCCACCTTTGCTTTGCTTGCATTGACTATTCATTCTTACTTTCCTTTCTTCTCAATTCAATAATACGTTTTGGTGACATGTTGATGCAACTAAAACTTATATACCATTATTTGAGCAGTAAGAACTTTGATGTTAAATGTTTAAAAATAAATAAATATTGTGATAGGTTTCCATGTTTGAGGTTATGTCCTTGATAAAAAAATTCTCTCAGAACAATGAATAGGGAAAGCTCAAGCTAAGTATTTCTAATTTTGCAAAACACATACAATGTTATTTTCATTCGTAATTCCCTTAATCTTAAATTAGAAAAAAAAATATTTAACGCATGTCTTCCTCATCGTTTCAATAACAATGGTGTCGATTGAATTAATTAACCAAATTAAGATCAGTTATGGAACTTAAACCCACTGTTTTTTTTAAATTAATAGTGTTTTCATCTGTTTTGAGGTTATGACTTTTGAATTTAAGGTTCCTTCACAAAAAAAAAAAAAAAAGAGACAATAGAAAGGGGAAGTCGAATATTTCTAATTTTGCAAAACATTTTCAATCTTTAAATTAAAGGAAAAACATATTTAATCCATGTCTTTCTCGCTATTGTAATAACGATGGTGCTAATTGAACTAAAATCAATTATGGAGATTGAATCCACGGTTTTTAATAATTATTGATGTCTTCGTTTATTTTATGATCTAAAATTAATTCTATTCAGATTATGGCGATATTTAGATGAATTCATTCTAATAATGATTCAATTCAAATACATAAAAGTTTGATGCACTTTTCCAATCACCTATTGGTATTTTATTTACATGTCTACTCATAAAGTAAGTGTTGTTTTTTCCCGATATTACAGTTTTATATTATGCATTGAAGTTAGTTGTTGGTCGAGAAAATCACCTTGAAAGTATATTAAATACCAATGGCTTAATCAAGGGAAAAAAAATCAGCACCAAGAACATCAAAAACTTGTTAAAAACAAAAGAGATTTATGTGAGATGGTAAGAAAAGTGGGAATCATAGTTTTTCATTTTTTTTATCACTTTCTAATTTTTTGCTATTTTTAAATTTATTTATAATTTAAAAAAATTATGTTGAAATGAATTTGTACAAATATCAGTCTAGATGAAAATAAACCTGGATGTCTATTTGTCCAAGTTTGACGTCTAAATTAATTCTAGGTTTGAATTTTAATTTTTTAATATACTTTTTTCAATTTTCAATTTTTATTGACATGGTTGTTCATGTTAATGGTTGATGATTTGGACTACCATGTCAACATCACGATGGTTGACTCAAAGGTTGTTAACAACAACATCAACACAATAATAATCAATGATAAAAATTGTTAATTAAAGAGTTTAATTGATGCGTTTTTAATATTTGAGGAGTTTCTTAAAAAAATTAAATTATTATTTTTTAAATGCTGAAAGGTTTTTTTTTACCTATATGTTTCTTAAAAAAAATACCGCAATCCAAAGTTGGATTGAACAGATTTTAGAATATATATATATATATATATATATATATAAATAAGATGAGTATGTAACTGAGTATTAGTATATGTATCTGAGTAATATAGATCCGCTTTAATGATCAGTAATAAAAGGATGCCATAGCAGCTGCATGCTTTAAGTAGAAAATAACATTTGTTTCCTTTTATCTGGCCATGGACCATATGCTTGATTCAGATGTAACATTTGTGTTGAAAAAAGCACACACCCTTTCACGTGTGATGTGGGGAAGTTTTCAAACCCCAAACACGCCCCATTTATAATATACATAGATGGTGGTAGGGGCTCCTTTTAAAGAAAAAAGGGAACTAGGATAGCAAGTTTGTATGGTAGGGGCTTTTAAAAAAAAAAAAGATAATAATGGTTAGAAACTTTGACTGTCCAACTTTATGTTATAATATTAGTTTTGATAAACTTTTGCAGACGATTTTAACTTGTAATATTTTAAATGGTACGTTTAAATGTGGAGTTAGAGCTTTTGCAAAACAACTTTATTGAAAAACTTGTTACAACTTTAGTTTCAATAGCAACTTCAACCAAGGTCTATGTTGGTAGGGGCTCGAGACATGTTTTAACGTATTCTGAGTAAGGTTTATATGAAGACTTGAAAGAAAGGTAATTCTATCTTACGTCCACCTTCGTTGATTGAGGTGACAGATTTAGATAGTGACAATGGTGTTCCTTTTGAAAGCTTAGAAGAAACTTATGGGTCTTTGATGGATAATTGGAATCTGTTATGTAAATTGAATCAAGCATTGGAGGACAAAATTGTGGGACTCAAAGGTGAAAATATAAAGCTTGTAGAGGCAGTAAAAGAAAAGATGATGTGATTGTGAATCTTGGGAAGGCTAACATGATGCTTGACGAGACTATCAAGGAAAAGTATGAGATCATTGTTAAAAATAATGCAGCTTTGAAAGCAAATAAGCAAGAGTTAAATGATACCAAAGTTATTCTTAAGAAATATGGAAACCAAAGTGAGAAATTTGACGAGATCTTAGCTTCTAGAAGATTCAAACCTGACCACAATGAACTTAGTTGCATCGGCAAGAAACCTATATCTCCTACAGTTTTTGTTAAATCTAAATAGATGGTTTCTACGATCAGCAAATGATAGAAACTCACGAAAAGAAACTGTTAAATGTTTGCTTTAAGTAACGTTAGTTCATTGTTTTGAAATTCAATAAGTTTTTGGTAGTCAAAGCATATCCCTATTCTAAAGGGAATTGTTAATTAGTTTTGCTAATGTTTAGGAAGCAGTTACTATCTAAATTTAGCTTGTATTTCAGCAATTTAAAGAGCTGAATATTGAAAAAAGTTGTGTACTGATTCCTGTAATCTTTTCTCTCTAGAAAAATTATAACTTTCTTATCTCCAGTAATTATATTTTTCCCTCATCTTCTTTTTTTAAACCTTTAATTAGTATCAGAGCCATTTTTTTCTTAAGGGATCTGTGAGTGTACTGGAGATTGAAACCAGTTTTTCTCAAATATCCCCTCCTATCTTTGATGGTGAGAATTATCAACTTTGGGCAGTGAGAATGGAGACTTACCTTGAAGCTTTGGATCTTTGGGAGGCCGTGGAAGAGGATTATGAAGTTCCTCCGCTGCCAACTAATCCTACCATGGCTCAACTCAAAACTCACAAGGAAAAGAAAACCCGGAAGGCCAAGGCGAAAGCAACTCTGTTCGCTGCTGTTTCAACAACAATTTTCACGAAAATTATGTATCTTCAATCAGCAAAAGAAGTGCGGAACTATCTCAAAGAAGAATATGAAGGAGATGAAAGGATACGAGGCATGCAGGTGCTGAATTTAATAAGAGAATTTGAGTTGCAGGGGATGAAAGAATCGGAGACAATTAAAGAATATTCAAATAGATTGTTTGAAATTGTCAACAAGGTAAGGTTACTTGGCACTAAATTTTTAGAGTCTAGAATTGTTGAAAAGATTCTTGTAACAGTGCCTGAAAGATATGAGGCTTCAATAACCACCTTGGAAAACACAAAAGATTTGTCTAAAATCAGTTTGGCAGAATTGATAAATGCATTGCAAGCTCAAGAGCAGCGAAGCCTCATGAGGCAAGAGCAAGTCGTTGAAGGAGCTTTGCCAACCAAGCACCATGAAGTTGGAAAACATAAGAAGAAGATTGACAGAAAAGCACAGGTGACATCTGTAGCAAATTTTGCAAACTACCACACTCGAGGTAAGGGTAGAAATTTAAAGAAAAACTATCCACCTTGTCAGCACTGTGGTAAAATAGGTCATCCACCATTCAAATGTTAGAAGAGACCAAATGCAAAATGCAGTAAATGCAATCAACTTGGACATGAAGTTGTGATCTGCAGAAGCAACTTGCAAAAGCTTGAAGAAGTCCATATAGCTGATCAAGACGAGGAAGATCAGATGTTTGTAGCAGCATGTTTATCAACTAAAAGTTCTTCAGAAAGCTGGTTAATTGATAGTGGTTGTACAAACCACATGACTCCGGACAAAACTCTCTTCAAGGATTTGAAGTCTTATAAAGTCACAAACGTCAGAATACGGAATGGTGATTATATCTCCGCAAAAGGATCAGGAACGGTGGCAATTACAACAAGTTCAGGGACAAAAACAATCTCAGATGTTCTTTATGTACCTGAAATTGATCAAAATTTATTAAGTGTTGGTCAGTTGTTAGAAAAAGGATTTAAAGTAACCTTTGAAGATTCCTATTGCCTCATTTATGATGCTACTGGAAAAGAGACTTTGCGAGCTAAAATAAGAGGCAAAAGTTTCTCATATGATCCAACGGAGGAGAAGCAAATAGCCTTCTTCAACAAAGCTTGCACCACAGAAACTTGGCACAAAAGGCTTGGCCATTGTCATCTTCAAAGAATGCTGAAAATGAAGAAAACAGACATGATAAGAGGAATGCTAGAGCTTGACGTTCATCTTCCAAATTGTGTTGCCTGTCACTTTGGCAAACAAAACAGACTGCCATTTCCAAATTCAACTTGGAGAGCTACTAAAAAATGCATCTAATTCACGCAGATGTAGCCGGACCTCAAAGAACACCATCGTTAGAAGGTAGCATTTATTATATCATTTTCGTTGACTATTTTACAAGAATGTGCTGGATTTTTTTCTTGAAATTCAAGTCAGAAGTGGCTGGGGTGTTTTGGAAGTTCAAGAAAATGGTAGAAAATCAAAGTGACTGCAAAATTTCAAGTGTTGAGATCCGACAATGGAAAGGAGTACACTTCGACAAAATTTGATTTATTTTACGAAGAAGCTGGCATTGAACATCAGCTTACTATTCCACACACTCCAGAACAAAATGGGGTTAGTGAGAGAAGAAACAGATCAATAATGAAGATCAAACAAAGCAATAACAATGTGCTCATCTGCCAGAAGAAATATGTAAAGGAGATATTGAAGAAATTTCAGATGGACGAATGTAAAGCGACGAGCACACCCATGAATCAAAAGGAGAAGCTGAGTAAAGAATATGGAATTGATAAAGTTGACGAGGGTTATTATAAAAGCTTGATTGGGTGTTTAATGTACCTTACTGCAACAAGGCCCGACGTCATGTTTGCTGTAAGTCTTTTATCTCGATTTATGCACTGTGCTAGTGAAATGCATTAAAGAGCAGCAAAAAGAATATTAAGGTACATCAAAGGTACTGTTGATTACGGTGTCAAGTTTGAGATATGCCAAAACTTAAGGTTGTACGGTTTTTTAGATAGTGACTGGGCTGGGTCTATTGATGATATGAAAAGTACGTAAGGATATTATTTCAGCTTAGGCTCGGGAATCTTCTCATGGTCCTCTAAGAAGCAGGAGATTGTAGCACAATCGACTGCAGAAGCAGAGTTCATAGCAGCAACTGCAGCAGCAAATCAAACCTTATGGCTGAAAAAGATGATGCGTGATTTACATATGGAGCAGGAAAATAGCACTGAGATTTTGTTGACAATCAGGCAGCTATTGCAATCTCAAACAACCTAGTGTTTCATGGGAAGACTAAACATTTCAACATTAAACTCTACTTCTTGAGGGAAGTACAACAACAAGGAGAAGTCACTTTAGTTTACTGCAAGTCTGAAGAACAAGTTGCAGATTTATTTACAAAACCACTTCCAGTCAGCAAGTTTGAGATTCTAAGGCAAAGAATTGGAGTTTGCAGTTCCTTAAGCAAGGAGGAGTGTTAAATGTTTGCTTTAAGGAACGTTAGTTCATTTTTTTGAAATTCAATAAATTTTTAGTAGTCAAAGCATATCCCTATTCTAAAGGGAATTGTTAATTAGTTTTGCTAATGTTTAGGAAGCAGTTACTATCTAAATTTAGCTTGTATTTCAGCTATTTAAAGAGCTGAATATTTAATAAAGCTGTGAACTGATTCTTACAATCTTTTCTCTCTAGAAAAATTATAACTTTCTTCTCTCCAGTAATTCTATTTTTCCCTCATCTTCTTTATTTAAACCTTCAGAAACAAATAAATTTCTTATCTTAATTAGCACAAGTCATTAACACCCTTTTATACAACATTGAGTAGTAACTATCATAACAGAGTAATAACTACCTAGCTAACAACCAACTGACTTCATCTAACTACTAACATACTAGCTGACTTGACAAACCAACTAACCGCTAGTTGTTATCTAACATCCTTCCTACTTTTTTTTTTCAAAATTAGTAAGAGCTATAACACTTAATAGATCTCTAAAATGTTGAAAGCTCCAAGCAGACAAAGGCTTAGTAAGAATGTCTGCAATCTGACCACTCCTTGGTACAAAGTTAACCTATAGTTGACCACGCAACACTCTATCATGAACAAAGTGCAAGTCAACCTCAAAATGCTTGGCTCGAGCATGAAGAACTGGATTTGCTGCAAGTGAGACAACACTTACATTATCACACCAAATTGTTGGCACTCTAGTAGACATAACTCCAATTTCTGTAAACAAAGATTGAAACCAAGCAAGCTCAGAAGTGGCATTGGCTAGACTTCAATATTTTGCCTTTTTTGTAGAATGAGACACAACAGTCTACTTTTTGGAGGACCAACCAACAAGATTAGCTCCAAGATACACACAGTAACCAGATGTTGATTTCCTATCCTCCAATTAACTTGCCCAATCTGCATCAAAAAAGCTTGTCAAGGTAATTGCAGATGGTTGAAACTTCAACCCAAAATCAGTAGTGTTTTTAACATATCTTAGTATCCTCTTTACTGCACACCAATGCTCATCATAAGGAGAGTGCATATATTGACTGACCTTGTTGACAGCAAAGGAAATGTCCGGTTGAGTTAAGCACAAATACTGCAATCCTCCCACAACCTATCAATACAAAGTTCCATCTGACAACTTGTTCCAGTAAGTGAAGACAATGTAGGCACACTAACCATTGGAGTAGCCACTAGCTTAGCATTGCTCATGTTTGCTTGTTCCAACAGCTCACGAGTATATTTCTGATGTGATACATGCATGCCATTCATTCCTCTGCTGACCTCAAGACCAAGGAAATAAAGAGGATCCCTAAGATCCTTAAGAGAAAACTAACTGCTAGTTGTTATCCTCAAGACAATGTAGGCACACTAACTGCTAATTGTTATCTAACATCTACTTCTTTCCTCACGACAACCAAAAAGAAGAATTAAAAAACATGTTTGTTACTACTGTGAAAAGGTTGGACATATTATATCTCAATGTTACAAGTTGATGAATGATCAACTATGAAAAGAAAAAAAAGGAATGTTGAATATAATGTTGCAACATTTCATAAAACAATACCTAGACAATATGTATGTAACAAGATGAAAGTCAAACTTGTATACCATTATCGTGGTTTTGTTGGCCATATCATACCACGCTGTTTCAATATGTTGAATGATTTGAGATGCAAAACTTTTAGACATGTTATTTACATTATTTCAACAGGATGGAGAATAAGGAGACACCAACCAAAGAAGATATATGTTAGAAAAGATTAATCACATATTATTCATGAAGATCAACGACAAATTGATGCTTGAGCGAAGCTTGAGGTTGCAACACATACTAATCACCATGAAGATAGTTCAACTGTTACTAAAACTTCATCAAGGTTTCCTGCAAAAGATCCTCATTGTTCTGCGAATTTACTTGTTTGTTGAAGTAACACTTTTTCCCCTTTACCCTTGAATAAACTTGATGCAAACGAACAATGGGAGATTGGACTAAGGGTGTAACAGTCCGAATTTAACCCTAATCGGAACGGTGGTTTCGAAATCACAAATCCGAGCCGGAAAAATTTCCTAATATTATTTTTATTTTTTTTGTGTCGGGTGTAATAATCATGAATAAATATGTGTGGAAATTTATGAACTTAATTGCTTTGGTGTGTTTAAATTTAGAGAAAGGACTAAATAGTTAAAGTAGTAAAAACAGTATCTATTAAGTTGGAGGGTTAATTGAATTGTCCTTTTTGCACGTAGGTTTTGCATGGTAAATTGTCCAACTTGAAATAGGTGGACGGCATCATGATGGATGTATATATTGAATTTATTTATTTTAGTTAGTGGCATTAAACTTACATTTTTATAATTGACTTAAAATAAGTATTTAGTTTATAAAATAAAAGGAAGGGAATTTGAGGAAATAGAGAATAGTAGTTTTAAATTGTTTGAAATGTTAGGGAAATTATTGTAAATTGAGCATAGAAATGCCCTTTACATTCGGCTAATGTTTGGGTGAATGTTTATGATGTTGAGTTGGTTTAAATTGTTTGGTCTTATAAATTTGTATATATATATATATATATATATGTTGAGATATACATGTGTGTTGAAGTAGTATATGCGGCCATAAAAAGGGGTGAAGAGACAAAATGTGTTAGATTGTTATTGAATTATTAATTTGATATCAATGTTGTGTAGTTAAGAATATGTTATAATATCATAGGTTAAATTGGGTGTTTTAATGAACTATTTTAAGTGAAGGACTAAAATGGAACAAATATGAAAGATAACTATGTTGAGATTAGAAGGGCCTAATTGAATTGTCTTTCTTGCATGAGGACTTGCATGTCAAATTGCCCAAATTTCATGAGGTGGACGGCAAGCATGCTAGGAAACACAATTTTATATGTAGAATGGCTGCATTATTTTAGTTGAAGTATATTATAATAAGTAAAATAAAGGATAAAACAAGTAGTGGAGAGTCATCTCCTACCTTTAGCCTTGGAGTGCCGAAATTGGAAGGAAGAAAAGAGAAGTTTAAGCATTTTCATTCGGTTCTTGCATGCTCCCATGAGGTTAGCTTTTGAACTTCATTTTCTTAAATTCTGGTATTTTTAGGTTCATCTCTTTGAGTATTACCGAACCCATGTAAAAGATTTTGAGATTTAGACATGATAAAGGTTCAACCATTAGTGATTAAATTTGGGCTAGCTATGCTTGATAAATAAATATAATGTATGTTTAAACTCAATATGTTTTAAGTAGAAATTTTTAGATGAGATGAAAAATAGTGGTATTTAACTTGTTAAATAAGTTGTATGATTTTATATGGTTATTAAGTAGGTTCGGCTATGAGGAAAATATGTGAAATTAGGTATAAAAAAATTGGGAGAAATTTTATGTTTGGACTAAATTGAGTATTATATGGAACTTTAATGAGCTAAGGATCAATCGGCCTTAACTCATTAGTAAATAAATTGGCATGATTTTGAATAATTATAAACTTTGTATATAATTGGATAACATGTGAAATATCAAGGTCGAATTTATAATTGTTCCTTATTCGTATATGGCTAAATCGAGTAGAAAAGTATTGAATGAGCTCAAATTTAAATTAATTAGATCAAGTACAAAAAGGGAAAGGTTTTGGATCGAGGAAAATTAACGAGTAGCCGGGAAGCTTAATTTGACAACTGTCGAGGTAAGTTTTTAAGCTACTTTGGTTGAATTAAATTCTTATTTTTATGGGATATTAATGTGCATATGATTGATTGAATAAAGCTTATTAAATTAGGTAAGGCCGAATGTAACATTATGGCAAGGTATATGTGGCCGAATGTATGGTTGAATAATGCATCAAATTATATATATATATATATATATATATATATACTTGAAATAGATGAACATTTATGTATTAAGTAGTAGACATGGGTGGACCTTGAATAGGTGATGATATAATCAAATGAACAACTTTTTGTATGTATGGGTGTGACCGAATGGACGGTAAGCCATAAGAAGAATGGTTGGGTTTGAAAATATACTTTATGTGCGTTAAAGATTGCCGAAACTGATGGGATGGAATCTTATGAATAATATTGATGGTGGATAATATCGGGCTTTAAGCCTAGCAGGCTTTGTGCCGGGGGATAATATCGGGCTTTAAGCCTAGCAGGCTTTGTGCTGGTGGATAATATCGGGCTTTAAGCCTAGCAGGCTTTGTGCCGGTGGATAATATCGGGCTTTAAGTCTAGCAGGCTTTGTGCCGGTGGATAATATCGGGCTTTAAGCCTAGCAGGCTTTGTGCCGGTGAATAATATCGGGCTTTATGCCTAGCAGGCTTTATGCCGGTGAATTGTTATAAGTATATGCTTAAATAGATTTTTGATGATATGGAACTTAATTCGATAAATAAGTTCGGTGTTCAGGTATGTGTAAGTCTATAAGTAGAGGATTGTTCTTAATTGTAACTAAATGTAAATTATTCATGCTGAATTGAAATGTTTATAATTATAATTACTATTACCGAATGTGAGGGATGGTAATTGATATGTTCAAGGAACTACTTGAGTAAGTCTCAAGTAATGGTATTAATTTGAAGAAATGATTACTTATAAGTTTAAATTGAATGTTGATGATTATTTCAAGGCATTGTCGAATATATAAATATATATATATACATGTACTTGAGATTGATAAGAAATGGTTGAAGGTGATGGTACTTGGTTGTTGTATTAGAAGCATGAAATAGGAAATTTTAATGATGATATTATAATGAGATTTAAGCATACTAAACGGAGTTTATGATGGGTTGACGTAGTATAGATCGAATGCAATATAGTATTTGGAAATTGAACACTTGGATATATATACCTTATACATATATAAGTGTATATTCTCGTGTGTAAGGTAAATGTGAATTATATATATATATATATATATATATATTGCATATTGAGGGAATAACAAGATAAGAGAAGCTTATATTGAGTAATACGTTACATCAATTACATTGTGGGTGCGGATTTAAGTATTTTACGGAAATATAATTCAGTGAATGGAGCTGTCCGAAAAGTGATAGATAGGTAAGGGACGTATGATAATTGTGTAATTTAAATATCAATGAGGTAAATTTTTCTTGTATACGAAATTAAAGTATCAAGAGGTTATTAATAATCTATGAGTTTGATTGAATGGATGAATGGTAACTTGGTAGTTGATTTTGAGACCTATTGATCAAGATAGTTGTTGAATGGTAGCATGATACATGTAAATGAAATTACGAATCCGTTATCATCAAATAAGTTGATTTAATTAACCTTAAAGGTTCGGTCACAAAGGTATGTGTATATTTGATGATGAATTGAATTTGTGTATAAGTGGTCATACGTGATATTATATTAGATTCGAATATTTGAGTACATGCGATAGTTTATTTAACTTTGAATGATCGGTTATATATATAAATTATATGGATTGTAAGGTGAGAAAGAAAATTTTGGTAGTTAATATGTATATACGTGAACAAACGTATGTGTATTGTTTTGAGATGGGAAAATGATTTACAGATCGATATGAAATCTATTATTGCATGTATGAGTGGTTGGCTTTAAGGTTATAAAAGATGAAAGTTTACGAATGATGACATGAATTATGAGTAAGAGAAGCTACCTAACGAGGAACATGGATTATATGAGGAAAGGGATTGTATAGGTGTAGGTGATTAACAAAATTTAGCCTATTTGAATTAAATTATATATGTTTCTATGGTGATTTATTTGCTTATAACTTACTAAGCTTTCAAAGCTTACTTTGTGAAATTTTCCTATGTTTATAGAGTTTCCAAGGCTTGCTCGGGTTGGAAGTCAAAGGAGATCGCAACACACTATCCAATTGTTGATTCGGTTAATAAATGCTTGGAGATTTAGTTACATGGCATGTATAGTCTAGTTTTACTATTGTTGGTCTGAGGTTGTGTATATACTTGTATAAGCCATGCGAAAATGGCTATACTTTGTGTATAAGTATGATTAACGTTTGGAGTTTAAATGAAACAGTTTTTAGTTAACACCAGTAACGTGATTTTGAAAAATCACCAAAAATAGGAGAAATGGAATTAGAGAGTGAATAAGATATAGAATTAAACCTTATTGTGTCTATTTTTACATGAAAGAAACATAGTAGGCAAATGAATTATATATTATGAGATATTTAAGTTTTAGTGAGACTTGTCCTAAATGAGTTCGTGAATCTCTATTCTGTTTTGGAAAAATTGTCAAAAATTGCACAAAAATAATTTTGGATCATGGTTTATATGCCTAGAATCCTTAATGAGTCTATTTTTGATTGGAATAAACAAGAACATTATTGAAATTTTGTGCAATGAGATAACTGCGTTTTTGTAAAGATAGGTCAGAATTGTCAAGCAGTGAAATAGGGGTAACTTTGATAAATAAACTGTACAAATTGGCCACATGAAAAATTCTGTAAAAATTATGGTGAAAATTTATATGAGTCTAGTTTCAAGGAAAATTTGCGGATCTAAATTTCGAGTTTTGTAACTCGAGTTACGGTCAATTTAGTCAGCATGATGCAGTTGGACAGCTTTACATCTTTATGCCCTAAATAAATAGTCAAGTCTAGTGATACCACATACTCGACTCCGGCAAAGGTTTCGGGTAAGGGGTGTTACAAAGGGAAAGCATGGGAATCGAGTAAAGAGAGTAATTATGCTATTGTTTTTTGCTTTTGTTTTTATTTTTTTAAATTTTCATACATTGGATGGTTTGTAGTGATTGCTTTCATATAATAATTTTTAATGGTGCAACACTTAATGATGAGATGGATTTTATTTCTGTTGAATAACTAAACATACAATGATAAAATTGATGTTACAACATCTAATGCTATACTTTTCCAACAAGGCTTGGCAGCAATTCTTAAGAGGTTGATTGAGGCAAAATAGAGTTGATCGCTGAAATCAGAGATTTAAAATTTATAATGAATGTGATCGAACCTGGAAACTAACTCTGACAATGATTAAAGGCAAGTGTACCTATCGAACAGTAGTATAGCTTAGGAAAGATCGGATTGTCGAACCCAAAGGAACTAAAAGTACTAATACTAACTTTCTTTTTATTATTTAGCCTTAAAAACAAAGTGAAGTTGCTTTAATCTAAATTAACGACTACTAAGCTTAAAGACACAAGACAAAAAGAACGAATTGGAAAATAACTTGAAGAAAAATTCAGTTGATTACGACGATACCCTCAGGAAGAATCCACCTAGACTTCTCTTGTTATCTAACCCTGAACCATATGATTTCTTTACTTAGCTTGATCTGTAAGACTCTCTAACGTATATTAAACCTTCTCTCGAGGCGAATAACGTCTAACCCTAGGTTAATTAGTGGAACTATCGTTCGCTTATAATAACCCCCTAGAATAGTAGTAAATCGATCAATGGACTCCCATATTAAGTTTCACCTTAATCCGGTAAAATCTCGTAACCTTATCTCTAGGCGTTCGATCAACTCCGCTTAATTATGCTAGATCTACTCTTAGGCAAGGTCTATTCCTCCTCCACCTAAGCACATTAGATTTGGATTAAGTAACACAATTAAGAACAAACTAAGTAATTATCATATAATTCAGAAATCAAATAACAAAATTCATCTAGGTTTCATCCCCTTCAGGTATCTGAGGGATTTAGTTCATGACAAATAAAGAAAACATCTCAAGATAAAAGATAAAACAAAACATAAGAAATCCCTGAAACTCCCTGAAGGAATTGAAGGAGAAATTCGCCGTCTTGAGTATAACTCCGGCTTCTTGGGATGGATCAACTGGCTATCTTCGAGTGATTCCCTTAACTCTGACCTTTTCGGCTTGGCTCTTTGGCCTAGCTTTGACGCCCCCTCAAAGGTGGCACTTAGGGGATATTTATAGGCTCTTCGAATGTGTTTCTTTGCCCTAAAGTATCCAAATCTGAATGAAATTGTTCATTGCCACGACAGGGACACGGCCATGTCACACGCCCGTGTGGCTTCGACTTCAGGCCGTGTTCGGATTTCTAAGTTGATGCACGGCAGTGTAAATCGGGGTTGAGGCCGTGTTCTGGAGGCTTGACAAGGCACGGCCGTTTGGACTTTGGGCCAGGCCGTGTCGATTTCGTAATATGGCCCATTTACTCCATTTTGGGCCCGTTTTATGTCCTTTTCATCCTTGGGTGCTTTCCTGGGTATAAGACATGAAAAGAAAGGATTAAGAGCACCTTTTTACATAAATTGAAGGATAAATCATCCAAAAGTAAGCTAAATGTAGGATTAAAATATATTACAATTACGGTTTATCAAATACCCCTACACTTAAGCTTTTGCTTGTCCTCAAGCAAAATTCTCAACTTACAATTACAACGAACTTTCCATAATTCACAATTCCTATCAATAATGTCTTATCATAATTCATAGATAATTTATACATGGATAATTCAATTCAAAGAGTCATAAAGATTCAATCAATGATAAGTCATTCATTTGTGATTGAAAACGTAGGTGTTTCCCCTTTATCTGAAATATTACCTTTGATTCGAAATTGACAAAAGTTGACATCCTCACTATAGATTCATTCAAATCACTCAAAAGTGTTTAAGGTTTATAAAAAGAAGCACTCGTACGTCAAACTTGAAAATTTAATCCCATAGGCTTGCCTAAAAATCAAATCTCCACCACTGTAAAATGAGACGATAAACAGATCAAAAGGTCTTTGTTAGGGTTGTAACAGGGCTAGGGTTAAGGTGTGGATAAAGGCTAAAATTAGAAGGTTAGAATCGAGATTGAATTGACAAGTACCTACTGATCGCTGTAAAATCAGAGTTTTAAATATTTATAAAAGAATGA
This sequence comes from Gossypium australe, assembly GCA_005393395.2. Classification (NCBI taxonomy): domain Eukaryota; kingdom Viridiplantae; phylum Streptophyta; class Magnoliopsida; order Malvales; family Malvaceae; genus Gossypium; species Gossypium australe. The sequence goes on along the minus strand of CM016619.1, from coordinate 4,268,378 downwards.
TCAAACCTGGAGACTAACTCTGACAACGATATTAAGGCAAGTGTACCTATCGAACAGTAGTATAGCTTAGGCAAGACCTGTTATCGAACTCAAAGGACCTAAAAGTAGTAATACTCACCTTCTCTTTATTATTTAGTCTTAAAGTTAGAGTGAAGATTATTTTTCAACTAAATCGACGATAGCTAAACTAAGGACACAAAGACAAGAAGACAAATTGGAAAATAACTTTGAGGAAAAACTCAGTTGATTACGACGATACCCTTAGGAAGAATCCACCTAGACTTCACTTATTAATTAACCTTAAATTATATGATTTCTTTTACTTAGCTTGATCCGTGAGACTCCTTAACCTATATTAAACCCTCTCTCGAGGCGAATAATGTCTAACCCTAGGTTAATTAGTGTAACTCTCGTTCGCTTATAATAACCCCCTAGGATAGCAGTAAATCGATCAATGGACTCCCATATTAGGTTTCACCCTAATCCGGCAAAATCTCGTAACCCTATCTCTAGGCGCCCGATCAACTCTGCTTAATTATGTTAGATCTTCTCTTAGGCAGGGTCTATTCCTCCTCCACCTAAGCACATTAGATTTGGATTAAGCAACATCATTAAGAACAAACTAAGTAATTTATCATATAACTTAAAATCAAATAATAAAATCCATCTAGGTTTCATCCCCTTCAGGTATCTAAGGGGTTTAGTTCATAAATAAACAAAACATCGCAAGAGAAAAGATAAAACAAAACATAGAAATAATCCTAAAACCCCCTGAAAGAATCGAAGGAGAATTCTGCCGTCTTGAGTATAATTCCGGCTTCTTGGGATGGATGAACTGGCTATCCTCGTGTTATTCTCTAACTCTAACCTTCTCGGCTTGGCTCATTGGCCTCGCTTTCGCCCCCCAATAGGTGATACTTGGGACTTATTTATAGGCTCTTGGAACGCGATTCTTTCTCCCTAAGTATCCTTTTTCGACTAAAATTGCTCTTTCCAGCGTCAGAGGCACGGCCATGCCACACGCCCGTGTGAATCGAGACCTGACCGTGTTCGGATTTCTCTTGAGGCATGGCCGTGTGTGACTGAGTTGAGGCCGTGCTCTAGGTTTTCGTCGAGGCACGGCCGTGTGGACTTTGGGCTAGGCCGTGTCGATTTTGTGTAAAGGCCCATTTACTCCGTTTTAGGCCCGTTTTGTGTTCTTTTCATCCTCGGGTGCTTTCCTAGGTATAAGACATGAAAAGAAAGGATTAAAAATACCTTTTTATATAAAACAGGGGATAAATCATCCAAAAGCATACTAAATATGGGTCTAAAATATGTTACTTTTACGGTTTATCAAATACCCCCACACTTAAACTTTTGCTTGTCCTCAAGCAAAATTCTCAACTCATAATTAAAACGAACTTCCTTGATTCATAAAATTCATCAATCATGCTTTATCATAATTCAAAGATAATTCATACATGGATAATTCAACTCAAAAGAGTCCTAAAGATTCAAACAATCAAAGTCATACATTTATAGCATGAAAACATAGGCGTTTTCCCTTTACCTGAATAGCTACCTCTGATTCAAAATTGACAAGAGTTGACATCCTCACTAAAGATTCACTCAAATCACTCAAAGTGTTTAAGGTTCAAAATTAAGCACTCAATAAGTCAAACATGAAAAGTTAATCCCATAAGCTTGCATGAAAATCAAATCTCCACCACTGTAAAATGAGATGATGCACAAATCAAAAGGTCTTTAGCAGGGTTGTAACGGGGCTTAGGATAAGGGTATGTATAAAGGTTGAATTAGAAGGTTAGAATCGAGACTGACTTGAAAAATTACCTAACTAGAAAAATGAACTAATCCTAAATAATTTCATCAATTGAAAACTAATAATACGAGCTTCTTCTTTTTTTTTTCAAGATTTGAGATTTAAACATGTAAGCTTACTAATAATGAATATACTTCATTTTTTTGAACAAATCAATAAAAATAATGAACTTTAACAACTGAAATAGAGAACATAGTTAGGTAACTGCTCAAAATCAAATCTCGACAAAAAGGGTAGTTAAAAAGAACGATGATAACAAATACAAAGGGTTTTGGGTTAATGTTAGTAGGTAAGTCAATGAAAAGGGTTGTTAGGCTTAAACGGGGTTCACTAGGGGTTAATTATAGAGGTAGGCTTTTTAGTGGAATTAGTGGGTTAAAACCTAAGTGCCTTCATCATCTCGGTATATCAAATCATAACTGTGGTCTCGACATGTATAAACAATGCAAGTTCTAGAATAACAGTTCATAGTTGACATACTCATAATAAAAAAATGAGCATGAAAAAGAATGTATGCTCTATAAAGTTCAAATACTCACAAAAATTATGGGTGTTTTGACATCATCCTTATGAATTTTTATATTTCAAGGTAGTATTCAAAATTGGATCAACAACCTAGCAAAAACAAATTTTTAATTCCTGAAAAATAGACTTATCATGCTTGATTCTATATTATTCTTTAGATTCAATCATCAATGTACAATTAACTATGACTTATTCTAAAACATGTTAATAGTCATCACAATTCATATTGCCATAACTTTTAGCCACTTTATCATAAAAAAAATTAGTCCATCCTTACCAAGAATAGAGCTTGGCCGTCACTTGCCAAATAGGTGCAAAAATAAAAGCCACCAAAATGCTATCCATGGGATTCGAACCTCTCCTCTCAAGCAATCACTTATGCGCCACTTCCACCTTGCTACTAGCTCATCTTATGCTAGTTTTTGACACTTAAATTACCTTAAGCATCAGGATCACTTGTTCCACTTCAATAAAATTCTCATTACTAAAATTTATTCTAGCTCCGAATAAATCCCGAGCTTTCTTGAAACTATATTAAGCACACAAATTTAATCATTCACAAGCTAATCACCAAAAACATGTAACATATCGATACTCATATTTTAGGATGTTACAATTCTACCCCCTTAAAGAAAATTTTGTCCTCGAAATTTACCTGGCTAAAAGAGGTGGGGATATTGTTGTCGAATTACGTCCTCAGGCTCCGTGATTAAGCCACAGAACCTTAACCAACGGCACAGTCTTCTTTCTTAGCACCTTAACATCACGATCTAAGATTTTCACTGGTTTCTCCTCGAAAGACAAGTCTGGACTTAATTCCACTTCTTCCACCGGTACAATATGTGACGGATCCGATCTATAACGCCTCAGCATAGAAACATGGAAGACACTATGAATCTGACTCAACTACGGAGGTAATTCAAGCTGATAGGCCACTGGTCCTACACGCTTCAACACACGGTACGGTCTAATGAACCTAGGGCTCAACTTGCCCTTCCTTCCAAATCTGAAAATCTTCTTCCAAGGTGAGACTTTCAGAAAGACCTGATCTCCCACCGCAAACTCAATATCCTTACGCTTCAGATCCGCATACGATTTTTGTCGATCCAAAGCTTCCTTTAACCACACTCGAATTACCTTTACCTTTTCTTCCGTCTCAGATATCAACTCAGGACCCAACAACTATCGTTCCCCCAATTCAGTCCAACAAGTAGGGGTACGACACCTACGACCATATAAAGCTTCATAAGGCGCCATTTGGATACTGGATTGGTAACTATTATTATACGCGAACTCTGCCAACGGTAGGAAATCCTTCCAACTACCTCTGAAGTCGATTACACAACCACGTAACATGTCTTCTAAAATCTGAATTACTCTTTCTGACTGACCATCTGACTGAGGATGAAAAGCCGTACTAAAGTTTAACTTTGTTCCCAAAGCCTCATGTAATCTTTCCAAAATCGTGATGTAAGCCTAGGATCCCTGTCCGATATGATAGACACTGGTACCCCATGCAACCTCACGATCTCAGATACATACAGCTTAGCCAACTTCTGCAGCGAGTAATCCGTACGAACTGGTAGAAAATGAGCAGTCTTCGTTAATCGATCAACTACCACCCAAACAGAATCTTTCTTAGTAGGTGTTAAGGGTAACCCACTAATGAAATCCATCGTTATCCGTTCCCATTTCCATAGAGGAATCTTTACCGGTTGCAATAAACCCGATGGTAATTGATGTTCTGCCTTCACTTGTTGACAAGTCAAGCACTTACCTACAAAATCAGTAACCTCCCGCTTTAACCTTGGCCACCAATACTGCTCACGGAGATCCCGATACATTTTACTTCCTCCGGGGTGCATAGCATAAGGACTACTATGCGCCTCCCGTAGAATCATTTATCTCAAATCCGAATCTATGGGCATGCAAACTCTTCCACAAAAACATAGCACGCCATCCTTGTTCAATCCAAAGTCCCCTATAAAACCACTTTCAACTTGCTGCATTAAAGGACCCAACTTTTCATCCGATAACTGCTTTTCCTTGATCTGTTCTAACCATAATGGCTTCACCTGAAGTTCCGATAGCAGACTGCCATCCTCATACAAACTGAGATGAGCAAACATTGCTCTTAACTCCGACACTACCTTACGACTCAACGCGTCTGCCACCACGTTAGCCTTTCCAGGATGGTACTCGATTGAGAAGTCATAATCCTTTAACAACTCCACCCATCTTCGTTGTCTCAAGTTCAACTCCTTTTGGGTAAGGAGATACTTAAGACTCTTATGATCAGTATAAATGATTGACTTCTCACCGTAGAGAGAGTGCCTCCAAATCTTTAAAGCAAACATCACCGCAGCCAACTCCAAGTCATGAGTAGGATAGTTGACTTCATGCGGCCTCAACTGACGAGAAGCATACGCCACCACTTTCCCACTTTGCATCAACACACATCCTAAACCCGTATGTGACGCATCACAGTAAACGGTAAACTCTTTTCCAGCCTCAGGTTGAATCAGTACTGGCACTTTCGTCAAAATCTTCTTCAGTTTCTCGAAACTTTCTTGTTGTTTATCAGTCCACACATACGGTACTCCCTTTCGCAACAACTTAGTTAGGGGTGCAGCAATCAACGAAAACCCCTCAACAAAGCATCTATAGTAACCAGCCAATCCCAAGAAACTCTGAATCTCAGCCACTGACTTCGGTGGTTTCCAATCCAACACAGCCTCTACCTTCCGAGGATCAACTTTTATTCCTTCGGCTGACACCACATGACCCAAGAAAGTCACTTCCTTCAGCCAAAATTCGCATTTACTGAATTTGGCATAAAGTTGCTTATCTCGCAAAATTTGTAACACAGTACGCAAATGTGAGTCATGCTCTTCCTTATTTCTCGAATATACCAAGATATCATCTATGAACACTACTACGAACCGGTCTAGATAGGGTTGAAAGACTCGATTCATCATGTCCATAAATGCAGCTGGTGCATTGGTCAAACCAAACGGCATAGCCAAAAACTCATAATGTCCATAACGAGTTCGGAATGCCGTCTTATGAATATCCGCCTCTTTAACCTTGAGTTGATGATAACCCGATCTCAAATCAATCTTGGAGAAAACTGAAGCTCCTCTCAATTGATCAAACAGGTCATCGATTCTCGGCAATGGATACCTATTCTTGATCGTCAATTTATTCAACTGCCTATAATCAATGCACATACGCATCGACCCATCCTTCTTCTTGACGAACAAAATCGGTGCTCCCTACGGAGATACACTCGGTCGGATAAATCCCCGATCTAACAATTCTTGAATTTGAGCTTTAAGCTCCGCTAACTCCTTCGGCGCCATTCTATAAGGAGCAATGGATACCGGAGCCGTTTCGGGCAAAAGCTCAATACCAAACTCTACTTCCTGATCTGGAGGTAGACCCGAAAATTCTTTGGGAAAGACATCTGAAAATTGCTTCACCGTTCTCACACCTTCCATCGATAATTCCTTGGCATCTGAAGCATTAATGAAGGCTAAGAATGCTCCATACCCTTTTCGCACCATCTTTTCTGCCTTCAAAGTAGATACCACATTTGCCAAAAAGTTCCTTCGCTCGCCTATCATTACTACCTCCTTATCATCCACAGTCTTTATTGACACCCACTTTTCAGCACAATCCAACTGTGCCCGGTGCTTCACCAACCAATCCATGCCCAAAATAAGATCGAACTCACCGAAAGGCAATTCCATTAGATCCGCTAAGAATATTTCTCTCTGGATTTCTAAGGGTACGTCTCTAAACAATTTATTCACAATTACATACTGTCCTAAAGGACTAGTTACCGTCATCTCTCTATCGGTAATCTCAGATCTAATATTCAGGTTTCCAGATATGGCATACAAGTGAGTAGACCCGATATCTATCAAAGCAGTAACAGGTACATCAAGGATGAAGAAAGTACCAGTTATCACATCAGGTGCATCGCCATCTTCCCGACGCCTAACCGCATAGACCAACCCCGGCTGTCTTGCCTCCGCGTTACCTCTAAAGCCATTACCTCGACCCGGTGTACCTTGACCACGTCCAACACCATTACCACCACGACCTGGTCTACGGCCTCTCGGTGGCTGCTGAGTGCCTCTAGCTGGCTGAGCATCAGGGTTACGAGCTTTTGGAGTCGTATCCGTCCATCGAGGGCAATTCTTATACTGATGATCTTTGGAACCACATTTATAGCAGGCACCAGTTTTCCTCCAGCATTCCCCGGGTGTCGCTTCCCACAGTCAACACAGTCTCGACTCTGATTAGTAGTCACAGGTGCTCTAGCTTGAGCTAGCTCATCATTTCGGGGCCTCTTTTGGAACCTTTTAGCAGAGCCCGAGTACTTAATATCCCTCTTGCCTCTGACTCTTTCCCGGTTCTGGCATTCTGAGTTCTTAGCCTCTTCGTCTATTCTCCACAAGCAAGGCAAAAGTCCGTACTTGTTGTGGGGCTATCAGTACCTGCAACTCATCATTCAGCCCATCTTCAAAGCGTACACAGCGCTTATGATCGGTCGATACTATAGTGCGAGCATAACGGCTTAAGCGAAGAAATTCCGCCTTGTAGGCTGCCACCATCTTATTTCCTTGAACCAAATTCAAGAATTCCTTCCTTCGGGCATCCACATAACTTGTCCCGACATACTTCCCTTGAAAAGTAGCTTTGAAGAAATCCCAAGTAACCAATGCAGCCTCAGTGCCTTCTCGAACAGTAAGCCACCATTGATACGCTTCGTCCCTTAACAAGGACACGGCTCCTCTTGGCTTCTGCTCAGTGGTGCACTCCAAATCGTCCATGATTCGTTCCATTGCCTCGAGCCAATATTCCGTAACATTCGGAGCTACACCGGAGACACCTCTAAAAACTTCGGCACCACTTGATTTAAGTCGTTTTGAGATTGATCCACGAATTGCTGGACCAGTTCTAACCCCAGTAACCCTTTCTAGGAATTGCAACATTGCTTGAGTCAAAGCATTGTCCTCTCTCGTATGGTCATGTGATCCAGTCTCACTCCCGGGTGACATAGGTGCATCCATTTCCGGCATAAGACCCGACGCTTCAGACGCAACCCTAGCACCTCGGCCTCTACCACGGCCACGTCCACCACGTCCACGTCCACATCCTCTAGTGCTCATATTGGGTATTTCGGTTTAATCTGATTACAAGTTTTATGAATCAGTATACTATTTCAGTATTTATTAACGATATTTTATGAGATATAAGAGGTAAAGTTGTTTTCGTAAACGCATCCGATAGTCTTAATCTCTATAGTTTTCAACTCCTAAAACTAGAAGTTCTAGAGTGTTCCTATGATCAAATCACAATAATAAACATTCAATACTTGAGTACTTACTTGACTTGGTGCCGGATGCTCGTGGTGCCATACTACCTTTAAAACATAACGTCTAAAAATTTAAACAGTTTTAAACAATTTTTTTGAACCCAAACCACAGCCGAGTTTTGAAACTAGCTCTGATACCATAAAATGTAACACCCCAACCCGGTCTATGTGTTAAGACCAAATTTGGTATGCCACACAAATCGATCAAACTTTCAGTCATCTAATGATTTTTAAGAAAACCGATCTTTTTAAATGATTTTTTTAAATGGAGTTTATCAAAACCGAGATTTATTTGAAATTTATGATTTTTAAAACATAAGAGTTTAAAATTCGATTTTCAGGGAAATAATTGATTAAATTTTAAAAGAAATTTAAAAGAATTCAAAAGGGATTTGAAAATAAGATTCATAAAAGAGTTTTTACAGAAATTTTTACGAGTTAGTGATTTTTGAGAAAAAACCCTTTTTTTATACGTAATTTTAGGAAAACTTTTATAAAATTTTTAACAGCCACGTTTACGTATCTAGAACATAATAAAGTCCATCCACGAGATAAAATCCTTAAAACAATACATAGAGGCCTTATTACATCACCAAAATAGTAATTAAGTAAAAATACTAAAGAGTAGTTTAAAGTTCATAAAAACCATCATTTGAAGTATGGCCTCCACGCGAAGTCATCCCCGGCCCAAGCCTCCGTCAATTATCATTACCTGAGAAGGGTAAAAAAAAATAGAGTGAGTTACTTAGAACTCAATGTGTAACCCGCTTACCGCGTTCACTGGGCCAACACCATATAAGCATTAAGTTGGGCTTGAGCCCATTTACAAATGTACAATTTATATATAAATAATATATAATGCATGTGATATGCAAATCCCAACCAAGCCTAAATTCCATCCGCTACACACCACCCGTACCAACCAACACACCTGTGGGGATCAAGTCAACCCACCCCGCCAACACACCAATCGCAGGCATTAAGCCATTAATATATTTGTGGCAGAGCCACCGAACTAGATTGTGACAGAGTCACCGAACTGGATTGTGGCAACAGGCCTTTCTTCTCTTCGTCAATTATCCCAACCCATGCAGTCATGTATATATATATATATATATTCATATGATAAATTTCAACAAAAAGCCCATAATACAAGTTATCAATTTGGCCCATTATTCAAAATAACATTTTAGCCCATATATCTATCTAGCAATTTTGGCCCATATAACAAATACCAAGTGGCCCATATAGCAACATATACATTTGGCCCATAAAGGGTATTTTCGTAATTCGATCCGTAGGGACATTTCGTAAGTCAGCCCATTAGGGGCATTTTCGTAATTCAGCCCATAAGGGCGTTTTCATAATTCGGTAATCGTACCCACTAAGGGTAATTCGGTAATTTACCCTCTAAGGGTATGATGGAAATTTTCGCAACCTAGGCTTAATTACTAATTTGAGGCATAAAAATCGAAACTGTCCATCTGCATCGTACTGACTAAACTGACTATAACTCGAGTTGGAAAACTTGAAATCTAAATCTGTAAATTTTCCTTGAAACTAGACTCGTAGATCTTTCTACTATAATTTTTCCAGAATTTTTTTCTTATCCAATTAGTACAGTTTATTCCTTAAAGTTTCCCTTGTTTCACTGACCAACGATTCTGACATCTCTTAACTTAATTTCAAATATCTGGCTGTACGGTTTTCATATATTGCTCCCACTTGTTTCTAATGAAAATAGACTCACCAAGGAATCCATATATATAAATTATAACCTACAATTCACTTTGTACAATTTTATATGATTTTTCCAAAATAGATCAGGGAACCACGAAGTCAATCAGAACCAGTCTCACTAAAATTAGAATATCTCAGAACATAGAATTCCTTTTCCTCTTCTGTTTCTTTCATATAAAAATAGACACAGTAAGATTAACTAATATCTTATTCACTTTGTAATTCCTTTTATCCTATTTTTTGTGATTTTTCAAATACACGTCACTGTTTCTGACCGAAACTATTTTTTTACAAAAATACGTTTACCACTACGAGCATACGCACGTCCGAGTGATCACGGATGCCGGTCATCAGTTTTCTTCGGTATTTTCTACCGAATCACAGAATATTTCATGCAAAATTCCATAGAAATGTGAGATTACACACCATTTCAGATATGTATACGAAAAGTACGAGATTACACACCTGATTACGATAAGGACTAAACCTTTTTGATCGTCGACACCTACGACACCCACTGTTTCCGAAGGATTAACAAATAGAGAGTATCGAGTGACTTTGTCCCTAAAAATAATCGATTAGTCGAAACTTCGATCCGATTTGCAACATAGCCGAATAGAGATATAACGAAAAATCCAAGAAGAACTCCTTGCCTTAACACTTCGACTTGATTTCTAACGAGTCACTATGATAACGAATACTCCGAGTTCGGCCTTCTTTATAACACGATTTCTTAAATGAAGGTTGAAAGAATAATCAACAAAACAATATCGATGAAGAGAAGATTCGGCTTTGATAAAAATAAAGGAGAGAAAAGATTGGTTCGACTATGGAGGTAGTCTAACATTCGGTCATGTAAGAAAAATAAATGATGAAGGAAGTATGGTTAAAAAGAAAATGAGTCAAGAAAGAAAGAGAATGAGGATGTGAGGTTTATGATTTAAATTTTCAAAGATAAGAGAAAAGCAAAGAGAGAGGGTTTGAAACAAAGGTGCATTCGGCCATGGGAGAGAAGGAAGAGATGATGTTTTTGTTTGATGTTTGAGAGCATGAGATGAAAAAAAAAAGAAAAAGATGTCTTGTAAAAACAAAAGTGACCAAATGGAAAATGTGCTCATCAAGCACCTAATCCCACCAAACTAATCACCAAAAATCAGCCATCCCCCTTAGCCCCCTATGCCATCCACATACATGGTCAAAAAGACCATTCAAAAGTTTCCAAAACACCTTTCCTTGTTTTAAGCCTTATTATCCTCCACTTTCCAAAAGTTTAGAAATCCTATCCCCAAAATCAAGCAAATTCTATCCTAAATTCATATTGCCATAACTTTTAGCCACTTTATCATAAAAAAAAAAAAATTAGTCCATCCTTACCAAGAATAGAGCTTGGCCGACACTTGCCAAATAGGTGCAAAAATAAAAGCCACCAAAATGCTATCCATGGGATTCGAACCTCTCCTCTCAAGCAATCACTCATGCGCCACTTCCACCTTGCTACTAGCTCATCTTATGCTAGTTTTTGACACTTAAATTACCTTAAGATCAGGATCACTTGTTCCACTTCAATAAAATTCTCATTACTAAAATTTATTCTAGCTCCGAATAAATCCCGAGCTTTCTCAAAACTATATTAAGCACACAAATTTAATCATTCACAAGCTAATCACCAAAAACATGTAACATATCGATACTCATATTTTAGGATGTTACACGATTATTTTAAAACAAAAATTTTAATGGATCGGATAAAGTGAAATATGATATTATGACAAGATGTAAAATGAATTTCAATGCCAATATAAGTAACAAAATAATGATGATGACAATAATAAATACAAATATCGACAATAAAATTTGAAACTATGTGCAACAAAATATAAATACATAAATGAAAATAAAATATAAATACATAAATGAAAACAAAATATAAATACATAAATGAATAAATAATGAAATGGCAATAATAAGTGTAAAAATTTAAAATAAAGCAAATCGAAATAAAAAATAACAAAGGTAAAAATAAAAATAAGATAAAAATAAAAATGAATAAAGAGCAAATTAATTATGAAAAAAGGGTAATTAAATGTTTAAAAAATAATGGTAATAGTAATAAAAATAAAATACTAATAATAATAGTAATAATAACGGTAAAGAAAATAATAATAGCAACAAAAAAAATAAAATAGTTATAAAAATAAAAATGGTGAAAATAAGAAATAGCGATAAAAAAATAATAATGATGATATTAGAAAGAAAAAATAAAATAATAATAGTAATAATAATGGTAATTAATAAACAAATAATAAGAAATAATAATAATAATAATAATAATAATAATAATAATAATAATAATAATAATAATAATTAATAGTATAATAATAAAAATACTAAATAGTAGTAATAATAATAAAAATTGCAAAATAACTAAAAAAGGGACTAAATTGAATTCAAAACGAAAGTTTGGGGCTAATTCGAAATAAATACAAAAGGGAAAAGTACCCCGTTGAACTCGCGAATAATAGGGAGGGGCTAAAGGGGAAAATATCCCCCCCCCCAAAACGGCAGCGTTTTACACAGGGCTAAAATGAAATCGAAACAAAATTTTAGGGCCAAATTAGAAATAAAAGAAACTTAATCACAAAACCATAACAAAGCGGAATGACCAAATGCGCAAATTTTCCAGTAATAAAAACACGCGGATCCTCTCAGCGGGTCGGGTCAAAATCGGGTTAAGGGATAAAACGACGTTATTTTGGTGTGCAAAGCTTAAGCCCGAAACGACGTCGTTTTGATGGGCTATATAAGTGAAAATTTTGAGGAAAAAAAATATTTGTAACCATTCTAAAAAAAAAAACAGATTTCTTCTAAAAAAAAAAACCTCTCCCATTTCCAAGTCCGACGGAGTTCCGGTCATCGACCGATCGCCGGGCCACCGCCATTCGCCGCCGGAGCCACCGTCGGCCACCTCGCACGGTGGCCAAAATTCTAAATAATGTAAATTTTAATTTTTTAATTTTTTATATTCTTAATATATGTATATATATAAGTAGATTCGAAAAAGGAAAAATAAAGATAAAAATAACCTTGACACGTTTTGAACCCTTTCCTCTTCACAGCTTGTTATTCTTTTGTATTCCAATTTCTATTGTTTGTATTTGATTTCTTGTTTTTTGAATATTTGTATTCTGTGCTTGAATCTCTCTTTTTTATTTTAAAAAAAAACCCTCCCTTTACAATCTATTTCAATGGCTTTTTATAGCCATTTTTACCACTTGATCAATGCTCTGTCTTTTCTATTTATTGTTGCAGGTGGCGGTGCAAGTGGCGTCGGCGGTGCAGAGGTGGTGGATGGGACTGCTGGTTAGAAGGCAGACACCCTAGGTGCGGCGCACCTAGGGTTTCTTTTTTCTGTTTTATTTTTTTCTGTTTAATTTTGGTATTGGGCTAGGGTTTGGGCTTGTATTGTAAAGTGGGCTGTTAATTGGGTCATTTGGGGTTTAAATTTGGATTTAATTTTGTAGAATGGGCCCCGGGCAAATTGGGCCTTCTACAATCATCGTATGTATATATACTTAACCAATATTTGCCAATATCAAATGGCCATTTACAAAATAAATTATCAACTATTGAAGCCATCACTTATGGCCAAATCAAATATGACACATAACAAAAAGACTAAGTCCTTATACACGCCATAACTCAAAATATTGAAATCATAAGTACCCCAAATGCTAATTTGATAGTGTGAATGGATCTCCGACCGTCTTTAATCCTCGAGCTGGCTTGGTGACACTATAAGACAAGGTAAAAAGAAAGGGAGTAAGCTTTAAAGCTTAGTAATTCCCTATGCAAATAATAAGCATCATACACACTTTAACATATATTTAATATAAAGTAAATTAACATAAATGTCATTGTGAATTCATAATCAAGCTTAGAATAGATGTTATTAAAATCTTAACATCATAACTTACTCAATCGAACCAATCCGAGGTTTCATCACATATCGAAGCATGATTTTTATGTACATACTTGTACCAACTTGCAACTTACCATAATCTTTCATATCATACCATAGTCTTTCTCAACTTTAAGCTTTCCTTTGAATTACCCGTTGAACCACTTGGAATACTAAAGGATACTTGGGACATCTCATACTCAAAGTACCAGACCAATGCCATATTCCAGATTTGGTCTTACACGGGATCTCATATCAATACCAATAGCCCAGCTATGGTCTTACACAAAGTCTTATATCGATGCCATATCCCAGATATGGTCTTACACGAAATCTCAATAACCCTAATGTCATGACATTTGTATCCTAAGTATTCCTATGGTTCAACCGGGATTTTTTCGTTTTTCTAACTTTGTCGATTTCATTCAAGAATAAATCACAATTCATATAGTAATAACACAATTAAAGCATAAGTAATAATGCATTATTTACATATGAACTTACCTCGGTACAAAAATAGCAGAAATGGACCTAATTGTCAATAACCTTGTTTTTTTTCCCCGATCAAGGTCCGAACCTCATCTTTCTTGATCTATAATAGAAAATTTAACTTATTTGTTATTCAAATTATTCAATTCAGTCCAAAAATCACAATATGGAAAAATTATATTTTTGCCCCTAAACTTTGACATATTTACGTTTTTCCCCTAGGCTCGTAAAATGAAACGTGTGCAATTTATTTAATGTACAAGCCTAGCCGAACCATTTTTATAACTATAACAACCCACAATTTCCATTAAAACACACTTTTTCTACATATTTTATAACTTTTACAAATAGGTCCTTTTAAGCATTTTCATCAAAAACCACCTAGGAAAAGTTGTTTATCACACATCAAACATTCATAATCTACCATTAGACATCAAAATATACAAACATCCAACTTTTGATAACAACTTCAAAAACATAAAGAGCATTAAAAACGGGGTTAGGATGCACTTACAACCAAGCTTGGAAGTTGAGAAAAACCCTAGCTATGGTGACCTTCTAAATTTCGGCACTTAAGGGAGAAGATGGACAAGATTTTAGCTTGATTTTCCCTTTTTATTCTTTTATTTACCAAATGACCAAAATGCCATTCACTTAAAAATTTGAAATTTTATCTCACCATGTCCATTTTTGTCCAATATCTTAACAAATGGTCTAATTACCATCTAAGGACCTTCTATTTAAAATTCATAACAATTAGAGACCTCTAGCATGTAGAACTCAACTTTTTCACTTTTTACAATTTAGTCCTTTTGACTAAATTTAGTGCCCAAACGTCAAAATTTTCAAACGAAATTTTCACGAAATCATTCTGTCAAACTATAGACCATAAAAATTTTAATAAAAATGAACTTTGCTGTGTCAAATTTGTGGTCCCGAAACCACTGTTCCGACTAGGCCAAAAATTGGGCTGTTACATGTTCACGTAAAACTGGAATTTTGTCAATCATCATAGTTTGAAAATCACAAATGCAACCAAACCAAAAATCCCAAAACGAATAGTCCCAAAAGTCCGAAGAGTTCAAAAATTACAAAACTCTCTCGAAAACCAGAATTAAGTAAAACCCGTAAATAAGGGTAAGAAAAATAACAGTTTTTCGACAAGTGGTCATCGTTGAGACTCTGTTGCACCGACTCGCCTATGTCTGAAGATTACCTGAATAGAACAGACAAATAGATGTGAGTTTTCTTAAACTCAGTGTGTAACCCAACAGATATAGTCATGCAACATACACAAAACCTCATATGCAGGCATATACAAATTTGGACCTAAGTCCTTAACATATACAAATATCATAATCAAATAAATAGAAACGATATACAAAATCCTACGCCCATCCTCTACACACCATCTCCGACCATCCCATCACACCATGTTGGGTTAAAGACACCCTCCCATCCCTACACACCATATAGCGCCGATGTGACACATAACATAATAATGTGCAGTCAAGCTGTCAGAAATTAGGCGAAAGGCCGCCGTATAGATTACTTTCCCCACGTATACAAATCCCACCCCAAATACAGATACAATATGCAGATAACAGATAACAAATACGTAATCACATGATTAACATGCTCGTATACAGATATTATACTTACTTATGCAGAACAATCAGACATACATATCAGTTTACTATTCAGGTCACATAAAATGGGTTTTGTTAGCCCTTATCGACCCTATGGTAGGCCCACATTCAATCGGATGACCCATGCGACCCTAGGGAAAATTTTAAAATTTTGGGCTCACATGCCCGTGTGGGCCCACACGGCCTGGCCCAAAGCCCACCGCCTAATCCGGCCTAGCCCGTGTGGCCCACATGGCCATGCAATCACATTCACATGACCGTGTCTCACACACGGCCGTCCACATGCCCGTGTGGCATCGACAGACCAAATTTTTAGCTTTTGCCGAACCTCTTTTTCTCGTGTTTTAGGTACACACCTGGTACGATTTTGATGCGAAAGCAATCTCGAGCCCTTCCAAACCTAAAAGCCAATACCCCAAACACCAATTTAGCAACCAAAATAAAAATTCACGATAGAAATTCAACAATGCCCAAGAACTCACTGTCAACGATAAACCCTCGCTAACGCGTAGTAAGCCGTTGAAGTGCAATTTTCTACCTCAAAACCTTCACTTAATCATAGATTTCATCGATTAATCACCAACTAATGTCTACCATTTAACATTGCTAAAATCTCAAAAACCAAACGTTAACGACAAACGAAGTTCTAGTTACCAAGCCGATTAAAGAACCCGGCAATTCCAGTAGCACAATTAAATGACAGGTTTACGAACAGAATTGAAGAAGAACGAAGCAAAGATTTACAGAGAAGGGGGAAAATGTCAGAAAGGGAAAAGAAGGGAAAATACAACGTCAGAAAATTGAAGAAACTAAAGTCAGAGGGAATTTGGAAAGATGGAGAAAAATAATAAAAATTAAAAACAAATAGAATCCCACAATCCCCCAATTTTAGGCATAATTTTCTACTAACCCAATCCCAACTACCCACCCTCTCATCCACTTACACAGACTTCCAAACCCATCCAAACTCTCTCAGACAACTGAGGCAAAAATTAACATCCACGCTTGCATGAGGATTCAAACACAAGACCTCTAGCAAGCTAACTCCTTACCACTCGAACCAACAGGGTTATTCTGATATGAGTTTACAAATAATATAACATAAGCCTACTCAGCAGGAATAAGGCTAGGATAAAAAATAACAGAATTTGCCAAAAGTGGGACTTGAACCCAAAACCTTATACACACATCCAGAACACTCAACCTCTGAAGCAAATACATATTTTGTGTCAGGATTTATAGAAACATAAATAAATTATTCAAGGCGTTACAACTCTACCCCCTAAAAGAAATTTCGGCCTCAAAATTTACCTGATCTGAATAGATGAGGATACTTCTGATGCATCAAGTCCTCAAATTCCCACGTGGCTTCCTTAGTGCCATGATTCCATCACTGAACCTTTACCAGCGGTATGGACTTCCTTCTCAAACCTTAATATCTCAATCCAAAATCTAAATCGGCTCCTCCTCAAATGTCAAGTTTGGTCTAACCTCGATCTCTTCAACAAAGACAACATAAGATAGATCAGACCGATACCGCCTCAACATCGAGACGTGAAACACATCATGGATATAGTCTAACTTTAGAGGTAGCTCTAACTGATAAGCAACCGGTCCCGCATGCTTTAGAATCCGATACGACCCAATAAACCTAGGGCTTAACTTGCCCTTACGACCGAACCGCAGAACTTTCTTCCATGGAGATACCTTAAGGAATATGAAATCACCCACAGAGTACTCGATATCCCTCCTTTTCAGATCCGCATAAGACTTCTGTCTATCAAAAGCAACCTTCAGATGATCCTGAATCAATCTAAGCTTATCTTCTGTCTCCGAAACCAACTCAGGAGCCAAAACCCATCGTTCACCCAACTCAGTCCAACATAGCAGAGTACGACACTTACGACCATACAGAGCCTCGTAAGGTGCCATCTGGATGCTAGATTGGAAACTATTATTGTAGGCGAACTCAACTAATGGTAGAGAATTCTCCCAACTACCCCAGAAGTCAATCACATAGCTCCGAAGCATATCTTCCAATATCTGAATCACCCTATTAGATTGACCATTGATCTGAGGATGGAACGCAGTATTGAAGTCCAAACTTGAACCTAGAGGTTTATGCAGTTTCTTCTAGAACCGAGAAGTGAAGCAAGGATCCCTATCAGAGATTTTCAAAACTAGAACCCCGTACAGTCTTACAATCTCAGAAATGTAGAGCTTCGCTAACTTTTGCAGATAGTAGTCCATCTGAACTGGAATAAAATGGATAGACTTGGTCAATCAGTCCACGATGACCCATACAGAATCCTTCTTAGTGGGTGTTAAAGGTAACCCATTAAAGAAGTCCATCGTCGCATGTTCCCATTTCCATAAGGGAATTTTAATGGGTTAGAGCAAACCCGAAGGCAACTGGTGCTTAGCCTTAACTTGCTGGCATGTCAGACAACGAGAAATGAAATCAATTACCTCATGTTTCAAACCCAGCCACCAGTATATTTAACGGAGATCTCGATACATGTAGCATCCAAAAAATCGAAGGTTAGTAGAATCAGATTTGTGAATCGAAATAGAGTGGTCATGCCTTAATTTTTTAGATTATCTATGCATTTTTAGGAAATAAATGAGGTATTGGTTTGTTGGTTAATCCTAAATTCAAATCCCTTCTCTCGCATCATTTTTATTATTTTGCAAATTTTGCCTTAAACCCTAGTATATGGCATGCCTTGTTTTATAAAATAAATATTTCAAATTATATCAAGAATGAGTTATTGGTTTGATGGTTAAACATTAGTGAATTTATCCTTGAGGTCTTAACTTCAATTCCCTTCCCATGTAAATAATTTAATTTTTTGACAAAAACCCATTGTTTTAATGTGTGGACCATCCAAGCCTAGTTAACCTAGGTATAAATATTATTTTTTTTACTAATAATCAGCCATTAATCCTTCTCCTTATTGCCCTAGCTGTTCCATTCCTCCTCTCATTCTCTTTGATTTTAATTTTTTTTCCTTTTATCCATTGTTGTCGTCGCCTACATCTAGTTTTACCATCTCTTTCTCTTTTTTTCTTTTTGCCACAAGATTTGTTAACATATTCTCAACCATATTGCTATCATTTTTTATCATTAATATCAGCCCCAAATATGAAATCTTGAATTCCAAGATCGATCCCGAACATTGTCAAGAAAGTACCATTGCCATTTCTCTCGACTAGCTTGGGTAAGGCCTCTTCCCTCTTCAATTTCTTAAGTAATCTTGTCCATTGAAAACCTAAATTTCAAGATTTGGAATTTGGGGGATTTTAAATGATTTCAAAGGTGTTTTTTTAGAATTTAATGAGATCTCAAACTGTTTTAAAATTCAGCCATAATTTTGCCCACCGCGGGTGGTGGTACGTGCACCTATGTACAAGTAAGGGGGCTGTTTTGTTTCTTAGTTCTTGCTTATATTTTTTGTAATACCCCAAACCCGGCCTAGACGTTATGGCTGAATCTGGCTATGTTACATGATAGGGTGTTTGGAAAATTCTGTTCTTGCAATAAAACCATTTCCACTTAATTACTTTTCTTTATTTCTTATTAGTTCTAAAATTCGTTTTGCTCACTTGCCCCCATAGTTTTAAAATGTAACTCGTTGCGGAAGCTTTTAAAAACAGTTTAAGTAATCGCGAGTTTAGAAAAAAGTTTAGTTTTTTGAAAATCGAGTTTCCCTACGACTAGTGGTTATAAATCCATAAAATAAACAAAAACCCAAGTTAAGCAAAAGTCCAAAAGGTCCCCAAATTACATCAAAATAAACCAATAATAATACTATAGTCATAAATCGTAAATCGTGAATTAAAAGAGTCCAAATACTATGGTCACCTCCAAGTCCTCTGCCGCACTGATCGGTCTAGGTCTGGGGATTACCTGTGCACATTAAACAGAAAGGGTGAGTTTACGTAAACTCAGTGTGTAATCCCACAGAAAACAAACAATAGCAAATCATAACGCACAGTTAAAACAGTCCTGGTCCTAAGCCCCTTTTAGTATCAGTAATAGTTTAGGCCTTAGCCCATCTCAGTACAGTATCAAGTATGCAGTAAGGCCTTAGCCCATCATAGTATTAGTGGCAATCATGCAGTATTCAGTACCAAAGTCCTTCCCAACCAACCTCTATACACAATCACCGTCCAACCCTGCACTCCATATGGAGATTAAATCAACCAACCCATCCCTACACTCTAGGTAGTACCGAATGCAGTAATTTGCAGCTGAGCTGCCAAAATAATAGGCTTAAGAGCCTTTGTAACACCCCAAACCCGGCCCAAACATTACGACCGAATCTGGTATGTCACATAGGAAAACGTTTTGAAATATTCTTACTTAAAAGTAAAAACCGTTAACCGTTAAAATTTTTGTTGCCTTTATTAAAACATTTTCGTGACTTAAAATATTCTAAGTAAAAATTTAGGTTGTTATAAAAATACCGGATTCAAAACTTTATTATATATATATATTTAAGAAAAATAAACCATTTGCAAATAATATCTCAATTGTCATTCCATAATAAAACATAATGACAAAGATACTGAATAAAGATACTTAAATACTTTAATGGCCTTATTACAACGCAACAATAAATTGAAAATAAAGTGAAAATAAACCACAGTCTGTTTAAATCAAATTTTCCATTGCATGGCCACCTCGAGTCCATCCGGCTCCTCATCCGCGATCTACGAGTCACCTGAAAAAGTTAAGGGAGAAGGTGAGTTACCAAGACTCAGTGTATAACCCCTCCCCCGATTAATGCAACAGCTTACACAATTCATAACTAAGTATAGCATGCACCCAACCTAGCCATCCATAACTCCTTTTTCTACCCCGTGTGGTACCAAACCACTGGTGGTGCCAAACCACTGGTGACCCAAAGTCACGATATCCATCAATATTGTGGTGCCAAACCACTGGTGGTGCCAAACCACTGGTGACCCAAAGTCACAATTAATATATGTGGGGCCAACCCACGTGTGATACCAAATCATTGGCGACAATCCCGTAATATCAACCGTGGGGCCAACCCACTGTGGTGCTAAGCCACTGGGACAAGTCGCTATGAGGTGCCAAACCTCTGGTGACCAAAGTCACGAAATATGTGGTACCAAACCACTGGAGGTGCCAAACCTCTGGTGTCCCAAAGACACGGATATCACTTCCCCCTCTACTCATATCACCCTCAATAATATGCATATAACAATCATGCCAATCATGCTTAAATAATAAAACTCTGTATTTATTAAAGGCCATATTTTCATGCATCATATAACAAGCTCATAACGAAACGGACTTACCCGAATCCTTGCTCATACCCTTACGGTATCAATCCATATCTACACATATCCGGTTTAACACATACAATTTATTAACAATTTATTAGCTATGAAGTGTGTAAGTACACACCTGTTACTATCGCGAATCCTAGATCCCGAAGATCCGATCTACTGTGCTATATCCCTTGACCCTATATTCGGCCAATATCCAAGTTAGTGACATAGGCCTATTCGGCTATAATAACTAAATCCCGAAGGATTAATCGCACCTGAAATATGGCATTGGGCCGAAACTTACTATCACTTACCAAAGCGAGTTTAAATCTCGGAAGCCTTTGTCGATTTGCCCTCTGAATCGAAGTACATAATCAGTCGCACTTATACTCATAAAATGGCCTATGGCCGAATACCACGAATCACTTACCTTACTTACCGTAATCCCGAATACAGTTACTCCTTGCCTTTGAACTATCGAAATCCCTTTATAATAAACCGATTGAATAACTTGCACCAAAAGAAATCGACGACGCCTCCCCCTATGCTACCAGAGAGATTCGGCCACAGGAGAAGGATTATTCGGCTTAAGAAAATAACAAGAAAAGAATAGTTGTCGAGGAAAGATAATACAAAAAGACATAAAAAGGAGAAGAAGAAACTAGCATACCACTTTCGGCTTTTGAAAGAATCGGCTCCAAGGTAAATCAGCTATGACCTTAGAATAGGGAATGAACCATTCGGCTATCACCAAATTAAAAGAAGTATTTCGGAACTTGGAAAAGAGGTGTAGGGTCGGCCAAGAACAAGTAGAAGAGGAAGAACACCAATGACCTTATTGGTCCTTGAAGTCTCGGTCACTAAAACAAAGAGGAAGAAAGCCGAAACTAGATGGCTCTAGCACAAAAAGAGAACGGCACATAAAGAGGAAAAAGAGAACAAAAAATTCGGCACACCCACCTTATAAACTTCAAAGCCGAAAATTCCCCAAGCTGGAGAGTCCCCCATTCGGCCACTTTATCTCTTTATCAACTCCCAAATAAAACTCCTATTTTATCTCTTGACACCTATTCAAAAATAATTAAAATATAACAGCCATTATCCCTTATCACCTCTTCAAAAACAAATAAAATAAGGCCACCCTTGTCTTCTATCTTAAAATAAAAATATAAAAGCCAGCATATATCCATTATCCCAGCCGAAAATTAAAAACAAAACTAGCTTAATCCTTATCTTCCAAATGCCCATGTGCTGTCCAACTTCTTCTCTCCCCCTTCACGCCAGCATGGAAAAATAAAAACACCAAACTGCAGCTCCCATGGTTCGAACATGGGACCTGATGGAACAAACTGCACTAACGCCCCTAACCATTCTGCCAAGGCTTTTCTTTGTGACATAAACTCGTCACAATTTCTTTTAACAGCTTCCTCGTTAGCTGCCCCTTATCTTAACGCCAAAAGCCAAAAATAAATCACCCTTCCCTGCTGCCCACGCTGCTCGAACCCAAGCCCTGCGCCAGGCGTCACTTCCAGGCCCTTAAGTGGCGCCCTTAAGCCACTTTACCAAGGCACTCTTTGTGTCCGAAAGCGCCGATAACCTCTCTTAAGACCTCCCTGGCCCAATTCCCTTCCTGACGCAAAATACAAAAATAAAACACTCCCATGCTGCCCTCAAGACTCGACCCTCTTCCCTCCTGAAGCCCCCTTGCACCTTAGCGCCCCAAGCCATTTTGCCAATTAATTTCTTGTGTCCTAAACTCCACAAAATTTCTTTTAAGGCCTCCTTGCCCAGTTTCCCCTTTTTACCTAAAAATCCAATATTTTCCAAAGTTTTTCCCCTTCACCCAAAGTTTTCAAAATCTCCTAAAATATATCCAACCACACTTAAAACCTACAAACCCTTGAGTTATGCTCCAAACGCATAACCCCTAATCTAGGATGTTACAGCCTTTCAGTACGCTTCCTCCAAATAATATCAACCCAACCCGATGCAATGCAACATACAATGAAATGTCATGCTATCATAGGTTTGTCAGACACACATTCAGTTCGGTATACATGCTTGTATATAACATGTTCAGTACATAATACAAACAATCAATATCACACAGTTAATGGCCTACGTAGTGCTCACCGACCCTACGGAAGGTTCAAAGTTGACTTGGGTGACCCGTGCAACTTTAACAGCCATTTCAGTAAAAATAGGCTCACACGGCCATGTGGCCTGCCCTTGTGGCCCACACGGCCCAAATTTGCCTTGGCCGTGTGGATCACACGGCTTGGCCAGAAATACCACACGCTTGTGTGGCCCACACGGCCCAAATCAGTCTAGCCCGTATGTCGAACACGGCCCACCTGGCCATCACACGGTCGTGTCTTGTGCGCACGACCTGGCCTCGTCGATCACACGTCCATGTTGTATCACACGGCCTACCACACGGGTGACCGCACGCCCGTGTGGCGTCGACAGTGGGGTTTCTGGATTTTACTGAAACCTCGTTTTCTATATTTTCGGGTACACACCTGGTTCTTATTAAATTTGAAATGATACCTGAGCCTTCCCGAACCTATATTCGACTGATTTCCACTCAATTAATCATTTAACAATTGAAATATAACCGAGCCAGAAACCAGACTACTCATCCATAGAGCAATTAAAACTTACCCCAACACCTCGAATCAATTCGTTACGAAACAATACAACGAGAGCCTAGCTCCACACGATACGCTACTGTCAAAACCGAAAAATTTAGACTCACAAAAATGAAAGCAATCATCTAAGAATGATACCAACCAATATACTACTTACCACCTGTCAGCGATTTATGTCGCAAAGGAAAAAGAACCAGAATGAAAGCAAAAAGGGAAGGGAATTTGAAAGGAATTTCGGCAGCAAGTGGGGAAGAGAAAAGAAAAAAAATAGAGGAGCAGAAAAGAAGGAAAAACGACGTCAGAGAATTTTGGAGAAGAGATGGCAATCGAATTTTGCAAAAAGATAACGAGAATGCTCAAGAAATCTGATAACCTCCAAATCTATTCCCCTAAATTCTCTCTACCAAACTCCCCACTACTCAGATGTCTAACACAAATTAGAACTCTCCAACCAACTGAGCAAATAAAAATATTAGTCCTTACGCTCACGTAGGGATTCAAACTCCTGACCCTTTGCCAACTAACACTCCACTTAACCACCAAACCAGTAGGCCCATTCTGTTAAATACTTATCAAAGATTAAATAAAAGCCTATTGACCAAAGATTGGGCTTTATTCATAAAAATACCAAAATTTGCCCAAGTCATGGCTTGAACTTGGGACCTCTCACACACTTCTAGATCACTTAACCACTGAAGTAGATACATATTTGTGTCACACATCCGTAAAAACAAAAATTTAAATTTTGGGATTTACAACTCTACGCCCTAAACAAAATTTCATCCTCGAAATTTACCTGATCAGAATAGATGAGGATACTGCTGATGCATCGCATCCTTAGGCTCCCATGTGGCCTCCTCAGTGCTATGATTACGCCATAGAACCTTTACCAAAGGGATAGACTTCCTCCTCAGAACCTTTAAGTCATGATCTAGAATTTGGACAGGCTCTTCCTCAAAGGTCAAGTCTAGCCTAACCTCAATCTCCTCAACAGGGACAATGAGTAGGATTAGAGCGGTAGCACCTCAACATAGAAACGTGGAGCATGTCATGAATATGATCCAACTCCGGAGGTAGCTCCAACTGATAAGCAACCGGTCCCACTCGCTTTAAAATACAGTAAGGTCTAATAAACCTAGGGCTTAACTTGCCCTTACGACCAAACCTCAGTACTTTCTTCCATGGCGAGACCTTGAGAAAGATGAAGTCTCCCACAGAATACTCGATCTCACGCCTCTTCAAATCTACATAAGATTCCTTCCTATCAGAAGCTGCTTTCAAACGATCCTGAATTACTTTAACCTTATCCTCTGTCTCAGAAACCAACTCAGGACCCGGAACACGTCTCTCGCCCAACTCAGTCCAACATAAATGAGTGCGACACTTACGACCATACAGTGCCTCGTAAGGTGTCATCTGGATGCTAGACTGAAGCTATTATTATAAGCAAACTCCGCTAACGGCAGATAGTCCTCCCAACTGCCTCGAAAATCAATAGCATAGCTCCTCAACATATCCTCCAGTATCTAAATCACCCTCTATGACTGACCATCGGTCTGAGGATGGAACGCAGTACTGAAGTCTAATATTTAACCCAGAGCATCATGCAACTTCCCCCAAAATCGAGATGTGAAGCGAGGATCCATATTAGAGACGATCGAAACTGGTACCCCATACAGTCCCACTATCACCGAAATATAAAGTTTTGCCAACTTCTGTAGAGAATAATCAGTACGAACCGGTATGAAGTGTGCTGACTTGGTCAATCGATCTGCGATGACCTAAATCAAATCCTTCTTAGTGGGTGTCAAAGGTAACCCACTAACGAAGTCCACCGTCACACGTTCCCACTTTCAAAAAGGAATCTTAATCGGCTGTAGCAAACCCTAGGCAACTGATGCTCAGCCTTAGCCTGCTGGCATTTCAGACATCTGGCCACAAAATTAGTAACCTCTCGCTTCAATCCTGGCCACCAATATAATTCTCGGAGATCTCTGTACATCTTATTTTCGACAGGATGCATAGCATAAGGGCTACTATGCGTCTCTCTCAGTATAGACTATCTCAAATTAGTTTTATTCAGAACACAGATCCGTGTACGAAAATAGAGTACCCCATCACTATTTAATCCAAAATCCATAGTGCTACCACTCTCAATCTGTCGGAACCAAAGACTTAAAGACTCGTCCTCCAACTTCTTACCCTTAATCTGCTCAATCCATGTTGGCTTAACCTGAAGCTTGGCTAATAAGCTACCATCATCAAATAAGCTTAGGTGAGCAAACATTGCCCTCAAATCAGTTATAGCTCTACGGCTTAGTGCATCAGCCACAACATTGGCCTTTCCAGGATGGTACTCAATGGTGCAGTCGTAGTCCTTAAGCAGCTCAACCCATCTACTCTACCTAAGATTCAGCTCCTTCTGAGTAAGGAGATACTTGAGGCTTTTGTGATCAATTTAGATGATACACTTCTCACCGTATAGATAATGCCTCTAGATTTTCAGTGCAAATACTATGGTAACCAGCTCCAAATCATGCGTCGGATAGTTTGCCTCATGTGTCTTAAGTTGAGAAGATGCATATGCTACCAACTTACCATTCTACATCAACACACATCCCAAACCTACATGTGATGCATCACTATAAACTGTAAACTCCTTTCCAGATTCAGGCTGTATCAGAATAGGAGCCTTAGCCAATACAGTTTTGAGCTTCTCAAAACTCTCTTGCTGCGTATCAGTCCAGTTAAATGGTACACCCTTACGTAGCAACTTAGTTAAGGGTGCTGCAATCAACGAGAAAACTTGCACAAACCGCTAATATAACCTGCTAGCCCCAGAAAACTACAGATCTTCGATACATTCCTAGGCTATTTCCACTCCAACACAGCCTCAATCTTTTGAGGACCAACTCGAATCCCTTCAGCAGAAACCACATGACCCAGAAATGTCACCCCATGCAACCAGAACTCGCACTTGCTAAACTTAGCATAGAGCTATTTTTCCCTCAAAGTCTGTAGGACGACTCGAAGGTGCTCATCATGCTCCTCCTCAGTCCTCGAGTAAACCAGTATGTCATCAATGAACACTACCACAAACCTATCCAAATAAGGCTAAAATACTCGGTTCATCAAATCCATGAAAGCTACCGGTGCATTAGTCAGTCCAAATGGCATCACTGGAAACTCGTAATGACCATAATGAGTCCTAAATGCCGTCTTATGTACGTCAGCCTCCTTAACCCTCAATTGATGATACCCAGATCAGAGGTCAATCTTGGAGAATACCGAAGCTCCTCAAAACTGGTCAAACAGATCATCTATCCTCGATAAGGGGTACTTATTCTTAATGGTCAACTTGTTCCGTTGCCGATAGTCGATACACATCTGCATGGATCCATCCTTCTTTTTCACAAACAATACTGGTGCTCCCCATGGAGACACACTAGGGCGGATGAACCCACCATCTAATAACTCCTGAATCTGAGCCTTTAGCTCCACAAGCTCCTTTGGTGCCATTCGATAGGGAGCGATAGACATTGGAGCTGTACTAAGTAGGAGCTCAATACCAAACTCCACTTCACGATCCGGAGGTAAACCAGGTAGCTCCTCAAGAAAGTCGTCTGGAAAATCCTTTACTGTTTTGATGTACTTAACAGAGGAATCCCCAGAATCTGAAACTCTTACGTAACCCAAGAACGCCTCACATCCTTTACGTACCAACTTTTTTGCCACCAGTGCAGAAATCACATTAGTTAAATAATTTAGACGCTCTCCAATCATGATTACCTCATCATCCTCTTCATTCCTCAGTACGACCCTCTTAGTTGCGTAGTCCAAGCTAACACGATGCTTAGCCAACCAGTCCATCTGCAGAATTAAATCGAACTCACAAAGGGAAGCTCCATCAGATCAGCTAGAAAGATTTCTCCTTGGACCTCTAAAGGAACATCTCTAAACAGCTTGTTAACCCTTATAGATTGCCCCAATGGACTCAGTACAATAACCTCACTCGTAGTGCTCTTAACCAAGATTCCCAAATTTACAGACACAGTATAGGATATATAGGAGTGAGTGGATCCTATATGTAACATCCTGAAATTGTGGGGCTATGCATTTAATGTGTGGTTATGTTTAATGTGAGTGTTAGGGGTCCAGAATGGGCTCAGGGTTAGGCAGAGGCTTAATCGAATTTTCTGTTTGGACACTCTAGTGGAAAGCCTGGTAAGATAGGGCTTAAAAGATGTTATCTGTGTTTTAAAATACAAATGGGCTTGTGGCCCAGTGGCAAAGTGGCGCCAATTAAAAGCAAGAAAGTGGCGTCAACTGAGGAGGCCCAAATTCAAGTTGCATGAAGCCCAACTATTTTAATTAAAATTGGCATTAGGTTTTTATTCTCCCATTCTCTTCTTTATTTTCGGCATTTAGGGTTTTCATCTTCTCTCTTTTCCTCCTTTTCTGAATAAAAGCCGAAAACTCCCTTAAGGATTCTTTCTTTTTCACATTTGTCTGCCCTAGCCTTGCCGAAATTCTTTTTTTTCCTATACCGTTCCTATCACTTCTTTACGTTTGATTTTACTCTTTTCTCTCAATCATCTTCTTCTCAAAAGCCGAAACTTTATAGATCTCTTGAGAGCCGAAACTTTATAGATCTCTTGAGATCATCTTTTCTTTTTGACATTCTCAAAAGCCGAAACTTCATAGATCTCTTGAGATCATCTTTTCTTTTTGACCTTCTCAAAAGCCGAAACTTCATAGATCTCCTAAGATCATCTTTTCTTTTTGACCTTCTCAAAAGCTGAAACTTCATAGATCTCTTGAGATCATCTTTTCTTTTTGACATTCTCAAAAGCCGAAACTTTATAGATCTCTTGAGATCATCTTTTCTTTTTGATCTTCTCAAAAGCCAAAATCTTCTAGGAGTTGCCGAATTCTCTGTAAAGGTAGGTGCGCCGTGTGGATCACACGGCCTGGCCCAAAATACCACATGGCCCAAATCAGTCTAGCCCGTTGATGTGTCTCTAACTAACTATGATCACAATAAAGGTAAGCGCACCTATCGTTTAATAGTATAGTTATGGTAAGACTAGTAATATCGTATCCACAAGGACCAAGAGTACTAGTAATTAATATATTCTTATTATTTAGCCTAATAATTGGAGTGATTTCTTTTAAACTAAAACTAATTAAGAACACGACAAAAAATGAATTGGGAAAATACTTTTAGACAACTTTATGAAATAGACAATACCCAAGGAAGAATCCACCTAGACTTCACTTATTACTTCTGATTCATATGATTTATTCACTTGACTTAATCCGTAGAAATCCCTAATTTATGTTAATATCTCTTTCAAGGCTAAAAACAACTGACTCTAGGTTGATTAATTGAAATCTCTTTCTAATTAAAACCACCATTGTCGCATTAACTCGACCTATGTATTCCCTTTTTAGATTTAACTCTAATCCGACAGATTTATGTCGCCCTATTTCTAAGGTTGCAATCAACGCCGCTTAATTGTGTTGATCTACTCTTAAACAGGGACTTTTGCTCCTCTGAATAAGCATATTCGACTAGAATCAATAACCTGAATTATCAAAACAATAAGAAGAACTCACAATTAAGAATAAGAAAAAGTATTTATCTTATAAATAAAATAATAATAAGATCCATCTAGGTTTCATCCCCTTAGGTATTTAAGGGATTTAGTTCATACTGATAGAGGGAAACATCTTAAAATAAGGAAAACTACAAAACATAAGAAAACCCAAGAACTTCAAGAGAAATTGATAGGAGATCTTCAGTCTCTATGGAGATCCTCCTTCCAAGTTGCTTCCGATGGCTGTCTTCGAGTATTTTCTGTCTTCTACTCTGCGTCCCTCTTTAGATTACCCCCTAGGGTGTTTATATAGGCTTTTGAAGCGTCTTTCTTAGCCTACAAGTAGCCTTTTCCGAATAGAATTAAACTTGGGTTCGGTAGGGACACGCCCGTGTGAAACGCCCATGTGCAAGAGCCTAGGCCGTGCTTGATTCTGCTCGTCACACATGGCCGTGTGGTCTACCCGTGTGCGGAAGTCCAGGCCGTGTTGATTTTTAAGGTAGGCCCATTTTGTCCCTTTTTTGCCTATTTCTCGTTCTTTTTGACTCCCTAAGCTCTCCTGAGTGTAAAACATGAAATTAAAGGATTAGGAGCATCAAATTCATCAAATCTAATGAAAATTCATCCAAAAATAAGCCAAGCATGGGGTTAAAATATGTATAATTTATAGTTTATCAAATATCGCCACACTTAAACCTTTGCTTGTCCTCAAGAAAAATCCTCAACTCACAATTAAAATTAACTTCCTCAATTCATAATCCTTATTAATAATATTTCATCATAATTAATAGATAATTCATACATTGATAATTTAACTAAAAGGGTCTTAAAGATTTAAACAATCTAAATGTAACATCATGAATTAATGGGTCTATGCGTTTAGTATAGGAATATGTTTAATATGTTAATTTAGGTGAAAGGGGTCTAAATTTGGGCATAAAATTAGGCAAAGGCCCAGATTAAATTATTTTAAGGTGGCATCATTAACAATTAAAAAGGAACAAGTTTTGGGTCGCAAGGAGCCCATGTTTTTAGGCCAATTTCGGCACTTTAAATGAAGATAGGGTGACGCCACACACAAGGAATTAGGGGCTCAAATATTAAGTTTAATGAGGCCCAAATCTTTTAATTTAAGTGAGTTAAATTTCGGCACTAGGGTTAGTAGAGGTGGACGGCTACAAGGCTCAAAAATAGGAGAAATTATGTGGATTTTATAAGTGATAATATCATAGATAAAAAGGAGAAAAGTTAGGAGCTTATCTTCAAGGGAAGTGTTAGCCGAAAATCCACCACCTAGAGGAGTGTAAAATTCGGCTACTACATGGCAAAGAGGGAAATTTCCCCTCTCTTTTAGCTTGAATTTTAAGGGTGTTTTCGATTTTTAGCAGTAGGTGCCGAAATAACTATAAATAGGGGGGCTAGCTCCTTGATTCTGACACTGAAAACCCTAAATTCCTCTCCCATTGTGCCGAAATTCCCTAGCCTCTCCCTCTCCAATTTCTTTTCTCCAATTTCTTCAAAAGCCGAAACTCTTCTCCACTTTTTCCTCCTTGTGCCGATTTCTCTAAAAAGCCGAAGCATCCATAGTCTTTTCTTCTATTCATCCTATTTGAGAATTAGTTCTATACTTCCGGCATTTAAATCTTCCATTGGCATTGCCGAATTCTCTCTCTAGTGCTAGCCGAATCTCCTATGCTAAGGTAAGTGTCGATTTTTGATTAGTTCTCATGATCTATTCCCGGTTTTTGAAAGACAAAAACCAAAAGCTAATAGTTTAATGGTTTTATGATGGGCGGCAATTCGAGATTTGAAGGAAGCTTGGTCAATTAGATCTAAAAGCCGAAAATAGCTAGTCTCCACTTTCGGGATTTTTAAGGTAAGTAGATTTTCCTAGATTTCTATTAGATTGCATCATTATATACAAGATCTTAATGCTATAATGAGGATTAACGATTAAATATTGTGATAGTAGTTCTGATAAGGACTTGTGATGGAATTAAATATGGATCAAGCAAAGGAGAAAATTCCTAAGTTTAAGAAAAGAGCAGCATCTACCATTCGAGATCGGCCACTTGGTTGTGGACCGGCTTCTGAACAACCCCTTAGGCAGATAGCAGTAGTGTCAATTAAGGATAGTGTCGACATAGAAAGCATCGTTTTATCGGTAACCAGGTGTGTAGATCTCTAACACGCTACTAATAAACTTGTATGTATGTTTATTTATATATGTTATGGGCTAAAAAGCCGGAATGAGGCTGTCTAGACAGTCGAATGGAACCCTAAAAGGGTTAGGCAAATATGCCAGGTACGTAAACATAGAACTCCCTATATGTATCGAAAAGTATATATGTCTGTATGATGTTTTCTTTATGTATGTATGCATGGGGTGGGAATGATGATATTGAAGGGGAAGTGCATGATAGGTCACTTGGTGATCGGTGGTAGAAATCCCACATAATTTAAATGTAAGGTCACATAGTGATCGGTGGCGATGCCACGTTAAATGATTCCTAATTAATAGGAATAGGCAGTACTGCTGTTGTTTTGGTGTGTAGCGGATGGAGGGTTGATTGTAGAAATTCCCAAGGTGTGATGGTTGGTACGGGATGGTGTGTAGAGAATGGAAACCTAGGATAGGTTGGGTTTTTTTTTCATTATTTATTGTTTATCATGTGATTATGATTGATACCTTTATGTATGGGCCAGGGCCCATAATGTGTTTGTGGGCTCGGGTCGTTGTGTGTTTTGAGATTTATACATTGAGTCTTGGTGACTCACGCTTTTCTTTTCTCTACTCTTCCAGATGAGCAGTAAATCGTTGACATGGGAGCCGAGACGGACTCGAGGGGCCATCAAGCTTTATTTCTACAAATTATATTTTTTTGGGATTTCTTTAAGTTTTATTTCATTTTTACTTGGAATTATCAATGTAATAAGGCCCCACAGTTTTATCCAATTAAGTAGTTTTCAATGTTATGCAACTTAAGAATTTATGACAAGGTTTATTTTTATTTATACTTAATAATAATACAAAGGATTTTATATTTTAAAATGACACTTATTTATCCAAGGAATATCCAATTGACTTACAATTTCTATAACAAACAAAGCAAAAGTTTTCAAGGTACAAGCCGTGACATGCCAGATCCGGTCGAAACGCATGGGCCAGGTTTGGGGTGTTACACTAAGTCACAAATTTTGTAGCACAGAAAACATAGGTGTTTCCCTCTATAAATAATTACCTTTGATTCAAAACCGACAAGAATTTACATCCTCACGATTCACTCAAATCACTGAATGTGTTTAAGGTTCAAATTAAGCACTCAAAATTCAAACATGAAAAGCTATTGCCATAGGCTTGCATGAAAATCAAATCTCCACCACTATAAAATGAGATGATACACAAATCAAAAGGTCTTTAAAAGGGTTGTAATGGGGCTTGGGTTAAAGTTGTGGATAAGGGCTGAATTAGAGGGTTAGAATCGAGATTGAATTGACCATTTACCTAACTAGAAAAATAACTAATACTGAATGATTAAATAATTGAACTTATCACTAATAACACGAGCTTCTTCTCATAGTGTAAAATTAACGATTTAAGCTTAAATAACATAGAACTAAGTAATGATATATATATATATTGAAGAATAAGAACAAGTATTTATAACAACTGAAATAAAGAACATAGTTAGGCAACTGCTCAAATCAAATCTCGACAAAAAGGAGCTAAAAGAATAGGAAAAATTCTCAATGAATCAAAAAGAATAGGTCCTGGGTTAATATTAAGGATAAATCAAGAAACGGCTTATTAGGATCAAAGGGGTTTATTAGGGGTTAATTATGAGGGTAGGCTTTTTATGGAGTAAGTGGGTTAGATCTTAGGTGCCTTTATCATTTCAGTATGTCAAATTAAAAGTGTGGTCTCGACATGCATAATCGAAGCAAGTTCTAGAATAACAAATCAATATTGACACACTCATAATCAATAAAGTGAGCAAGAAAAATATAAACTCTAAATCAACAAAATTTATGGTTTTTGATGTCAACCTTGCAAATTTCAGACTTCAAAGTAATATCTAAATTTAGGGAAACAACCTAATAAATTTTTAATTCTGAAAATAGACTTATCATGCTTGATTCTCTAATGTCTTAAAGTTTAAACTATCAATGCACAATTATCTATGACTTAATCCAAAGCATATCAATAAAAATAATGAGTTAATAGAAATTTCATTCTAATTGTAATATGAGAAAATTACTTAAGAACAAGACATAATTCAGGGATTTTCTAATAATACTATAATTAACCTCCCCACACTTAAGATGTACATTGTCCTCAATATACAAAGATAGATAATAGTAATATAGTAATAAAATCATAAGATAGGGAGAGTGAAACTTCCTGAATTTTGGATGGAGTCAATGAAAAGAAACCTGATAAATTTGGGCAGAGGTGAAGTGGGGAGGATACTTCAGCAGCACCTCGAACCTTTTGCCATCGAATTAATGAAGCAGCCGGCATGAACTTATGGTACCTTAAGCTAAATCTAAATGGTATGAAGAATAAGAACAACATAATAAAGAAAATGAAAATAAAAATAAATAATGGAAAATAGATATGATTTCAAAAATAAAGAGGAAAAAGAGTGACCAACGGTGGCAAGGATGGTGGATGGTGTGGTGGTGGTGTAAAGAAGGAATAAGGGAAAGGGGGAAAGGGAAAAGAAGGAAGAAAGACAATGGGAAAAGAAAAGGGAAAAGGGGGTTTTCAGGCTGGGGAAGAAAGGAGGAGGGAAGAAAGTGGAGGAGGAGGGCAGTGGTCAGAAAGGGGTATGGTGGCTAGGGTTTAAGGGATGAAGATTTGGGGAAGAAAGTGAACAGAAGAGGGGGTTTATATAGAGATTGGGACACATGGTCGTGGCCCATGCCCATGTACACTGGGCGTGTTAGGTCACATGGTCGAATCGTACGGCCGTGTGGTACTTTGTTCGTTTCTTCCACGCCTGTGTAGAGGTATCCACGCCCATGTTGATTGATCAGAATCGACCACGGCTTATAGGCACGGGCGTGTCTCACGCCCGTGTGGTTTACTCAATATTGCCAACGGTTTTAAGGCACACCTGTGTGGATTTATTGCTTCCCGTATGCTTTAGTTAGTGTTGACCACAATCGTATCGCATGACCGTGGCATTTTATAGCAGCCCGTGTTTTGGGGAAAATTTTCGTCCTATTTTCACACGATTGTCGCCACTCCGGTGTACCTACTCGTGATGTCCACACTGCCACGCTCGTGTGTGAGACCGTGTGGATAGGGAAACCTGCGCCTATTTGGTTAGTTTTTAGTTAGATACTACAAATCGAAAATATGGGCGTTAGTGAGGTTAGTGCTCGGGTTGCCTCCCAAGAAGCGCTCGTTTAAAGTCTTAATCTAAACTTACCTCTCATTCGCATACTCATGGTGGTTCGAGGAGTTGACACTCCTCTCTCCTGCTATCGGTTCTATTATTAATGTACAGTTTGACTCGAGTAGTGTTTACCTTAAAAGTGTCGAACTTAAGATTAGTTACCTCAATTGTTCCGTATGGGAATACATTGAGCACCGTGAAAGGGATCGCTCCATTTG
This sequence comes from Gossypium australe, assembly GCA_005393395.2. Classification (NCBI taxonomy): domain Eukaryota; kingdom Viridiplantae; phylum Streptophyta; class Magnoliopsida; order Malvales; family Malvaceae; genus Gossypium; species Gossypium australe. Next base: position 4,233,631 of record CM016619.1, on the reverse strand, counting down.
TATTAAGGGCTGAAGTGGTGATTCGAGGGTCTGTTCTATCCAACAATACTTGATCCCCGATCTTAAATTGGTTTGTCTCATCCATAAGTTTGTCATGGAGTTGCTTTGGTTCATCGTGTACCTTAAATTTCTCTTTATAGTGTGGTTGCCATTCATCTAGTTCCTCGATCTGGAGCCTTCGTTCCTCATGAACAATTTTATTCTCAATATGAAAGCTAGGCCATGGCTCTATCAACTTTTCCCGAGGGTTTTCCTACAAAGAAGACTGAACATTAAGTTTACTTACATTAACAGGACCTGTATCATCTTGATCACTAGATATTTTGTCCGAATCACGTGTTTTGAGTTTAATCCTATCATCACCTACACGAAGTATTAATTCCCCTGTATCGATATCGATAATGGTCCTAGCAATTGCTAAAAAGGGTCATCCTAAAATTAAAGGAACATCACTATCCTCATTCATGTCTAAAACAACAAAATCTATTGGGAATATGAATTTATCAATTTTTACTAGCACATCTTCAATTATACCCCTAGTAACTCTAATGGTTTTATCAGCCAATTTGATAAACCGTAATTATAACATATTTTAATCCCACATTTAGCTTACTTTTGGATGATTTATCCCTCGATTTATATAAAAAGGTGCTCTTAATCCTTTCTTTTCATGTCTTATACCCAGGAAAGCACCCGAGGATGAAAAGAGCATAAAACGGGCCAAAACGGAGTAAATGGGCCATATCACGAAATCGACACAGCCTGGCCCAAAGACCACACAGCCGTGCCTTGTCAAGCATCTAGAACATCGCCTTACCCTCGAGTCACACGACCGTGCCTCATTAAAGAAGTCTGAACACGGCTTAAAGACTAGTCACACGGGCGTGTGACATGGTCGTGTCCCTGTCGTGGCAAAGAGAAATTTCATTCGGAATTGGATACTTTGGGGCGAAGAAACACATTCCAAGAGCCTATATAAACCCCCATAAGTGCCACCTTAAAGGGGGCGGTGAAGCTAGGCCAAGGAGCCAAGCCGAAAAGGTCAGAATTGTGGGAATCACTCGAAGTTAGCCAGTTGATCCATCGCAAGAAGCTGGAATTCTACTCAAGACGGCGGATTTCTCCTTCAATTCCTTCAGGGAGTTTTAGGGATTTCTTATGTTTTGTTTTACATTTTCTCTTGAGATGTTTTATTTATTTGTTATGAACTAAACCTTTCAGATACCTGAAGGGGATGAAACCTAGATGAATCTTGTTATTGATTTCTGAATTATATGATAAATACTTAGTTTGTTCTTAATTATGTGTGCTTAATCCAAATTTGATGTGCTTAGGTGGAGGAGGAATAGACCCTGCCTAAGAGTAGATCTAGCATAATTAAGCGGAGTTGATCGCACGCCTAGAGATAGGGTGACGAGATTTTGCCAGATTAGGGTGAAACCTAATATGGGAATCCATAGATCAATTTACTGCTATTCTAGGGGGTTATTATTTGAGAAAGAGATTTCCGTTAATTAACCTAGGGTGAGACGTTATTCGCCTCGAGAGAGGGTTTAATATATGTTAGGGAGTCCTATGGACCAAACTAAGTGAATAAATCGTATGGTTCAGTGTTAGACAACAAGTGAAGTCTAAGTGGATTCTTCCTGAGGGTATCGTCGTGATCAACTGAGTTTTCCTTCAAGTTATTTTCCAATTCATTCTTTTTGTCTTTGCGTCTTAGTTTAGTAGTCGTTAATTTAGACTAAAGAAACTCCACTTTATTTTAGGCTAAATAATAAAAAGAAAGCTAGTATTAGTACTTTTATTTCCTTTGGGTTCGACAATCCTGTCTTGCCTAAACTATACTACTGTTCGATAGGTACAATTGCCTTTAATTGTTGTCAGAGTTAGTTTCCAGGTTCGATCTCATTCATTATAAATTTTAAAACTCGACACAGTGGTCAAGTATTTGGCGCCGTTGCCGGGGAACTAAAATATTAGGAAAGCTCTATTTTTATTACTTTAGCCATTATTTTTATTTTTTCGCAATTTACTTTTATTTTTATTAGGTTAAAATTTGATTTTGATAAATTTTCTCTCTTCTCCTAGCAGGTACCTCTAGTTTATGACTAGAAGGAACCCGAGAGGACCTTTGGTATACGATAGTGAAATTGAAGCTACCGTTCGTAGGACTCGCAGAGAAATCAGGCGAGCCCTAAATTACACAGAGGAAGATCAAGGAGGCAGATCCAATCCTACTGAAGGGATGGACGAGAATAACCCACAACCACATGATGTGGGGGAAAACAATGCTCCACGTACTATGTTTGATTATGCTAAACTACATTTAACAGGAGCAGAATCGAGTATTCTTAGGCCTGCTCTAACTGGTAATAATTTTGAATTAAAGCCTAACACAATACAAATGATTCAACAGTTTGTTCAATTTTATGGTTTGCAGGAAGAAGATCCAAACACTCATATAGCTAACTTTTTAGAGTTCCGCGATACCTTCAAAATAAATGGTGTTTCTGATGCCATACGTCTTCGGTTATTCCCTTTTTCATTAAGGAATAAAGCCAAACAGTGGTTAAACTCATTACCACGAGGATCAATCACTACATGGGAACAAATGATCGAAAAATTTTTATTGAAATATTTCCCACCAGCTAAAACGGCCAAACTACGAAATGATATCTCTTCTTTTGTGCAGATGGATTTAGAGACATTATACGATGCATGGGAGAGATACAAGGATCTCTTGAGAAAGTGTCCACACCATGGTTTACCCTTGTGGCTACAAGTCCAAACATTCGATAACGGTGTAAACCCCTCAACGAGACAACTAATCGATCCAGCCGCCGGTGGAACCCTTAACAACAGAACTCCTGAAGCAGCCTACGAATTCATTGAAGAGATGTCACTAAATAACTATCAGTGGCAAGTGACAAGGACAAAACCGATAAAATCAGCCAGAGTTTACAACCTCGATGCAGTGACTACACTATTAACACAGATAGAGATGATAAATAAAAAGCTTGATAGTTTGTGTTCTTCGCAGGTACACCCAGTCATGTAGTGCAACGCAAGTGGAACTGTAGCGAATCCTGAGTACCCACCCTACCAACCGGGAGCAGAGAGCGAACAGATGAACTATATAGGTAATAATTTTAGATCCAATAATAATCCTTATAGTAATACTTACAATCCAGGTTGGAGGAACCACCCAAATTTTTTGTGGGGAGGTCAAGGAAATCAAAGAAATCAAAAGAAACAACCTCATCAAAACTTCCAAAATCAGCCCTATCCGCAAGAGAAGAAGCCAAACCTCGAAGAGATGCTGACAAAATTTATGGCAAACACGGAAAATCGTTTCCAAGAAAATGAGAAAACACTTAAAGATCGACAAGTGTCGATGGAAAAACTTTCTAATTCAGTCAAAGAAGTCACTAATGCAGTCAGTCAACTTGCAAAGTTAATGGTAGAACGACCGCAAGGACGTCTACCAAGTAACACTGAGATTAACCCAAAGGAGCAAATTCAAGCCATCACAGCTTAAGAAAGTAAAGGGTTAGACGAACCAAATGAAGAGGTAGACGAAGGTAAAATAGAGGTAGCACAAGAAGAGCCAAAACCGGTAATCAAATAGTACCAACCTCGCATACCTTATCCTGAAGTGATGAAAAGAGACAATTCAGAAGAATAGTTCAGTAAGTTTCTTAAACTTTTAAAGAAATTACATATTAATTTACCTCTTCTTGAAGCTCTTTTTCAGATGCCAGACTCGAGAAATTTTTTAAGATAGCTCTTGACAAACAAACGCAAATTAGACGAAGAGCACCATGTGGAATTAAACGCAGCATGCTCAACAATGTTACAGAATAAACTACCGCGAAAGTTAAAAAATCCAGGGAGTTTTACAATTTCATGTGTAATTGGTAGTTTAACTATTGATAATGCGTTAGCTGATTTAGGGGCAAGCATAAATGTCATGCCTTATACATTGTTCAAACGACTAGGTTTAGGGAATCCCAAACAAACTAGGATGCGTATTCAATTAGCTGATAAAACTGTTAGAATTCCTAGGGGCGAAGATGTTCTTGTCAAAATTGATAAATTTGTTTTCCCAGTAGATTTTGTTGTCTTAGACATGGATGAGGATAATTCAATCCCCTTAATTTTAGGAAGACCATTCCTAGCAACTACCAGGACTAAAATTGTTGTTGGTACAGGGGAACTCATTCTTCGTGTAGGTGACGAATCAATAAGTTTTCAAGCTCTTAACTCGGCCAGGACAACAGTCGATGAAGGTAAGAAAGTCACTTCAACTGATAATCAAATTGTTCAAATATCATCGCAGGAAACACCACAAGAACACAACCCTGAGCCAAATCATAAACCCCAAGCTAACAAAGAAGGATTATATAAGAAACGAATCCTAGGGGTTGACAAACTAGAAAAGCAGAAGACACACGTCAAAGAAGAACAGGAACCACACGAAATAACACCAGAAGAACCACCAGAAGAACTCGTAGGGACATCAAATCACTTCAAAATAAGAGACCAGGTACTGATAGACAAAATAAATCCTCGCATCGCCACAATAGACCTGAAAGCAAAGGGAGAAATTCCTCTCAAGGTACACAATATCTTCCCCCACGGAATAGTCGAGGTAAGCAATCCAATGTTAGGCACTTTTAAGATAAACACTTCTCGACTTAAACTTTATCAAGAAAATAGAACTTAAAGTACAAGGGAAGATATTCAAACCTTTAAACCTCCCTGATTTTTTCTCACGAGAAAAGTCTAGCTTAAGACTATAAACGAGCGCTTCTCGAGAGGCAACCCGAGCATTAACACCATTTACTTTCAAATTTATTTCCTTCTTTCTTTTCTGAACATCTAGTTTTAAACTAAAAAAAAAAGGCAGAATTCCAGACCACAAGGTCTTACACACGGCCGTGTTTGTGACCGTGTGGACCACTAGCATCTCCGTACTGACATATCAGAGGCCGTACGGATCAAATCCCAACTAATTTCAACATCACGGATCCAACCACCACCACACGGGCACCGACAAAGTGGCACGACCGTGCCCCACAACCGTGTGAAGCTGCTGACTTACCAAGCACGGGTAGAACACGCCCGTGTCCCGCAACCATGTCAACACACTGACTTCTCGAACACGGGCGTGATTGACTGAAACACGGGCATGGTGAAACAACACGCATGGACATACGGCCGTGCGATTCGACACACCCTCAAGACCACGGGCGTGGGAACGTGCCAAACTTGAGTCTCTATTTAAACCCTACAGCCCTTCCCTTCCTCCCCAGCTTCTTTCTCCCTTCTTTTTCTTTCAAAAATTCTTTTCTTTACTAAAGGTATCTAGACTCTTGAGCTACACTAAAAATCATGCCTAAGAAGCGTAAAAAGGTAAGCATAGTCTCCACAAAGGAGACCCTACACATAAGTTCATGCCGGCCGCTTCATCCAAACACCAAGCCAAGGGTCTTTGAGACCATTTAGTTTCTATTTTTCTTCTCTCTTTTGCTTCAATTTCCTTCTCTTTGACAATCTTATGTTTAGTTTAGTTTAACTTATTTTAGTTTCTTAGTGTCAGGTTTGCCATGCTGCTAGGGAATCACGCCACTTCCGCCACCGCCAGTACCTCCGCCGCCCTAGAAGTCACACCCACCTCGTGAACCATCCATCAATAAGGACTCTCCGGTCCATCCACCTTTTGTTTTATTTTTATTTTCCTTCTTAGTCTCCTTTCCTTTTTCTTTCTTGTTTTAAATTATACATTTAGGTTATTTTAAATGTGTCTTAATAATCCCTGGCTAATCCTTTACGAGCTCCCCAATTTCTTCATCTAGCACAGGTTCGTCATCCAGACCAACCTCTTCAAACATACACACCACGACCTCTACCATCCTCCAGGGACACCATCCAAAATTCAGGGAGTATTCTTTCCCCTTCTCTTTTGATTTATCCCATGAATGTTATATCTATATTTGTACATTGAGGGCAATGTACATCTTAAGTGTGGGGGGGTGAATATTTATCTAAAGAAGGGCCTAACTTTCTGCATTATTCTCAAATCTGGCCAAATTTTTTTCATTATTCTCAAATCCCTGAATTTAGTCTTGTTTTTAAGTAAACTTTTCATATTACTAATTAGGATGAAATTTCTGATGGTTTATGATTTCTATTGATATGTTTTAGATTAAGTCATAGTTAATTGTGCATTGATGATTAAATTAGAAGAATATTAGAGAATCAAGCATGATAAGTCTATTTTTCAGAATTAAAATCTTTGCTAGGTTGTTAAACTGAATCTGAATATTATCTTGAAATTTGAAATTTACAAGGTTGATGTCAAAACACCCATAATTTTTCTGAGATTTTGAGCCTTATAAAGCAATATTCTTTTTCATGCTCACTTTATTGATTATGAGTGTGCCAACTTGGAACTGTTATTCTAGAACTTGCCCCGATTATACATGTTGAGACCACACCTATGATTTGATATACTGAGATGATAAAGGCACCTAGGATTTAACCCACTCACTCCAATAAATAGCCTACCTTAACAACTAACCCCTAGTAAACCCCGTTGATCCTAACAACCCTTTTTATTGACTCACCAGCTAATATTAACCTAAAACCCCTTTGTATTTGTTATCACCATTCCTTTTGACTACCCTCATATCGAGATTTGATTTGATGTGTTGTCTAGCTATTTCATTCATTATTATGTAATATTATTAGTTTGTTCTTAAAAAAATCGAAGTCTTTTCATTATTAGTTCTATAATTAAATGAGCTTACATGTTAAAATTCCACATCTTGAGGAAAAAGCTCGTATTATTAGTTTTCAATTGATGTAATTAATTAGGATTAGTTCAAATTTTGTTAGTTAGGCAATTCGTCAAGTCAGTCTCGATTCTAACCCTCTAATTTAGCCTTTATCCACAGGCAATTCGTCAAGTCAGTCTCGATTCTAACCCTCTAATTTAGCCTTTATCCATACCTTTAACCCTAGCCCCGTTACAACCATGTTAAAGACCTTTTGATTTGTGCATCATCTCATACTACAGTGGTGGAGATTTGATTTTCAGGCAAGCCTATGGGATTAACTTTTCAGGTTCGACTTCTGAGAGCTTAATTTTGAACCTTAAACACCTCGAGTGGTTTGAGTGAATCCTTAGTGAGGATGTCAATCCTTGTTGATTTTGAATCAAAGGTAAATTATTTAGATAAGGGGAGACACCTACGTTTTTGTGATACAAATGTATGACTTTGATTGTTTGAATCTTTAGGACTCTTCGAGTTAGATCATCCATGTATAAATTATCTATGAATTATGATAAAGGCATTGTTGATAGGAATTGTGAATTATGGAAAGTTCGTTTTAATTGTAAGTTGAGAATTTTGCTTGAGGACAAGCAAAAGCTTAAGTGTGGGGGTATTTGATAAACCGTAATTATAACATATTTTAATCCCACATTTAGCTTACTTTTGGATGATTTATCCCTCGATTTATGTAAAAATGTGCTCTTAATCCTTTCTTTTCATGTCTTATACCCAGGAAAGCACTTGAGGATGAAAAGAGCATAAAACGGGCCCAAAATGGAGTAAATGGGCCATATCAAGAAATCGACACGGCCGTGCCTTATCAAGCATCTAGAACACGGCCTTACCCTCGAGTCACACGGTCGTGCCTCATTAAAGAAGTCCGAACACGGCTTAAAGACTAGTCACACGGGCGTGTGACATGGCCGTGTCCCTGTCGTGGCAAAGAGAAATTTCATTTGAATTTGGATACTTTGGGGGGAAGAAACACATTCCAAGAGCCTATGTAAACCCCCTAAGTACCACCTTAAAGGGGGCGGTGAAGCTAGGCCAAGGAGCCAAGTCAAAAAGGTCAGAATTGTGGGAATCACTCGAAGTGAACCAGTTGATCCATCCCAAGAAGCCGGAATTCTACTCAAAACGGCGGATTTCTCCTTCAATTCCTTCAGGGAGTTTTAGGGATTTCTTATGTTTTGTTTTATCTTTTCTCTTGAGATGTTTTATTTATTTGTTATGAACTAAACCCTTCAGATACCTGAAGGGGATGAGACCTAGATGAATCTTGTTATTGATTTCTGAATTATATGATAAATACTTAGTTTATTCTTAATTATGTGTGCTTAATCCAAATTTGATGTGCTTAGGTGGAGGAGGAATAGACCCTGCCTAAGAGTAGATCTAGCAAAATTAAGCAGAGTTGATCGCACGCCTAGAGATAGGGTGACGAGATTTTGCCGGATTAGGGTGAAACCTAATATGGGAATCCATAGATCGATTTACTGCTATTCTAGGGGGTTATTATTCGAGAAAGAGATTTCTGTTAATTAACCTAGGGTTAGACATTATTCGCCTCAAGAGAGGGTTTAATATACGTTAGGGAGTCCTACGGTGTAACACCCTAACCCATATCCGTCGTCGGATTAGAGTTACGGGCATTACTAAACCAAATACTAGACATTTCGTAATATCAAAATTAATTATTGGAAATTTTGATAACATTTCAAACCATTGTGAAATAAATGTATAAGCCATCTAATATCAATACATCAGCATGCATACCATACATATGTTCATTCACATTACTTGATATCTAATTAAATTCAAAGAGCAAGTCACTAATCATGCACTCACATATAATGAAATGACCGAATAGATATATGGCCTTATATCATGTAACGAATATATCTACTACTCACTAAATATTCATCTTAAAATCAATAATGGATATATATAACTTATCTAATGTCAAACCATTCACCTATATATATCACAAATGATATCATTAAATAATATACTCATTCCATCGAAATGAATTACATTTCAAAATACAAATTCATTTGTTACACATAAATCTCTTATCACATTCGGCATTGCTCATCAACCATGTATATATCTATATATATATTCCATAATTAATCCATACTAAAGTCTCAAATTGGCATACCCGTATATCATATAATTTAATACTTTTATTTAAAGTATATCATTTAGCAAAATCATACATTATGATACCCTAGAATTAGGGGTTATGCGTTTAGTGCATAATTCAAGTGTTGATAGGTTTAATGGATGGGTAGAGGTGTTTTAAGGGTTTTTAGAACTCTTGGATGAAGGTGAAAGCTTTGGGAAAATAATGGATTTTAAGTGAAAAAGGGGAAGCTAGGCTAAGGAGGCCTTAAGGGAAATTTGTAAGGGAGTTGTGACATAAGAACCAGTTTGGTAAAGTGGCTGCAAGGCGCCACTTAAAGCCCATGCAAGTGACGCCTTATGCAAGGTGTGAGGGCCAATGTTCGAATCACGTTGGCAGCATAAGGTGGGGTTTTATTTTGCTTATGCGTCAAGACAGGGAAGGGGGAGGTTGGACGGCAATTGGACTTCTAATTGGATGATGATTAAGCTTATTTATTCTTTTAAAATCCGGCTAAGAGTAGGGTTTATGTGGATTTAGTTGTTTTTTTTATGATAATTGAGGTTTTATTTTATTTAGTTTAGATAAGTAGATAGGAGATTAATGAGAAGATAATAATTGTTTTATTTTACCTATTTTGAATGAGTAGCATAGAGATTAAATAGGTGATTAGTAAAAGATAATGGATGTTTTATTTTATGTATTTAGAATGTGTGATATGGAGATAAAGGAAGAGATTAATTTGGATTTTGATAAGAGGGAGATTTAGTGGCCGAATATGGGACTCTAGGAGCTTGTATTTTCGGCTTTGTAGTGTGGTTTGAGTAGTGCCAAATTTCAGTTAGTGCATTAGGTGATTCCTCTAACCTTCCTCTCTTCTTATTCTTTTTCTTTCTACTTTGATTCTGTATCTTTTCTTATATGACCGAATACTCTATTTGCAACTAGAGTCTTTGCCGAATCCTCCCAAGCCTCCCTATTCTTCTTTTCTTTCTTATAACTTCAACTCCACACCGATTCCTTGATAGCCGACTTCTCCATCACCATTTAAAAGGCTTAACCGAAACCTCTCCACCATCATTCACCATTGCCGACTTTCCTTTGGTGAGCCATAGTCGAATCTTTATATGAACCTCCTTACCACTTCTTTTCATCTCTTGCTTTTATCTAAGCCGAAAGTTGAGAGCCTAACTCCATTTCTCCTCTGTGGCCGAATATAGGATGGTGATCTCGAGGATTGATCGTTAGTGGTAAGCAACATAGTGGTAAGTGATCTTCTCTTTTAGTAATCGATTTTATCTTCATGGGAGTGCCGAATCAAGTGTTTGGCCTTGATTTCTATGGATGGCCGAATGCCCTTTAAAGCCATAAGTGATATGTTCTTTTGTGTGTAGCCGAAGGAGGGGAGCGTTAAAGGAGTCTTGCAGGATTCGACTACTCAAGGTAAGGTGGTATGTGTTAGTCGGCCAAGGGCCATTCTCCTAGATTATTGCTAATAGCCGAATCTGACATGTGGTTAAGCAGGGAAATCGACGACTTCAGGTACAATCAAAGATTTCGGGATTTAGACGAGTTAGGAGCAATCGACAGGAACAAGTGGTGTTTCGGGATCTAAATAAGCTAGGTAAGTGATTCATGATATTCGGCCATAGGCCATTTTTGGCATACAAGTGATGACCAATCTTTGCTATGGTTAGTTAGGGACAAGTCGACATAAGTAAGCCAACCTTCGGGATTCATGATTATTTTGGTAAGAATATTTAGTAGGTGTAGATTCGATTCGATATGTTTAGATTAAAGTATTAGTGATTAACCTTTTGATTCTGATTAAGTGGTCTGTGATGGACGCAAATGCCAGTCAAGGAGGACAAGGGGTAGCTTCTATCCCTAAGTTTAAGAGGAGAGCAGTCTCTGCAGTTCGGGATTGGCCACCGGGGTGTGGGCCAGCGTTAGAACAGCAAAGTAGGCAGATAGCCGTAGTGTCGCTTAGCGATAGTATCAGGATCGAAAGCGTAGTTCTTCTGATTATTAGGTGTGTAGTTAGCCTACTGTTTTTCGGGTATATGATATGTATGTGATATGTGTGTATGTGTTATGAATATGTTAATAAGTGCAGTGATCTTCATGATATGGATACCCTCATGGGGTATGTCGATAATCCGGTAAGTACCAAATCTGATGAATGTGATTGTTAATATGAATATGTGACGATATGCTTGATGAACATGCTCATGCATCATTATGTTATGTCACTATTTTATGTTGCATGTGCATGGGTGGGACATGATTATGAAAGAAGGACAGGGTGTACTTCGAGTACGTGGTTGATATAGGCTTTGTGCCATATCGTGGTTAATGATGGCTCTTTGCTCATCGTGGTTTTGATGCTAGCTTCGGCTACATCGTGGATTGACGCTGACTGAGGTCGCATTGTGAATTATTTGCGATTAAGTTCGCGTGGATGGCATTTGTTGCCAAAATGGATGTGTAGCGGTTGGAGGGTGATTTAGTAATCCCCTGGTGTGTGGTAGGTTGGGTACGGGGGTGTGTAGAGGATGGACCCTAGGCTGGGTTGGGTGCATTGTGCATAAATCTGTTTGATATGTGAAAATGGGCCAAGCCCAAAGTGATACGTGGATTAATGTGAAATGGGCCAAGTCCAGTAAGTGAAGTGGATAAATGTGGTAATGGGCCAAGCCCAGTATGTGGAAACACGTGGTTAAATATGTTATTAGCCGATATGTGGTATGGATATGGGCCAAGCCCAAATTATGGAATTATGTGAACAAGTTGAATTATTATCTGATATGTGATCTGATGATGGGCCAAGCCCAATAAGTGAAATAATGAGATTAAGTGCATTGATATCTGATATATGGGTTAATATGTGGTTTATATGTGGGTGGAATTCAGTGGCCTAATTGCACACTGAGTCTGTTGACTCACCCGAATTTTTAATCAACCTTACAGGTGATGCTTGGACCGGGTTGGAGAGGATACAAAGGTGGCCATGCAGAAGTTATTTTTATGCCATGCAGAAGTTGATTTTCTTATTTTTATACATATTTTATTATCAGTATTTTGGGAGTTTATTTGATGTAATAAGGGCCACATATAGTAGTTGGAAACTTTAATTATGGTTTTGAAGTTTAATTTATTATTAAACTAATAATGGGAAATATTTTTGAATCAATTCTATATTATAACAGTTTATGTAAAAGTTTTAATCCGGGAATTTGTAACAACTAAATCTTTAATGGGCTTTTAAATACACAATGTTTTACCAAAGAAAATAAATTTATGCGTTTTCACCTTTAAGTCAAAATCTTCGCAAACGTTTTCCGCAGTGACATACCAGATCCGGTCAAGGCTCGTGGGCCGGGTTTGGGGGTGTTACATACATCCATGCTATTAATGTTAGGACTTACACGACAATTCATACCCATACGTATTTCATATGAAAAACTATTAACCAAAATGCAATATAAAATTTATACAAAATCAAGTTGATGAACCCAATTATCACGCATAGCATAGTATTGAATAAACTCGCAAGATAAGCTTATATTTACTTTGAAACATACATAGTAATGGCACAAAATTCAAGCATAATCAACCCTTACTTGATTTCAAAAGTATAGCCATTTTCACATGGCTTTTTACGTATATATGCCATTCAACAAAATAGGCTATAAGAGACCTAGTCTATACATGCCATGAATTTCAAAAGAGCTATTACTTATAAGATACGAAGGTTTGGTGATAGTGCAATTGACTCCGACTCCGATCCCTGGGCTCAAGCTTCGAGTTCAAGAATCTATAAAACAATGTAATCAACACACCAAGTAAGCTTGTAACACCCTAAACCCGGCCCACAAGCCTTGACCGGATCTGGTATGTCACGGAGTAAAAACGTTTTGGAAGGTTTTCGAATTTACAATGGAAATTTTCAATTTGTTGGGGTAATAAAATGGTGTTTGCTAAAACTCAAGTGGATTGATTTGATAAATACGATTGAGTTGAAAACCCTTTTCTTTTTTTTTCTTTTTTTGAAACCATTTAATCATTTAAATTTTTAAAACATTATAGTTATCGATAACTTAGAAAATTTTGTTACCCGATGGTAACATTTTTGAAAACGCATACGAGTACTTATTTTGAAAACGTTACTTTTAACCGATTTACGTAACAGTTCATAAGTTCATCAGTCATATAATAAAGTAAAAACAACTACCTAAACATCCAAAATAATAAGCGGCCATATTACAACCCAATCGAAATTTAATGAATAATAAACTTAAAGCGGGCAAAATAAAATTTCAAGTCCACAGAACAAACATGGCCGCCTCGAGTCCTCCCCGGCTCCATCTCCGCGATCTACTCACCTGCAAGATGATATGGGAAGGGGTGAGTCACCAAGACTCAGTGTGTAAATCCCCAACCCGAAAATACCACTCATACACAAGATATTAGTATGACATGCAATTATGCAACCCAACCTAGCCATCCATGCTCCTTTTTCTACCCCGTGTGGTACCAAACCACTGGTGGTGCCAAACCACTGGTGACTTAAAGTCACGATATCCGTCAATACTTGTGGTGCCAAACCACTGGTGACTTAAAGTCACGGTATCCGTCAATACTTGTGGTGCCAAACCACTGGTGGTGCCAAACCACTGGTGACCCGAAGTCACAATCAAATGATGGGGCCAACCCATCGTGTGATACCAAATCACTGGCGTCGATCCCGTATCTCAAATGTGGGGCCAACCCACGGTGGAATTAATCCACAGGGACGAGACGCTATGAGGTGCCAAACCTCTGGAGGTGCCAAACCTCTGGTGACCGTAGTCACGAAATGTGGTACCAAACCACTGGTGCCCGTCGACACGATCATTACTTCCTCTCATCAATCCCCACCATCATCATGCTCACATAACAAGTATCATGATCCCATATATCATGCATTTGTATATAGCATAGCATTTAACAGCATATGATGGCATACACAACATATATCATAGATCGAGTAATAGGGGACTTACCCGAAAACCAAGCTTATGCCCACAAGGCAAAATTACTACATGAGAGGTTATAAATATCATCATAATAACAATCTATACTAATAAAGTGTGTAAGAGCTTACACACCAATTTAATAGGAGATTTAAAGAGAAATCGCGAATCTTTCCGATATCACAAAAGTCTCGAACCGTATCCCGTATTGCACCTATATTCGGCCACTATAGGTTAGTACCATAAACCATTCGGCCAAACCCAAAATAATACCAAAGGGTTACCCACGAACCCGAAACCTTACCTACACGTCCTTTGAACACTAACCACATCACGATATGCAAAACTGCTTCACTTTTCTACCATCGGAAATTTGTTAATAGCCACATCAATAACCTTCGGCTTCCAACTAGATAATTTGCTAAAATAGATCTTTACCACCACTCACCTTAGGAAACAATTTCCGAAAGCTTCCTTCAATCGACTATGGCTCCCCTACAATCGGTTTAACTATGTTAATAAGAGTCATAGGCCATTCGGCCATAATCTTTGATCCTAAAAAAATAGAGTATCACCTCTTACCTTGATAATTACTTTGGCCTTTAAACACCACAAGTCAGCACCTCTTGGTATTGTGAGGGGGGTTCGGCTACCCTTAAAGAGGGGGAAAGAACCGAAACAGCACCTATCATTAAGGGGGATTCGGCCAAGAAGAACTAAAAGGAGAAAAGAGATTTGAAGAAAGTTGGCACTTGTAGACTAGGAAGAATTCGGCCAGAACAAAATGAGAGAGGAAGAGAAAAGCAGTTGGATGGAATTTGGCATCTCCCTTTGTTACTCTCAAGGCCGAAAATGGAGGTCCCAAAGCTTGCCTCAATCGGCCAAAGCTCCCAAGCAAACAACCATCACCATTTGAAAATTTCTATAATGATGAAACATTGTTTAATTCATCCCCCATTACTACCCCATGCTTTAATAAAATAATGGTAAGAATCTTACCCATACACCATCATAAAACAAACAATACAAATAATAATAATAATATATCACTACCCATGCTTCCTACATAATATAATAATAAAACTAATATAATAAAACACTCCCATCATTTAATAAATAAATGGTTAATGACCATGCTTCCAAATAAAAACAACTCCCCATACTCAACTAATAATAAAAAGAAATAATAATAAAAATATCAAACACCCCATGAAACTTTGTTCACGCATGCATGTCCCATGCAACCCTTTCCCACGCTGGAAAAAACAAAACAAAACCCCAGGTATAGCCCCCAGGTTTCGAACCCGAGACCTGGAGAAAAGCTCTCCATGCCCCAGCCACTCGGCCCTTTGCGCATTTCATGCTATAATTCCATCGAAATTTCTTTTAAACCTTACTTCACTGGCGCCTTATGCTTTAGCGCTAAAAGCAAAATAGAGTGCTTCAAGTGCGACCTCCAGGACTCGAACGCGAGTCCCCATAGCCGCAGCTCTCAAGCCAAGTCTTTAACCACTCGGCCACTTTGAATTTCAAGCTAACAACACATTGAAAATTCTTTTAAACCCTTCTTTCCTTGGCTCCCTTAGCCTAAATCGCCAAAGCCAAAATAAAATATCAGCGCGCCTCCATTAGGACTCGAACCCCCAACCTCGAAAGCTCTCCTGCTGCTAGCGTCCTAGCCACCTCTCCCACCTGGACTTTCATGTCCAAACATGCACACAAAAACCCTTTAAAGCCTCTTTGCCTTGCTCCCATTAAACGCCAAAAATAAAACTTCCAAAAGCGATTCCTACTGCTCGAACCTCCTCCCTCCAAACACTCCCCCACGCCTTTATGCCACTAAGCCAATTACTTCTTTGTGCCTTAAACCTCACATAATTTCTTTTAAGGCCTCAATACCCATTTTCCACTTTTTAACCCAAAAATTCCTAAAATTTCCAAAATACCCCCTTTAAAACCGAGAGTTTTAAAAACCCCTAAAATACATTGAAACCACTCTTAAGGCCCACTAACACTTGGGTTAGTCTCCAAACGTGCAACCCCTATTTTGGGATATTACAATTCTACCCCCTTAAAAAAAATAATTTCGTCCTCGAAATTACCTGGATCAGAAGAGTTGGGGGTATTGCTGCCGCATCACATCCTCGGGCTCCCATGTAGCTTCCTCCACGCCATGATTCCGCCATAGGACCTTCACTAAAGGAACTGACTTCCTACGCAAAACTTTTACATCCCGATCTAGGATCTGTACAGGTTCCTCTTCCACCGTCAAATCTGGACTCACCTCAACTTCCTCAACTGCCAAGACGTGTGATAGATCAGAACGATAGCGTCTAAGCATGGAGACATGGAACACATCGTGAATCTGACTCAGTTCTGCAGGTAACTCGAGCCGATAAGCTACTGGTCCCACTCGTCTCAACACCTTAAACGGTCCAATGAACCTTGGACTTAACTTGCCCTTTTTCCCAAATCTTAACACTTTCTTCCATGGCGAGATCTTCAGAAAAACTTCGTCTCCCACGGCAAACTCTATATCCCTCCGCTTGAGATCGGCATAAGACTTCTGCCTATCCGAGGCTTCTTTCAACCGAACTTGGATCTTCTTCACCTTATCCTCAGTTTCTGCAACCAATTCCGGTCCTAACATCCGTCGCTCACCCAACTCTGTCCAACAAGTAGGCGTGCGACACCTCCTACCATACAACGCTTCATACGGTGCCATCTTAATGCTTGCCTGAAAACTGTTATTGTATGCGAACTCCGCTAATGGCAAAAACTCTTCCCAACTACCTCTGAAGTCCAAAACGCAGCCTCTTAACATGTCCTCTAAAATTTGAATAACCCTTTCCGACTGCCCGTCAGACTGTGGATGAAATGCGGTACTGAAATCCAACCGTGTACCCAAAGCCTGATGTAACGCTCTCCAAAACCTCGACGTAAATCTGGGATCTCTGTCTGAGATGATCGACACTGGTACACCGTGCAACCTCACTATCTCCGCCACATACAACTTAGCTAACTTCTGAAGTGAGTAATCTACTCTTACCGGTATGAAGTGAGCCGACTTGGTCAAACGGTCCACAATCACCCAAACTGCGTCCTTCTTGCTGGGCGTGAGGGGCAGCCCACTGACGAAGTCCATAGTGATCCTCTCCCATTTCCACTGAGGAATCTTTACCGGTTGAAGTAACCCTGATGGCAACTGGTGTTCAGCCTTTACTCGCTGACACGTGAGACACCTTCCCACAAATTCGGTAACTTCACGCTTCAATCCTGGCCACCAGAACTGCTTCCGTAAATCTCCATACATCTTGCTACCTCCAGGATACATAGCGTATGGGCTGCTATGTGCATCCTGAAGAATTCTTTGCCTCAATCCCACATCATTCGGCATACAAGGCCGCCCTTGAAAACACAACACACCATCACCAGTCAAACCATACCCTTCCAAACCGCCATCTTGAACTTGCAACCTCTGCGCGTTTAAACTGTCATCCCCTAATTGCTTTTCCTTAATCTCCTCGATCCAAGTTGGCTTAACTTGCAGCTCTGCCAAAAGACTTCCATCGTCGTATAGACTGAGATGAGCAAACATCGCCCTTAAGTCTGACACGACCTTCCGGCTCAACGCATCAGCCACCACGTTAGCCTTGCCTGGATGGTACTCAATTGAACAGTCGCAGTCCTTCAACAGTTCAATCCATCGGCGCTGTCTCAAATTTAAGTCCTTCTGAGTCAAGAGATACCTCAAAATTTTGTGATCCGTGTAGACTATCGACTTTTCCCCATACAAGTAATGCCTCCATACTTTCAAAGCGAAGACTACTGCCGCTAACTCCAAGTCGTGGGTCGGATAGTTAACCTCATGCGGTCTTAGCTGACGTGATGCATAGGCCACTACCTTCCCTTCCTGCATCAACACACATCCTAAACCAGTATGGGACGCATCACAATAAACCGTGAACAACTTCCCTGCCTCAGGCTGTACCAAAACTGGAGCTTCCGTCAGAATCTTCCTTAGCTTATCAAAACTTTCTTGCTGTTTCTCTGACCAAACAAATGGGATTCCTTTTCTTAATAGCTTAGTCAACGGCGCTGCGATTAAAGAGAATCCTTCCACAAATCTTTGATAGTACCCGGCCAGACCCAGAAAACTTCAAATTTCCGCCACTGACCTAGGTGGTTTCCAATCCAACACCGCTTCAACCTTACGAGGGTCCACTCTAATCCCTTCAGCTGACACCACGTGACCCAAGAAAGTCACCTCCCTAAGCCAAAATTCACACTTACTGAATTTGGCATACAACTGCTCTTCCCTCAGTACTTGTAGAACTATACGCAAATGCTTATCATGCTCCTCCCCCGTCTTTGAGTAAACCAATATGTCGTCTATAAACACCACGACAAATTGATCTAAGTATTGCTGAAACACCCTATTCATTAAGTCCATGAACGCTGCTGGCGCGTTGGTCAACCCAAACGGCATCATTAGGAACTCGTAATGTCCATACCGGGTACGAAATGTCGTCTTGTGTACATCAACCTCCTTCACCTTAAGTTGATGATAACCCGACCTAAGATCTATCTTCGAGAACACCGATGCACCCTTCAGTTGATCAAACAGGTCATCAATCCGAGGCAACGGATACTTGTTTTTGATCGTTAACTTGTTTAGCTGACGGTAGTCGATACACATCCGCATTGACCCGTCTTTCTTTTTGACAAACAGCACAGGTGCTCCCCACGGAGATATACTTGGTCGAATAAACCCTCTATCCAAGAGCTCCTGAATTTGAGCCTTCAGCTCCACCAACTCCTTTGGTGCCATTCGGTAGGGTGCTATAGACACAGGTGCCGTTCCGGGCAACAAGTCTATACCGAACTCAACTTCCCGATCTGGAGGCAGACCCGGGAGTTCTTCTGGAAACACATCAGCGAATTCCCTTACAGTTCGGACCTTCTCAACTGCTGACTCCTTAACCTCCAAGGCACAAATTCGAACCAACAACGCCTCACAACCTTTTCTGACCATTTTCTCGGCCTTCAAGGCAGACACCACATTGGATAGATAACCTCTTCTGTTACCTATCATGACCACTTCATCACCCTTAGCCGTCTTTAGAACCATGCGCTTAGCAGCGCAATCCAACCTTGCCGGATACTTAACCAGCCAGTCCATTCCAAGAATTAGATCGAACTCCCCAAACGGCAGTTCCATCAGATCAGCCACAAACACTACCCCTTGGAGTTCTAGGGGTATATCTCTATATCGCTTGTTCACTACCACAGAGTGTCCTAGAGGGCTAATTACAGTCATCTCCCTAGAAGCAGTCTCAAATTCCAAGTTCATAGTCTCTACCACACTACTAGCAACGTATGAATGCGTCGAACCCACATCAATTAATGCAACATATGGAAGACCAAAAATTAGGAACGTACCGGTTATGACGTCCGGTGCGTCACCCTCCTCGCGACGCCTCGCTGCGTAGACTAACCCAGGCTGCCTTGCCTCTATATTGTCTGTACCTCTGCCCGGAATTTCGCGACCTCGATTAGGACCATTGCCTCCTCTACCATTACCATGACCCCTCTGTGGTGGTCCCACATTCCTAACCTAAGCACGATTCTGACCCTTTGGCTGATTCCTTGCCAACTTTCGAGGATAATCCCTTACACGATGATCCAAAGATCCACATTCAAAGCAACCCCTCTCACAGGTCCAACAACTTCCCCAATGTGACTTCCCACAACGATTACATTGAGCCGGTATCTGATTAGTAACCATGGGTCTTCCAGCCTGATTCGGCCCACTTTGCCTGGCCCTTTTTTGTGCATTATTACCCAATCCAGACGACCCAAAAGCTCTTTTCTGCTTGTTCCTATCATAGTTCTGTCTCACAGACTCCTTGACCCTTTCGGCTACCTTAGCCTTCTCTACCAGAACAGCAAACTCACGCACCTGTTGTGGAGCAATCAACAACCTTAAATTATCCCTAAGTCCGTCTTCAAAGTGGACACAACGATCATGCTCAGTTGACACAACTCCCCAAGCATAGCGGCTCAGCCTCAAGAATTCTGCCTCATACTCAGATACCGACTTATTTCCTTGTACCAATCCCAGAAAAGCTTTCCTCTGAGTATCAATGTAGCTGGTGCCCACATACTTCTTCTGATAAGTAGCTTTGAAGTATTCCCAAGTAAGGCCATCTGCCGTAGCACCATCCCGAACCGTGAGCCACCACTGGTATGATTCATCTTTTAGAAGCGACACTGCTCCTTTCAGCTTCTCCTCATTCGTTAAATCGAGATCGTCCATGATCCTCTCAGTCGATTCTAACCAATATTCGGCCGTACTGGGTGCAACACCTGATACACCCCGAAATACTTCAGCTCCGTTGGATCGGAGTCGCTCAGATACAGACTTCCGAGCTCCTGTACCTTTACTGGTCCCCGCCATCATTTCTAGAACATGCAGCATAGCCTGCGATACCGACTCACCCCCCGCCTGATCCTGATGTCCAACACCAAAAGTTGGGGGTGGTGGTGGAGGTGGTATCTTATTATCCGATCCTTGGCCCGACCTAACTGGTTCTGACATGGCCATCCGGCCTCTACCGCGTCCCCGACGGCCGCGACCTCTAGAACTCATTTCTTATAGCGCAATCTATCTTAAAAAGTTTTATGAGTTAGCCAATGTTCCACTGATCATTAGCAAAGAATTTTATGGGCAAAGTTAAGAAGTTGTTCTTTCGATCAAACAAGTTTCAAGTCTTCTATCGTAATTCGAAGATACACATTCACTTATTCTATCGCCTTTTTGTCCAATTCCTAACCCGGGGTATTTTCGTCATTTACCCTACAGGGGTATTTTGGTAATAAAACAGAGTAAATTTGTAAATCTTAATAAATCAGGGATATTTTTTAAAATTTGTGAAACTTGGGGGTTCTTTTTGAAAATTGGTTTTCCAATTTGGCAGTGTTGCAAAAACTTCGAAAATCGGGGTCATTTTGGAGATTTTGCAAGTTAAGGCAATTTCGTAATTTTCCAAAATCGTGGTATTTTTGATATTTGCAACTTAGGGTTTTCGGGTACGTTTGTAAAATAAGAGAGTTTTGTTGAATTTGGGGGTAGCTTAGAAATTTCTGAAATTAGGACATTTTTTGTAATTTTGCCTCTTAGGGGTATTTTTGTAATATAAATCTCACAAGTTTGAGGGAAGTCTTTAAAAGACTAGAGTTTTCATAAAAACACGGCTAGTTCCCTTTTCGGGTTTTAGTAATCAGGTTTAGCCCATGAGCAAGTCCTCACGGTTAGGGTGAACCGAAGCTATGCAGCAGGTAGGATTCCCGCGAAGAGGAGGTGAGTCACTAGGACCGCTTAAATACCAAGCTCTTCCGGATCCAATCCTAGACATGCGTACAAGGGTTACCACACCCTAACTCGGCGACTTAGTCATAGGTTTGTTTAATTAGGAAATTAAAAGTCTTATGTAATTGTTGGGGTAAACTAGCCCTAGGGTTCACATACCTTTCATACTATCTACGTCCCATTTCTACCCCTTTACAGATAATCATTCACACATAGATTAGAGATACTTACACGAGCGGATTGGTGCCGGAGACTCGATGCCATGTTGTTGAAACAAAACCATTTTCATAGAGGTTCTCAAAAGCCTATCTAGGAAAACATTTTTAGGCCTTGGGCCCCCACAGCCAAGTTTTAAACCTGGCTCTGATACCAACTTGTAACAACCCAAACCCGGCCCACAAGCCTTGACCGGATCTGGTATGTCACGGAGTAAAAACGTTTTGGAAGGTTTTCGAATTTACAATGGAAATTTTCAATTTGTTGGGGTAATACAATGGTGTTTGCTAAAACTCAAGTGGATTGATTTGATAAATACGATTGAGTTGAAAACCCTTTCTTTTTTTTTCTTTTTTTGAAACCATTTAATCATTTAAATTTTTAAAACATTATAGTTATCGATAACTTAGAAAATTTTGTTACCCGATGGTAACATTTTTGAAAACGCATACGAGTACTTATTTTGAAAACGTTACTTTTAACCGATTTGCGTAACAGTTCATAAGTTCATCAGTCATATAATAAAGTAAAAACAACTACCTAAACATCCAAAATAATAAGCGGCCATATTACAACCCAATCGAAATTTAGTGAATAATAAACTTAAAGCAGGCAAAATAAAATTTCAAGTCCACAGAACAAACATGGCCGCCTCGAGTCCTCCCCGGCTCCGTCTCCGCGATCTACTCACCTGCAAGATGATATGGGAAGGGGTGAGTCACCAAGACTCAGTGTGTAAATCCCCAACCCGAAAATACCACTCATACACAAGATATTAGTATGACATGCAATTATGCAACCCAACCTAGCCATCCATGCTCCTTTTTCTACCCCGTGTGGTACCAAACCACTGGTGGTGTCAAACCACTGGTGACTTAAAGTCACGATATCCGTCAATACTTGTGGTGCCAAACCACTGGTGACTTAAAGTCACGGTATCCGTCAATACTTGTGGTGCCAAACCACTGGTGGTGCCAAACCACTGGTGACCCGAAGTCACAATCAAATGATGGGGCCAACCCATCGTGTGATACCAAATCACTGGCGTCGATCCCGTATCTCAAATGTGGGGCCAACCCACGGTGGAATTAATCCACAGGGACGAGACGCTATGAGGTGCCAAACCTCTGGAGGTGCCAAACCTCTGGTGACGGTAGTCACGAAATGTGGTACCAAACCACTGGTGTCCGTCGACACGATCATTACTTCCTCTCATCAATCCCCACCATCATCATGCTCACATAACAAGTATCATGATCCCATATATCATGCATTTGTATATAGCATAGCATTTAACAGCATATGATGGCATACACAACATATATCATAGATCGAGTAATAGGGGACTTACCCGAAAACCAAGCTTATGCCCACAAGGCAAAATTACTACATGAGAGGTTATAAATATCATCATAATAACAATCTATACTAATAAAGTGTGTAAGAGCTTACACACCTATTTAATAGGAGATTTAAAGAGAAATCGCGAATCTTTCCGATATCACAAAAGTCTCGAACCGTATCCCGTATTGCACCTATATTCGGCCACTATAGGTTAGTACCATAAACCATTCGGCCAAACCCAAAATAATACCAAAGGGTTACCCACGAACCCGAAACCTTACCTACACGTCCTTTGAACACTAACCACCTCACGATATGCAAAACTGCTTCACTTTTCTACCATCGGAAATTCGTTAATAGCCACATCAATAACCTTCGGCTTCCAACTAAATAATTTGCTAAAATAGATCTTTACCACTACTCACCTTAGGAAACAATTTCCGAAAGCTTCCTTCAATCGACTATGGCTCCCCTACAATCGGTTTAACTATGTTAATAAGAGTCATAGGCCATTCGGCCATAATCTTTGATCCTAAAAAAATAGAGTATCACCTCTTACCTTGATAATTACTTTGGCCTTTAAACACCACAAGTCAGCACCTCTTGGTATTGTGAGGGGGTTCGGCTACCCTTAAAGAGGGGGAAAGAACCGAAACAGCACCTATCTTTAAGGGGGATTCGGCCAAGAAGAACTAAAAAGAGAAAAGAGATTTGAAGAAAGTTGGCACTTGTAGACTAGGAAGAATTCGGCCAGAACAAAATGAGAGAGGAAGAGAAAAGCAGTTGGATGGAATTTGGCATCTCCCTTTGTTACTCTCAAGGCCGAAAATGGAGGTCCCAAAGCTTGCCTCAATCGGCCAAAGCTCCCAAGCAAACAACCATCACCATTTGAAAATTTCTATAATGATGAAACATTGTTTAATTCATCCCCCATTACTACCCCATGCTTTAATAAAATAATGGTAAGAATCTTACCCATACACCATCATAAAACAAACAATACAAATAATAATAATAATAATAATAATAATAATAATAATAATAATAATAATAATAATAATAATAATAATATATATCACTACCCATGCTTCCTACATAATATAATAATAAAACTAATATAATAAAACACTCCCATCATTTAATAAATAAAAGGTTAATGACCATGCTTCCAAATAAAAACAACTCCCCATACTCAACTAATAATAAAAAGAAATAATAATAAAAATATCAAACACCCCATGAAACTTTGTTCACGCATGCATGTCCCATGCAACCCTTTCCCACGCTGGCAAAAACAAAACAAAACCCCAGGTATAGCCCCCAGGTCTCGAACCCGAGACCTGGAGAAAAGCTCTCCATGCCCCAGCCACTCGGCCCTTTGCGCATTTCATGCTATAATTCCATCGAAATTTCTTTTAAACCTTACTTCACTGGCGCCTTATGCTTTAGCGCTAAAAGCAAAATAGAGTGCTTCAAGTGCGACCTCCAGGACTCGAACGCGAGTCCCCATAGCCGCAGCTCTCAAGCCAAGTCTTTAACCACTCGGCCACTTTGAATTTCATGCTAACAACACATTGAAAATTCTTTTAAACCCTTCTTTCCTTGGCTCCCTTAGCCTAAATCGCCAAAGCCAAAATAAAATATCAGCGCGCCTCCATTAGGACTCGAACCCCCAACCTCGAAAGCTCTCCTGCTGCTAGCGTCCTAGCCACCTCTCCCACCTGGACTTTCATGTCCAAACATGCACACAAAAACCCTTTAAAGCCTCTTTGCCTTGCTCCCATTAAACGCTAAAAATAAAACTTCCAAAAGCGATTCCTACTGCTCGAACCTCCTCCCTCCAAACACTCCCCCACGCCTTTATGCCACTAAGCCAATTACTTCTTTGTGCCTTAAACCTCACATAATTTCTTTTAAGGCCTCAAAACCCATTTTCCACTTTTTAACCCAAAAATTCCTAAAATTTCCAAAATACCCCCTTTAAAACAGAGAGTTTTAAAAACCCCTAAAATACATTCAAACCACTCTTAAGGCCCACTAACACTTGGGTTAGTCTCCAAACGTGCAACCCCTATTTTGGGATATTACAAAGCTAATATAGCTTAGTAAGTTTTAAACAATTGCCATACATTATCATAATTACTCAATGTAAAATAGATCATAGATCATCTATCATGGTACACATTTAACTTAGTTATGTAACACATTTCTATCATCATTCAATTTCATTTACAAAATTTAATCCATTAAACCAATTCATACTTTTCTACCTCACATAACCGAACCTTCCAAATGAATTAAGTCATTTCATCACCCTAATAAATATATTCCATACTAACTCAAACATTTAAAATTATATCTAAAAACAAATATAACATTTCATTCATTTTTGCACCTTACCTAAATAAATATATAGATATACACAAGATCTAAATAATAAAACTTCATAAAATCAACTTACAAATTTTGACCTTTCGATATTAAAAGTCGATCATAAACTTAGTGCTTCTCCGCCGGTTTCACACACTTAGTACCCCGACATCTTATTTGCACACTTAGTGCATCTTGACCGATATCGCACACTTAGTGCTCGGTACGCATTGAATCGCACACTCAGTGCTATTTCCCAGTAACGTATCGCACACTTAGTGCCGTTACTCTACATTTCCACACACTTAGTGCCATATGTCCGGTCTCGCACACATAGTGCCCGGTTATAAGCTTGTACAGTTAATACCCTTCATCAACCTGTAAGTCGTTTCAAATGTGTATATATATGTATATACAACCAAAAATCCAATTCATCACCATGTGTATAACTGTATACTTATAAACACGATTCAATATTTCATGCCCCAAATATAATTTTACATTCGGCCAAACTAAAAACATGTAACCGAATTTCCATTAGGTATATTCATGTCATAATTCAACAATTCTCAATCCAATTACAACATTTGTAAATAAAGTTTATCTCATGAAATCATATCCAGGTATTATGAATTATCATGCCAAGCTATTGTACCCAAAAATTCATTATCACATTCGGCCATGTGCCATTTTCTTGTATTAAATTTCATTTCATAATTACATGTATAGAAGACATTCGGTTTAGCTCAATTGTTTAAAAAACTTACCTCAAAAGTTAACGAATTATGCTTCCTGGCTATTCGTTTAATTTTGTTTTCCCTCGATCCAATCCGATTTCCTTTTGCTCTTGATCTAAATAATCCCAATTTAAACTTATTCAAAAACATTTCTATGCAATTGAATCCAAAAATGCATAATTTAGAAATTTACTAATTTACCCTTGACTTTTTTAATTTATACAATTTAATCCCTAATTCCATACTCACGAATTTCTCAAAAATTGAACTAACATCCATTGACCGAATCTTCCCAAGGACTTTATAAGTCCATATACTTCAATATTTTCTAAATTTAACCCTTCTATGATTTATTTTCACAATTAAACCCTTACTTAGCTACATTCACCAAAGACTCAAGAGTAAGATAGTGTTCATCTAGCTCAAATCCTTCCTTTAATACCAAAAACTATCACAAAACTCAATCCAACATCAATGGCATTTCTTACATACATGATTAATGTTCAAAATTACTACATGGGTTTAATAGAAAAATGATCAACATTCACAAAGAAATGAAAATCATCAAAAAAATTAAACAAACACATACCTATTTGATTTTCCCTAAGTGTCGAACCTAAAAGGATGTTTCTCTCTTTTTCTTTCTCAAGTTTCGGCTATGACTCTCTTAGGAAGATGAACACTTTTCATCTCTTATTTTATTATTATCATTATAACATTTTTAACTAATATTTTAGCATAAAAAATATGATAAAGTATAATAAAAAATTTAGGTTACTTTTACATGCATAATCATGACTAGCACTAACTTCACTTATGGTAAATTTGCTATTTAAAACCCCCAATTTACAAAGACATCATCAATTCAATACTTATACCTTTATCCACCAAATTTTCCTTCTTATGCAATTAAGCCCTTTTCATATTTAAGCACTAAAACAAAAAAAATTTAATACAAAGAAAATTTCACACATACCAAGCATTTTCAAAATAATAATAATAATAATAATAATTTATTATCATGACTCGGATTCGTGGTCTCGAAACCACCATTCCGATTAGGGTCGTATTTGGGCTGTTACATACGGACCAAACTAAGTGAATAAATCGTATAGTTCAGTGTTAGACAACAAGTGAAGTCTAGGTGGATTCTTCCTGAGGGTATCGTCATGATCAACTGAGTTTTCCTTCAAGTTATTTTCCAATTCATTCTTTTTTTCTTCGTATCTTAGTTTAGTAGTCGTTAATTTAGATTAAAGAAACTCCACTTTATTTTAGGCTAAATAATAAAAAGAAAATTAGTATTAGTACTTTTAGTTCCTTTGGGTTCGACAATCTGGTCTTGCCTAAACTATACTACTGCTCGATAGGTACACTTGCCTTTAAGCGATTTCAGAGTTAGTTTCCAGGTTCGATCTCATTCATTATAAATTTTAAAACTCGACACAGCGATCAAGTTTTTGGCGCCGTTGCCGGGGAACTAAAATATTAAGAAAGCTCTATTTTTATTACTTTAGCCATTATTTTTATTTTTTCGCAATTTACTTTTATTTTTATTAGGTTAAAATTTGATTTCGCTAAATTTTCTCTCTTCTCCTAGCAGGTACCTCTAGTTTATGACTAGAAGGAACCTGAGAGGACCTTTGGTATACGATAGTGAAATTGAAGCTACCGTTCGTAGGACTCGCAGAGAAATCAGGCGAGCCCTAAATTACACAAAGGAAGATCAAGAAGAAAGATCCAATCCTACTGAAGGGATGGACGAGAATAACCCACAACCACATGATGTGGGGGAAAACAATGCTCCACGTACTATGTTTGATTATGCTAAACCGCATTTAACAGGAGCAGAATTAAGTATTCTTAGGCCTGCTATAGCTGCTAATAATTTTGAATTAAAGCCTAACACAATACAAATGATTCAACAGTTTGTTCAATTCGATGGTTTGTAGGACAAAGATCCAAACACTCATATAGCTAACTTTTTAGAGTTCTGCGATACCTTCAAAATAAATGGTGTTTCTGATGATGCCATATGTCTTTGGTTATTCCCTTTTTCATTAAGGAATAAAGCCAAACAGTGGTTAAACTCATTACCACGAGGATCAATCACTACATGGGAACAAATGATCGAAAAATTTTTATTGAAATATTTCCCACCAGCTAAAACGGCCAAACTACGAAATGATATCTCTTCTTTTGTGCAGATGGATTTAGAGACATTATACGACGCATGGGAGAGATACAAAGATCTCTTGAGAAGATGTCCATACCATGGTTGATTAATTGAAATCTCTTTCTAATTAAAACAATTATTAAATCGATCTATGGATTCCCTTATTAGATTTGACTCTAACCCGACAGATTTATGTTGCCCTATTTCTAAGGTTACAATCAACTCAACTTAATTGTGTTGATCTACTCTTAAACAGGGACTTTTGCTCCTCTGAATAAGCACATTCGACTTGAATCAATAACCTGAATTATCAAAACAAGAATAAGAACTCACAATTAAGAATAAGAACAAGTATTTATCTTGTAAATCAAATAATAATAAGATCCATCTAGGTTTCATCCCCTTAGGTATTTAAGGGATTTAGTTCATACTGATAGAGGAAAACATCTTAAAATAAGGAAAACTACAAAACATAAGAAAACCTAAGAACTTCAAGAGAAATTGATAGGAGATCTTCAGTCTTGATGCAGATCCTCCTTCCAAGATGCTTCCGATGGTTGTCTTCGAGTATTTTTTGCCTTCTATTCTGCGTCCTACTTTAGATTACCCCCTAAGGTGTTTATATAGGCTTTTGGAGCGTCTTTTTTGGCCCATAAGTAGCCTTTTCCGAATAGAATTAAACATGGGTTCAGCAGGGACACGTCCGTGTGACATGCCCATGTGCAAGAGCCTAGGCCGTGCTTGATTCTACTCGTCACACACGACCGTGTGGTTTGCCCATATGCAGAAGTCCAGGCCATGTTGATTTTCGAGGTAGGCCCATTTTGTCCCTTTTTGGCCTGTTTCTCTTTCTTTTTGACTCCCTAAGCTCTCCTGAGTTTAAAACATGAAATTAAAGGATTAGGAGCATCAAATTCATCAAATCTAATGAAAATTTATCCAAAAATAAGCCAAGCATGGGATTAAAATATGTATAATTTATGGTTTATCACCCGTGTGTCGCACACGGCCCACCTGGCCATCACACGGCCGTGTCTTGTGCACATGCCCTGGCCTCGTCGGTCACTGATCGCTGAAATCAGAGCTTTAAAATTTATAATGAATGTTATCGAACCTGGAAACTAACTTTGACAACGATTAAAAGCAAGTGTACCTATCGAACAGTAGTATAGCTTAGGCAAGACCAGATTGTCGAACCCAAAGGAACTAAAAGTACTAATACTAACTTTCTTTTTATTATTTAGCCTTAAAAACAAAGTGAAGTTGCTTTAATCTAAATTAACGACTACTAAGCTTAAAGACACAAGAAAAAAAGAACGAATTGGAAAATAACTTGAAGAAAAACTCAGTTGATTACGACGATACCCTCAGGAAGAATCCACCTAGACTTCTCTTGTTATCTAACCCTGAACCATATGATTTCTTTACTTAGCTTGATCCGTAAGACTCCCTAACTTATATTAAACCCTCTCTCGAGGTGAATAACGTCTAACCCTAGGTTAATTAGTGGAACTCTCGTTCGCTTATAATAACCCCCTAGAATAGCAGTAAATCGATCAATGGACTCCCATATTAGGTTTCACCCTAATTCAGCAAAATCTCGTAACCCTATCTCTAGGCGTTCGATCAACTCCGCTTAATTATGCTAGATCTACTCTTAGGCAGGGTCTATTCCTTCTCCACCTAAGCATATCAGATTTGGATTAAGCAACACAATTAAGAACAAACTAAGTAATTATCATATAATTCAGAAATCAAATAAAAAAAATTCATCTAGGTTTCATCCCCTTCAGGTATCTGAGGGATTTAGTTCATGACAAATAAAGAAAACATCTCAAGAGAAAAGATAAAACAAAACATAAGAAATCCCTGAAACTCCCTGAAGGAATTGAAGGGGAAATCCGCCATCTTGAGTATAACTCCGGCTTCTTGGGATGGATCAACTGGATATCTTCGAGTGATTCCCTTAACTCTGACCTTTCCGGCTTGACTTTTTGGCCTAGCTTTGACGCTTTCGACTTCTGCCGAACTCTCCCTTCAAGTTGCCCCCTTGGGTGTTTATATAGACTGTGAGATGCCTTACTTGGCCCCTAAGTTTCCTAATTTAAGTAGAATTCCTACTAGGGTGTTTGAATAGGCTTTGGAATGTGTTTCTTTGCCTTCAAGTATCCTTTCCCGAATGAAATTGCTCTTTCCAGCGACAGGGACACGGCCATGGCACACGCCCGTGTGAATCGTGGCCAGGCCGTGTTCGGACTTTTAATGAGGCACGGCTGTGTGGTCTTTGGGCCAGGCCGTGTCGAATTCATGATATGGCCCATTTACTCTGCTTTGGGCCCGGTTTCTATTCTTTTCGTCCTTGGGTACTCTCCTGGGTATAAAACATGAAAAAAAAGGATTAAGAGCACCAAATCATATAATTCGAGGCTTAAATCATCCAAAAGCATGATAAATGTGGGCTTAAAATATGTTACTTTTACGACTTATCAATCACACACCTACATTGTGTCATACAGCCTACCACACGGGCGTCCGTACGCCCGTGTGGCGTCGATAGTGTGGTTTTTGGCTTTTACTGAAACCCCGTTTTCTGTATTTTCGGGTACACACCTGGTTTCAATTAAAGTTGAAATGATCCTCGAGCCTTCCTGAACCTATATTTGACCAATTTCCACTCAATTAATCATTTAACAATTGAACTATAACCGAACCCGAAACCAGAATACTCATCCATAGAGCGATTAAAACTTACCCCAACACCTCGAATCAATTTGTTACGAAACAATACAACGAGAGCCTTACTCCGCACGATATGCTGCTGTCAAAACCCAAAAATTTAGACTCACAAAAATGAAAGCAATCATCTAAGAACGATACCAACCAATATACTACTTACCACCCGCCAGCGATTTACATCGCAAAGGAAAAAGAACCGGAATGAAAGCAAAAAGAGAGGGGAATTTCAGAGGAATTTCAGCAGCAAGTGGGGAAGAGAAAATAAAGAAAATGGAGGAACAGAAAAGTAGGAAAACGGTATCAGAAAATTTTGCAGAAGAGATGGCAATCGAATTTTGCAAAAAGATAACGATAATGGTCAGGAAATCTGATAACCTCCAAATCTATTCCCTTAAATTCTCTCTACCAAACTCCCCACTACTCAGATGTCTAACACAATTAGAACTCTCCAACCGACCAAGCAAATAAAAATATTAGTCCTTACGCTCACACAGGGATTCGAACTCCTGACCCTCTGCCAACTAACACCCCACTTAACCACCAAATCAGCAGACCCATTCTGTTAAATACTTATTAACAATTAAATAAAAGCCTATTGACCAAATATTGGGCTTTATTTATAAAAATACAAAAATTTTCCCAAGTCATGGCTTGAACTTGGGACCTCTCACACATTCCCAGAAACTTAACCACTGAAGCAGATATAGACTTGTGTCACACATCCGCAAAAACAAAAATTTCAATTTTGGGGCGTTACATTTTTTCAGCCTTTAATTTGAGTTCTTGCACCCTCATAATCAACTTTTAAACCCATTTCAATTAGGGAAAAACATTCTTGATCAATTGGTCATTTGAAACCCACAAATCATGAAGCGTAAGTGCAATTAAGGGTAACTAGTTTGTTATTTCAACATAGTTGTTGAGTAAAGGTTTTCAATTGATTAAATGAAGGAATTTAATAATTAATTAGCTACTTATTTTCCAGTATATTATTGAATTAGGTGCTGACCCAAATGCCACAAATCATCCGTAAAGGCGAAGAACGATTGTACGTACGGTTTACATGGATACAGTGTAAGGAATCTAACTAGTTTGGATTCATAAAATAGTTATACTTTCAACAATTAGTTTGAACTCATAAGTGGGTGTTTGGGGGATGGTTTAATGGTAAATCGATTGAGTTTATACTGAATTTGGGTTTAGGTTTGTTTAAGGAATTATTAAGGAAAAGTGGAGGATTCGCTAATGTGCTGCGAAGAAGCGAAAAATAAGGTGTGGATCCTAAACTCATAAAATTGTTTGAAAAAGTTAAATATCATGTTATATATGATAAATTATCTTGCTGATTGGATTCTCTTAATATCCAAATTATTGATTTTGTGAGTGGCCGAACTAGGTATGTTTGAAGCCTTAAAATATTGACATGTTGGAAAAATTGCTAGTTTGATAGTATGGATATTTAATTGAGTTTGTAATTGTATCTTTGAGTTACGAGATATGAGAATGTTTTACTAAATGATATAATGTGTTGAGATATTCCGCTTAGGTATGATTTAAACACAAGAGATATTTGTTATATTGTGTACTGAAAAATGTGTTATTTATGCACAATGAAAGTCCATAAAGTATGTGAAATCAAATGATATTGATTGATACCAACACAATGGTAATTTGAAAGACTGGAACACTATTTCCATTTACTGAAAGTATGTGATTAGTGAGGACATGTTGAGCATGTCAAATGAATGTGAAAAGTATTGTGATATGATTATGTATGAGATTGTGTGACATATTGCATATGCATTGGGTTGGGATTTTGTGGTTGATGGAGGAGTTCCGTGGAGTATCGGCAGCATATTAAGTCCTCATTATTCGTAGTCAGTGCATGCACCTGGAGTACTGAGGGGATTGGCGATTTTATCGCATATTATATGTTATTGACGATTGTATCGCACTATTTGATATCTGACAGATTTTTTCCATTATTGATTATTCAGTGGTGTTACCACATCGAGCTATGCTCACAATTTGTTGGAGTTTGGTAGACGGGTTCTGGGGAACTCGTGGTGTGTAATGGATGGTATGGGTAGGAACCTTTTGGCATTGCATCATGTGCAACATATTCGAATTTTATTGATTTATGCTATGCATTGTAAGTTGTTGTATTTAATGGTATCAAAATTAATGATTGTTACTTGAATGAGTGATGACTTATGCCCATACACCGTTTAACATGAAATTCCTATGATGGTTCTATTTTCTTCTATTAATGCTAATATGTTTAATTGTATTTGATGTTTTTCCCGTTTAAATAATTATTCGACTCATACTGAGCTTTTCATAAGCTCACCCCCAATAGTGTTTAACTTTTCAGGTAAATCTCAAAATTAGGACCGGACTCGGCATTCGGAGAATCAACTTGGACCTCGAATTATTATTTTTTAATTAAGTATTATTAAGTCTTTATTGGTTTTGGCTTGTAATTTTTAATTAGTTCTGGTCTGTGACTTGGTAACTTTTCTTTTGGGGATTTTTGCATGCATGGATTAATCAAGCATAATAACCGGATAATACATGATATCGGGCTTAAGGAAAATTTGATACTTTTCCTAGTTTCCACTATGTTGCAAAGGAATTATTTTTGAAAAACAAATCGATAAGGCAACTAATTTTCCAAAATGACTTGAAAAATGGTTTTTCCGCTGCATTAGTTTAACTTCGAGTTTTTTTTGAAAGAAGAGTGAAAAGCAAACGGTTTTTCTAAAACAACACCGTCAATAATAAAATGAATCCTAAGCATACACGACCTAATGAAAGAATGCTTTTAAGTTAACTCAAAGTACAACTACGATTTTCTTTAAAATGAGTTTATTTGAAGTCTTAAAAAGTAACGTAACTTAACTTAGCCATTTCTGTGGCTAATGTAGCCTTCTCAATCTAGCCATAACGTCTAGGCTAGGTCTGGGAGGTTACAATACATCTTATTACCACTGGGATGCATAGCATAAGGACTACTATGCGCTTCTCTCATAATCAACTATCTTAGATCAGAATAGTTTGGTACACAAACCCATCCTCAGAAACACAGAACTCCATCCTTATTTAGTCCAAAATCAGAAGTACTGCCACTCTCAACATGACAAAATCGCAGAACCAGGGGCTCATCCCCTAACTGCTTTTCCCG
This sequence comes from Gossypium australe, assembly GCA_005393395.2. Classification (NCBI taxonomy): domain Eukaryota; kingdom Viridiplantae; phylum Streptophyta; class Magnoliopsida; order Malvales; family Malvaceae; genus Gossypium; species Gossypium australe. The sequence continues at coordinate 4,199,514 of CM016619.1, read as the reverse complement.
AATATGCCCTATCCAAGTTGGCTTAACTTGCAACTCGGCTAACAGACCCCCATCATCAAACAAACAGAGACGAGCGAACATCACCCTCAAATCAGTCATCGCTCTACGACTAAAAGCATCCGCCACCACATTAGCCTTACTGAGATGATATTCTATCGTGTAGTCATAATCCTTGAGCAGCTCAATCCATCGACACTGCCTAAGATTCAATTCCTTTTGAGTAAGGAAGTACTTGAGGCTCTTATGATCGGTGTAGATGATACACCTCTTACCATACAAATAGTGCCTCCAGATCTTTAACACAAACACCATGGCAGCTAACTCAAGATCATGTATCGCATAATTCCCCTAGTATGACTTAAGCTGTCGGGACACTAAAGCCACAACCTTACCATCTTGCATTAATACACATCCTACACTGACGTGCGACACATCACTATACACCACAAACTCCTTACTAGATTCAGGGTGTATCAGAATAGGAGCCTGAGTCAGAATAGCCTTGAGCTTTTCGAAGCTCGATTCTTGCACATCAGTCTAGACTAAAAGAACATTCTTGCATAGGAGCTTAGTAAAAAAAGTTGCAATCAGTGAGAACCCCTCAACAAACCTCCGATAGTAACCTGCAAGACCCAGAAAACTACAGATCTTAGAAACGTTCTTAGGCTAATTCCAATCAGCACAACCTCAATCTTCCTAGGATCAACTTGGATCCCTTCAGCAGAAACTACGCGCCCTAGAAATGTTACTCCCCGTAACTAGAATTCACATTTGCTCAACTTAGCGTAGAGCTGCTTCTCTCGGAGTATCTAAAGCACTACCTTAAGATGCTCAACATACTCATCCTCAGTCTTAGAGTGCACTAAAATATCGTCGATGAAAACTACAACAATCTGATCTAGATACGGCTAAAAAACTCGGTTCATTAGATCCATGAATGCAGTAGGAGCATTTGTCAAACCAAAGGGCATAATTAGGACTAAAAGCCGTTTTATGAATATTAGCTTCTTTGTCCCTAAGCTGATGATACCCAAAACAAAGATCTATTTTTGAGAATATTAAAGCCCCTCAGAACTAATCAAACAGGTCATTGATCTTCGGAAGTGGGTACTTATGCTTCACAGTTAACTTATTTAGGTTCTGATAGTCGATGCATACCCTCATGGTACCATCCTTTTTCTTTACAAACAAAACCGATGCCTCCCACAGCTATACACTAGAACGGATGAAACCACAGCCCAAAAGCTCTTGAAGTTGAGCCTTAAGCTCCATAAGATCTTTCAGTGTCATACGATATAGAGCAATGGACACCGGAGCTATACCTGGTAGAAGCTCAATGCCGAACTCAATTTCTCTATTTGGAGGTAAACCCGGTAACTCATTGGGAAAAACATCCAAAAATTCCCTCACTATTTTGATATCCCCAACAGAAGAGTCCCCAGAAACAGAAACACTGACGTAGGCCAAATACGCCTTACACCTTTCCAACTAGTTTCTCGGCTACAAGAGCGGAGATCACATTAGACAGGTAATCTCGACGCTCATCGATCACAACTATTTCCTTATCGTCCCCAATTCTCAAAACAACCCTTTTAGTCGTGCAATCCAAACTAACTTAGTGCTCTACTAACCAGTCCAGTCCATACCCAGAATTAAGTTGAATTCACCAAATGGTAACTCCATTAGATTCAACGGAAACACAACCCATTGTAATTCTAACAGAACATTCCTATAAAGTTTTTTTACCTAAACTGATTGTCTCATTGGGCTCAGTACAGTAATCTCACCAGAAGTACACCTAACAATAATACCCAAGTTTTCGGAAATAGTACTAGCTACATAGGAGTGTGTAGAACCTATGTCTATCAAAGCAGTATATGGGGCATAAAAAATAAAGAATGTACCCGTGATCACATCAGGAGCGTCATTGTCCTCGCGGTGTCAAGAAGCATAAACTAGTGTAGGCTGCTTCACCTCAATCTGATTAGCACCTTTGCCCGATACACTCTGTTCTCGGCCTATACCATTACCACCCCTAGCCGGTCCACGACCCCTAGGTGGTTGCTGTATTGCCCTCTGAGGCTGAACAAAACCCAGTTTCGCAGCTTGCATCTGATCAGCACGATGTGGACACTCTCTAATCCGGTGCTCCATTAACCCACATCACAGACAAGCCCCCAGTCTTCTCCAACACTTGCTCGGATGGCGCCTACCACAGTCACCACAAGGCTGAAGCCCAGCAGGAGCGACAGGAACTCCCACTCTAGCAGGCCCATCAGATCTGGCCCGCTTCTTAGGCCTCTAAGCAGAATTAGAGGGCTCTGGATCCCTCTTATTCTTACTTTTCTCTCGATTTTGTTCTGGCGCTCCACGCGCTTAACCTCTTCAGCGATCTTCGCCTTATCCACTAGAACAAAAAATCCCCGATCCATCTGCAGAGCAATCAATACCTTCAGACAATCCCTCAAGTTGTCCTCAAAATGAACATATTTTTCATACTCGGATGCCACCATGCCTCGAGTGCAACGGCTCAATCTCAGAAATTTGGCTTCATACTCAACCACACACTTATTACCTTGCGTGAGATTCATGAACTCACGCCTATGAGCATCCACATAGCTTGAGCCCACGTACTTCCCCTAAAAGGCAGTCTTAAAGTAGTCCTAGTTTAGATGATCCGGTTGAGTACCCTCCTCAACCGATAACCACCACTGATATACCTCATCGCGAACTAAAGAAACTGCACCCTTCAATTTCTACTCATGAGTATTCATTATCCTCTTAGTGGCCTCCAACGTACTGGCCATAATAGGGGCGACTCCAGTAATGTCCCTAACCAACTCAGCTTCATTGTACTAGAGTTATTCAATTACCGACCCACAGCCTCTAAATCCAGAATGGGGTCTAGCGGCCCTCTCCAAAACTCTCAACATGGCTTGGGACGGTGTGTCATCTTTGAGACCTATTCCTAGTAGCAGGTGAAACTGATATCTCGCTCGTATCCATATTCAGCATACTGCCCAAATAAGAAGACTCAGCTTGAGTCCTCCTACGGCGCTCGTCGCACCCACGAATACCACGACCGCGAGTTCCACAAGCACTAATCATTCTTTTTCAAGTTTTATCTACATTATGAAATTTGATGCATCAGTTTCTATGTTTATTAGCAAATGTTGTAATGTAGATATTTATTAAAAGTTTCAGAAATGCTAGTCTCAATTTCTAACTAAATCAGTATAGTTTCAGACAATGCAAAGTTTTCTAAATTTAGAAGTACTTACGGGATCGATGTTGAGACTTGGTGTACCACATACTTTACTCGCAAGAACAAACTTGTTTGAAAACCATTTCTTTTTCAAATCAAAATTTGAACCCAAAATTCACTGCCCAAGTTTTGCAACCTGACTTTGATACCACTAAATATAACACCCTAAACACGGCCCAGGCGTTATGGCCGAATCTAGGAGCCTTACGAAGAAGGGTTTTGAAACCGATGATACTTCATAAAACATTGTATAGTTATTAAATAAAAAGGTCCAAGTTTTACTAGACATATTCATTTATATATTCATTACTAAAATCGTTACATGTTGTCCTTCAAAGTTAACCAAATATCTCACAGCGGAAGTTAAAAAAAATGTTTAAATCAAAACCATGCTCGTGTTTTCAAAAAAATTTATTCGCGTAAAACCAGAATTTTGTCAATCATCATAGTTTGAAAATCACAAGCGCAACCAAAAAAAATCCCAAAATGAACAGTCCCAAAAGTTCGGAGAGTTCAAAAATTACAAAACTCTCTCGAAAACCAGAAATTAAGTAAAACCCATAAATAAGGAGAAGAAAAATAACAGTTTTCCGATAAGTGGTCACCGCTGAGCCTCCGTCGCACCGACCTGTCTATGTCCGAGGATTACCTAAACAGAACAGAAAAACAAATGTGGGTTTTCGTAAACTTAGCGTGTAACCCAACAGATATAGTCATGCAACATACACAGAACCTTATATGCAGACAGATACAGATTTGGACCTAAATCCTTAACAGATATAGATATCAGAATCAGATAAATAAAACAAATATACATAATTCTACCCCTATTTTCTACACACCATCTCCGACCATCCCATCACACTATATGGGGTTAAAAGCACCCACCCATTCCTACACATCATATAGTGCCGATGCGACACATAACAGAATAATGTGCAGTCAAGTTGCTAGAAATTAAGTGAAAGGTCACCATACAGATTACTTCCTCCACATATACAAATCCCACCCCAAATACAGATACAACATGCATGTAACAGATAAAGAATCAAATGATTAACATGCTCGTATACAGATATTTTACCAACTTATGCAGAACAGTCAAACATACATATCGGTTTCCTACTCAGTTCAGACTATCAGATTAATAAATCACATACAATGGGTTTAGTTAGCCTTTACTGACCCTACGGTAGGCCCACAGTCATCGGAATGACCCGTGCGACCTTAGGGAAAATTTTAGAATAGTGGGCCCATATGCCCATGTGGCCCACACGCTCAAATTGACCTTGCTCATGTGGCCCACACGGCCTGACCCAAAGCCCACACACCCGTGTCGCATGCCTGTGTGGGCCCACATGCCGAATCCAGCCTAGCTCGTGTGGCCCACATAGCTACACAATTGCCGTCACACGCCGTACCTCGCACAAGGCCACACCCTCGACAGTCACATGGCCAACCACACGCCCGTGTGGAGTCGATAGACCAAAATTTCAACTTTTTCCGAACCTCATTTTCTTGTGTTTTAGGTACACACATGGTACGGTTTTGATGTGAAAGCAATCCCCAGCCCTTACAAACCTAAAAACCAGTACCCCAAACATCGATTTAGCAACCAAAATACAAATTCACGATAGAAATTCAACAATGCCCAAGATCTCATTGCCAATGATAAACCCCCGCTAACGCGTACTAAGTCGTTGAAGTGCAATTTTTCGCCTCACAACCTTCACCTAGCCACAGATTTCATCGATTAATCACCAATTAATAGCTACCATTTAGCATCGCTCACATCTCAAAAACCAAACATTAATGACAAACGAAGTTCTACTTACCAAGCTGATTAAAGAACCCGACAATTCCAGTAGTACGATTGAATGACAGTTTCACGAACAGAATTGAAGAAGAACAAAGCAAAGATTTATAGAGAAGGGGAAAATTTTCAGAAAGGGAAAAGAAGGGAAAAGACAACGTTAGAAAATTGAAGAAACTAACATTAGAGGGAATTTGGGAAGAAAGAGAAAAATAATAAAAATTAAAAATTAAAAATTAAAAAACAAATAGAATCCAACAATCCCCCAGTTTTAGGCATAATTTCCTACTAACCCAATCCCAACTACCCACCCTCTCATCCACTTACATAAACTTTCGAACCTATCCAAACTCTCTCAGAGAATCGAGGCAAAAATTAACATCCATGCTTGCACGAGGATTCAAACACATGACCTCCAACAAGCTAACTTCTTACCACTCAAACCAACAGGCTCATTCTAATATGAGTTTACAAACAATATAACATAAGCCTACTCATCAGGAATAAGGCTAGGATAAAAAATAACAGAATTTGCCAAAAATGAGACTTGAACCCAATACCTTTCACACGCCCAAAACACTTAACCACTGAAGCAAATATATATTTTGTGTCAGGATTTACAGAAACAGAAATAAATTATTTAGGGCGTTACATATTACCTCCCTTTTGGCTATGTCGATGAATTTGAATTAAAATTATAGGATGAATTTGAATTAAAATTATGAGAAAAAAATAAAAATTTGAATTTAATTTTAATTATAAATGTTAATAGAAAAATATTTATGATATTTTATCATTTTTGAGATAGTAGTAAAATAGACTATTTTAGTTAATTTGAATTTTATTTACCAAATTATTTCAAATTTTCTTGAATTATAATCTCAGGTTAACTTCAAATTTTCAATAATTTTTTTCCTCTTATTACTACTTCAAACTTATAAGAATATATATATTCCCTTAGATTTTTAAGTTAGCAAAAAGGCATTGTTAAGAGCAGAAATATCATAATATAATTGCTGCCTGAGTTGGTGGACACTTCTCCAGGCACTAAATGAGAAAATAGAAAACACATAGTACACAAGAAGATTATTACGCAGTTCAGTTTTCCAATGTTTATGGAGCCTAGCTCAATGAGAAATATGCACTCTCTTCAACGATTACAACGTAAACCTACTCAATCATACACACCATGATCATTCCTTCACCCTTGCATTTTGAAGATACAATACTCTCACCACTACGATCACCCATTGTGATCACAACAAGTAAAACCACAACGACAGGTTTCACAAAATAGCACTCTTACAAAAGTATTCTCTTAAGAATAGATTAAGTGCCTAATTCTCAATACATTTTTTAGGCAAGTCTCTCAAATATATAGACATTGATTTCGAGACTTGCTTACAATAGAAGATCTAATACAATCCCAATAAAATTGTAATACCTAAAGAGTAATACAATATAATAATAACATATGAAGTAAATATGGACTCTATGATAGCTCATCAGTAGAATCATGATCCAATCTAAAGTTCATAATCGAATGGATTACTTTGAGGAATTTCAATCCAAATCAATTACCAATATTTGTATTCCCAAGCAGAAATTTTTTCCATAATGTGCTAGATATTCATCATTTAATCAGTATAGCCAAAATATAAGATTCAATAAACTGCCAACATCTAAATATGAAAACTATCTCCATACAGATTTGGTGGGCAGTGGAGTGGGTACTTCCTTTGGCACCAAATTGCTAGTTTCATATTTTCAACAATCTCCCGCTTTGGTAATTTGTTGAACAAAACTCATAAGATAGGAAGCAAGAATTATCAATCAACATAAGCTCCCCCTCAGCACAAACACATTAACTTAATCTAACTTAGCTTAGAAAATAATTAAGTAATCAATCATCAATGCTAAGATAAGTTTGCATCAATAGCTAACCAACAATAATTATAACTAAGCAAATTGAGATAATAATGCATTAATGAAATTAGAATCCATATTATAGCTAAAATAAATTCAAGTTCATCACCAGCAATAGAAATAACACAACAACAAAATAATGTAGCAGCAAAAATAACTTACAGTTATCCAAAAATTGTAAACAAAACAAAATTTAAAAAAAAATCGAAAATCTAGATAAACTCCCCCTCAAAAAGTGCATCTAACATCCAACATCAGCAAAGCACAACCAAGTAGCAAAGCAACAAAAACTTTACTCCCCATGTCTCATCTTTTCTTTCCCTTTTTTTGTTATACATAATTGCCAAATAAGGCAGCATTGTCTGATGCTCAAATATCTTCTATTAAGGTATTTTTTTATCAATAGTCTTCTTAATGACCGTTTCTTCTGCCCTTAGCTTATCATAGTGTTTTTGAAGAAAATTGACAGAGGCTTGAAGATTTGTAACTATCCTAACTTTCATCCTTATCAAAATAGGAATGATGCCTACGGGAGTGAACACTTCTTGACTATCTTTTTCCTCCTCTACAGATTCATCCTTAGAAGCTTGAACTCTGTCTAACTCATTCAACACATGTTTACCTTCCAACAACTTATGAGAAATTTTTAATTTAGGAACCATTTTATCATATGTTTCATTTGGCTTGGTCGACACTCAAAACCATTCATCAAGGAGTTGGTGGAAGAAAATATCATGGTGTTAAAATAGATTTTAATAGAAAAATTGCTTATTGACATATTCATAGAGAGTCCCAACACCAACAAAATTGAAGCATTGAAAAGTGATAATGATGTATGCTGGATGTAGTGAGGACTAGTGTCATGGGCCACAGATCAAAGCCCTTGACCATTGTGCATAGAATGTCTCATAGAGGTCAACTGATTAAATGTGGCTCATTTTGTTGGAAAAAAATCCAATTCGAAAATAGTTTTCTTATACAGCAGAAAATAAAAATTTTAAAAATCGAGCCGGTTTGTGATATTTATAGCAATAAACCCTTTACCAAAATCACACATGTGTTTTCAGCTAGATGGATTATCGCAGTTCCTAGCTTTAAACCGAATGACCTTCTTCGCTATTTTTGTAGCACGAACTGCTTCGAGTGTGGGCTCGAACAATTCAGATCAAACACAGAATCAGAAATAGTTTTCTTTACTTTCAGTGTGAAAGAAAAATCTCTTCTCAATAGAAATCAGCAGAATAGTTTTTTCGAAAATTAAATTTAATACTTAAGAGAATAAACTCTCACTATTTTTGGCAGAGTGATAATATCTTAGAGTTCTGCATTTAGAACTACCAATGCCATCTATTTGTAGGGAGAAGAAGTAAAACCCTTGTTGAATTGTAAAAGTCTATTTCAAACAGAAAATGAACTCCTAGTCTAACTAGAAGTATAGGGGGCCACAACCCTAGTTAATTATACTAGGGTTTGTCATCCCTCTTTGAGCCTATTCCATATCAGGTCCAATTATATGTACTTCTTAGACTTTTAACTTGATACTTTATATTCGATTCAACCCGCTATTTGTTTTTCTATTTCCCAAAATAAAACATATCAAATTAATTTAAATAAATAAATTTTCCAATTAAATAATTTTCTCAACACAATTCTAATTTCGTTAAAATCATGATGATTTTACTGAAAAAAAAAATCTATGAGAAAATATATTTAATATTTCTACATCAAATTGGGTCACTAAGACCAAATGATTTATTTCCATTTCCGAACTTCATTTAATTCGAAAACCATAATTCATTTTCAGGTCATTTTCAGTTTTGAAGAAAATCAGATTCATTTCCAAATGTTTCTAATTCCTCCATTTTCACCATTTTTTCCATTTTTGTTCATTTAATTCAACATGCAATTCATTTCTGATTTCAACGAGCTAGTGGAGGGATAGATTGAACATATGCGATTAGGGCTCAAATAATTTATAATTAAGTTCTAGCTTTTTGTCTATTAATTATGAACCCATTTAATCACAAAGTCATTCCACTATAGTATAATGATTGAGCTTTCTCCAAAGGCATACTATTACGAAAGCAACTTGATCAGGGCTCATCCAATGACCTTATCATAAGTGTGTTACCCTCATAGGTATTCTTAATCTTTTTGGGATAAATCTGTTCTCCCAATATGATCCTATTTCATCTCATGGTAACTATTACATTTTTCTTAATGAAAATTCAATTACTATCAAATAGTAATCAAGTTATTCATCTTAAAGACAAACGACCCGTGGCCACGCTTACTTTTCATCAACCATGTAATGCCAATGAGAGGATAACTTTTACCTATGTCTCAGGCTATGAATTCCATTGTTGTAAATGATACTACATACTGCAGAAGTCGTATACCCAACGCACCAATTTTCGGTTCTTTATCTATTTGAACTCAGGCTTTTACTTACATCAAAGTATACGAGTCACATATAAGTACTCCGTCTGTAATGCCCCAAAATCCAGCTTAGAAGTTTAGACCGAATCTCGAAGGTTACATTGATCACCGAAGTGATCGTAGGAAAACTTTAGTTTAACCAGCTAGATAACAAATGGTATTTAAGTTACGTATAAACTCTCAGTTGTGAAATCTTGATATTACAAAAATTTTAGTCCAAAAGACACTTACGTGCGTATAACACAACATTTTGTACCACAGTATTCAAAATAAAACTTACAATTCAAACGTCTATTTATAAATGCGGAATTTATGAAAATACTTTTAAAGTCGATTCTAAAATGTGGCTGTTCGAGACCTCTAGCGTGCCGAGTCCAGCAATAGTATACAAAAATACCTGAAAAAGGAAAATTGAGGAGGGTGAGCTACACAAGATCAGTGTGAGTTTGAAACGTGACTAATAACAGATTTTCAGATAGTAGTTCAATAGGAAAACATACTTACAGAGATATACAGAAACAAAAGGTAAATTCGAGGCCAACGTCCTAACAGAATGTAACAATCAAGCACACCATATCATAGACAAAAACTCAATCGACAACCTGTCAACGGGTCGATACCAATATACTTATCATCACAAACACAGTGTTCCAAAACACCATTACACTAACACCTCAATACACGCAAAATCAGTCACACATGTTAAGTCAACCAGACAGAATACCGACAAATAAACTCATACCCAATCACTTAACCGTATGTACATGAATGCAGTCAAGTATGAAAGAAACCCACCCATCTAGCCAAACACCTCTCTGTCCCCCAATCACACCCCAAAAGAGCTGTTTAAGCTCATCCAACCCAAAACACCACGTAGGACCTTGAAAGGCCCATCCAACTATACACACCACGTATGTGGACTAGGCCACTTAGATAATAATATGCAGCAAAGCTGACGTATATGCAGTGCAATGTAATGCTGTAATCTGCTATACAGATAGGTTGCAGTTTAATTGCTAGATCAGAACAGTCTTCCTTCTCTTCACAACCAAACCCCAAATGTTTTACGCAAATGTACGTATGCAGACAAACGTACAGAATCAAAATACATTGTAACAACTCAGTTTTAGCTAAGTCGGAATAGTGGTTTTGGAACTAAAAATACGAGTTTAGGAAATTATTTTAATATTACTTTTGGTGTTTATAGCATGTGGTTATATATGTGTGAAAGTTTCGTGAAATAATTTTAGCATTTGAATGCTTAATTTGATAAAAGGGCTAAATCGCGTAAAATGCAAAAGTTACATTCTAATTGTTTAAGTGCTTATTTACTATGAATAATTAAATGTGAAGTCCTTATGTTGTGAGTAGACCATGGATAATGGGAATTGACATGAATAGCCATCCATTATATGTTTTATTATTGTTTAAATAAAGGTAAATCAAGAAATTTGTGATTTAAGTTTAGTTAAATTAAAACAAAACAAAATGGTGGTCATGTATCATCTTTTTACAACCGAAATAGAAGAAAGAAAAGAGGTTTGAGAGCATTTTAGGGTTTGAGCCTTATTGATCTTGATTAAGGTATGAATTTTGTTCGGTTTTTTTATGATTTTTATGTTTCTGTGATCGTTGCATCGAGTACTAGCTAGCCCGTGCCTTAATTTTCGAGTTTATTGATTATTTTGTGAAGTGCCATTGATGAATATTTAAGCTTTTAAATGTTTGATGATGAAAAATGGATATTTGTTGATAGATTTTAATATTTTGTAAAGTAATGTTTGACAAAAATGTCAAATAGAGATTATATTGTGAAATGTGTAAATTGAGGGGTTAAATGTGTGAATAAATGATAAATACGAGCTGATATGTACATTAGGAAAATTCGGCTAGCATGTATTTGAATTAAATTGCAACACCCCAAACTCGGCCTAGACGTTTTGGCCGAATCTGACGTGTCACATTGAAGTGTTTTTCGAAAACCATGTTTTCATTGAAAACCCTTCTTGAAATTTAAAACTTCTTGTCATTTAAAATAAAACTTGAACAAAACCTCAGTTTGCGTTTGTTTATTTTCAATCATGGTTTATTAAAAAAAGTTATTCCCTTTTAAAACGTTATTACTTTTAAAACCTTATTTGTTGCGGAAGCTTAATTTAAAACAAATGATTTACGAAAGCGTGATATTTAAAAATTGAGTTGCAGAAACGTAGCGTTTGAAAATAATTATTGTTTTGGAAAACCGTGTTCTACTTCTAGCAGATATAAATCACAATCAATAAAATCCCAAATTTAAAACCCAGAGATTATAAAGGCCTTATTACAACCCGAATCAAAATCAAAGTGCTTAAGTAAATGAGCAAAACAGAATAAAACATGTGTAGTTGTGTGGCCCTCTACGAGTCCCTCGCAGCTCCAAACCGTCTAATGCTGGGGATTACTTGAAAGGCTAAAAATGGGGTGAGTTTACGAAAAACTCAGTGTGTAAGCCCCTTATTAAAGAAATAGTCAGTATACAGAAACAGAATTAGTCCGGGCCTGAGCCCTTTAACAGTAACAGTACAGTTCAGTTCAGGGTATATGTGGGCCAAAGCCCAAAACATTATCATTGGGTCACAACCCATAACAGAATCAATTGGGCCTAGCCCATCACAGTAACAGTCTCAGTATGAATGATGCACGATGCATACAAACCCATCCAACCCTGCACTTGCCTCTGTCCAACCCTGCACTACCTGTGGGGAATAAATCACCCACACCATCCCTACACTTACAGTGTTAGCACCGATTGCAGCACTAACCGAAATCACAGCAAAGCTGCTAGTATATATACGACTTTAAGCCTTCAGTAACAGTTTCATAATTGGCACATAGCCATCGATAACTGTAATAAGATCGATACATAGACATTAGCTACGGTAATATAACTGGCACACAGCCATGGGTAAGTATGATCGACACAAAGTCATCAATAATTACGATCGGCACACAGCCATGGATAAATATGATCGACACAAAGTCATAATCAAGACGGCACAAAGCCATAATTAGGTTGGTACAGAGCCATAATCAGATTAACTGGCTAAAGCCATCGGTAGGTCCACAGTCGTCTCGTGCGACCTTAATAGATCATTACTGAGTCCACAGTCGTCTCATGCGACCCGTGCGACCCTATCAGAACAGTACTTCCTCCATAATCAATATCCCAACCCCATGCAGTATGCCATGTATGCAAAATGTCTGGCCTACAAATCATCATATCATTCACAGTTAAGTCAATCAAATCATAGTCATACAATCATAGTCAAATCAGTCGAATAATAGCACAGGTCAGTCATTTACCCTCGAGGGGCAAAATAGTCATTTACCCTACAGGGGCATTACGGTCATTTAACCCTACAGGGGCATTACGGTCATTTTACCCTAAGGGGCATTACGGTCATTTTACCTTAACAGTGGCATTACGATTATTTAACCCTACAGGGGCATTACGCTCATTTTACCCTATAGGGGCATTACAGTCATTTTACCCTACAGGAGCATTACGATCATAACGGTATAAATGGGCCCAATGCTCAATATTCGGCCCAAATGGGCCCATAACCTCGTGTGGCCCATTCAGCCCAAATTCTGTCACGGCTATGCGAACTACATAGCTCCAGTATTTGCCACTTAACGTGGATTTTATCCGTGTGGGGCTCATGAGCCCATTGGGCCCACACGACCCATTTCAGCCAAACGAGGCCCAATATCACGAGAACGCTCGTAGTGGCCTCTACAATCTATCGCCCATGATTTGTGGGCTCGGTTTACCACACAAGCAATCGCACACTCGTGAGGCCTCGAATGCCGAAGTTTCAGCTTTTCGGCTTTTGCCGATTCACAGCAGAGATAGTGTGATTACACACTTTACCGACTTTTACGCCTATTACCGTTTGCAGGGTAATGTTACACACCTATTTAAGCAACCGTTCCAAGTTTCTTAAGCGCCCAACCTACATTCATTCCACATACAATCAGTCTTTCATATATTATTGTTCAAAGCACTTAATCCCCAAACAATAATCACTACCAACCTTGATTGAGTACCACGCGGTCTACTCCTTTTAGATCGCTGACTAAGAACAATCGTATGTCCCTTTCCTATTTACTGCCTAACAACAGATCTTATTAGAAATGACCGATTGTAAATGTGGCTTAAATCCACAAATATTATCCTCTTAAAAACAAATGAATATTCAGCCTACCCAAAAACAAGGTATCAAAATTACCTTAATCGAATAATAAAAGAACGGACCTCGATGGCTTGGTAACCCTTGCACCCCTTCACTTCTTGGGAACACCTAACCCATTGATCACCATATCGTAAAGAAGGAACGAGAACTGCAGTCAGAGAACATATGGAGAAGAACATTTGACTTTTTATAAAAATGATTAGAGAGAACAGATTTGAATGAAATGAGGAAATATGGACACTTATTGATCTGCCAGGAACACTTGCAGAACTGAAACAGAAAGGGACAGTGCTGAGATTCGGCCAAAGTATGAAACACCCAATGAAAAGGGAAAAAAACTGATTCGAGGGAAGGGTAGAACTTCGGTCACAACCTACTAGAATACCGAGAAAGAAAAAGAACAAGAAATAGGAGAAGAGGATAAATTTGGCCCAGAAAATAATCATTAATGGAGCAAAAACAATAGGCAGGATATTCGGCCAAAGCTTGGGAATCGAGAGGAGATAGGAACGGAATTGGTGATTTTGGCACAGGTTGAAACAGAAGAAAGAGAATAGAATGGCTTAGGAAAAGGTAGCACGGAAAATTTGGCAGAACAACAAGAACCAAAGCAAAAAAAAATTGCATAAAAGATCAAATGCAAAATTCGGCACTACAGTGAGAAGAAAGGAAACAAATTGGTGGCAAAACAGAAACTGACCAAAATTGGAAATTCTCTACCAAAACTGATTACTAGGGAGTTCAGAGTCCTAATTTGGCATAGTTATTCCCTCACTCCCCCATCCTCCTTGATTTTCTCCACAATCCTTTCCTTGATTTTCTCCACCATCATCTCTTGACCAATTCAAATTCCACCTTGCAGAGTTTCAGTCGACTTCTGCTTCTCACATGGCAAGAGAGCAAAATAAATACTCTTTTTACCTTGCCATGACTTGAACCTTAGACCTCGAGAGAACTCTACACGCCACCTTGCCATTAAACCACAGGCTCTTTTTGTGTCATAATTTAACCACAAATATTTAAGAACCTTCTATCTAGATCCCAATGATTTTTTTCACTAAAAATAAAATTTTTGCTAAAGCTTAGGTTTGAACCCAAGACTTCTCAGACACTCCCAAACACTGCTAAATCACTTAACCACTGAAGTAGACAGGCAATTGTGTTATTTCCTTGCACACATAAACTTTTATGTGTTCCTACACTCAATGCCTATTTCTTCTAAGCCCAAATTCGGGGCGTTGCAATTCATCCCTCCTTAAAGAAATTTCGTCCCCGAAATTTCCAAATAACAAGATAGTCGTACCACCCAGACTACCCTCCTACGCTCCCGCTGCGTACTTTGATCCCAACTCACTAACACACTTGTAACTTAATCTTGAAAGCTCTTACACACCCAAAACATCTAACCATTGGAGTAGATAGATTACAATTTCTATACCCAAATCATCACATCTAGCCATTTCCAAACACACACAGAATAAATACCAAATATAAACTCAAGTGTTTCAATTTACTCTAACTAGAGTAGTATAGTCTAATCTCTAGAACAATCATAGTATTTTCTAACCTACTACATTTCAGTTTTAAACTAACAATGGTATTCAGAAAACTTACGGATTTGGCGCTAGAGACTCGGTGTGCCACACTTTTCAGAAAAATATCTTAAAACACTTTACATATTTAAAAACAACCTCTTGAAATCCAATAATTTGAAAACCCATTCCACAGCTGAGTTTTGCAACTTGACTCTAAAACCATTAAATGTAACACCCCAAACTCGGGCTAGACGTTATGACCAAATCTGGCGTGTCACATTGAAGTGTTTTTCGAAAACCATGTTTTCATTGAAAACCCTTCTTGAAAATTAAAACTTGTACAAAACCTCAGTTTTCTTTTGTTTATTTTCAATCGTGGTTTATTAAAAAAAGTTATTCCCTTTTAAAACGTTATTACTTTTAAAACCTTATTTGTTACGAAAGCTTAATTTAAAACAAATGATTTACGAAAACGTGATATTTAAAAATTGAGTTGCAGAAACGTAGCGGTTGAAAATATATGATTTCCGAATATCCTTAACGATTCTGAATAGTTCAACGGGCAAAGTCAAGTCAAGAATGAACATGTGAATAAGATAAGTGGCTCAGGTACGTACGAGATTCATACGAGTATTGAAAAGGAAAGTATTTGATGAATTCACTTATGATTTTGAATATATGTTCAATGGGAAAAGTTTGTGACCTTTTATATACTTATTCATGGTTTGCCTATTAATGAAAATAATGTTAATTCATGTGGTAATTTTATTTGTATATGGCTTACTAAGCTTTTAAAGCTTACTTTGTGTGTTATTTCCCTGTTTTATAGTTAATCGAAACTAGCTCGGATTCGGGGATCATCAGGAACATCGTCACATTATTGATCAACTTGTTGGTATTTTTGATGCTTTGTAAATATGGTATATGGCATGTATAGGCTAGTTATATGATGATGTGTTTTGAGATATGATATTAGCCATGAGATTTTGCTCATGAATGAAGTAAATGTTGATGTGTGTTTGGCCATTTAAGTTGGCTTATATCATAAGTTTGGTAAGTGATATATGATGTTTTTTTGCCTTGTGTTTTGGCATGTTTGGGATGGTTGTTATGATGGTTATATGGTTGCTCAATTAGCTAGTTGTCAATTGGTGTATTATTTCTTGAAAAATGGCATGTTTTGGCTTGATTTTAAGATGATGATTTGGTATGTTTTATGACATGAATTAGTTGATAAGATGATGAGAAAAATGCATAGAGAAGATAGGTGAAATTGTTGGTAATGGCATATTGTTTTAGTATGTTTTGGATTATGATTTGAGTAGTGAAATGGATGGATTTTAAATGGCATGATTTGTATATTAAATAACATGTTTTGGTTGCCTAGAAATGTGTTGAAATAGTATTATTTTTATTGTTTAGGTGAGCATGAGAAAGGGTGGCAATTTGGCCTTGCAAATGGTCTATTCTTGTCCACACGGGAAGAGACACGGGCGTGTGTATCAGCTGTGTACGACATACGGTCCTGATACACGTCCATGTGCCCCCTGGTGTCGAAATTGAATTGAAGTTAGTATGCTTCACATGGCCTCACACACGGACGTGTGACCGGCCGTGGGGCACAAGTCATTATACCCCCTAAATGGCACACGGCCTAGCACACGGGCGTGTGACTTGGCCGTGTTGCATAAGTCAATATACCTTATAAGATTGACACGGCCTAGCACATGGGCGTGTGTGGCCATTTTGAAGGGAACACGGGCTAGACATACGGGCATATGGTCAGCCGTGTGGCCCAAGTTAGTATGTATGCCCTGTTTTCACATGGCCTTGGACACGGGCGTGTCTGGAGCCATGTGAGGCACACGGCCTGTTCACACAGGCATGTGACCCTTGTATGTTTGAAAAATTTGTAAGTTTTCAAAAATTTTTGTATATTATCGGTTTAGTCTCAAACCATTTTTTAAAGCATGTTTAAGGGCATAAGGATAAGGGACAACGTGATTATGATTGAATGGTGTTTGAGAATGGATGCATAAATGTATGTTGTATGTTGTGATTTGATAGGTAATATCTTGTAACCCTATTCCAGCGACGGATACGGGTTAGGGGTGTTACATACATAGTTTTCAGTCAGTAACACACCAGTTAAGCAGAGTCAGAATTGCGCATGTACGCGAACAGTCTCACAGAATAATGAATACATCGTACAAACAATCAAACAGAACCGGAAACACACACTGACCAAATACAGAATCAGAATTTAGAAGCAGAAGCTTTAAGCGAATTCTTGTGTGCAAACAGAATTATCAAAACAGAACATAGTGTCAGAAATTCACACATTCAAATGTTCAGATCCAGAATCAATTGCAACGTAATCATCAAATAACACTCAAACAAATTGCTGAGCTAGCTGCAATTTCAAGTAGCACAAGACCAAGTCGAAACAGAGTCAAGACCACCTTTACTAGGACCTAGCCAAGGGTCGGAACATACAGAAACACAATCAAGTCAAAAATCGGCTCGGTACGAAAATTGGTGAGATAGGGCCACGCAGTCGTGTACTCCAAGCGTATGGAAATACCTAAGTTGTATGGAAGTCAACATGCCCATGCGAAGCAGTACACACCCATGTGGAAGGAGGCACACAACTGTGTGGCTAAGGCACATACCCGTGTGACCTAGGGACATGGTCGTGTGATCCGACCGTGCAACTCTCTATCCAGAAGTGCTAGATTAGGGTGCAGGGCGGACATGGCCATGTGAGACCTATCCAAAACACACGTTCGTGTGGGATCACTAAATCCCCAAATTATCCACCCGGCCGTGTGGCACCAAATCACCCAAACCCTAATTCCCAAATACACACGCCCGTGTAGAAGTTAACTAAAATCCCCAATTTGGCCACACGACCGTGTGGCACCAAAATTTGCCCGGAAACCCTAAATCCCAAATGTACACGACAGTGTAAACCGCCCGTATGGGGGCACATGCCAGTGTGGCCACCCGTGTGGTCTCATGAAACCACCCAAAACCAGCCTGAAAATCAAGGTTTTCGATTGCTAAGTAGACCCCCAATCAAAGTATTTCTGAAACATAACATAACAAACTGAATTTCATGCAACTTAACGCTGATTCGAGCCTCAATTGCTCAACTACCAATCACCCTAAAGGTTGCTGAATTTCACAACAATTTGGTATCAAGTTACACAGTTCAGAACACACACATTATGTCAAATTTCACAGAATCAACTCAGTATTTCGATAATGAAAAGAAGAGTTCAAAATCCACACCTTAATTCGCGATCAAAATGCCCAAAATGATCGACGCTTCAAACCTGCCAATTCTGATTCACACCTGACAACTTAGCGAATAATTTCTCTAACGGAAACGCTTAGAGACTCGAGAAAAGATCAAGGCACCAGAAAATAAACAACAAAACAAAATTGGGAAAAGAGAGAAAATGAAAATAATAAAAAAAAACTGAAGAAGAAATAGATAAATGTGGGAATGTGTAAAACAAATTGGGGTCTCCTCTTTTTTTTCTCTCTCTCCTACAACTAAAATAAAAATAAACTAGAAATAAAATAATAAACAAAATCTTCTATACTTAAAAACAATACTAAAGCAAAATTGTTTCCCTAGAATGCACACTAGAGGACTTGAACCAGGGACCCAGAGACAAACTAACACACAACCAACCACCAGACCAGCAGGCCCATTCTGAAACTAAAACACGAAAACACACATAATTGGTCGAGCTACGCGCAGACCCTAATCATAAATCTCAAAATTTCTAAACCCAAAATCCGGGTGTTACACTGTCATCCACTTAGGATTTAGGTATGCCATACTATGAACGTCACAAGTGAATAAATCCATAAACGAATTCAGGTTCTATTCTTCTTGGGTCCAGTCTAATGTATTGTCACCCTAATCAGTCACATTTATCTCTTTATCTTTTAGGAGTCATCCGCTCTGATGCCCATGATAGGGCATATCCCCAATTGGACTTTATAGATGGCATATTAGTCTTTCAATCGATTTTCTCATTTCCGATTACACTAAAGACATGTTTAAGTTTGTCTACTAATATAAGTTGTCTTTTCGTATTACGATCCGACCACACAATACCGCTTAGTATTAGTTTAAACATTAGACAACCAGTGAGCCAATATTTGCTTCTATTTTATTTTGCATGCAAAAACCATATGAGGATAATTATACAAAGTATATTAATGTAATTCATTAATTGTTTTATTAACCAATCTGTTCGAAAAAATTACAAGTTTACAAATGAATATACAAAACACTGGGCACCAGATCTAACATATTTGACCCACTTGAATTGGCTCGATTCATGGAACACATGGAGAATCCCATCTACTTGAAGCTTTGCTGTTCAATGAAACACTTTAGTAAAACTAGAGTTACCAGAGTAATTAGTATAAATCTTAAGGGATAAAGATGTATAGTGTTACACCTCAGACCTGGCCTAGACATCATGGTCGAATCTGGGAGTGTTACGAAGAAGAGTTTTCAAATCAACCTTATTATGTTAAATTCCTCGCATTTAATTGTTACTAAAAAGAGTTCACAATTTATCAAACATATTATTATTTTCGTTAAGGAAAACATTGTTAATTTGCTCTTTCAGAAAACTTATTTTGCAGTGGAAGTTTGATATTGTTAAAGTTGAAAACCGAGTTCGTGTTTTCAGAAAAAAAACATTTGTTTGTGTAAAACTGTGGTTTTGTCAAACATCGTAGCATAAAAGTAAAATTAAAACAAATAGTCCAGAGAGTCCCAAAATTACGAAACTCTAAATGATAATCCATATTTTAAATAAAAATTGTTAATCAAAACAGTTCACGAACTAGTGGTCACCGTTGAACTCCGTCGCATCGACCCGCCTATGTCTGAGGATTACTTGAACAGAACAGACAACAGATATGAGTTTTCATAAACTCAATGTGTAACTCAATGGAAACATACATGCATCAAATTCAGAATTTCAGTATATCAGAACAGAAACGAACATAAGTCCTTATCAGAATCAGATTATCAAACACATACAGATATGCAAAGTCCTACCCCCATCCTCTAAACACCATCTTCAACCATCTTAACACACCACGTGGGGTATAAAACACCCACCCACCCAACCCTACACACTACATAGTATCTGTACAACACTTTTCAGATTAATTTACAGCCGTGCTGCCGGAATAACAGCAAATTATCGCCTCACTGAACACTTGCTCCAACAAATAGAACCCACCCCATATACAGATACAGAATACAGATATATAGAATTAACAGATTTAACATGTCCCGCATGCTTATATACAAATATCATACATGCTTATGCAACACAATCAGACATACATATCAGTTTTCCTAAACTCATATTAGTCTATCAGAATAATAGATCTAATGTATTAGGATTTATTTGCCCTTTCTGACCCTACGGAAGGCCGACAGTCAATCGGAACGACACATTCAACCCTAGGGAAAATTTCAGAATTTTGGACCCACATGCCCGTGTGGCCCACACCCCCAAATTGGCCTTGCCCGTGTGGCATGCCCATGTGGGCACATGCCCGTGTGGCATCGACAGGCCACTTTTTCGGCTTTCGCCAAACTTCGATTCCTGGTTCATTTTTATGAGAAAGTAATCTCTAGACCTCCAAAATCTAAAAACTGTATACCAAACACCATTTTAGCAATTGATTTAAGCATTTAAACTAGAATTTGATCTCTACGGCCGCTCAAAACTGAACTACTCGTGAAACACTTACCACCAACGAGCAAAAACCACTTAATACTCAAATCTCTGGAGGAACAACAACCGTTTCTTGTCTTTCCCCTAATCGAGAGATGCAAACATTATCAATGGATTTCATTAACATAATCAATTTCCCCCACAACGCAAAACGGAAAAAGAAAACCACTCGATAGCTTACCTATTCAATATGACAGTACGTACGATGACCAGAATTGAGGAAGAAAAAGAAGAGACGAAAAAAAAGAGAAAGAAGAAATAGCATTAGAGAAAAGAAAGAACAAAAAAAGAATTTTGGGAAAAAAAGAATTAAAATTAAAATTTAATTCTACCAAAATCCCAACTCCCCACAACCCCCACTAACTACCAATTCCACTAAATCCGATCATTAACCTCATCCAACTACCTTAGAATTCGAACTCCACCAATACTTTATTACACAATTGAGCAAAAATTATCATCCACGCCCACACAGGGATTCAAACACGAAACCACAAGGCATGCTAACACCTTACCACTTAAACCAAGAATATAACATAAGCCCACCAAAAAGAGATAAGGCTAAGACCAAAAATAACAAAATTACTAAAAGTGGGACTTGAACCCAAGACCTCAAACACACCTTCAAATTACTTAACCATTGAAGCAGATACATATTTATAACAAATATCAGAGAAACAAAGATAAATAATTCAGGGCGTTACATATAGAGTTTAAATCCCTTAGCACTTTCAATTGTAAATAAGCTCTAATCTTGACCCTTCAATGTAACTCAATTTGTACCGTTGGATTTGAGGAGCTCAATTATAAATAGATGTCTTCTCCCTAATTTGTAATTACTCAGTTGTAAACCTTCAAAGTAATAGAATACTTTTGAGAGCATTTACTTAAACACTTGATGTGCGCTATTTTTCTTTGGCTTTTCTATTTGTTCTTTGCTCTTTCACTTCGAGTTTGCTTCCACTTCGCTTCAAGTTTGCTTCTGCTTTACTTTGGCGCCTTAGAGAACTTCAAAAATTCTCATTTTTTGAAAGTAGACTGACATAGGTAGGATTTGAACCCAAGAAACCGCTTAAGGATGCGTGGTTTGCTAGATGGAAGTTCTAATCCCGTGACACTAGGTAATGTTTAATAAGGCTCAAAAAGGATAAAAAACAATTTTTAATAATTTAATAATCTTTTTATAATTTTTTACCATTCTAAGTAATTTTTAAATAATTTATTATAATTATTTAGAAAATCATGTTCAAGTTCATCTTGGTTGTGTTTTATTTAAATAATTATAATAAAAATATTTTTTTTTAAGTTTTGTTATAATTCTTTTAAATATTACCACACCATGAGATACATGCGGCATGTCTCGTGTTATTATTTTGTTGCTCCATTAACCATGTCAACATTTAAAATTTGAAATTTTAATAGGACATGTTTACTTTTTTATCTAACGTAAATGGACTAATTTGCCTCTTTTTTAGTAGGGAAAATGCAATTTGACTCCTACTATAGGGATATCCATAGTACTTTTACATTTTATTTTTTTCCATAATATACCATGTAGGATTTTATGTTTCTTTTTCAAATAAATAATCATTTCCACATTGGATATTACATTCCACGTCATCATTTAACAGGGAATTTTTAGTAGCATGACCTATTTGGATTTTTTCTAAAGTTCAGAGGCTAATTTTCCTTTTTTTGAGTAGAAAGGGCAAAACTCAATCCGACTTCTAATACAGGGGACCTCCATGGTACTTCTACCAAACAACATCTTGTATAACATGTATTCAACTTTACGTTTTTAATTGTTGTTGTTGCTGCTGCTACTATTACTGTTGGTACTGTTGTTAATTGTATCAAACATCCTTATACTATGACCCTTATTTTAAATTGGTCCCTAAACTTCAAATAATTCAAATTACATCAATCCTAAACTATCAAAGTTATACCAATTATGTCCTTTCGTTACTAAAACCACTAACTTAACTATTTTTTTCTCTACAAATTAACTATTAAATGACACGTTAGATCTTATGCGATATAATTTAAATTGAAAAAAAATTAAAAAAATGAATATTGTAAAGATAGATGTTTTAAAGTTTTGATATTTTTGAAACTTTTACAAAAGATTTATCATTCACACATTTTTTTGGTTTTACTTTATTTTTAATTTTTAATTTTAAAATGTATGCGAGAACGTTCTATTCATTTAAAACTTTTGTTTTAAATTTAGCTACATAAGATTTGATGTGTCATTTAATAGTTAAATTAACAATTTTAATAATGAAAGGACTTGATTAATATAACATCGATAGTTTATGAATGTAATTAGAATGTTTTAAAGTTTGGACACCAATTTAAAGTGAATGTTATAGTTTGAAAGTGTCTGGTGCAAACTCGAACTCACGTTCTTCTACATTAGCAACAATGCCCATGGCAATTGAGTTAATACTTAATTGGCACTTAACAAATATTGTTAAGTAGTATAATAGATGCAAAATTCCAAAAGGTACTTCGCTAAATAAGTAAAATTAAATAAAAATTTATTTTGATATATGACCAAGTTGTTAAAATTATTCACTAATTTCTTCAATCAAAATTATACTAAACTAGAATATGTATACTCATAGTCAATTAAATACACGAAGTTAATGATGAAATTAAAACCCCCTCTTGTCAAATAGTGTCCTTTAGCTAAAAGATAAAAGAGGTGGGACCAAATAATATTTCCTAACATTTGAAAATTAATCCAAATCTACCAATATCTAACAAAATGCTTAGATTGACTGTTAAACAACTTTGGCCTGAGATTTTTGAATCATTTAGAGAGAGAAATAATAAAAGCAGAAAAGATCGATGTTATGAAATCAAGTCTGACTTTTTTTTAAGGAAAGATATATTATATACTATTAGATTAAAGTTTTTATTTGACATTTTAAATGATACGAGTTAAATTTTAACATCTTTAAAAATATTTTTTTATCATGAATGATATATTATAATATAAATCTTACTTATAAATTTAAAAGTGCATCAAATATTAACCAAGTTATGGAATTCTTTTATCATAAAACTATATAAAGTTATAAAATAATTATTTAATTATTTAATTTTGTATTTTTTAGTTACCAATTGAGTAATATAAAAATGAAAACATTCAAAACTCAATAGATGGGTTACCAAAAAAAAAATATTAATAGTAAAGTGACCATATTATAACTTTTTATAATTGAGTGGTAAAAAAAATTATAATTAAGTAACTAGTAATGTAATTTACCTTTTCTAATAAAAGAAAGAAAACAACAAAGTGTGGGTTAGATAGTGATGGAGAACTTTAAGACTTTCTCCTGGAACTACTACTTCCGAACATTGATTTATGCAAAAGCTTCCGAGACAGAGAAATCTACAAAAGAGATTTGGCGTCCAATTGGATTAGACAAAGCAAGCAGCTAAACCCAAGCAAAGGAAAATGAAGAAGGTGAATGATAATGATAAACATTCAAAAGCAAAGTGCACTCATAACCAATCATGCCTTTATTCTCCATTCCCATCTTTTCTATGTTTTCATCAACTTATTATGTCAATAATATATTTATGTACATGACGATTCTTATCTCAATATATGGGCCTTTTATGCTTTAGGTTTTTCCATTTTCTTTTTTTATTTATAAGAAAGTTTGAATAAGTAACATTGATGAAGGGGTTAATATATTATTCGATATCTGAATTTAGTTTCAATTTGTAATTAAACTTGACTTCAATATTTATTTTGGTACTTAATTTAGTTCATTTGATATTTGAGTTTTTTTAATTAAGTATTTGAATTCGACTTAAATGTTTAATTTGGTAATTGAATTTTTTTAATCACAATTAAGTACGTATATTTTTTTTACTAGAGTACACATGTCAAACATTGATTGAATTATTTGGTTTAGGCACCAAATTAAATATTGAAGCAAAACTCAAATACTAAATTAAAATAATAAAAAATTTAAGTACTAAATTAAATATTAAAATCAAACTCAAGTATCAATGGATATATTAACTTACCATGCATAGGCCTTTTTTCACATCATGACCTAAGCTTCTCTCCATCTACTGGTCGGCCACTTATCATCGTCCTCACATCACGACAAATCTGACATCGTATTTTGAACACGTGGAAGTGTACTATAGGCCTCCTGGTTTTAGGTTACAATGTCCGTTTTTTTGTCTGCTCATGTCCATATAGTGTACTCACGTAGAGACATCTAGCAATGTCATTTTTGGTGACTAAAACTTTCCCATTAGCTCAAACTTTCATCTTCACCTTATTTTCCTTGAAGAGATTTTTAGTAACAATTTTTAATTTAATAGTATAAATATATAAAATTATTGAGGGGTTGGTTATTTCAGCAGAAATTTTTAAAGTGTTGTTTATAAAGTAGTCAGTTAGATCTCTAATAAAATTAAACTAGTATTATCCGGTAGGAGTTTTGTCTCTCATACTCTATCGAAATTTAATTTCCCTAAGAGGCTTGGTTCATAGAGCCGAGAGCACCTCAGGTAATAGAAATACGACCTGTAAAACTCAAGGAAAGGTGTCCATATTGTGCGTAGAATTAATTAGGAAGGTCACCTACGTGTTGGGAGGCTTGCCTATAAGCTTTAATTCTATGCACCTAAGTGACTTCCATAATTAATTCTACCGCAATACTGAGACCTCTCTCCTAAGCTTTGTAGGTCGTATCTCCACCAATTGAGATGTATCGTCACCTGGTCGTATCTCTTAAGGTAAGTTGGATCTTGATAGAGTACGGGAGATAAAATTCCCACCAGAGGATAATACCTTGACATTGTTAGGGATCTATCTGACTGCACAAAGAGCGATATTTCGAAAACTTCTCTAAAAAATGTCAAACTTTCAACAAATATATATATAATATAACATAATCATATATCTATGATTTTAATATATATCAAGATGAAACGACGCACGTTTTTACAAAAATTGTCGGTCCATTGCGCCTTTGAGCTTTGGTGACTAAAAGATCGGAATGAAGAGCAAGAAATGACACGGTTTAGTTAAAGGGAGGCCAATTAACAGCTAAAGAACATTCGGATGGAGTAATTAAGTTGTTGGAAGAAAAATTAAAGAAGCAAATTAAATGCAAGGTAGACGTTGTTCTCATGCAAGTCGTTTTTGGAAATCAATGGAAGTGTGTGCCCCAAGTAGGTAGAGAAGGGATCCAATTTTCAGGGTGATGAGGGGGTTGTGTCACGTTTCCATCCTCCATTAATTGGCCTTTGTTTCATTTGTTGGGGTTTTCTTCTCTACCTCACTTGTACAATCTCCTTCCCTAGTTTGGATCTTTGTTAGTGAAGCAACCAAACGTGGTTCTTAATCATCAATGTCATTGAACTATTTAATGTTATTCTTTGAGGTCGTTGTCTTGGGGTCATTAACCTCAACTGCTTTTCTAAGAGCAAAGCTTTCTTTAACCTTGTCGTTTGTATTCACGCTGATCCAAATTGCAATGGTGAGGAGGTGGAGTTTAAACTTGATTCAAGCTTGAATTACTTAAACTCAGTTTAATTACATTTATATTATTTACATACTCAATTGTTTGAGTTTGAGTTTGAGTTTGAGTTTCATTTACTTATATCTAAATAACAAAATTTAAGGTTTAATCACAATGTGTGGTGGTTGCTCACTTCGATCCTTAACTATGTGGTTGAGGGTTCAATTCTCACTTATGGAAATGGAGTACATCTCATAATTAACCATTTATCTCTTCAGAGTTCTTGTGGTAAAAAAACAATTACTGCTGTTGACGGTGAATATCCTAATTTCGACTGTAAAAACTGGTGGAATCGACTATTAAGATATTGGATTTTGACTTGCTCCGTAGCTCAAGATACTCTGCTTGACAACGACCATATCTAGTTATAATTAAGTAGCTTGTTAGTACAATAATCTTACCTACATCCTAATTTGGTCATTGTAGACCATAGGCAATGCATATCATAACTCGAATCCCTTATAAATAACAATTTCATTATGTGCTTACATCAAATCAATACAATGCTCTTTCGAAAATTAAGATTTCAAAATGTTTGACATATTTTTCCCAAAAGGGTTTTGATTCTATTTTCCATTTTCTTCTTTCGAAAGAAGAATTATATTCTTTGTTGGGACTCCATTCCTCTCATCAATTTTCTTGATCTAAACCTTAATATTAATTATTGTGAAAAACAAAACAAAACAAAACCATAATGAATGTGGATATGAAATAGTGGTAGTTTCTTGGGGTAGGTTGATGCTCAATATATTTGTTGGTCCGATTATTTGATTTCTCTATTGTTGGATCTTTACCTCATATTTTCTTATATTCTTCAAAATATTGAAAAATAATATGTTTTTATTGCTATTACATCTATTGCTCCTAGACAATGCTAAAGCAACAGGAGTGACTCGACACTTTTGTCATTAAGGTTTAACTCTACCATTGAACAAATATTATTTTTTTATTTTTAATAATAAAATGAGAGAATTTTTGGAAATTGTGGATTCGAGTGGATTAGTTATAATTTATTTGGAGTTTTGGGGGTGAGCTTAAGGCAATTTAGGGTAATTTAAGATTAATATATAATTCAGGTAAAAGTATTATGAAAGTTTTTGTATTAGGAGGCATTTATCACCTTTACTTAAAAAAAAACGTAAATTAGTTTTTGTACATTAGATCAAAGAGCAAATTGGTCCTTTTTGTTAAAATTTTTTATCAAGTTCTACTATTAAAAACTAGTATGACTAATAGAATAACCAGACCGTACGACACATGCTCATTTTAATGTACAAAAACTAGTTTTTAATATCAGTTTACTCTTTTATCTAATGTATAGAAACTAATCTTTCTATTTCTTAATAAATGAGAGGAATTGTAATCAGACTCTTAATATAAAAACTTCTATAATGCTTTTACCATATAATTTATATATTACTATCATAGATTTAATTTAAAACCGACATAGGTATCTAAAAAAAGTCAAATTAAGCTAATTACAAAATACAAAGTTTAAATTAATTATGGCAGCTAGGTAGAGTTGAAGGAGTAGGATGAAGTTATTTATTAAAAGAGAAATATTTTTATTTATTTCACCATTGAAGCTTTATTAATTCATTAAATTACAGATATGTGAAGGGGCACAGTCCCTGCAATTTTTTTGAGTTATAACTCAATTTCTGATGTCAACTTCAGGCAATTTATCAAAGTTTACAATTTTGTCTCACTTCACTTAATTTGGCAAATAAATATATTTCATAAATTATGGGTTCATCAACCAAAATTGAAAATAATGACGATACCTTTCATGAGAATTTTTAATGTAGACCCCATTTTATCCAGGTCTTTTGAATTTATTTTTAAAATGCTATTTTAGAATTATTTTTTTATGAAAATAATTATTTCAGAAATCTTTCCTAATTTGAAAGGTTGAAATATAAAATGTTGATAAATATTTTTTATAATGTAAAGCTTGAATCCATCCATTTGAATGGAGTAATGTTTTTTGGAGACGTGAATGTAGGACGGTTACGGTAATTGTTTGTCTCATCTCTTACTTTATTATATGAAATTAACATTTTAATTTTTTTAAAAAATTATATTTAAATATTTATTTACTTTTAAAAATATTAAAAATAATTAATAAAATAGAAATTAAAGCATAACAGAGTGAGATGGGTGGCTTCATTATCATCTCTAAATACGTTTTCAATTCGGTGTTTAAATTTTTTGAATCGCATTCTTTTTTTAATACTTAATTTTAAAATTTTTTATTAGATCCTAAATGGAGGACATGTCACTTTGGCAAAAGAAAAGAAAGAGTACATGTAACCTTTTAAATTCTATTTGTGAATTTTAAATACAACGTATTAAATAATTTTAAGAGTGTAATATTATATATATACACATCAAAGGGCAAAGTTAAAAATGTTTGTTAGGGGCCAAAATATTTATATAAAGTCGTACTGCAATTATTAATTTTATTTTTTATCAAATTAATATTTAAATATTATTATGTATTAATTTATCAAATTGAACTAAAATATTATTAAACTTATCTTAAAAATTTATAAATTTTATAAATGAAATCAAGCTAAAAAAAAGGACTTTGGGAAGAAATTATTTTATGAACCCTTTCCACCACATTATTTATGGTTTCTTTCTAATTATTTAATGACATTTTAGCAAATTTTTCCATATCATTGGCACATAATTTTGATAATTTTTTTTACCTTGAACATTGAACCCCATACCAAAAACCTTGAACCCTAACACTAAATCCAAAACCTGAACCCTAAACTCTAAACCTTAGACCCGAATCATGAATCCAAGTTTAGGGTTCAAGTTTGGGGTTTTAGGTTTGAAGTTCAAAGTTAAGGGTTTAAGGTTTGAAGTTCAGGATTTAAGGTTCTAGGTTAGGAGTAAAAAATTACTTAAATTATGTGTCAATGACATGAAAAAATTATTAAAATGTCATTAAATAATTAGAACGGGACCATGCATGCTGATGATGTGAAAGGGCCCATAAAATAATTTCTCAGCTTTAAGAGAGCCAAACACGAAATTATCATGTTTTTAAATATCAATTACAAAATTAAAATAAAAAATTTCAAAATGTGAAGGTTAAAATGAAAATTTACTAAATTCCCCATGATATAAATAATATGAGGTGGTAATAAAGTGATTAATTTGAGTCGGTATCCAAAAAAATGATAGTGACTTTTCATCAAATAACAATTCATGAAAATAATGGCTTTTAAAAATTAAAGAACCAATGGGTTTCAATATTTTTTTTAAATCAGATTGGAATCACTTAGGCTTCTTTGTTTGTTTGTAAACCTTTCAAAGAACATCAATTTTTAAATCAATTTTGCTATCCAACTTGTCATTAATTTTTGTTATCCTTTTTTTTATTGTTCATATTACGTATAATTTTGTCATTAGTTAGATTCGTATCTGCATGCATTACCTTTGAACATATTGCTTAATTATGTAATATTAATATATTAATAACATTGTGGAGGGAAGCAATTCAAAAAATTCATGTAGGGGAATATGATATAGTACTCTATCATAATAATAACTTGGCCTAGCTAGCACTTGTAAATTGATAACAAAAGTGTCTCTCTCTCTTTTTTCTTTTTCTTTTTAGTACATTAGGTCTATCATAATTGATCAATTGCAACTCTTTACCTTAAACATTTAGCTGTAAAATCTATACATGGCCTAAAAATATCACAAGTTGGACCAACATTTGAATGTAAGTTGCTTAAATTTGAAGGTGGTTGTTATTTTATTTTATTCATAAAAGAAGGGTATGATTTCAAATTTTGATTTAAGTAATTAACAATGAGGAGATGACGGTGGAGAAGAGTGTTAGTTTATTTGCGATAGGCGAAGAGCCAAAATAAGGAGAAGGAGACGGAGAAGGATTGTTAAGATTATTGTGTAGAGTTTTTAGAGTAGGAGTCGATCATTGGTCTCTTGTGCACTCAGGCTCACATAAGGATGCTCACCCTTTATCATGTAGTGCTATGTAGTCGGTAATATAGTGTACTGTAATGTTGTACACATCAGCTAGATGGTAAGGCCATTATAGGTCTATCCCTAGGTTGACTTAGATGGGAATCGCAAAGGGTTGTCTGTGAACCACCCCACACTAATATATAGTTGATATGGATAATTCCTTACACAGGTTGTACACTAATATATAGTTGATATGGATAATTCCTTACACAGGTCGTATACAAACCAGTCCTGATTAAAGATCATCTGTGAACTGTCTAATAACTTATTGCGTATGGTGCTTAATACATATAACAATTTTAACGAAAATATTTTATTAGCATTAAATCACAGCTGCCTTATTTCTACGGATATTTAAGATTCAAGGTTGGTTTATATAGAATCTGATCAGCTCAGCAAATCCCCTGCCGGACTGTACCTATGATGTAGGTTCATATATATATTTTTCCCCTCATTATTGCCATACAAACTCCAACTGTATTTTCATTAATAATTCAATTACAAAGCTAAGCCATCCGTTACCATTCAATGAATGCATAAACAAAGTATGCTTGAGAAACCAGGTATGAAGATTTTAGAATACGAAAATCTTCTAGTAGAGTGCTAAAAAGTTTGATTTTTTTTTTTAAATTTAACTTTAAAACAATTTTTTTCCGTTTATGATATGAGGTAAAAGAATCTTTCAAGCCTCTATATTAGGATGCACATTGTATTTTGATATTTTTATTCAAAATATGAGTAAATTAGTCATTGTACATTAAATCAAAGAGTAAATAATTTCATCAATTCCTATTGGTAAAAACTAGCTTGATTGATGGAATAACTAGACAGTTACATAAGGTGTGTCGTGTGTACATCATGTTGACGTATAGTGATCAGTTTTTAATAATAGACATGAATAGAATTTTTTATAGAAGGATCAGTTTGCTCTTTAATTTAACGTATAAAGACTAATTTATCCATATTTTGAGTAGAGAAAAAAAATGTAATTCGACTCCTAGTACAAAGACCTTCATGATCTTTTAGTTCAGCTTTAGAATAATTTCGGAATCAAATGAAATTTTAGAATTAAAAAAAATTAAAAATCTATAAAACCATTATATAATTAAGTGGAATCCACACAAAAAGCAGCCCTTTCCATCCTGCTAGCTAGCTGCCTTTTCGTTTTCAATATTTAGATTTTTTTAGGGGTCAGATTATACCCAGAAAAGGCTGAATCTAAAAGATAAGAAAAATGTAAAATAACAGAAAGTATCAAACACATACTTAATGGGGTATATGCTACAAAAAAGAGGTACATAGACATTGCTATTCCTCTCAAGTTTCAATCAGGATGTTTGATTAAAACACATATCTTCATCTCTTCCACCCTTTTCTTTTTTCTTCTCTCTCTCTACATATTGCAATATTACGACCTTGTACCTGTAAATACATATATCAGATTTACATTGTTGAAAGGGGTGCATTTATTACAATACTCATAAATATTTTCACCTCTCTTTCCTATTAAACCCCCACGAGGACTATATTCTCGACACATTATTCATATTGATCGCCTTCTCTTATGGAGCCTCCTAGATCATCAGAGCCATCTCTGTCTGAAACTTCGACCGTCAACTCGGTATCGAATGGTCTGAAAGATGATGACAACTATGATCTTGTATTGGATCTGAGCCTTTCCAACAAAGATGACTCGAAACCCGAACTCAATCTCATAGAATGTTCCAAGGTCACCGTTTCGTCTGATGATCATCAAGATTGTTTGGGAACTCCTCAAGGTAATGAAACTGAGCCTAGAGTGTTTTCATGTAATTATTGCCAAAGGAAATTTTATAGCTCACAGGCTTTAGGAGGGCATCAAAATGCACATAAACGAGAAAGAACACTAGCCAAACGAGGGCAACAAAGGGTTGTTGTTGGTGATGGTGGTGGTGGAGCTTCTTTTGCAGCTTTTGGTCACCCTAATACACACTCTGGTCGATATTCCACCATGGCTTCCCTTCCTTTGCATGGCTCTTTCAATAAATCGCTTGGGATTCAAGTCCATTCTATGATACACAAGCCATCTTTTCCTTCATCAACACATATATACGGGCATAATGAATGGTCTAGACGGCCTATTCATCAAACACCGGCAATTGGGCATCTTTCATTGGAGAATTTCCATGTGGGATCATCGACAAGTAACGGTACTGCTGCTAGGTTCGAAAGTAGTGTACAGAAGTTTGGTCCATCCACTGAAGGGATGAAAGGATATTGGTGGGATAGTAGTAGAGTTAACCCTTTCAACACTAAGCAAGATGAGTTGAAACTTGACTTGTCTTTGAAGCTCTAAGTAGTCTAGTTTTAATAATCTTCTTCTTTGCTAATCACATAGTATTCTAGTTAACATTTTCTGTTCTTTTCTTTTTTTGTCTAATTTTGCTAGAGTTTTCTTCTTTGTCTTATTTCCCCTTTTTAAGTTTTAGTTCGATCTTTTGTAATTGCATTTTGGTTAGAGAAAACTTTTAGAGATTCTACTATTTGAAATTAACTTTCCTAATTCTATAATTTGAGGCTAGCAAAATCATTTTCTATGTATTCTTTGATCCAATCTATATTAACATGGATGATATAAAAACACTTTTATTCACGTATTATACGAAGATTGCTTTTCAAAACTTTAGCTTAATTAACATTGTTGTTATTGTAGTAACGAGGATATAAATTTAAAAATGTTTATATACTTTTTTTTCTCTAATTTTAAGGTTAAGAGTAGTTATGAGTAAAAATAACTTTTCAACTATGCATGAACTTAATTTTGAGTTTCGCTACATTGCATGAAGAACTCAAGATGCAATTTTGTAGGTATAACTATATAATTAGGGCATCAATAGGAGTTGTCTCCAATTATAAAGAAATGGATTGTAAAATGAACATTAACATAAATATATATATATATATATATATATATATATAATTAGGATAGCCTAGCGGTATTTTCAATGATTTATATTTACAAAGCATTGTAAATTAACACACAATTAGCACATTTGTTTAATGAGGTTTCATTGCTCATTAAAAGAATTCATGTGAAATTGGGTTAGGAAAATATCTAAGATGAAGAAAACAAAATAAAATTGAAGATGCATAATTGAAATAGATGCAATATTCCATGTATCATCAAAGTCTTTGATGTTTTATTGGGGCAAAAAAATGGCCCAAGACATTGAGTACAAAAATTATGTGTGGGATTACTTTTTGGTTGTCACTTCAAATTGTTATTGTGTGAAACATATATGGTCCACTAAGTGTATACAAATTGGATGGTTGTGATTGTCTCAAACGACAACATTTTTGACCCACACTTGTAGTCGAAGGAAAAGCTCATCTCTGTTGAAAGGATTGGACTTCGCATCAAATTTGGATTAAAAAAGAGAAAGAAAAAGAAAAAAGAAGATATGAGACAATGGTGATTCTCAGCAATGCAACCACATCATTTCAGAATATTAAATTATGTAACAAAAATCTTATTTGCCTTTATATCTTACCTAAGTGTTCTTATTGAACCGCTCCAATTGAGAGTGGGTCTAGATGGATTTGATGGGTTTAATTTAGATCATGTAAATCATTATTTTATATAGCATAATTTTCCCATAGTCACGTTGTAAAGTAACACAAAATCTCACTATTGAGATAGTTTTTAATTATTGTGAAAAATCTCACACTATCATGGGATTAGATTGAATAGAATGATAAGAAGCATACCTTTGTATTTAAGATTTTTCAATATTTTTCTAGATCTTAATTATTTTATAACCAAGCTCATTTATATTTTCTATTCAAAAAATTTAAAATTTTATTTTAAAATATCAAACTTTGTTATAATAGACATTGATAATGATAATAGAATGATCGCAAAAAAAATGAAAAAGAAAAAATGAAAAAATCGATTTTACGTGAAAATCTTTTCGGGAAAAGACCACAGGCAGAGAAGAAGAAATTCACTACTATTGAAAAGTAAATGATACAAGAGGAGTTTCGACTATATCTATTTAAAGGTTGAAAAACCTTATTCTAATCAAGGTTAGATAGAAGAAGTGTAGTTCCATACGGACTCTACTTCAGCCCACAGCCTTTCAACCCCAAAGATTTCTTTATTTTACTACTGTATTTTATGTCTTTAAAAAGTGATAGAGATTCGAGTCATACATCTCTAACAAATTTTTTATTGCTTAATTTATAAAAAGAATTAAGGATTAAATATTGAAAATTGAAATGCCACATTTACCAAAGCGGGCAAAAATCAGATGGACTGTCAATTTCATTTTGATGGTATGCATTTAAAACAAAAAAAGAGAAGACAATCTTTGGTTTTGCCTCTCAATTAAGGAACACTTGAAAGTGACATATGAAAACACACGAGGATTTGAATTTGCTGGCTGAGAATTAGGTGAAAAATTCAAGCAAGAGAAGTAAGTAGTCTTCCTTCTCAAGGCCCTCTAACCATAACCAAAGAAATGTATTCTCTTTTTGTCATTTTAAAATTAATTACAACATATGATCAAAGAAATGTATGCTATTTTTGGTATTCTTGATATAACCACCATGTGGTCACCTTGTGTTTGGTAGTTTTCATAATAACACAATGCCTCAGCTGCCTTCTTTATATTAGTGTCCTAGCTGGGATGGGATTAAATGCTTAAATTTAGTCCACCACATATGAAAAAGGATAAAATTTATTTTTAGCCCTTGTACTTTACAAAAGTTATAGATTTAATCATTATACTTATTATTTTAATCTTTGTACTTTTCAAATTTTAAAATTTTAGTTATCACCAAACGATAATTGCTAAATCCATTAAATTAAGTTTTTCTATTTCCAAAATCTAGTGTGTCAAACGTATATGCCAGCTTGTTATTTTCATATATTACTAATTAGTGCGTAATTTCTCTATTTATTTGTGACATTTCTCCCATTGAATTATGCTATTTATTTTCTTAATTGCATTATTCATATTTATATGTTATTTATTATTTATTTAGGGAATAATTGGAAAAAAAATGAGTTTAAAGTTTATTTTTGACAAGTTTTTGTGGTTTGGACATTCAATACAGTGCAACTTTAGTATTTTGGCCGTAACTTGAGCTATAGACCTTCGTTTTTGGCCTATAATATACCGATTTGAAGAGAATTGAAAGATCTAGCTAAAATTATTTCACCAATTCAAAATCATCAGGAAGACATAAAAAATGGCCTGGAAGTTTAACGTGAAAATTGTCAAAATATCATCAAAATTTCTGCTTTATTTAATTGTGGACATTTTTGTATTTTCTCCATTAAATTATTTTTTCCCTATAAATAGATATTATTAGGTTAAGATTTAGAGAGATTTAGGCCTATTCGTTCTTAGTTTTATTTTGTTTTCTTTATTTTATGGGTTTCTAAATCCTCCTTTTCAGTTAAAGGATAGCCAAAGTTTGATTCTACAAGTTTGTGAGATCAAATTGCTCCTAATCTTTCTTTGATCTTTAGTATTTGCTTGTCTTTTGGTTTAATTACAATTGTTTAGGTTTGTTAAATATTCGGTCGGTATTTGATAGCTTAGAATGATTGCTTTGTCAATTAGATAATTAGTCGATCGATTGATTTATATTATTTGTGATGACTACATGATTATCTGTGTAGTGTGAACATGCGATCTAACTTAAATAAACTCTTATTGTGCGTTTGTTAGTTAGAATTGAGTCTATTTCGTTCTTAATGTTATTGATAAATTAAATTCCTAACCGATCGTTATAGAATTGTTTGTCAATAAGGGAAGTAATTAATGGTGATTGTCTTGATCAATGAGAAGGTAAAAAAAGGTTAGGTTGCTAGGCGATCGTCTACAACTATAACCAATTTATTAAACAACGATGAAAATCATATTTGCATCAATGATCAAACCTTTGAATCAAACTGAGATTTTACATTTGGCTAGAGTTTCATTACATTGATTTTCTTATATTTTATTTTACTATTTCTTTTTTACTTTTTAATTTTAATTTGAACCCCTATTTTATTTTACTTGTTTATTAAAGAAATAAAAGCATCACCGATCTTTGTGGATATGACCCTGCTTGCTGCTATCTACTAATTTATATTTTCAAGTAGGTTTTATCTTTGGCGGCTTCAACAACCGTACAATTACTCGCTAAAAAATTAGTTAAAGGATTAACTATTGCAATTTGCGTCAAAATTGAAATGTCAAAATTTGAAAAGTATAGTGATTTAGAATGATACAATTGGAGAATATGAACCAAATCTACAATTGTGCGCATAGTGCGGGGCTAGTTATTGAATTTAACCAAACGAATTTAACTGCACTTGTTTGGTCCGAATTAAATTTCAAAATCCAAAAAGTACAAGGACTAAATTTGACTAATTCAAAAAGTACAGAGACTAAAAATGATCAAATTAAAAATAAAGACCAAATCCACAACTTTTGCAAATTATAAGGACTAATAGCAAATTTAATATAGGAAAAATGGTTTCTCTTTGAGATGTTTCTCTCATTATATATTGTACATGTATGCCAAATGAAGTATACGTTGTTTCTCTTCATGCAAGAGGGCAACGCTTGGTATGATGGAAAGCGATTACTTTCTTAACAAAATAATCAAGTAGAAAGTGATTCCAATGTTTTTTAGAATTTATTTATTTTTTTTTTGAAGTTATTTTCTCATAAACATGACTATTTGATTCCCAAAATAAGAGGTAGAAAAGTCACTTTCTCATGTAGATGTAAAGTTAAAAATATTAAGATAAAATTAACCATATTTTATTTTGGTTTAGAATATTAGCATGTAAAGCTTAAAAAAACTTCTACCTGCTTCTTTCTTCCTATTGTCAACTCTCTTATTTCTAACATATTCTACCTTAGTTAATTTTTTCTACTACTTTAATTGATTTTTGAAAATAAGTTTTTCTAGTTTTATTTTTAATATGTATATTTAATTTTCTCCTCTTTTGGTATATTGGTTGAAAGCTTCAATTTTTGAGTAGATGCATGGCATATGGAACTTTTTGAACATTATTAGGTAAATGGTAGACATTTTTATAGAAAAAAACTTCAAGTTTAAGAATACTAAAGGTCTGGTTATTAGAACTTTCTTATTATCTCCCATTTATTTTATTTTCATTTAATTGTTATGCTGTACTATTGGACCCTTTTTGTTGGAGCCTTTAAGATGCATTAATCTTTTTAGCATATTTTATATATCTTCCGATCTCCTATTACATGGTTTTTTTATATACATTATTATATATAGAAAATACATGCAAGATAAATTTGAAATAATTTTATTGTTAATTAAAATAATAAATATTATTCTTATTTAACCAGGGTAATTTCATTAATTAGGGATACTATAATTTGGGCTTTGAAATAATACTTGAGCCCAAGTTAAAGGTAAAAGATAACTGGGTTTGAATTGTTAATGTAAAATTATTGTGGAATTATGATGGCCAAGCATAACAAGAGCTTCAATCCCCTTAAGGGGTGTGGAACTGCTGGCTTTAAAAGAGTCTCAATTTTCACCAAGTCCAGGTGGGTTAATCATTCTCGTCCACTTATTGTTGAGACAGATTGTCAAACTGCTGTCAGCTGGGTAACTAAAAGACTCCTGTCAAAGCTCCATGGAATTATTAAGCTGATCGTAAGTGGTGTTGATAGCTGTATTGAAGTGTTGTCGGAAAGATTTTAGGTCCAACAATGAAATTGATTTAATTGGAAATCAGTTAGTATAAATTGTTTGGAATCAAAGCCCAAATTTGTCCGGGCCCAATTAACTATTAAAAACACAATTATAAAAACTCATTAAAAGTCCATTACAGCATCAGCCCATTAAAACAAACCCAATCAAATAAACCTAACCCTTAACCCACTTACAACCCAACAAACTACCTAAACCCAATTGCAATTCTAAAACTAGCCCGATTCCAGCAGGCCCAAATACCCAATTACAAGGCCCAAAAACTTAAGCCAAGCTAGGAAACCCTAGGGTTTCCCTTCGGCGCCGCAAGCCTCCAGTCGCCGTACACCCCATGCACGCGTGCGTTCAGCCCACCACGCCCGTACGTACGACCTCCGTACATTGCCGAGCCTCTGTACCTGCAACAAAGGATAGACGAACAGCGCAGCAAACAAAAGGAGAAAACTTTGTATTTTGGTTTTCGACTATAAAACCAAAAGAGAATCATTTGTATAGGTTTTTTTTTTTTTTTTTTACCTACACACAATCGATAGAAAGAAATAAAAACAGATTTCGAATACTATACAACAAATCGAAAGTTTTTAGGTATAATATAGCATATTTATCTTCAATATAGCATAGCATATCGATTTTTTTTAAAGATAAAACCACTTACCTCGCTGACGAATCAGAAAGTCAAAAGTTTTCCCTTTGCCTTTCGTCTCTTTCTTTTCTTTCGTTTTTTTGGTATTTACGTCTTAGAAACGGGCCAGGGGAGGAAAAATAGCCAAAATGGCCTTTTCCGGTGAACTCCGGCCACCGTGGATGGCGGTCGCCTTCGCCGGCAGCCGTTGGCTGTGGCGGGGCCACGGTGGAGCTCTAGGGCCGGCTAAGGGGAGTGAAAAGGGAGTTGAGAGTGTTTCAATTTGTTTTTTTTTTGAATGGGGTAAAAAAATAATTTTTTTTGTCAAAATTTTGACATTTATAAGGCATGTTATACGACGTCGTTTTGAGCCCTATTCCCAGGAGCCAAAACGGCGTCGTTTTGCTCAGATCCGACCCGCGACTCGACCCATACCGCCAAGGATCCGCGTGTTTTGGACTAAGGGTCAATTTGCGCCCTCAGTTCTTCCGCTTTTGAGGCGTGTTTCAATTAAATTCTTTTTTACTTTTAATTTGGCCCCGTAATTTTGCGCATTTTTCATTTTAGTCCCACAGTATGCGGTGTCGTTTTGGAGGACGGGAATATTTCCCCATTCGGTCCTTCCATGTTATTCGGGCATTCAAATTGGCCCTTTTCTTTTATTTAATTGTAGATTTACCCTCAAATTCTTGTTTTAAGTTCAATTTAGTCCTTTTTGTTCCTTTTGCTATTAAATTAATTATTTTTAATGTTATTATTATTAATATTATTAATATTATTATTACTATTAATTAATTTTAGTATTACTACTATCACTTCACTATTATTATTATTATTATTATTATTATTATTATTAGTTAGTGTTACTACTATTATTATTACTATTATTATTATTATTATTATTATTATTATTTTATTACTAATATTATTTTTATTTTTACTACTATTATTAATGTTATTATGATTAATGTTATTATTTTTATTTATTTATTTTCGCTATTATTTTTGATTTAACATATTTTCATTATAGCTTATTATTATTATCGAATTTTTGTTACTATTATTATTTTATTATCTTTAAATTATTGTATATAGTATTTATTTATTTTATTGACTTATCATTAGCTTTTATTTTTGTAATAACTTTCTTCTTTTATTTATTTGTTCTTTTACTTATTATTTCATATAGATTGTTGGTTTTAAATTTCATTTTTATTGTATTTTATTTTTACCTTCATCATTGTTATTTATATTATGCCTTCATTCCCATTCTATTATACATATCAACTTTGTAATTCATTTTTCATTTTGTTACAATCATATTTTGTTTCATCTAATGCATTAAACTTTTGAAATTTGTTAACATTCAGCTTTTCAAGATTCGAAAGAAATCGTACCCTAACTTACTGGGTTCCGATTTTTCTCATCGAGTCTAAAAAACAATTATTTTTAAACTAAAACATTTAGATTAAATAAAAGCTTATTCTCGGGAATTTAAAAAATGTTGTGTTCTAACCCATTGAATATGACATTTTGTTATCTCGAGATAATGATTTTTAAAAGCAAAGGCAATATTCTGTATTTGGAATCTTGAGAAATTGTGCCCTAACTTACTGGGCTTCGATTTTTCATCTGACCCAAATAACCGAATATCCTTCTTAATTTTAAACTTACGAGTTTTGAATGTCAAAAGACAAGCGTAGTTTCGAAGATTCGAAATGTTGTATCCTAACTCACTGTGTATGATATTTTATTCTTTCGAAATAAGCGGGTCTCGGCATCCGGTTTAATTTATTCAAGTTTTCTTTAACAAAAAGGATTGTATTTTAAAATCTTTTCAAATTTTTGACATTAAGACATTAATTAATCAATTCGGTACCAATTTTGGGCGTTCCGAGGATGCTAATCCTTCCTCGTACATAACCGACTCCCGAACCTACTTTCTCAATTTTTGTAAACCAAAGTCATCGTCTTAATAAATCAAAATGTTTAACGATCAACCTCAAGGGTGACCCGATCACACCTCAAAAAAGATTGGTGGCGACTCCATTTTTGTTTTTTTAGAAATCGATCCATGTTTTTCCAATAGAAAAAAAATGATTTCAACATAGTAAAAACCGAAAATTGAGGTAAGAGTTGATGTATTGATTTATAATTTATAATTATTTATTTAATTATTGTTAAATTGATCATTGAATTAATCGGATCGAAAATTGATAGTCTGATCGGTTTAATTATCAATCCGATTTTAAAACTTTTTTTTTCTGAAATCAAGGTATTTACTGTCGAAAGTAGCAAATTCTCTCATCGCAAATGGTTTCTGTAGCGACGTAAAATTTTAGGTACGGGCACTAATTGAGAAAATTATTGAAAATTTGAAAATAGAGTTTCGATTTTATTTAATAAAAGGGAGTCGCCACCGATCTTTTTTCTAGGTGTGATCGGACACCTAATAAATCCTCGTTTTTTTTAAAGAAAAATTATTTTTTTGAATTTTCTTAAAAAAAAGGGGCCAAGTTTAGGTCTACGTCAAAGTTCCAGAGAAAAATAAGGTTCGGGAGTCAGTTACGCACGAGGAAGGTATTAGCACCCTCGCGACGCCCAAAATTGATATCTCGTTAAACGCGTGTTGTCTTAATTTTCAAAAATAGAAGTTCAATTTAATATTTAATCGTGATCCGATTGAAATACGATTTTGAAACTCTAGAATTTCTTTTGAAACCCAAGAATTTTTGGCGTCACTTGTGCATGAGGAAGGCCCAAATTTTGGCAGCTTGAAGCCCAGGTTTTAGGGCTAAAATTCGGCACTTGAAGAGGAGCTAGGGGGACGGCACAAGGCTATTATTTAGGGATTTATTTTATGTGGATAATAAGCAGATAAAGGCTATTATTTAGGGATTTATTTTATGTGGATAATAAGCAGATAAAGGCTATTTTTGAGGAGATAATAGATCAAGATAAGGGAAAGGAATGAGGTTAATCTCTTGATTGCAGAGTTGGCCGAAAATCAATCTCTGCTAAGGGGAGGAATCGGTTTTCTATATAAAGGGGGGGATGCCGAAATTTGCTGCTAAAGCTCTCATCTTTTCTCTTTTCTCTGCCGAAATTTCTACTCCATTCTTTCTCTCTTCTCCTTTCTTTTTCTAACAGAAACCAAAACTCCTGAAGTCTCAATTGCCGAAACCCTGCTATTTTTTCCACTTTTCTTTTGGCCAAATCTCTCTACCCATTCCTTGCTTTTTATTTTTTTCCAATTCTTTAAAGCCGAAATCACTAAGATCTCACCTCCTGAAGTTGCCGAATCTTCTTTAATGGAGTCTACTTGTGCCAAAATTTGAAGGAAACAATAGGCAAGTGTTGATTTCGGGATTTCAATGTTCTTTCGGCTTTTCAAAGTCCTTAGCCGAATGGCTATTAGAAACTAATCTCTTATTTCACTCTTATTTTCGGCATTCTAGGATCTGAAGAGGAGTCAATCATGTAGATCTCTAAGTCATAAGTTCAGTAATACTCGAATCAAGGTACTTCCGAGATTTCAAGGTAACAAAGTTGTAACACCCCTAACCCCGAACCATCGTCGAAACAGGGTTACTAGGCATTACCGGACATATCAGACAATTTGCAAATAATTCTAAAAAAACAACATTCATAGTATAATTTTAATAACTGATCCCTATTATGAACTTTCAAAGTCTAAAGTCTGTATTAAAAGTGAAATGGGACTCGTTTAAGTATTTCAGAATATATTTTGTTTATTATAAATTTCGACAGCATTTCTGCTTATTATCATATAAAACCCCCTGTAAATTAAACCGTATTCATTTCAATCATAACCAATTCAACCAATTTATTTCATATATTCATTTGCTATTCTAAATACCTTCTAATCAAACTCAATCAATATAATATCAACTTAATTTATCAAAGTATTAGTTAGATTAAAATAGATAAACTTCTTTCATTATAATTCTTAAACTTATAATACTAGCATTTTTAACCATTTACATTCAAAACATAATAACCTTTATACACAACCTACGTACATGCCACATTATCAAAAGGAAATATACATCACCAAAAGTTTGCTGAAGTCGGGTCTGGCTTCGGATGCTGGTTCAGTATTTGACTTCTACAACCTGCGCACGGAAACAACCGTACGCTGAGTATACATATACTCAGTGGTATTACCATAATTCAAATTATAAACATAATAATCATATCATTAAATCATATAACTTTAATTTTACTAAACCAATTCAAACATAAGTTTGTCATTCTCAATATATTCATACAATTCAATCTTAGCTATTCGACAATTGAAATAATACACAAACATGTTGAGCCACTATCCATTTCTTGAACCAACGGTTCATACTTTCCATTCTCATACCCATATTCCAATCACATTTTTTTTTCAGTTCATGTTCTATTTTCGCATTTCTTCCAATGGCTCAACCATTTCATTTTATTCAATTTAACCTTTTCCTTATTTACCCCCATTAACAGACCCGGACTTTAACGGATACACGGATTCCAACCCAAACACACCAGTACGGCACATTGTGCCTAAAACGGTACATAGTACCTGATCAGTATACGACACATAAGTGCCTGAAACGACACATAAAGTGCCTGATATACGACACATAAAGTGCCTGATCGACAAAGCCGATAAATCCCGTACTCTTCCAAATCCTATGGCATGCCAATTATATCCGACTTAGCCCGACTAGTTAATAGGGTATTTCAGTTCTCAATTTCATTTTCATTTCCATAACAAATTCAATTTCAATATCAATTACACTTTTCCATTTCAATCCACATACAATTCAATTTCAATACATATTCATCATTCAACTCAATTTCCATTCAATTCAATAAAAACACTTACCTTATAATTTACTTACCATATACATAAATTAATTTAACATTTAATGAATAAATAAATAATTTGAATTATAGTAATACAAACCGAATTTGCTTGATTATTCCTCGGTAACCTTCTCCTTCCCTTTGTGGGTTGATGCCTCGAGTTCCTTTTTAGCTACGAAAATATTAATAATTTACATTATTAGTTACAATATTAAATTAAAATAAATAATTGAATTTTATTCAATTTCTACTCTTCCTCTTCATTCCACATTCTTTATACACAATTCTATTATTTACTTATAAGTTCTTTCTAGGCTGTCTACCTGAGTCATTGTCACTAAATCATCTATATCTTGAGTTACAGAATTCCAAATTAAGATCCGTAAATTTACTATGAAACTAGACTCACATATTTTCTTGCCATAAAATTTTCAGAATTTTTGATTTATCCAATAAGTACAATTTATTCTTTGAAATCACCCCTGTTCTGTTGTTTGACAGTTTCAACCACTCTTTGCTAAAATTTAATTATCTTTTTATACAGAATTCAAATGATGTTTTAGTTTGTTTCTTATAAAAATAGACTCATTAATGAATCTAACCATGTAAATTATGTTCCTCAGTTATTTTTTT
Organism: Gossypium australe; assembly: GCA_005393395.2. Classification (NCBI taxonomy): domain Eukaryota; kingdom Viridiplantae; phylum Streptophyta; class Magnoliopsida; order Malvales; family Malvaceae; genus Gossypium; species Gossypium australe. Next base: position 4,155,085 of record CM016619.1, on the reverse strand, counting down.
ACAATTTTTAATGATTTTTCCAAGTCAGAACAGGGGATCTCGAAATTACTCTGAACCAGTCTCACTAAAATCTAAATATCTTAAAATACAGAACTTATTTGCTTTCTCTGTTTCTTTCATATGAACATAGACGCAATAAGATTTAATTTCATATCTCACTCAACTTCTACTTCCATTTATACCATTTTTAGTGAATTTTCAAAATTACTCTTCTGCTGCTGTCCTAAAGCTGTTTTTTTATGGCTTATTTTGCAATTAAATCCTAGATAAGTTTACTTATTTTCTTAACTTAATTCGTGCTTTGATTCTACTTAAATTCCTTCCATATTCAACTTGATTATATAATTTTCATAATAAAACCCTAATTTATAATTTCTTCCAAATTAATCCCTATAGTAGAAAACTTATAGCTTACCTTACAATTTAATCCTTTTACTAATTCTAACTTAGATTTAATTTAATTTAATCCATAATTCATCTTTTCTTCAACATCAACTATATTTAAAAACCTAAAAACTCTCAAAATATCAACTTAGTTTCATCAAATCTTGCTTTAAAGCTTCTAAAACATCAAAATTAAGAGAATAGGACTTGATTGACTTACCAATTTAAACTTCAAGCTTTAAATCCCTAGTTTTTCCTTTTTCTCTTCTTTCTTTCTTTCCTTCCCCTGTGTCGAAATGCTCTCTGTTTCTTTTCTGTTTCCTTGTTTTGTTTTGTTTCTTTTCTTATTTCTTTTATTCTATTTACTTTATGTTATAATAATATAATATATAATAATTACTTTAAATTAATTTAATATATTTATTACTAATATATATATTTTATAATTAAAATCTAAGTAAAAATCTTAGATTTTTATCTCATATGCCGCCTCAACTTATGCTAAATGGCTTAATTGCCATTTTAGCCCTTTTTACTTTCTTTTAATCTATAATTAGACTTTCACTCTTTATTCAATTTGATCCTTTTTCCTAATTACTTTAAATTAAACTAAATTCACTAAATAAAAATCTAATTAACACACTATTAGACTAATAATTACTCCTAATAATTATTTACTAACTCGATTTACTAAGACGGAGTCCCGATAACACACTTTTCCGGTGCCCACGGATTTTGGGTCGTTACAAAAGTCTATTGATTTTAGTATGTAAAAACGGAAAGAACACTAACCATGGCCGATTATAGGAGAAAGCCTATTTTTCATATCTTTCCGGCTTTTTGAGCAAGTTGTAGATCGGTTAAGCAAGAATATCAACACTAATCAGGTGTGTAACACTTCCACACCATTAGATTGATTGCTAGTATATATATATATGTAATAAATCTGTTATACCATGTTAAATGCCGAAATCCCGGCCTATCGTTTGGAAACCCGAAAAAGGGTAAAGGCTAAATATCAGGTTAGTGATTTCTGCCACTCAACAGTGATTGATTCAGTTAAATGATATGTGATATATGTCGATTGTTTTATATATACTTGGGGTTGGGTGATTGATGAAAGGGGAAGTGATCTGTTCTTGAGGCTTATGCCATTTTAGCCTGGTGACTCTGTCACAACTCTGTTTCTGGTGGCTTATGCCATTTCAGCCTGGTGACTCTGTCACAACTCTGTTTCTGGTGGCTATTGCCATTTCAGCCTGGTGACTCTGTCACAACTCTGACGATGAGCAGCATGACTGCCATCAATGGTGTGTAGCGGTGTGGGTTGATTGTAGAAATTCCCAATGGTGTGACTGACAGGTAAGGGGGTGTGTAGTGGATGGAAACTTAGGTTTTGGGTTGGGCTTTGCATGTTATCTTTTATATTAAGTTTTATATTTTGATCTGTGGGGCTAAGGCCCAAATTTAATGGTGCATGAGGGTTGCACACTGAGTCTCGCGACTCACCCTATTATTTTAACCATTTCAGGTGACACTTAGTACATTGGACCGGGCTGGAGGAGAGAGCAAGGTGGCCATGCGACAGAGCGTTGAGAATTCGGCATAAAGACTTAGTTTAATATTTTATTTTCATTTAATTAATGGGTTTAAATTTCCTTGTAATAAGGCCATGGGCCACTAGATTACCATTTATGTTTTGGGATTTTGTTGGGCTTTTATCTTAAATTTTATGTTTTCAATTAAGTTAAGACTTGTATGAAATTTCAGTTTTCATTTAAAATCCACAAAGATAATTTATGACTTAATATTTTATTCTTTAATGAATTCTTAAGCTTTCGAAATAAATGTGTAAACCTAGTAATTGTTTTCCAAAATGCGACATGTTTTGTAAAATCTTTTTAGTGACATACCAGATCCGGTTGCAGTGTTTGGGCCGGGTTTGGGGTGTTACAAATTTTGAAACACGAAAAATTTTTAAAAACACGAAAATTTTTGAAAACACGAAAAATTTTTCAAAACATGAAAATTTTTGAAAACACGAAAAATTTTGAAACTTGAGAATTTTTAAAACCCGAGAATTTTTGAAAACACGAAAATTTTGAAACACTAGAATTTTTGAAAACACGAAAATTTTGAAATACAAGAAATTTTGGAAATGCGGAAAATTTTGAAACACGAAAACTTTTTTTTGAAAATGCGAAAATCTTGAAAAATTACATATTAACATATTATGTAATGAAATTTGATAATTTTTGAACAAATCTCTTATTATTATTATTATTACTATTTTTTTAAAAAAAATTAATTGAATTTCTTAATTTTCCGAAATGCATTCTACATCTAACACAAAATCAAAGATATCCACCAAACATAACAGTGAGATCGATGATTTAATGTCAAATCGTTAAAAATTAATATTAGTAAATTAAAATTAGTAAATAAAATCACACTATAATGTTAAAAAAGTTATTAAAATAACTTTTTTTGAAACAATATAAAGATATAGGCCCAACAAATAAAAGGGTAAAAAAAAAAATTTACCAAGGCCCAAAATTTTGGGCTGCTGAAGTGCTATTCGAATGGGCCTGGGTCTGGCTGCTGATGGGTAATGGGCTGCTGCTGGGAGTGGGCTATTGCTGCGTTGGGCTTGTCTGGCTGTTGGGTTGGCCTGTTGGGTGTTATTGGGCTGCCTTTTTTGGGCTTCTTTTTTCTTTTTTTTTTGGGGCTGCCTTTTTTTCTTTTTCCTTTTTCTTTTTTTTTGTTTTTTTATTGGGCCACTGGGACTTGGGCCTGTTGGGTGTGGGTCACGCGGGTCGGTTTGGGTCGCTCGGGTCGGGTCGGGTCGGCCCGACTGTTAAAAATTTTTTTTTCTTTTTTCTTTTTCTTTCTTTTTCTTTCTTTTTTCCTTTCTTCTTTCTTCTTCTTCCCTCTTCTTCTTCTTCTTCTCCTCCTAGCTCGCCGCCGCCGTGGACGCCGTCTCCTCCGCCGGTGGTGCGGCGTCCCCTCTTCCTCTCCTCTTCTTCTCATTATCTCTTCTCTTTTCTCTCTTTTTCTTCTCTTTTTCTTTCTTTTTTTTCTTTTTCGTGGGTTTTTTTTAAATGTTTTTTTGGGGGGTTTTTTGGTTGACTTTCCTTCATTTATAGTGTTTTTTTGCATGTATTAGGTGGCTAGGAGGAAGGGAGGCCATCCCTTAGGCCGGTGGCCCAAAAATCGGGGGGAGGTGGGCGAAATCCGCCGAATTTTTGGAGATTTTCTGACAGAAGGATTGAACTGCAAATGCAGTAAAACTGTTGGGGGCCAAAGTGTAATTTTGAGAAAGATAAGGGGTCAAAATGTAATTTTAAAAAGTTTTGGAGTTGAAATGCAATTTAAGGAAAGTTCAGGGGTCAAAATGCAAAATTTTTTATTTTTATTTTTTAAAAAAAATTGAAAATTAAACCCATAATTAAGCCGGGCAAAATTTAGTGCTTACAGCTGCCCCTCTTTGCTCATCGCTGTGAAACAGGGATAGAGCAATGACTTAAAAGCACTAAATTTTGTTCGATTGTTCAATCCTTATTCTTTATTTTTTATTGAAAAACAGAAATCGAAAATGGCTTGGCATGCTACCCGAAGCTCAACTCACCTCTCTGATTATGAGTTGATCTTTGAAAAAGCAGAAATTGAAAATACCTCAGCGTGTGACCTGAGGCTCAACTCACCTCTCGCAATATGAGTTGATTTTTTTGAAAAACAGAAATTGGAAATACCTCAGCGTGTGACCTGAGGCTCAACTTACCTCTCGCAATATGAGTTGATTTTTTGAAAAACAAAAATTGAAAAATACCTCAGCGTGTGACCTAAGGCTTAACTCACTTCTAGCAATATTAGTTGATTTTTTGAAAAACAGAAATTGAAAAATACCTCAGCGTGTGACCCGAGGCTCAACTCACCTCTCGCAAATGAGTTGATTTTTTTGAAAAACAGAAATGAAATAATTTTTTGAAAATATCAGAATTTCAAAACATATCATCTGGTGGAACTCGGTTGTCTTCTTTTTCCTTGATTCAATACAGCTATCATCAAAACCTCTTGCTCTACTGGAGTACCTGTATATGTCATGCATGATGTTATCATGATATGCACGTGTTTGTCTTAAATGCTTTCATGCCTACATGATTATGCCATACGCATTGGGCTTGTTTGTCATATATCCTTTTTTGTTACGATTTTCATGATGACCTGCATTCATTCCTTCGAATCTTGACTTTCCTTTTAAGTTTTGTACCTGTCCTCGAGTAATCTGCGTTTCTCGTATATCACCATTTTGCCCCCTGTTGAACTTTGTCCTTGCTTTGAGGCTATTGTACTTACCAAATTGTCATCCGGGTAATGCTTAACGTTCCTTTTGTTTAGAGTATGTCATTTCACTATTTATTATTTAAATGAACCATAAATGAGATGCATGAAAATGGCAAAGTAGGTACGAAAAGGGTATCTCACGTTCATTTCTATTTCAAAAGCAACAATCAAAAAGTTGACAAGGAAAAGTTCAAAAAAGAAAACATTATAAAGAAAGGAAAGCATATTCAATTGTCACAAATGCTCTAGATATTCAACGCATGAACTTCTCCACATTTCTTCATCCTGGATCTTTTCGAGCACGGCTTCTTGTATAGAAGATTTTGAGCTTTCGAGAATGCTTCAAATATTGTAATCTCGCTGCATGACTCCCTGTTCAAATCGTCTTGCTCCTTATGTCCGAACCCCTTTCATTAGGACGCCTTTTCAGGTTTTCATCCTAATCCTTTTTGTTTATCAAGACGCCCTTTTCGGGTTTTCATCTTGATCTTTTTTCTTTTCTTTTTTTTATTTTTTATTTTTATCAAGATGCCCTTTTCAGGTTTTCATCTTGATCTCTTTTTTCTTTTTAGGCATAGTATTTTTTCACGGCATCTGAGTTCACTAGATTAGGTAACTCCTTCTCATCCATCTCAGTGAGAATTAAAGCTCCACCTGAGAAAGCCTTCTTTACGATGTATGGCCCTTCCCAATTTGGTGCCCATTTTCCTCAAAAGTCTTTTTGTATTGGGAGAATCTTTCTCAGTACGAGTTCTCCCTCGCGGAATTCTCTTGGTCGCACCTTCTTGTCATGGGCCGTGATCATTCTCTTCTGGTACATCTGTCCATGACAGATTGCCTTCAAGTGTTTTTCTTCGATAAGATTTAGCTGGTCATATCGAGCTCGAACCCATTCTGATTCTTCTAGTTTCGACTCCATTAAGACTCGTAGAGAGGGAATCTCAACTTCGATGGGCAGCACAGCTTCCATTCCATAGACCAGAGAGAAATGAGTTGCTCCCGTAGATGTCCGCACAGATGCGTGATATGCATACAAAGCGAATGGTAGCTTCTCGTGCCAGTCTTTATATGTCTCGTTCATTTTCCCAATAATCCTCTTAATATTTTTGTTAGCCGCTTCCACTGCTCTGTTCATCTTTGGGCGATAGGGTGAAGAATTATGATGCTTTATTTGAAATTGCTCGCATACTTCTTTCATCATCTTGTTGTTCAAATTCAAAGCATTATCCGAAATGATTCTCTCGGGCAAACCATATCGACATATGATCTCCTTTTTTAAGAACTTGCAAACTGCAGTCTTCATCACATTAACAAACGAAGCGGCTTCTATCCATTTTGTGAAGTAATCTATAACCACAAAAATGAATCGGTGTCCATCAGAAGCTTTTGGGGAAATTGACTCTATAACATCCATACCCCACATAGAAAAAGGCCACGGGGAAGTCATGACATGAAGGGGCGAAGGGGCTGCATGAATTTTATCGCCGTAAATTTGACATTTGTGGCACTTTCGTGCATAACTAATGTAGTCGTTTTCCATCGTCAGTCAGTAATAACTGAGTCTCATAATCTGCCTAGCCATAGTGAAACCATTGGCATGTGTCCCACAAATTCCTTCATGGACATCTTCAAGTATTTTCTTGGCTTCAACAGTATCCATGCATCTTAGGAGCACTTGATCTTTTCCTCTTTTGTACAGGATGTCCCCATCAAGAACAAATCCCACCGCCATTCTTCTGATTGTTCTTTTGTCGTTCTCATTTTCTTGTTCAGGATACCTTTGATTCTTGACATATTTTAAGATATCATGGAACCACGACCGCCCATCTGTCTCTTTTTCAATGCTAAAACAATATGCTGGGACCTCATATATGCTCATTTGGAGAGGCATTATTTCCGTTTCTCTGTTTGCTTTGAACATTGAAGACAAAGTGGCCAGGGCATCAGCCAATTGGGTTTCTTCACGTGGGAGGTAATTAAAAGTCACCTCTTTGAATTCCTTGACCAGCTCCGCCACGAGATCGCGATATTTGACCAATTTCGAATCTCTCACTTCCCAATCTCCACGGATTTGGTAAATCACCAACGCCGAGTCCCCGTACACCTCTAAGATTTCGATGTTTTGTTCAATAGCTGCACGAAGTCCCATGATGCAAGCCTCATATTCCACTATGTTATTGGTATAGAAGAAATTTAATCTGGCAGTGAGCGGATAATGGTTCCCTTCTAGTGACACTAAGACTGCTCCAATCCCATGCCCCAATGCATTCGATGCACTATCAAAGCTCATCTTCCATGATTTCTCTTTTGACAAATCACATTCTTTTTCTGTAATGCACATCAAATCTTCGTCTAGGAAATCAAATCTTAAAGGCTCGTATTCTTTCATTGTTCAAGTTGCTAAAAAGTCAGCTATCACGCCCCCCTTTATCGACTTTTGACTCACATATACGATGTCGTACTCCGATAGTAGGATCTGCCATCGTGCCATTCTTCCTGAGAGTGCAGGTGATTCCATCATGTACTTTATTGGGTCTAGCTTTGAAATTAACCACGTCGTATGATACAACATATATTGTTTGAGCCTTCGAACTACCTAGACTAAAACACAACAGAATTTTTCAATTGACGGGTACTTTGCTTCATACTTTGTGAACTTCTTGCTGAGGTAGTAAATAGCCCTTTCTCTTTTCCCTGACTCATCATGTTGCCCCAGTATGCAACCCTTTGAGTTTTCGAACACAGTCAGATACAATATTAACGGTCTTCCGGGAGTTGGCGGTACTAGCACCGGGGGGCTAGACAAATACTGTTTTATCTTGTCAAAAGCCACTTGACACTCTTCGTTCCATTCTCTAAGATTGTGTTTTTGAAGGAGTCAAAAAATTGGGTCACACTGATTGGTAAGTTGAGCAATGAACCGAGCGATGTAATTCAACCTCCTTAAAAATCCTCTGACTTCTTTTTGTGTCTGTGGAGGTGGTAGTTCTTGTATGGCTTTTATCTTATCTAGATCAACCTCAATACCTCTTTCACTGACAATGAAGCCTAGTAATTTTCCCGAAGTAGCCCCAAACATACACTTGGTTGGATTAAGTTTCAGCTGGAACTTTCTTAGTCATTTAAACAACTTCCTGAGGTTCCCAACATGCTCTCTTTCCCCTCGAGATTTGGCAATTATATCATCGACATAAACTTCTATTTCTTTGTGCATCATGTCATGGAATAGCATCACCATTGCCCTCTGATATGTTGCCCCAGCATTCTTCAATCCGAATGGCATCACCTTATAGCAGAACGTTCCCTACATTGTTACGAAGGTAGTTTTCTCCATATCCTCGGGTGCCATCTTTATCTGATTATAACCTGAGAAACCATCCATGAAAGAAAATAAAGAATGTTTTGCTGTATTATCCATCAACGTGTCAATGTGTGGCAAAGGAAAATTATCCTTAGGGCTTGCTCAATTCAGATCGCGATAATCTACGCACATTTGCACCTTTCCGTCTTTCTTTGGTACCGGGACTATATTAGCTACCCATTCTGGATATTTAGAGACTTGTAAGAAGCCAGCATCAAATTGTTTCTTGACTTCTTCTTTTATCTTTAACAGCATTTCAGGTCTCATTCGTCTTAGCTTCTGTTGAATGGGTTTGCATTCTGGTTTCAGTGGGAGTCTATGGACCACTACATCCTCGTTCAACCCTGGCATGTCCTGATACGACCATGCAAATGCATCTTTGTACTCGCGAAGCAAGGTAATCAAATCATGTTTGGTATTCTCTGAAATGGAGGTCCCAATCTTCACTTCTTGCCTCTTTTCTTCATTTCCCAACTTTACTGTCTCAACAGATTCTTGATGGGGTAGAATCTGTTTATCTTCTTGTGCTATCATTCTTAGTAAGTCAGAAGACGAAACAAAATCTTCAACATTTTCCTCAGCTTCGAATTCTCCTAAACAAATAGCTTTCCCGAAATCGATTTCAGGACTTGTTACGGGATTGCTCATGTCGTCGATATCTGAGCACCTGAAAGGTGAATAGAAAAGAAAACTATAGAGGAGCATCAAGGTATGGGAATCAACAAACATAATGTTATGGCATGATATGAGATACATGTAAGGACAAGCTGTGAAAAGGGGAAATAATTATGAAGTTAATGAGAATGAAAAGACTATGACAAAATGCATCTCCATTAATGTTCATTTAAATAATAAAGAGCAAACATAAGCTCTTACAAAAGAATCCCACTATTACTTAGGGGCACAAAAAAGAGAGTTAACATTGAGCATTACTCTGGAGAGGACTTAGAAATAACAAGAAGATCCACAGCAGTCCAATTGTTCAAAACGAATCCAGGAGGACAAGGGCGTATCATTGAAACATCTTCAATTGCATCATCTCCTTTGTCAATAACATTTATACTGACCTTCTGAAGACCCCTTTTAATCAATAACAGCGTACTTCGTGAATTATCTCGCCCTGGGTACATCATTCCTGCAGATGTAAATGTTTTTAACAAAGGAGGATATGCTATGGGCTCCCATTCTAATTCCCGACATGAGGCTCTTGCAATCCTCCTTTCTTGATATTTCTGCAACTATTTTCTTCTTTGTCTGATATCCGACTTGAATCCTAAACCGTATCGAGTCTTGTGGTGTACTGGTTTTAGTGCTCTAACTATCCTTTGCTGATTTCTTCCCAAACCTTTCTTCACTCGAGCTCCTTTTCCCACAGTTAGCTTAATGCCCATCTTGGTATTCCTTGACAGCTTGGGTGTAGGAATGCTATTTCTTTCAGCAACAAATGTAGCATTGATAAATTTGAAGGAATGGAAGGAACATTCTACTGCATCTTTGTTTACTTCGATGTAGGGTGCGTCATTAGAGATAGATACAACAATGTCTTCTTCACCAGCGACCGTGATCAAGCGGCTATCCATGATAAACTATACTTTTTAATGGAGAGATGAAGGAATTGCCCCAGCAGAATGGATTCAAGGCCTTCCTAAAAGGCAATTATACGAAGGCGTGATGTCCATGACCTAGAACTCGATATCATATGTACATGGGCCCACTTCTAGAGGAATTTCAATCTTTCCCATGACCTCTCGTCGTGTCCCATCAAATGCCCTTACTGTGGAATGGCAAGGCCTCAGATAAGACATATCAACTAGCATCCTGGAAAGTGTGGCCAAAGGCATGACATTGAGTGCAGATCCGTTGTTAATGAGCATATTCGGTCTTATATAACCCTTGCAACTGGTTGTGATGTGCAATGTTTTTACGGAGCCCCTACCATTTGGCGGTATTTCGTCATCACTGAAAGAGATGAAATTATCCGCATTCAAGTTGTTTACCCACCTATCAAGCTTTTCAACAGATACGTTGCTCACCACATACGCTTGATTTAACACTTTCATCAAGGCATTTTGATGTGGTTCTGAGTTCAACAATAAAGATAACACCGAGATTCTTGTCGGCTGCTTATTCAACTGCTCCACGACATTATATTCACTATGCTTGATGAACTTTAAGAATTCATGTACTTCATCATCATTCACAGGTCTTTTAAATTCTTGCTCAGATTGAATTTCAACATCAACCTCAGCATCATGCATTGGTGCATTTCCTTTCTAATTAGAGTCAACGGCTTTCTTCTTTGGTTCAACCATTTCAGTAGAATAACACCTCCCGCTGCGGGTAAAATGTCCTACTCTGCTAACATCTCCAATCACAGCCTTTGACTTTTCACCTTCGGGTACAACAATATTGACATCATATTTCCATGGTACCGCTTTGTTGTCCTTATAAGGGAAAGGAGATGGCACTTAAATCACCACATTTGGTTTGACTTCCTTCTTCTTGGCCTCGTAATAAATCACCAGAGGCCGATTGGCACTATAAGGGATAGTTGATGGTTGATTATCAGAGGCGCATATTTCTCTTTCCTCGGACTCGTTCATTTTATCAAAGATCTTGACCTCTTTGTTATCCATCATGTCCTGAAGTAATTTTCTGAATCCTTCACAAGACTGGATGTCATGCCCTTCGATACCATGAAAATCACAAAAACATTTACTTTTTGTGTTTCCTTCTTTGAAAATTCTGTTGGGATAACAAAACGGCCCCTTTTTAACCATTACCTCCCAAACCTTCCGCAAAGGTGTCTTTATTTCAGAAACATAACTTTTGGCTCGCCACTTGTCTTCCTTTGTCACCGCGCTCACATTTCCTTCAGTATGGTTAGGGAGCGGATTTCCAGCCATATTACTAGTACCATCAAATCGTAAAATGCCTGCATCAATAAGATCTTGAACCCTTCTTTTAAAGGCGAGACAATTTTCTGTAGAATGCCCCTGGTTTCCAGCGTGGTACATGCAACTAGCATTAGGATCGTACCATTTTGGGTATGGAGGCTTCAGGGGTGCCATATAATGTGGGGATATTAATTTTTTTTCCAATAATTTCGGGCACAGCTCTCCGTATGACACGGGAATATGGGTGAATTGAGGTTTTTCAGAATTGGGTCTTGTCAGTCTGTGTTCATTTTTTGGTTGGCTTTGAGCAGGCGTGGTATTTGGTGGGAACATGGCAAGTGGTCTTTGGTTATCTGTGGCCTAGACGGGGTAAGAAGGATGTGCTTGATAGTAAGGGCTTTAGGGAGGAAAATAGAAGTTTGGAGGTGGGCCAGATCGAGGTCGTGGTTGGGTTAGGTGCGGATTAGAAGTATAGTGGCTCTTAGTCCCCACCATATGGGTTTCTGCATCTTTTTTCTTTATGGGTACAGCCCTTTTCGAACTCTCAGGGCCTTCCATCCTTCCACTCTTAATGGCATTTTCTATAAGTTCCCCGGATATTACAATATCTGCGAAGTCTTTCGTGGCGTTTCCTACCAATTTATCGTAAAACGGCGCTTTCAAAGTGTTGATAAAGAGGACCGTTATCTCAGTTTTAGTTAATGTGGGTTCTACTTGGGCTGAGATATCCCTCTATCTTTGCGCGTATTGTCTAAAAGTCTCCGTCGGTTTCTTTTCCATCATCTGCAGAGTTAGTCGATCAAGCACCATGTCGGTACATGCTTATATTGTTCACAAAATGCTGATGCTAAGTCTTTCCATGATCGGATCCTTTCTCTACTAAGTTGATTATACCATCGAAGAGCCGATCCGACCAAGCTATCTTGGAAACAATGTATGAGCAATTTATCCTTATTCACGTAACCAGTCATTTTTCGACAAAACATGATGAGATGCGCCTTTGGGCATCTCGTTCCATCATATTTTTCAAAATCTGGCACTTTAAATTTTGGAGGCAGAACCAGATCGGGCACCAAACTGAGCTCTTTGACACTCAGTGGAGAGAAGACTTCAGTACCTTCTATCGCCTTGAGTCTTTCTTCCAGGCTCCTATACTTATCCTGAGCATCATGATCATCCATTGTCAACCTGGCTATTTCTACCGGATCATCCAAATCTGGAACAATTGGATCAGCCGGATTAGCCTCGGGGTTCGATACGAATATACCTTGCCCCTCTTGAGCAGGTGGTGCAGGTCGTTATCCAGGCCTGTAGATTCCCCTTGAGGATATCCTCTTTGCATCGCATGGATGTGAGGTGGAGTGAATCCTGGGGGACAGAACGGACTCTAATTAGCTCTTGACTGAGGTTCTATGATATCAGGGCTCTGCATGAGTCCCTTTCCTTTGACCAAAGCTGTCATCATCTCCATCATTTTGGCCATTTAATCCTTTTGCTCGAGCGATTCCTCTCGAGACCTTACCATCAGATCTCTTGCTTCCTGCTGTGACTTGGCTAACTGCTCTTGTAACTCTTTTTGGATCCTTTCCATCCTTTCAATTCTTTCGTTGAGTTTAGCATCCATAGCTCTAGTTCTTAGACACGTCCTATAAGAATGACGTGATTCCAGATTCGTGGTGTCGCCAGATTCGTGGTGTCGCAACTGTGGATTATACGGTTTTAGCCTCAGTGAATGATTAAGGTGATATGCACATGCAATGAATGGATGAATGGATAAATGACAAATGAATGTTAGTCATGAATAAATATGCAAGAATTTGGTGTTGATTTCAAGATAGCCCCATACTTATGCATTTCATTAATCAAAAGAGTCAATTACAAAACATTTTTCCATCTCTGATTTAACAGTTACACAAATTTCCTAGCCACATCGCCTTGTTTTTTTACTCGTTCTAGGAATTCCGACATGCTTGATCTTTAGCTCGGAGAGAAACAGCAACTGAGAGCTTCTGCTTCATTTGGTAATTACACGATTTGCGCAGCCGCCTTGCTAATTTCGTTGATCAAACTGCCGAGATGCATATCTCTTTCTTGGAGAGCTCTTTTGTAGGCACAAATGTCTTTGTCATGCTGGCCATTCTTTTTTTCTAGGGCTTTTAGGAGAGTATCCAAATGTTGCTGATGAGCTTGCAGCGTATTTTCTAAATCTCGTATTTTCTCTCTTAGCTCTTGACGCTCAGACCGACTAGTCATTAATTCTGTAGACACGGTTTCGTATTCAACATTTTTCTTTCTTAACTCTATCATAGCACGCGCAGCTTTTTCCTCTTCCTTCTTTGCTTTCCCTCTCCAAAATTCCATCCCACCTTTGATATTGCTTAGTTATTCCTTCCATTCTGCCGATGATTTGCCTAGCCCACTATTCTTTATAGTGCATCTTAATTTCTTATTTTCCAAATGAAGATCTCTTAAGTCATTACTCATGATCTTAGTTTCTTTCTGGACTTTCTCGGTTCTGGATTTCTCAATTTGAACATCGATCTTCAGCTGGTAATTTTCTTCTTGAAGAGAACTAATATCCTGTAACAGCTTGGCTTTTTCACGTTCAAATTCATGTCTTGCCATTTCCAGCTCAGATGGCATTTCTTTTGAGAAAGGATTCTGGAAAGTGTAATCCGTCCGTGAGATTTGTTGACTATTCACTCGTCGCTATCTCTATATGTCATAATCTTGAGTGATAGTATCAGCATACAGAGCTAACTCCATTAGGTAAATTTCCTTCCAAGACTTTGTAGTATCTCGAACTTTTTTCATGTAACCTTTACCTATAAAAGCAAACTCCGACTGTGCCAATCCTTCGGTAGCTGGTATGAATTGTCGTGAAGCAAACTGCCTTTGAACCATTGACAGAGCATATCCAACTCCTCCCCATAACCCGAGTAAAGGCACCCAATCTTGGCTTCCGCATTTGCATAACAGAACCGAAGGACGGATCCATGGTGCTCTCCAAGTTATGTCTTCGGCACAAAGATTCTGAGAAACCGAAACCCAGTGTTGTTTGGTGACATCCTTCGGCCAATCTTTCCCAAGGTAAGCTTCCAATGGAGAGAATGTTTTTGAAAACATGTGGAAAGGTGTGCGCTCCACTTTCCAGAAGTGGCTCAAAATCCAAACATTAAGTAACTGTGCACATCCGATAAAACGTCCCCCTTTCCTCCTACAACTAATTAGAGATCTAAAAGTCTCAGCCAAGATAGTTGGGACGGGGTTGATTCCTTGCCTAAACTTTTCAAAGAAATCCACTACCGCAACTTCTATATGCCCAAGAACCCTTGGGAAGACGATTAATCCATAAATGGCCAAAGCAAACAAGTCCACTCTCTTTGCAATATCTGGATGGTTTTGAACTAAGTCTCGTAGAGAAAACCACGGGACACAACTGACTTCGTTCTTTTTCTTTATCTATTTTTCAGCCCATATATCAGTCATTCCCGTCAACTTCATTAGCTTTTTCTTGAAGGTCATTGGTTTGGGCTCTTTCACGTATATCTTGTTGAATTGTACATTGTCAATGCGAAGCAAGGCGACATACTCTTCTATGATCGGGGGTCATATCTTCCTGATTGAAAATGAAACATTGGTAAGCTGTGTCCTAGAATCGAACCATGGCTTGAATCAAATGTTCATCTACATTGACAGCAATCAAGTGAGCTATATCCCCGTACTTTTCAGTGAAGATGCCTCTAGTGTCTGGGTCCCACTATTTCCAGATCCTAGTCAAGTCTTCGAGGTTATTCTGACGAGCATTCGAAGTCACATGCTCGGGAAGATTGGAGATACATCCTTCCTTTAAACTGTCCCCTTTTGCTTTTTGGGTTTTCAAAGACCAGTCTCGAACCACGACATTTTTCTCGGTTACTTGTGTAATTGACTCTTCCATCAGAAACCCGTTTTTGGCAACTAATCTCTAATCAACACCTTCCTAACAAGATGCCTATGATGCATGATGAAAAATAAAAATAAAGACAAATAACCTTGGTTAGTAATCACAACAAATATAAATGGAGAAAAACTATGGAAAATCTAACAAATTAAGTTATTCAATCATGCATTTTGGTGAAACTGACCTATGTTTTTTTTTTTTTTTGCCCCATAATGCTTTACGAAAACCTACCCCATATATTCATCAAATAATCTACCCGATCCAATTTTATTAAACGGACCCGATTGCATAAAAAGTGTAAATGTAAAAGAAATAAAAGGTAAGAGGCGTTTCTCCCGTGTACTTATTTTGGTGACTATTAACGGACGAAGGTTCGGCATGGTTCTGATCGGGTGGCTCATACGGTTCACTATATGTGGTTTCAGTTCTAAAAAGGTACTCGAATTCTCCGTACTATCACCTACTAAGGCTAGTACGGAGCCTTGGTTATCGCCCATCATAGGCTTGCGAACTCAATCCGAGGGATTACATTTACTTATGCCTATGCGAGGGACAAGTTAACTCACGAAAGCATAAGTTATATGTAACCCGGAAGTATTCACTAGCCTGTGCGAAGGGACGAGTTAACTCACGAAGGCATAGCGTTTACTTCCACTTAAGCGGACGGAGCCCGGGTAGAGAGCTCATGTTATGCAAAAATGCAAGTGCACGGTGTGTGGGGAGAAACTCACAAACCTTTTCGTTTTTTATTTTAAAACTAAAAAATCAAAACCGTAAAACTTAGAGCTGAAAAACAAAAAGATAAAACAAGTTAGAAAAATATTAATTTGAAAACCGAATGCAGATGCATGACTTTTCAAAAATAAAATTCAAGGATCACGATTAAAATTAGTTTGAACGAGGAATTTTGAAAATTTTGACAACACGCGTTTAACATCAGACTCGACTCTCGAAAAAAAAGTCCCCAGTGGAGTCGCCAGCTGCAGCGATGTAAAATTTTAGGTACGGACGCTAATTGAGAAAATTATTGAAAATTTGAAAATAGAGTTTTGATTTTATTTAATAAAAGGGAGTCGCCACCGATCCTTTTTCTAGGTGTGATCAGACACCTAATTAATCCTATCTTTTTTTAAAAAAAAAAGAAAAATTATTTTTTTGAATTTTCTTTAAAAAAAGTCTAAGTTTAGGTCTACGTCAAAATTCCAGAGAAAAATAGGGTTCGGGAGTCAGTTACGCACGAGGAAGGTATTAGCACACTCGCGACGCCCAAAATTAGTATCTCGTTAAACGCGTGTTGTCTTAATTTTCAAAAATAGAAGTTCAATTTAATATTTAATCGTGATCCGATTGAAATACGAGAATTTTTTTTTGAAAACGCGAAAATTTTGAAACTCTAGAATTTCTTTTGAAACCCCAGAATTTTTCAAAACACGAATTTTTTTTTGAAAAACGAAATTTTTTTTTGAAAATACGAAAATTTTTGAAACACGGAAATTTTTTAAAACACGAAAATTTTGAAACACTAGAATTTTTGAAAACACGAAAATTTTGAAATACGAGAATTTTTAAAAACACGAAAAGTTTTGAAACACGAAAATTTTTGAAAACACAAAAAATTTTGAAACACGAAAAAATTTTAAAAACACGAAAATTTTTGAAAACACGAAAAATATTGAAACTTGAGAATTTTTAAAACCCGAGAATTTTTGAAAACACGAAAATTTTGAAACACTAGAATTTTTGAAAACACGAAAATTTTGAAATATAAGAAATTTTGGAAATGCGAAAAATTTTGAAACACGAAAATATTTTGAAAACACAAAATTTTTTTTTGAAAATGTGAAAATCTTGAAAAATTACATATTAACGTATTATGTAATGAAATTTGATAATTTTTGAACAAATCTATTATTATTATTATTATTACTACAACTATTTTAAAAAAAAAATTAATTGAATTTCTTAATTTTCCGAAATGCATTCTATATTTAACACAAAATCAAAGATATCCACCCAACATAGCAGTGAGATCGATGATTTAATGTCAAGTCGTTAAAAATTAATATTAGTAAATTAAAATTAGTAAATAAAATCACACTATAATGTTAAAAAAGTTATTAAAATAACTTTTTTTGAAACAATATAAAGATATAGGCCCAACAAATAAAAGGGTAAAAAAAAATTACTAAGGCCCAAAATTTTGGGCTGCTGAAGTGCTGTTCGAATGGGGGTCTGGCTGCTGATGGGCAATGGGCTGCTGCTGGGAGTGGGCTATTGCTGCGTTGGGCTTGTCTGGCTGTTGGGTTGGCCTGTTGGGTGTTATTGGGTTGACCTTTTTGGGCTTCTTCTTTCTTTTTTTGGGGGGGCTGCCTTTTTTTCTTTTTCCTTTTTCTTTTTTTATTGGGCCACTGGGATTGGGGCCTATTGGGTGTGGGTCACACGGGTCGGTTTGGGTCTCTCGGGTCGGGTCGGGTCGGCCCGACTGTTAAAAAATTATTTTTTTCTTTTTTCTTTTTCTTTCTTTTTTTTTCTTTTTTCCTTTCTTCTTTCTTCTTCTTCTTCCCTCTTCTTCTTCTTCTCCTCCTCCTAGCTCGCCGCCGCTGTGGATGCCGTCTCCTCCGCCGGTGGTGCGACGTCCCCTCTTCCTCTCCTCTTATTCTCCTTCTCTCTTCTCTTTTCTCTCTTTTTCTTTCTTTTTTTCTTTTTCGTGGGTTTTTTAAATGTCTTTTTGGGGTTTTTTTTTGTTGATTTTCCCTCATTTATAGTGTTTTTTTTTGCAGGTATTAGGTGGCTAGGAGGAAAGGAGGCCATCCCTTAGGCCGGTGGCCGGAAAATCGGGGGAGTGGGTGCGCGAAATCCGCCAGATTTTTGGAGATTTTCTGACAGAAGGCCTGAACTGCAAATGCAGTAAAACTATTGGGGCCAAAGTGTAATTTTGAGAAAGATAAGGGGTCAAAATGAAATTTTGAAAAGTTTTGGGGCCAAAATGCAATTTAAGGAAAGTTCAGGGGTCAAAATGCAATTTTTTTAAAAAAAGTTGCAAATTAAACCCATAATTAAGCCGGGCAAAATTTAGTGCTTACAATTTCTAAAAAATAAATAACTGGCCATAAAATGTGCTCCATTTCCATTGATGGAGATCAAAACCTGAATATATAAAATGTATTGTTTTTCAAAAACATTGTCTCTAGGTAGCCTTCAATGGTTGTGCTGATAGGATAGCAAAATCAGCTCTAACTAGTAAGGCAAAATAGTGGTATAGTGCATCACCTATAGTTGCTAATGATTTTGTACCTGGTGTTTATTTGAAGCTAGTTTATTATTGTTTTTGTAAAGTGTTGTAAAAGTGTATTTTAAAAGTTTAATTTAATATCAAAATGGTTAGTAATGTTATTAAAAAGTGATTTAAAAAAAGATAAAATGTTTATTTTAGATATTATGTTATATAGTAAAATAAAAATATACATTTAAATTACAGTCAACCTTCTCTATAATAATCTCATTTGTCTACCAATGTAACATCTCAAAAATCGGGTTAGAAGAAATTGAGTTTGAGACCAAGAGTAGAAATCTCTTGATTTTGAGTTTAGATTTTGGAAAGTTTTAATAAGTAAATTGGTTTGGTTTAGTGATTAAGTGTTTTGGTTATGTATGTGAGGTATTAGGTTCAAATATTATCTTCTGAAATTTTGCTACTTTTGACTAAATCCTTATATTTGGACATGTTGGTTATAAGTTAGATTCAGGCCATTGATGACAAGAATGATTTTCTGGTTCAATGGTTAAGCTTTTGTGTACTTTTTGATCTTATGTTCGAATCTTTCCATGTGAAAGCAATAGGGAATGTTTTATTTTTGAATTTCTTAGTGAGGTAGTTAGTTTCGGTTGATTAAATTAAACTTCCCTGAAACCTTCTGGGTTTGTGACATTATGGTGGTTTTCTTTTTATTATTTTCTGTATCTACCATTCTTCCGTTATTTCTTTATTTTTCTTCGTTTTGATTCTTCTATTCAAACTACCTTCCTTTTTGTTCTATTATGCCAAATTGATTCTGTACGGGGTCAGACTTCTCCTTTTTGGCTCAATTCATTACCGGTAAGTTTGATTTAAAGTTTGTGTCTGAAGTTCTTCAATGTAACTTCAGTCTCAGACATTAATCTTAGTATTTTGAGTGCAAATATGTTGTCTGATTTGTCATTGTAATGTCGTTTTAGGGACTTGAATTCACCCTTGTTACTTTTACATCGAATCTGTATCAGGTGGGTACCAATAACCCAATTTTCGTTTCGAGTTTAATCATTGGAAAACTGATTGTCGATGCCACACGACCGTGTGTCAGGCCGTGTGAATAGTGTAACAACCTAAATTTTAGTGGTGTCGGGAATAGTGATTAGAGATTACTAAATCCAACTAGCAAGTTTGAAAATTTAGTAAATTAATATTTATAAATCAAGTGTGAATTTAGAAATACGTTTGAATTAGAGGATTTAGTGAATTAAAAGAATTTATTAGGTCAAATGAGTTAAAAACGACGTATCGAGACCTCGAATTTATAAACCAAGCCATAAAAATTTTTAGAAATATTTATGGAGTGTCATTGAGTTAGTGTTAAAGTTTTGTTAGAAAATTTTAATGTTTTGATGGTTAATTAATTAAAAAGGACTAAATTGTAAAAAGGTGAAAATTTTACCAAAGTGACTAAATAGCTTAAGAGTCTAATAAAGAGGGATTTAAAAGACAATTGGGCCTAAAAGGGTATAGGCTGGACGATTTAGGCAAGAAAATGAGTAAGGAAATAATATGAAACAAGGGCAAAATTAGAAATTTTGTAAAATTAAACATTAAAATTGAAATGTCATGAGAAATCTAGATTTTTCTTCTTTATTTTCCAGCCAAAACTCCATAAAAGAGTCTCTTAAGCTGGTTTTTTCATATTTTTCATCATATTGAGAGTCTAAAGATAAACGTGAAAAAGAGAAAATTACCGATTAGTCCCTGAATTTCCATAACTTCTATGAATTAGGTAAGTTCATATGGCTGAACTTTTATGCTAATTTTGTGATTGATACAATATTTATAATTTATATTTTTGCTATTGAATTAAGATAATTGTAATAATGTGAAAATAGAATTGAAAGTTCAAATTAAGGGAAACGTAGGATTGAGTACGTTTATTCAGTGATCAATGATGAATTGACAGATAAGACCATGGTTAAACCATGGCAATGTGTGGAATGTAAGTCCATAGAGGAGCTATGGCATTATAGTGAAAAACCATAATTGGGTTGTGGCACTGTGAAAGTAAACGTAAGACCATGATTGAATCATGATAGTTATATATGTGTACAAGTGTAAGGTCATAACTAGGCAATGGCAATGTGATAAAGTGTGTCATCATGGCAAAGCCATGGTAAAATGTGTGCAAGACCAAGGTGGAATGTGGTATCAAGCGAACGACGTACTCAATTCTGTAAGACGTTCCCTAATTTGACAAGTATTGGTAAGTGTTATTGGACTTAAGTGTTATGATTTAATTAGATATTGATATTGAGCATAATCAAGTGAATTCATCATTTGAAATTGTGTATGACAGGAAACCTTAGTGAAAAAGTTGTTATTTGAATGTTATTGTAATTCGTTAATATTTATGTTTTGAGTCTATGAGCTTACTAAGCTTTCATGAGCTTACTGCTGTGTGTTAATGTTCAGTGCAGATTGACGTGTGTTCGATGGATCGGATCAACACATCGAAGCACACTATCCAGATTTTATCGGTAGATTTTATAATACAATTTTTGGTTTATATGGCATGTATAGGATTGAATGAAAAGAAAGTGAATTTGTAATATGGTTTTGAATGGCTCTTACACATATATGTTAGTAAATATGTACATGTTAAATAGAATCTAAAGGTAGTCAATGAATGAGATTATATGGTAAGTTTATGCAAATTAGTTGTGTGATAAAACATAGGTCTAAATCTTGTATTAAAACTTGTGTTGGCTGCTTGATTGGAATATTTTGGTATGAGTAAGTATCATATGTAGGTTGATTGAATAAAGGGTGAGAAAAGTGGCCTTAAAATGGCCTATTTTTGTCCACACGGATAGACACACGGGCGTGTGTCTAGGCCGTGTGTGACACACGATCTGGCATATGGGCAAGTGGTTTGGACGTGTGTCTTCTGCATCTAAAATTTGTAAAATAGAATGCTCAGGATTGAATACACGGGCGTGTGTCTCAGCTGTGTGAGTGACACGGCCTTGGACACGGCCATGTGATTTGGCTGTGTGAAAACTGCACTTAATTTTTGAAAATAAAATTAACCACTCGGCCTAGCACACGGGCGTGTGACTTGGCCGTGTGACTTCAATTTCTTCATGCCTTATAAGTTAAAGAGTTACACGAGTTCAGGACACAGGCTTGTGTAGCCACACGATTTGTTCACACGGGCGTGTCCCTATACCACACGGGCGTGTGGGTACTGTTCATAAGAAAAATTTTATAATATTGCAAAAATTTCTCGGAGACTCCGATTTAGTCCCGATTCGATTCCAACTTTATATTGGGCCTCAAAGGCCCATTTAAGGATAAATATGGTTGAATTTTGATATGAGTAGTATTTTGATCCGATTTATCTGTAAGTATTTTGTAAATTTTGGTAATACTCTGTAACCCTGCTTCGGTGATGGATACGGGTTAAAGGTGTTACATTTATTGGTATTAGAGCTACGATTTAGCCGATTCTTGAAACGAACATGATGTGTAAAGTGTTTAAAAATACATGCCATATAAATATGTGATAGTGTGATGTGTATGATCCGATCTAGTCTTTGTTTTTCTTATAGATTGTAAAGATGTCAGATAGACCTGAACGTGCTGTACAGGAAGAAGAAGTTAATAGTAGAGTGTAGACCTCTGAACAGGGAGCAAGCAGTAATGTTCCAATTTCTTTGATGCAAGAAGAAGAACTTAAAAACATGATTTATGGATTTATGAATTAGTGGTATAATGATATGATGCAAGGAAAAAGTCAGGCTCAGCAACCTCCTCCTCCCCCTAATGTACCATTAGTAGTACCCCCGGTTGCTCCTTCACCTCCTCCAACAACTAAATCAAGCAAGCGTACTCCAATAGAAAAACTCAAAAAGTTTGGGGCTGAAAAATTCTGGGGAAGATCAGATGATGATCCAGTCAAAGCTGAATACTGGTTACAGAACTTAGTAAGGATTTTTAAGCAGATGGCTTATTCTCCGGATGATTACTTGAGATGTGTTGTTTCTTTGTTAAAAGAAGAAGTGTATAATTGGTGGGAAACTATAGAATCAGTAGTACCTAAAGAGAAGCTTTCTTGGGAATTTTTCCAGAATGAGTTCAAAAAGAAATATGTCGATAAAAGATATTTGGATAAGAAAAAGAGGGAATTCCTTGATCTGCGACAAGGGAACCGGTCAGTGGCTGAATATGAGAGGGATTTTGTATACCTTAGTAATTATGCTTGAGACATTGTACCTACTGAGGAAGAAATGTGTATTCGATTCGATGAAGGATTAAATGATGAGATTAGAATGATAATTGGAAGTATAAAAATTTGAAAATTTGTTGCTTTGTCTGACCGAGCTCAGAAGATGGTGGAAGTATATAATAGAAAGATGCAATGAGAAAGAAGAAGTAAAGAATCTTACAAGAGAAGTTCTTCTAGATCGATTTTGACATTTCCAGCCAATAAGTTTAGAGATGATTCTAACTGACCCACTTCAACTCCGGAACGATCAAGTAAAAGCAAGACAACTCAACAAGATGTAGGAGTAACCATTAAACCTGCAGCTAGTGTTAGCAGTGTGCAAAATATTCCCAGACCTAGATGCATATATTGTGGCAGGTCTCACCTTGGTGAATGTTGGGGTAGAACAGGAGCTTGTTATAAATGTGGTGGTACTGATCATTTCATTCGAGAATATCCCCAATTGATAAAAGAAGAAAGAGAACAAAAAGAAAAGCAAGTAACTACTTCTTGAAAGGTAAACGCTCGGGTCAAAGTAGTGCTACGGGAACTGCTCGTTCGGGAATGAAATGTTTCATAGTCTAGTCAGAAACTAAGGCACCTGCACGTACGTATGCCATCTGAGTAAGAGAGGAAGCTTCTACTCCAGATGTGATAGCTGGTACTTTCTATCTTTTTGATGATTCTGTGTATGCTTTAATTAACCCTGGGTCTATGCATTCATATATTTGCACTGCATTAGTGTCAGAAAAGAAATTGACCATTGAATCCACCAATTATGATGTGCAAGTCACTAATTCATTAAGAAAAAGTGTGTTAGTTAATTTAATAAGTTGAAACTGTCCACTGAAAACACAAGGCTGTGAATTCTCTACTGATTTGATGTTGTTACCTTTTCGGGAATTCGATGTTATTCTTGGAATAGACTGGCTGACCAAACATAATGCCATAGTGAACTTTAGAGAAAAGCAGATAGATTTAAAATATAAGACAGGGGATGTAATTTCAACTGAGTGTGGAAATACAAAAGGTGTTATTAGAATAATTTCAGCCTTCTCTGCTCAGAAGTTGATACAGAAAGGTAATGAAGCATTTCTAGCTTATATTCTTGACACCCGGGGTTCTGAATCGAAGATAGAGCAGTTACCAGTTGTTAATGAGTTTGTTGATGTGTTTCCTGAAAAATTACCGGGTTTACCCCCAGACCGTGAAGTTGAATTTGTGATTGATGTGATTCTAGGAACAACTCCAATATCAATAACACCGTACAGAATGGCACCAGCTGAGTTAAAAGAGTTGAAGAGACAGTTGCAAGAGTTATTAGATAAAGGGTTCATCAGACCGAGTACGTCACCTTGGGGTGCACCTGTCTTGTTTGTGAAAAAGAAAGATGGATCTTTAAGATTGTGTATTGATTATCGGCAGTTGAACAAGGTCACAATCAAGAATAAATATCCTTTACCTTGCATTGATGACTTGTTCGATCAACTGAGAGGTGCTGCAGTATTTTCAAAGATAGACCTCAGGTTCAGGTATTATCAACTGAAAGTTAAAGAATGTGATGTGCTGAAGACTGCTTTCAAAACTCGTTATGGTCACTATGAATTTCTGGTAATGTCTTTTGGGTAAACAAATGCTCCTGCTACTTTTATGGATTTAATGAACTGGATTTTTCAAACACATTTGGATAGATTTTTAGTGGAGTTTATTGATGATATATTAATCTTTTTCAAATCAGAATTTGAGCATGCATAGCATGTGAGAATTGTGTTACAAATTTTGAGAGAAAAGCAATTGTATGCAAAGTCCAGTAAATGTGAATTTTGGCTACATGAGGTTGGATTTCTAGGGCATATTGTATCTGCTGAAGGGATTTGAGTAGATCCAAGCAAAGTGTCTGCAGTGGTGAATTGGAAAATTCCAAAGAATATAACAGAAGTTGAAGTTTTCTGGGATTAGCAGGATACTATTATCGTTTTGTTAAGAATTTTTCAATAATTGATTCACCAATGACTCGACTGCTACAAAAGAATGTTAAGTTTGTGTTGTCTGATGAATGTTAGCGAAGCTTTGATCAATTGCAGAAAATGCTAACAGAAGCTCGGGTTTTAACTCAACCAGAATCGGGTGTGCCGTATATTATATACAGTGATGCATCTCTGAATGGGTTAGGTTGTGTATTGATGCAAACAGGAAAGGTTGTGGTTTATGCTTCTCGACAGTTAAAACCGCACGAAAGGAATTATCCTACACATGACCTCGAATTGGCTGTAATTGTGTTTACTTTGAAATTTGGAGGCACTACTTGTATGGTGAGAAGTGTTATGTTTATACAGATCATAAGAGTTTAAAGTATTTGATGACTCAGAAGGAGCTGAATTTATGACAGCGGCAGTGGTTAGAATTACTAAAAGATTATGATCTTGTTATTGATTATCACTTGGGTAAGGCTAATGTAGTTGCAGATGCATTGAGTCGAAAATCATCATTGTTTGCACTCCGAGCAATGAATGTTAATTTGTCTGTTAATGAGGATGGTTCAGTATTAGCAAAATTAAAAGCAAAACCTGTGTTTCTTTAACGGATTCGTGAGTTACAGAACTATGATCCGAAACTCGTTTTGAAACGACATATGGTTCGGGACAATTTGAGTTTAGAGTTCAACATTAATGATAGTGGAATGTTATGTTATCGTAATAGAATCTGTGTTCCGAACAATTTAGAATTGAAGAATGATATTCTTACTGAAGCTCACAGTAGTGCGTATTCCATTCACCCAGGTAGCACAAAAATGTATTGTGATTTGAAAAAGATATATTGGTGGCCTGGTGATACGAATGCACCTATAACGGAACTAAATTGAGACACCCTCGAGCTGCCCAATGGACCAATTACGTGTAGCCGTGCTAAACGACTTAAGGATGCCACTTCAGTTTTAGTGGCACAAATCTGGAACTAAGACTTCAACCTTCCATTGGTCTGATGAACAAGAACGGTCCTTTAATACGATTAAAGAATGTCTTGTAAAAGCCCCATTATTAGCCCTTCCTGATTTTATTAGAACTTTTGAAATTGAGTGTGATGCTTCAGGTGTAGGGATTGGAGCCGTTCTAACACAAAATCGAAGACCGGTGGCATATTTTAGCGAGAAATTAAACGGAGCTGCCCTTAACTATCCAGTGTATGATAAAGAGATGTACGGCCTGATTAGATCGCTCGAAACCTGGCAACATTACTTAAGACCAAAAGAGTTTGTTATTCATTCTGATCATGAAGCACTCAAATACATTAAAGGTCAACATAAGCTCAACAAAAGACACACGAAGTGGATCGAATACTTAGAGCCATTCCCGTACATAATTAAATACAAAAAAGGGTAAAGAAAATGTAGTAGCTGATGCATTGTCACGAAGGTACACTATATTGACTACCCTTGACTCTAACCTGCTTGGTTTTCATCACATCAAGGAATTGTATTCTAATGATGCTGATTTTGGAAATGTCTATAATGCTTGCGAGAGTGGTGCTTTTGATAAGTTTTACAGGCATGAAGGATTCCTTTTCAAGGAAAACAAATTATGCATACCGCAAGGCTCTATGCGAGACATGCTTGTGTTAGAGGCACATAGTGGTGGCCTTATGGGTCACTTTGGAAGAGACAAAACATTGTCCACTCTTCAAGAACATTTTTTCTGGCCAGGAATGCGAAAGGACATTGAACGGATCTGCAATTGTTGCATAACCTGCAAACAAGCTAAATCACAGGTTCAGCCTCATGGTTTATACACACCCCTTCCTATTTCGGACACTCCTTGGACCGACATCTCCATGGATTTTATCCTTGGCTTACCGAGATCTAAAATGGGGAAGGACTCGATTTTTGTTGTAGTTGATCATTTTTCTAAAATGTCTCATTTTATTCCTTGCTCTAAAACTGACGATGCTGTGTATATTGCAAACTTATTTTTTAAGGAAATCGTTCGATTGCATGGAGTTCCAAGAACGATCGTATCCGATCGGGACGTAAAATTCTTAAGCCATTTTTGGCGAACTTTGTGGGGAAAGCTAGGGACGAAATTGCTATTTTCAACCACTTGTCATCCTCAAACGGATGGACAAACTGAGGTGGTGAACGGAGTCCTATCGACCTTGTTGCGAGCATTGGTGCAAAAAAATCTCAAGACGTGGGAAGATTGTCTGCCCCACATTGAATTCGCTTATAACCGAGCTGTTCATTCCGCAACTAAATTTTCTCCCTTCGAGATTGTTTACGGGTTTAACCCTTTCACTCCTCTGGATTTATTACCATTGCCTTCTAACAAATTTATCCATTCTGATGCCAAAAAAAAGGCGGACTATGTAAAGGAACTACATAGAAAGGTGCGCGAGAATATCGAAGCAAGAACCGAGCAATACGTCCAACGAGCCAACAAAGGTCGTAGACACATTCTCTTTGAACCAGGAGACTGGGTTTGGGTTCATATGCGAAAAGAAAGGTTTCCCGCGCAAAGGCGATCCAAACTTCTCCCAAGGGGGGCGGTCCATTTCAAGTCCTTGAACGAATAAATGACAACTCGTACAAATTGGACTTACCAGGTGACTATAACGTGAGCGCGAGTTTTTAATGTCTCTGATCTGTCTCCTTTTGATGTAGGTGATGATTCGAGGACGAATCAACTTAAAGAGGGAGGGAATGATACGAATGCACCTATAACGGAACTAAACCGAGACACCCTCGAGCTGCCCAATGGACCAATTACGCGTAGCCGTGCTAAACGACTTAAGGATGCCACTTCAGTTTTAGTGGCACAAATCTGGAACGAAGAAAGAAAGGACTTCAAGAACACACCGAATATTTACAATTTATTTAAAGCCAATTATACTAGCTACCAAACAATCACATGAGCTCGTTATTAGCTCATTCTTAGCTCATTTTAATTATTTTTATTGCTAGGTGCCTTTTCAAAAACCTAAAGGTTAAGGGACAAGGTTGCTGGTGCCTTTTCAAAAACTTAAGGGTTAAAAGGTTATTAGGTGCCTCTTCAAAAACTCAAGGGTTAAGGGTTAAAGGTTGCTGGTGCCCTTTCAAAAACTTAAGGGTTAAGAGGCAAGATTAGAAGACTATTTGGCTAGCCTTTGTTCAGCCTATAAAAAGGCTATGTAATTCTCATTTGACACAATTCAGACTTTAAGAAAATTTTATGAACTTTTGTTCATTTGAGTGAGTTCATCTCCTCTTCATTTTCGTACAAGTTTCGTTAGACTTATCAAGCTTGCTTGTGGCGTCTTCGACTTGTTTGAACTTATCACCAAATTCCCTTTGGTGTGGCGTTCATCAACCTATTTTCATCTTTCCACCTTAAACATTATAGAATCTGGGGTGACACTCTTTAGTGTCGAATCGCTTCTTGTTTAAATTCGTTTATCCACCCCCATCAAAATTATCCTTTATCTATTTTTTTATTCTATTTATCCATTTTTCATTTCTTTTCATCAAACCGAACCATTTCTTATTTTTATTCACTTAAAACTTCCGCAAACGCATCCATATTTTCCAAAGGCTTGATTCCTCTTCGTAGACGATTGGGCAACCCGCATACGTTTCGACTTATCCCGAGCCGGCCCGTATCACCTGGTATGAAAAATGAAATATGTGAGTTTGTTGCAAAATGCCTAATCTGTCAGCAGGTTAAAGTAGAGCATCAAGTGCCAACGAGTTTGTTACAACCTGTTATGATTCCTGAATGGAAGTGAGAGCACATTATTATGGATTTTGTATCTGGATTGCCTGTGACTCCAAGAAAGAAAGATCTGATATGGGTTATAGTTGATAGATTGACAAATTCAGCATACTTTCTTCCAGTCAGAACAAACTTTTCCCTTGAGAAATTAGCAGAGTTATATGTGTCTAAAATTGTAAGATTACATGGGGTTCAAAATTCCATTATTTCATATTGAGATCCGAGGTTCACTTCGAGATTTTGGAATAAACTACAAGAAGCTTTGGGCACTAAGCTAAACTTCAGTACAGCATTTCATCCTCAAACTGATGGGCAATCAGAGCGAGTGATTCAGATTTTGGAAGACATGTTGAGGTGCTGTATACTTGAGTTTGGTGATAGTTGTGAAATGTATTTACCGTT
Organism: Gossypium australe; assembly: GCA_005393395.2. Taxonomy (NCBI): domain Eukaryota; kingdom Viridiplantae; phylum Streptophyta; class Magnoliopsida; order Malvales; family Malvaceae; genus Gossypium; species Gossypium australe. The sequence continues at coordinate 4,126,508 of CM016619.1, read as the reverse complement.
AGCTGAATTTGCTTACAAAAATAGCTATCAGTCTAGCATAAAAATGGCACCATTTGAGGCTCTTTATGTTAGAAAATGCAAGACTCCATTGTATTGGACTGAATTTAGTGAATCTAAGCTAGTTGGAGTCAATTTGATCTAGGAAACCGAGGAAAAAGTTCGGGTTATTTGAGATAGTTTGAAAGCTGCTTCAAACCGTCAGAAATCGTATGCAAATTTAAAAAGAAGAGACATAGAGTTTGCAGTTGGTGATCGAGTATTTTTAAAAGTCTCTCCGTGGAAGAAAGTGCTACAGTTTGGGGAAAAGGGAAAATTAAGTCCAAGATTTATTGGACCGTATAAAATAATTAAAAGAATTGGTCCTATAGCTTATCGGTTAGCTTTATCTCTGAAACTTGAAAAGATTCATAACGTGTTTCACGTGTCTATGTTGAGACGATATAGGTCAGATCTTTCATATGTGATTCATCACACTGAAATTAAGCTTCAACCAGATATGACTTATTTAGAAGAACCAGTAAAGATTTTGGCTCGTGAGGTTAAAGAATTACGGAACAAACGAGTACCATTAGTTAAAGTGTTGTGGCATCAACATGGTATGGAGGAGGCAACCTGGGAAACAGAGGAATCTATGAGATTACAGTATCCGAATCTATTTTCAGGTAATAAATTTTGAGGACGAAATTTCTAAAGGGGGAGAGTTGTAATAGCCTAAATTTCAGTGATGTCGGGAATAGTGATTTGAGATTACTAAATTCGACGAGCAAGTTTGAAAATTTAGTAAATTAATATTTATAAATCAAGTGTGAATTCAGAAATACGTTTCAATTAGAGGATTTAGTGAATTAAAAGAATTTATTAGGTCAAATGAGTTAAAAACGAGGTATCGAGACCTTGAATTTATAAACCAAGCCATAAATATTTTTAGAAATATTTATAGAGCGTCATTGAGTTAGTGTTAAAGTTTTGTTAGAAAATTTTAACGTTTTGATGGTTAATTAATTAAAAGAGACTAAATTGTAAAAGGTGAAAAATTTACCAAAGTGACTAAATAGCTTAAGAGTCTAATAAAGAGGGATTTAAAAGACAATTGGGCTTAAAAGAGTATAGGCTGGACGATTTGGGCAAGAAAATGAGTAAGAAAATAAGATGAAATAAGGGCAAAACTGGAAATTTTGTAAAATTAAACTTTAAAATTGAAATGTCATGAGAAATCTAGATTTTTATTCTTTGCTTTCCAGCCAAAACGCCATAGGAGAGTCTCTTAACCTGGTTTTTTCATATTTTTCATCATATCGAAAGTCTGAAGATAAACATGGAAAAGAGAAAATTGCCGATTAGTCCTTGAATTTTTATAACTTCTACGAATTAGCCAGGTAAGTTCATATGGCTGAATTTTTATACTAATTTTTGGATTGATACAATATTTATAATTTATATTTTTGCTAGTGGATTATGATAATTGTAACGATGTGAAAATAGAATTGAAAGTTCAAATTAAGGGAAATGTAGGATTGAGTATGTTTTTAGTGATCAGTGATGACTTGATGGATAAGATCATAGTTAAACCATAGCAATGTATGGAATGTAAAACCATAGAGGACCTATAGCATTATAGTGAAAAACCATAATTGGGTTGTGGCATTGTGAAAGTGAATGTAAGACCATGATTGAATCATGGCAGTTATATATGTGTACAAGTGTAAGGTCATAGCTAGGCTATGGCAATGTGATAAAGTGTGTCATCATGGCAAAGCCATGGTAAAATGTGTGCAACACCAAAGTGGAATGTGGCATCAAGCGAACGACGTACTTAATTCTGTAAGACGTTCCCTAATTTGACAAGTATTGGTAAGTGTTATTGGAATTTAAGTGTTAGGATTTAATTAGATATTGATATTGAGCTCAATCAAGTGAATTCATCATTTGAAATTGTGTATGACAGGAAACCTTAGTGAAAAACTTGTTATTTGAATGTTATTGTAATTCAGTAAGATTTATGTTTTGAGCCTATGAGCTTACTACGCTTTCATAAGCTTACTCCTGTGTGGTAATGTTTCGTGTAGATTGACGTGAGTTCAGTGGAACGGATCAACACATCAGAGCACACTATCCAGATTTTACCAGTATATTTTATAATACAATTTTTGGTTTATATGGAATGTATAAGATTGAATGAAAAGAAAGTGAATTTGTAATATGGTTTTGGATGGCTCTTAAACATATATGTTAGTAAATATATATATATATATATATATATATATATATATATATATGTTCAATAGAATCTAAAGGTAGTCAATGAATGAGATTATATGGTAAGTTTATGCAAATTAGTTGTGTGATAAAACATAGGTCTAAATCTTGTATTAAAACTTGTGTTGGCTACTTGATTGGAGTATTTTGGTATGTGAAGTATCATATGCAGGTTGATTGAATAAAGGGTGAGAAAAGTGGCCTTAAAATGGTCTATTTTCATCCACACGGGTAGACACAAGGGCGTGTGTCTAGGCCGTGTGTGACACACGGTTTGGCATATGGGCATGTGGTTTGGCCGCGTATCCCTTGCATCTAAAATTTGTAAAATAGAATGCTCAGGATTGAATACATGGGCGTGTGTCTCAACCGTGTGAGTAACACGACCTTGGACACAGCCATGTGATTTGGCCGTGTAAAAACTGCACTTAATTTTTGAAAATAAAATTAACCACTCGGCCTAGCACACAGGCGTATGACTTGGCCGTGTGACTTCAATTTCCTCATGCCTTATAAGTCAGAGAGTTACACGAGTTTAGGACACCGGCGTGGGTAGCCACACTGGCATGTCCCTATACCACATGGGCGTGTAGGTATTGTTCAAAAAAAAATTTATAATATCGCAAAAATTTCTCGGAGACTCCGATTTAGAATCGATTCGATTCTAACGTTCATATTGGGCCTCGAAAGCCCATTTAAGGGTAAATATGGTTGAAGCTGGATATGAGTAGTATTTTGATCCGATTTATCTGTAATTATTCTATAAATTCTGGTAATACTCCGTAACCTTGTTCCGGTGACGGATACGGGTTAGGGGTGTCACAAACAGTCTATATCTTTATTATGTTTAAAGGATTAAATCAAATTTTTATTATTTTTAATGGGCCAAAGTACAATTTTATTTTTACTAATTTAAAATTTTTTAAAATATTTAAAAGAATTAAATGAAAAATTTTCATTTTAGGGGTAGGCCTTGCCAGTCCCCTGACTAGGCACCTGTATAAAGATTTAATAAAATATGTATATATATATTTATACTAGGGAAAAGCATGTTTTTCTCATTCTCGATTAGTTTGGAGCTGCTAGGTGTCTCATTGCTTTTGGAGCTTGAGAGGGCTGCTAAAATAGTTTTGAAAGGCTATGAAATAGGGAGGATTTGGAAATGGAGGATGCTGGTGGAAAGAAGTTGCCTTTTAAGGATACACTTTCAGCTAATATTAAACAAGTGGGAGAGGAGGATTCATGGAATAAGGATTTAGAAATTGAAGTGCGTGATGAGTATGGGGTAATCAATTATTGTCCACTTACTTGGAAGTCTATTGGGTTTAGAGCACTCACAGGTAGGATACAAGCCCTTCAGAAAGTAGAAGGAAATTTACAAATTGTTGATCTTAATAATGAATATTACTTAGTGAAGCTTCCCCCAAAGAAATATTATGATAAGGGTCTTACCAATATTGGACCTTAGGTAGCCTATGAGAGTTATATTGGTGGTGCAACCATAGCGCATATCATTTTTGATGAAAGATCTTCACCTGTCGCATATTGTGGTATAAGTAAGACTACCGGGGTTGCCTTACAGGTATTACAATAAGGATTTGTTCAGAGCAATTGCTGGGGTGATTGGTCAAGCTGTGAAGATTGATTACAATACTATAGTAGGCAAGATGGGAAAGTTTGAGACGTTAGCAGTAGTGGTAGATTTGAGAAAACCATTGATTTCTTGTATTGGAATTGACAACTTCCTTCAAAGGGTTGAATATGATGGACTATTGTTTATTTTCTATGAGTGTGGGTGTTAAGAACACACCAAAAAAACTTGCGATGTGCGACAACCTAAGATAAATGAAATGCATGAGCATAACCAAACTGAATTAGTTATCAGGTTTGATCATCTTGAGGAGAAGGATTATGTTGGCAAGTTGTTTGGACCATGGATGTAGGTCCAAAGTCACTGGAGAAAGGCAGTGATTGGGAATGGAGAGGCCAAGGCTCATAGGGAAATTAGGAAAGATAAGGCAACTACTAGAATTTTGAAATTTAAAATCTTAGAGGGTTATGATGATGAGGTGGATATTGATGAGGTAGAACATAGTAATAAGGATTACTCCAAAAATATAGGAGGGATGTTGGAGCAGGTCCCTAGTAATGCAAAATTTAAAGGAGCAATGATTAGGGGTAAGGATATGGGCAAACAAAAGGGAAACCAATGGTTCAGATAATGAAAAGACTGATATGGGTAATGAGGAGAGTTGGCTTGACATGTCTAGAAACGAAGGCTAAATTGTGTAAACATATAAGGCCAGTATGCGAGTTTAGTGGGCTTAGAGTGAAACCTTTGGGTGATGGAATATTGGACCAATTATTGGTGGACCAAAAGAAACAATTGTAAGGAAAGAAATTAGGCTCGATAGTACAAACATTCAGTTGTTGTGGTCATGGAACAAGATGGGGGATTTGCATGGCCAACCTATAGCGTGCAAAAGTTAGTGGTAACAATGGTTTAGCTTTGAATAACCATAATAAAAGAGTTATGGGATATCCTTTCTGAATGGGTAAGAAATTATCCCAATTGTTGGATATGGAGCTTGACGGGAAAACGATAGGGGTGGTGAATCCAATTCTGAAGTCTGCCAATATTGACAAGGGTGACAATATATAGCATGACCATAGGGTAAAGAAAAAAAAATGCAAGACTTATGTAACGCCTCAAAAATCTTTAATATTTATTTTTGTATGTTTGTGACACAAATATCTATCTACTTCAATGGTTATGTGTTCTGGGAGTGTCTAAGAAGTCTTGGGTTCAAGCCTTGTCTTGTGCAAAAATTTTTGTTTTCAAATGATTAAACCACTATCTCCAATCAGTAGGCTTATAAATAAATGTTGGTGAAATATATCAAAATGGGTATGCTGGTCGAGGGGATGAGTGGCATGTTATTGTTACCTGAGGTCTGAAGTTCGAATCCTTGCATGCGCGAAGGGATTAAATTTTTGTAAAGATGGACGGCTAGAGTTTGTGTTTCATTAAAAGTATGAGTGTTGAGAAGGTTGGAGTGATTTTAGGAGGAAATTACTGGATGTGGGAAGTTATCCTGATTTGGGGGATGTAGAATTTGGCTCTCTCTCCCTCTGTTTCAAAATTTCGGTGATTGATAGAGTTTTTTTTTTTTATCTTATTTTTCAATTTTGTTGTTGTTTGCTTCTCCTAAAACCTCCCTGTTGCTGCCGAATTTCCTTCTTAGTTTTTCTTCTCTCATTTGATTTTGTCGATTATTCCAAGTGCTTTGGTGCCGATTGTGTCATTTGATTTTTGCTATGACTGTTTCCTTTCCATCTGTTCTGCTCCTTTTTAGTTTTGCTTTAATTGTTTTTCCCCCACTTGCTGCCGTTGTTTTCAAAATTTAGTTCCCTCTTTCTATTCTCAATTTTTGAAGCTAGCTTATCTTTTCCTCAAGCCGGTCGTGCACAATTTTGGCTTCTTTCCTTGGCCGAATATTGATAGGTGAGTTTTACGACACCCTTTATCTAGTTTAGTTTTGCACTTCCCTTTCCATTGATATCTTTTTCCCTGCTTTGCCTCTTTTCAGTTTTTGGATCCCCTTTTTGATTTGCTCTTTCTTGCGTTTCCAAGTTGCACTCTACCCTATCGACAGTTTGGTAAGTGAGTAGGTGTTTTGTTGTTCGTTCTATAAGATGTTGAATGAAAGATTGTATGTACATTATTGGGTTTAATTGAATTGTTAAGTGAAATACGATTAAGGGTTGAAACAAAAGGGTTTTGTGGCTCTTGTGCTAGGTGGAGTTCAAGGGTTGGATGATGCTTCATTAAGGAGTTGAGGGTGCGGCTTTGGTTGATTTCGGTAAGGGGTTTCGATTGCTGATCTTTCCTTAACGTCGTTTGGCTTTGTTTGATTAACCAATTATGTAGTTGATTAAATGACATTTTGGTTGAATTTAGGTTTTGGGTGTACAAGGAGTGTGGTTTAACTTCTAATGAATTCAGGTGTGTAAACACTGTTCTACAATAAAAAATCAGCAAAAAGCTGAAAAGTGTGAATCGTCAACGCCACACGGGTTTGCGGCTACCTATGTGGTAGGTTGTGTGACCCAACATGGGTGTGCTATCAACGAGGCTGGCCATGGGCGATTCATGGGCCGGGCAAAATTGGGCTGTGTAGGCCCTACACGAGCAAACCACATGGGCGTATGGAAATTGCTGGGCCAGGTCGTGCATTTCACACGGCCAATGCCATTATGGGCCGTGTGGGCCACATGGGCTAGCAACATGGGCTTATGGGTCCATTTTCACTGTTTGACTGCTAAGGTTGCACGGGTCGCCCGAGTCGACTATGGACCTACTGTAGGGTCGATAAGCTTACCTAGACCCCTAATTGACTGAATGACTGTAACACCCCAAACCCGGCCCATGCGTTTCGACCGGGTCTGGCATGTCACGGCTTGTACTTTGAAAACCTTTACTTTGATGGTATTTGAAATTCGTGAGTTAATTAGACAATATTTAAGTAAATAAGTGGCATTTTAAAAATAAAACCTTGTATTAAGTATTATTAATTATAAATAAACCTTATCATAAAATTCATAAGTTGCTTAACATTGAAAACGACTTAGTTGAATGAAAACTAGGGGCCTTATTACATAAATATCCTCGAATTAACATTGAAATAAATTAAACTTAAAGAAATCTCAAAAGAAAATAACATGTAGAAATAGAACTTGATGGCCCCTCGAGTCCGTCTCGGCTCCCATGTCCACGATCTACTATTCATCTGGAAGAGTAGATAGAAGGAAAACGTGAGTCACAAAGACTCAGTGTATAAATCTCAAAACACACATCGACCTGAGCCCACAAACACATTATGGGCCCTGGCCCATACAGGAAGGCATCAATCATAATCACATAATAAACAATAAAGAATGAATAACCCAACCCATCCTAGGTTTCCATCCTCTACACACCAACCCGTACCAACCATCACACCTTGGGGATTTCTACAATCAACCCTCCATCCGCTACACACCAAAACGACAGCCGTACTGCCTATTCCTATTAAGTAGGAATCATTAAACGTGGCATAGCCACCGACCACAATGTGACCTTACATTTAAATTATGTGGGATTTCTACCACCGATCACCAAGTGACCTATCATGCACTTCCCCTTCAATTACCATCATTCCCACCCCATGCATACATACATAAAGAAACATCAAGCAGATATATATATTCTTCAATACACATAGGGAGTTCTATGTTTACGTACCTGGCATCCTTGCCTAACCCTTTTTAGGGTTCCATTCGACTGTCTATACAGCCTTATTCCAGCTTTTTAGCCCATAACATACAAAAATAAATATACATACAGGTTTATCAGTAGCGTGTTAGAGATCTACACACCTGATTAATGTTGATATCCTTGCTAAACCGATCTACAACTTTGCTCAAAAAGCCGAAAGGATGTGAAACTAGGGCCTCTCCTATATTCGGCCATGGTTAGTGTTCTACCCAATTTTTATGTATTTGAATAAACAACTCTTCTTACATTAAAATCCCGAAATTGAAGACTAATGATTTTTCAGCTTTTAGATCTAGTCGACCAAGCTTCCTTCAAATCCCGAAAACCATTAAACTATTAGCTTTCGGCTTTTGCTTTTCAAAAACCAGGAATAGATTATGAGAACTAAATAAAAATCAACTCTTACCTTAGCTTAGGAGATTCGGCTAGCACTAGAGAGAGGATTCGGCAATGCCAATGGAAGATTTAAATGCCAGAAGTATAGAATAATTTCTCAAATAGGATGAATAAAAGAAAAAGCGATGGATGCTTCGGCTTTTTAGAGAAATCGGCACAAGGGAAAAGAAAGTGGGGAAAAGTTTCGGCTTTTGAAGAAATTGAAGAAATAAATTTGGAGAGGGAGAGGCTAGGGAATTTCGGCACCAAGGGAGAGGATTTTAGGGTTTTTCAATGTCAGAAACAAGGAGCTAGCCCCCCCTATTTATAGATTTTTGACACCTACTGCTAAATACCAAAAACGCCCTTAAAATTTAAGCTAGAAGAGAGGAGAATTTCGGCACCCTCTATGCCATGCAGTAGCTGAATTTTACACTCCTCTAGGTGGTGGATTTTCGGCCAACACTTCCTTTGAAGATAAGCTCCTAACTTTTCTCCTTTTTATCTATGATATTATCACTTAAAAATCCGTATATATCTTCCTATTTTTAAGCCTTGTAGTCGTCCACCTCATTAATTCTAAATGCCGAAATTTAACTCATTTAAATTAAAAGATTTGGGCTTCATTAAACTTAAATTTAAATCCCTTAAATCCCTTGTTGTGGCGTCACCCTTGCTCCCATTTAATTGTCGAAAATGGCCCAAAAACATGGGCTCCTTGCGACCCAAAACTTGTTCCTTTTTAATTGTTAATGATGCCACCTTAAAATAATTTAATCTGGGCCTTTGCCTAATTCTAAGCCCAAATTTAGACCCCTATCACTTAAATTAACAAATTAATTCTATCCCTACACTAAATGCATAAGCCCATAATTTTTAGGATGTTACAATGACTGTTATGCCCCTATGTGATATATTTATATATATGTACATGTAAGACTATATTTTGGCATGCTATGTAGACTGTACTGAATACACACACAATACTATGACATGACATGACATGATTGCATGATGCATTACATGGGAATGGGTTGTTATTGATCGGAGGAAGTGTTTTGAAAGGCTTCGAGCCTAAATTACTGGCAGCCCAGCTGCATATTACTGTATAGTACCGCATTCGGTACTTTCTAGAGTGTAGGGATGGGTGGGTTGATGATATCCCCACATGGAGTGTAGGGTTGGACGGAGATGGAGTGTAGAGGCTGGATAGGTAGGACCTGTGTACTGTTTAAATCTGTTACTACACTGATCATTGATACTGTAACGGGCTAGGGCCCAAACACATGGCTGTTTTATACTGAGATAGGTTAAAGCCCAAACTGATATTGACACTGATACTAAAATGGGCCTAGGCCCAGACTGTGTTTGTTTTCTGTCTGTTTGCTTATATGGGATTACACACTGAGTTTTTGCAAACTCATCCTTCTATTTTTACTGTATAGGTAATCCTCATACATAGACGGATCGGTGCAACGGAGGACTTAGCGGTGGCCACACGACCTATCCAATTCGATTTAGTATTTTATGATTTTGATTTAATTTTTGAGGTATTTTACTGTAATAATGGCCTCTTTAGATTTTTATTTTAATTTTGGATTCTGGTCGTTTTGATTTATAACTGCTAGCAGTAGGATAAGACGCGAGTGTTCAAAAAGACAAATGTTTTAGCAAAAATACTGCGAATACGCAACCTATTCAAAAGCTTCTACAGTAAATGACGTTTTGAAAATTTTTAACGTTTTGAAAGTGAATAACTTTTTGATAATGACTCACGTTTTGAAAATGAATGACATGTCTTGGAATCATCATAAAATAACACAAAGAGGTTAAATAGGAAAGGGGTTTTTCATCGATATCACACTTTACAAAAAATACTTCAATGTGACATCGCCAGATTCGGCCATAGCGTCTAGGCCGAGTTTGGGGTGTTACAACTCATGTGTTGTATTTATGGTCGATTTTGTTGTAGTAATTGCATTGCTTATTAGATAATATATTGAATTGTGAAATTGTAATTAATCGAGTAATTAGCAAAACGACATAGAATACAAATTTAGGACATATGCTAGGGAAATTACTAGTGTAAGACTAAGTTAATCAAGTTCTCTAAGAGTGCTTCTATATATTGTTAATTGTACAAATGGAACTAAGGTATTGTCATGGAATTAAGGTTAAGAATATGGCATTTGGATATGATAAATGAGATTGTGAGTGAATATAAAACATAGATCTTATAAGTGAATTAATTGCCTATTGAATTGATATTATCTTTATGTGCTTTATGGAGTTACCACTTAGGATTATAATGCTCACTGTACCATTGTTGTTTTCTTTACGTGCGTAGGTTAGTCAAATTAAGGAAGAGTTGCATCAACTACTCATAGTCACAACTACCTCAATGTTAACAATCTGCCAATGTGTTGAGTTCAAAAATGGTAGTTTTTGGCATGTACATAATATGGGTCATTATAAGAATCAAATTATCATTTTATTTTGGTCGTGCTATGACTTGTATATAGGTATATCTATTCTTGCCTTGAAAATGATGTTAAATGCTTGAATGGCTTTATTTGGCTCTTTGTTAGTATGAAAATATGATTGAGGAGATAGTAGCATGGAATACTAGAATAGATTGAGTTTAGTGATCCTTTAGATGATCATTTAGGCTTTAGAACTATTGTCATATTGGTTAGAGTGTTACGTACGGTATAATATATAGGTCATAGTGAAAGAAAATAAACATCTTATTAGGCTTACTTGGGCCACGCAACACTTAAGTATTGGTAATTGAGGCAAGGGTATTGTAACAGCCTAATTTTTCAGTGGTGTCAGAAACAGTGGTTCTGTAACACCCCTTACCCGAGACCGTTGCCGGAGTCGAGCACGAGGCATTACTAAACTTAACTACTAATTTAGCATAAAATTTAAAACTGTCCATCTGCGTCATAGTCACTAAATTATTTATATCTGGAGCTATGGAACTCCAAATTAAGATCCGTTAATTTTCCCTGAAACTAGACACATATATCTTTTTACTATAATTTTTCCAGAATTTTTCATGTGGCCAATTAGTACAGTTTATTCATCAAAGTTTCCCCTGTTTTACTGTTCAACTGCTCTGACCTCTCTTCACTACGAATCAAATTACTCTTTGTACAGAACTTAGATGGCCTTATTGTTTAGCTCATTTGAAACTAGACTCATTCAGAATTTCATACATATAAATTTTAATCCACAATTATTTTTGTGCAATTTTTAATGATTTTTCAAAGGCAGAACAGGGGATCACGAATTCATTCAGAACCAGTTTTACTAAAATTTAAATATCTCATTATTTCCATATCTTTTGCTTACTCTATTTCTTTCATATGAAAATAGACTGAAAGAGCTTTCAATTCATATTTCTTTCACTTTCTAATTCCATTTCTTCTATTTTTGGTGATTTTTCAAAATCACATTACTGCTGTAATTCAAAAACTGTTTCGTTGCAAAATATCATTAACTAGTTTATAACATCTTTACTCCATCTCATTTAAACTCTATACATGCCATATAAACCATTAAACATAAAACAAAAGCTACCGGAATTGATCTGGATAGTGAGTTTTGCTGTGATGATCCGATCTTCCACTTCTCTTTAATTCAATCTACATAAAAATATCAAACACACACAAGTAAGCTTAATGAAGCTTAGTAAATTCATAGGTTTAAAAGTAGCTTACCACACATAATATTTCCAAAACAATAACAAAACATTTACTAAAGTTCCCTGCCATTCACAACCATTGTTAAAATACTTCACATAGTTGAGCTCAACATTAACAACTACTCAATCTCTTCCATTTGATTCACTCATTTTATATTACTTCTTATCAAATTAGGAAACGTCTTACGAATTTGAGTACGTCGTTGCTCAGTGTCACGTTTCACAACTCAGTATGGATAATTCCATACCTACATTTCACAACTCAGTATGGTTTATACCATACCTACATTTCACAACTCAGTATGGTTAATACCATACCTACATTTCACAACTCGGTATGGATGATACCATACCTACATTTCACAACTCAGTATGGATGATACCATACCTACATTTCATAACTCAGTATGGATGATACCATACCTACATTTCATAACTCAGTATGGGTGATACCATACCTACATTTCACATTTGCCATGGATTAACCATGGTCTTATCCGTCAATTCATCACATGTCACGACACGAACGTACTCAATTCTGCATTTTTCCTAATTTGAATTACCACCATTTATTCTTTCATTTATCATATTTTTTTTTTCACAAACCCACAGCAAATTCATATTTAACAGCACATTATATCATTCAATCATTCACAAATAAACATATAAATTCAACCATATGAACTTACCCGGCTGATTTGTAGAAGATTTTGAAATTTAGGGACTACTCTGCAACTTTTTCTTTTCCCCTTTCTTCTTTGATTTCTTGATCTATAATGTAAAATATTTTCACTCATCAGCATATATTTCATTTCTATTTCACTTCATAATTTATGCTCTTCAATTTTCGAAATTGCACTTTTACCCCAAAATTTACAGTTTTTACAATTTAGTCCTTGCTCAATTCAGCCATCAATTGAACTAATTTTTCTCAATCAAAACTTTATTCTATCATTACAAACTATTTCATAACCTTTGATATTCTGAATTTCAACCCCAACCTCTAATTCACAACTTTTTCACAATTAGGTCCTAAATATCATTTCCTATCAAAATTACTTAATAAAACCACCTTGATATGAAATTATAATTTAATTTTCATAATAATTCATCATAAACTTCCATTTCTCAGCAAGGGTAACTTTTAATTTTACCCACCAAATCAAAAATTAATGAATTCTATAAGTGGATCTAGTTGTAAAAGTCATAAAAACATAAAAATTATCAAGAAAAAGCATGAATTAAACTCACAGAATGTAATAGCATGAAAATAAGCTTTCTCCAGAACTCCTCTGATGTTTTTGGCTGAGATTGTGAAGATTTGTTTTAGATTATTTTCAATCTTATCTTAATAATCATGTTAAAATTACAAAAATTCTCATTTTGCCCTTATTTCACTTATCCTCTGTTGATTTCCTTGCCTTTGCCGTCCAGCCTTTTCACCTTTAGGTTTAATTGCTCTTTAAATCCTTTTTATTTTAACACTTGAGCTATTTAATTCTTCTAGAAATTTTGCATTTGTTACAATTTAGTCCTTTTTATTAAATTGGCTACCCAAAGATTTAAATTTCTCAACCAAACTTTAATACTTACTTAATAACACTCCATAAATATTTCTAAAAATATTTATGGCTCGATTTTCAAATTTGAGGTCTCGATACCTCGTTTTTGACCCATTTGACCTAATAAATTCTTTTAATTCACTAAATTCACCAATCGACAAATTTTTTCTAAATTCTCACTTGACTCATAAATATTAAATTACTATCTTATTCAATCTTACTTGCCGGATTTAGTGATTTCATATCACCATTTCCAACACCACTGAAAATTAGGCCGTTACAGGTTCGAGGCCACCAAATCCGACAAGTAATTTGTACATATTATTATTTAATATTTACAACTCAAATATGGTTTTAAAAAGGTTTTTGATTAAGTAATGTGTGTTTTATAATGATTATTAGGTCAAGTGGTTTCAGAAAGTGAGGTATCAGGACCTCGTTTCTATAAAATGAGCCGTAAATATTTTTATAAATATTTACAGAGTATCATTAAGATGGTATGAAAGTTTCGTTGAAAAATTTTAATGTTTCGATAGTCAATTAATAAAAAATGACTAATTTGAAAAGGTGTAAAACTTGTTAAATATAATAATTAGGTGATTAAATGGCTTAATTAATAAATAAAGAAAGACCTAAGTAATAATTGTCCCTAAATTTAATGGATGAGGCGGCATAAGAGAAAAAATAAAATAAAAAAAAAGCCATTCAATGGCAAAATTGTAATTTTGGTGAAATTAAAATAAAACAAATTAGATTTGGATAGTTTTCTAGACATTTCTTCTTCAATTTTCGGTTCAAAACAGACATAGAAGAGAGCTTAAGTTGGTTCTTCAATTTTTGCTTCATGTGAGTTCAATTCTTTCCCGTTTCTTGTAATTTTTATGTTTTTTTTTCTTTAGATTGTTACAATTAGGTCCAACTAAACCTTACCATAGTTTTTAATTTTATTAAAAATTTTGAATGTTTTTATTGATTAATCTATATGATTTTTGTTATTAAATGATGAATTTGAGATGTTGGTTGATATTTAAAAGTACTTTGTTAAGTAATTTTGATGAATTTTTCGATTAGGGACTAATTTATTAAATTAATAAAAGTACAAGGATTTAATATGAAATTGTTGCATAAATGGGATGTTTTGAATATTATGAACATTCAGATAGCTTGGGTTTGTATTAAAAATGGTTAATTTGCATGTTTTGGCTCAGGGACTAAATTGAATAAAAATAAAATTTTAGGGGCAATTTTGTAAAAATGTCAAAAATGACCACATTGCATGAAATGAATTGTTTTATTGTATAAATTAATATATAGAATGAAATTATTAATTTAGATCAAGGTCGAGTGGAAAATTGAGGAAAATAGAAAATTACCAAAATACCCCTGAATCTTGATATTTCTGCAATTTAACCAGGTAAGTTCGCATGAATTGTATTATGTATAATTTTGATTAAAGTGAATGTTAATTGGTGGTTGGTATTAAATATATATGTTCTATTGTTGGAAGTGAATTATTGTTGGAAATATATTATTGAATTTAATACTCAGTTTGGATTGACCGCGAGATTTGAGTACTTTCGTAAATTGGTGTATGGTGGTATTGGAGGGAGACATCGAAATATTACCCAAGTAAACCGGGGTTTAGCATTTTTTGTGAACTCTCGTGTTTTACTTTCTGTTTGGGGTGATTTGGGTGGATCAGCTCTCACGAGCTTCTGTTGGCATGTTCGGGAGGAGAGCTTCTGTTAACGATGTACTCTTATCCGTAAGTCGTTCTTCGATTTGGGAAAGTATCGGTAAAGTGATTTATTTAATAAATTTGAAAGTTATCCAACGATATTCTAAATGGTTCAACGGACAATGTTCTGTTACGAGACGATATGAGTTTGATACAAACTAATACAAGTATATACATGAAATAGATGGAAATGATGGTACATGATTTATTTATATATATAATGATATATTGAAATGGATGATAATTGTATACGAAGAAATAGTAAGAGAATGATATTTATCATGACATGAACATAGACGGATATCTTTAATATGTTGATACATGGAAATTATGTAAGTTGGGACGAGTAACAAACTTAAGTGTGACATGTTGAGATAATAATATTATCGATGTTGAATTTATATGAAATATATTCAAGTATGCTAACAAGTGTTGTTGTTTGATGCTTAGGCAAATGCCAAGTTGTTGGTTGAATGGTAATATGTTTAATTATAAGTTGTATTGAAATGGTAAGTGTTCAAATGAAAATATGCTTGAGATCATGAAAGAGTGGTAAGGTTTAAAGTTATTTAAAATCATACTATGCTAGGGATGATATGTATAAGTGATGTTGTGGATTTATTCACCTTGTGAATTGTTGAATATAGCTTCATGAATATTGTGGTATCAATATTGGATTGTTCTTGATATGTATAAATTTCATATTTGAAATGAATTGATACGATTAAAGTTTATATGAGCTTACTAAGCATTCATTGCTTACGTAGTTGTTTTCCTTTACTTTCAGATTATCGGAAGCTCGATTGGGTTGGAAGCTTGTCGGAGTTATAAAAAACTATCCATCAGTTCTATCGGTACTTTCGGATGTTTTAATTTTGGTTATAATGGCATGTATAAGTATTTTGTTTAATATTGGCCTATATGTAATTTGTTGAGATTAGCCACTTATTTTGGCTTGTTTTGGATGCCAAATTATGGCTTGTTGATATGCATAATGTTGATTGTAGGTTGACACCAAATTAGGTGAGATATATGGCTTGTAAATTGGTCTATTTCAGTCCACAAGGGTAGAGACATGGGCGTGTGTATCAGTCGTGTGTGACATATGACCAGGTGACACAACCGTGCGTCCCTTATATTTTTTAAAGAGTGCAAGTCAGTATATTCACACGACCTGACACACGGGCATGTGACTTGGTTGTGTGACTCAAGTCAGAGAGTTACACGAGTATGGGCGCGGGCTGGGACACGGCCGTGTGTCCCTATTTTGAATGTCCACACAGAGTGAGACACAGGTGTGTCTCTTGACCGTGTGAGTCACACGGCCATGTGACCCCTGCAGTGTTGAAAATTTTAAATATTTCTAAAAAAAATTCTCTGAGTTTCCAATTTAGTCCTAATTTGTTTCTAATATGTATTTCGGGTCTTGAGGACTCGTTTAAGGGACAATATATATGATTTTGATTGGTTTTATTATGAATACTGATATGTAATGAAACGTTTGAAATTTCTGTCTGAATGATCCTTAAGCCCCAGTAATATTTTGTAACCCTGTTCCAGTGACGGATACGGGTTAGGGGTGTTACAGGTACAATACTTCCTGAAAGAATATCTAAATAAGCTTTAAAGGGAAGTATGGTATCAATACTTGCCATCCAAGTATCAGTACTTGAAGACTCAAATATCGATACCTCTGACTCAAGTATTGGTACTTATAAACTTTGAAGCAAAGATATAATAACATAGGCCTTGGTGTTGATACCTAGAGGTTAGGTATCAATACCCTTGTCCAGTCAAGTATTGATACCTTTATATCTTGCTTTTAAAGCAAAGTTAAATTGAATAGGTGGGCCAAGGTTGCTGACTATCAATATTGGCCAACTATGTAGAGACGCTGGAGTTGTATGATCCATAGGAAGTCATTGTACCACTGGAGATGCCTCCAGGTATCAAATGTAATATCATCTGATTAATGTTGTCATCAACTCAAGTTAGAGGATGTTACAATAAACCATTAAATGGAAAAATCAAACATCTCCTTATTTTTCTATTTGATGAATATGTATTTATGTTTGTTGAGGTGAAGATTGTTCATTGTATTCATTATTATGTACTAGTTATCGAGGCGAGTTTTAAAATAAAACATACCTCACAAACGTTCAGTATTCGATGTGGCAAGCTTGTAGATATCCTTGAAAGCATTCATCATAGGAGGTTCACCTCTTTCACAATAATCTGTAAAGAAAGAGATTAGGGTCCACCATGAGATGTCTGCCAATCGACCAAGAGCTGCATATTCTTTCAATGCCCGCAAAAGAAGAGATGTGAGGACAAATGAAACTCTACTTTAAGAAGTATAGTGGTAAATAAAAATCCCTAACTACATCGCTTATATAGTTTAACCCATCAGGGATTGAGAAATCTGATGTCTCTCAATTCCAAAATTTTCACCATCTCATTCTTTCTCATGTTGCACAACCATTTGTTAGCAGTTACATCGATGACAAACTCCCTAGATTTTTTTTAGGTTTTTTTATCGCCACCGTTTCACTTGAACAAGCTTTATCCTATCTTTTTTCCCCTTTTAATGCTAAACCCTACCACCCTTTCCATTTACTTTCACTGGCCATAATATTTCAAGTACAGAACCCAACTTTTCTATTCCTTAAAGTTTCAACTAACCCCTAAAGCACAAAAGCAAAAACAAAAATAAAAAGTTACCAAATAGGAATTCACCGTAGAAACGATAAAAATCTTAGACAATAGATGATTTCTCAAAAGCACTTCATAAAACTCCAAATCCTCAACAACAAGAACCTAAAGATTCGAATGAAACCTCCAGGTCTCCTATTTATAAGGGCTAAAACATTCAAGAGAAGATTTTAAAATGGTAGAGCTTATCACAACCAACAAGGTGTTGAAGCGTGTCTCACTATGACTCACTAATTTTACAGCCCATCAACACCAAATGCATGTTTTCTTTATTAGTTAGGCAAGAATCCAAGCGACACCTCCCTTGAATTCAAATTAAAGTGTTTGTACAACCTCCTACGTACACAAAACAAGCCTTCTCCTCACTAGATGTGTTTGTCACTTAATGACCTCCCATCCATTGGGGGGACAATTATTATCAATCCGTCGCTAGATTAGGCCTCACCACCCTCACATCACCCAATCATGACCTCACCGAACATGACTTTTTCAGTAGGCAACACCTTACCAACTATAGGCCTTGCAAATATGTGCATGCATGACACATGGAGTTCCCTTGATCCACCTTGTTAGAGACAAGTGTTAGATTATTTTTTACATGGATCGCACGTGGAGTCCTATCAAGTTCATGTCAATCACATTGCTGCCTTTATAAAAAGCTACCATGCTTTTTAATTGATCAACATGATAAGATAGACGCAGACCATGTGTTAAGGTCAAAGGCAAAAGGATGTTTACCTTGCCTATAAAAATACCCATCCTTGGCCTTAAAAGGGTTCTTCTCCAACTCTTTTTATTTATTTATTATGCTTTATACACTTTTCTCCTCCTTCTCTAGCAATTTTTAACACCTCACCACCGTGTGAATCACCATCTTTCACCTATTCCTTTTTTCATCCCTTAATAGTTTGCAAATATATTTGTTCTATGCTTTCAACAAACTCATTTAATTAATTAAACAACACAAGACGAATTTGATAATTATATCTAAACTTCTTAACAAATACGAGTATAGCAAAAGACTGGTTTGTACCAACATGCACCCATTCTAAAGAAATTTCTATTTATAGATGGTGATATAATTTATTTGGTTTTTTAATCGATGTTGATATCAATTATTAAGAAGCTTTTTATAACGACTTCCCTTTCAAAGGGCAAAATTTGAGCAAAATTTTCCTATCATGTGAGAGTTCCCAAGAGACGTGATGTAATAAGTCACAATAATATTAACTCAAAGCATTTAGTCTCTGAATGTGCCTTGTGCTTCTTTGTTGCTGAGATATGTCAAAGCCACAAAAAGGGAAAAGTCATTGCATTTGGACATTGGATGCATGAATGGGAGCAAAAACTGGCCATTGACATCGACTTGTAATTCATTTGTACATGGATTGCCTCCATTGTCACCATTCCATATTGTGTCAAGTGATGAGGATCGAAGTTTGGTATCCTTTATTCTAATTTCGAGTTTTGTAATTGAAAACAGATTTAATATAATATTTGGTATCTAGATTTATACTCTCTTTTTTTGGAAAAAAAATTGATACTTTTTTCTAATTTAGTATTTAGATTTTATTGTCCAATTTGAAACTTAAACTTAACACTTTTCCTTTTTCTAATTTGGTATCTAATTTTTTTTGTCTAATTTGGTACTTGTGATACTTTTTTTTTCTAATTTAGTACCTAATAAGCTTGTTTTGTTGTTCAATTTGGTTATTTCAATATACTAACAATGTTTTTTTTTACGAGATAGCAAAAATAATCAATATATGATCGTCATGTGGTAGATGACATGAATTTTTTTGTATTTTAAATATTTAATTACCTTTAGTTTATTAATTAATTTTTATTTTTTAAAATTTTAACATAAAGAAATTTCTTTTATTTTGGGGTTTTAAAAATCTTATTTTCTTCTTCAATATCAGTTCCTAAACCATAACTCAAAGCACAATTTTTAAACACAAATTTTCTCTGATACTGATGATATTCTCAGGGCCAACCCTGGGGGTTGTTTTGAAGTGCAGCCACCCAGTGCCCAAGGATAAAAGGGGCCCAAAAATGTTTATTTCATTAATGATATAAGAGGTCCAAAAGATAAAAATATCTTTAAAATAATATTTATTTCAAATAAAAAGATTCTTAACTATTATTTGTTGTTTGGTATAAATAATAGAATTTTAGTAGGGTAATTATTCTATCCAATATTAATGGAGTAAAAAACTCAACAAGTAGAACTAAAGTAATGACAAGTGTTTCTTTTAATTATTATTTTATTATACTCTAAAAACAAATGACATCAATCTAGATGGAATTTTTTTACTCTAGTAACAATATATAAAATAATTATCTTTTTAAAATAAATTTACAATTAAATTGAGGTTGGCTTAATTCATCATATAATTAAGTAAATTCTTAAATAATAATAGTATGAATAGATTTTTTTTCTTACTTGACTACAAAATTTATATTTTTTTTGATGCACTAAAATAAAAAATTAGCCATATCCATTTATAATTGGTTTTTATATAAAAATCTAAAAAAAATGATCTAATCTACTGGATTTGTACAACGGTGACCTAGGTGTAACTAAAATAGATACTATATATAATAGCTTAAAATATGCTTTTAAATTCTTATACTTTTTGTATATTTGAAATTTAATCCTTTTATTTTCAGGTTTTAAATTTTGGGTTCAATTGTTAACTCCATCTTTCTATTAAGTTCACTAATATGATATTTTAAAATAAAAAGATACTCACTTAATAGTCATGTATAACATTACACATTAGACCAAAATTCGTGCTTAATTTTGAGTTTTGTCTCTTTTATTAGTAGTAACTAATTTTAAAATAAAAATCGAGAAGGAATTTTTGCAATACATTGATATTGGTGTTATCATTAATGATTTTGCATCTCAAAATGCTCGTAGAACCTTTTTTTTTTATGATTTTTTGTGTTTTTGTAGTTGATGACAAAGGAGTAGATTGAATGAAAAATGTTTTTTTTTTGTTAGAAAAATATATTATTTGCTTAATGTTATTAGAGGTGTGCATGGGCTGGGCGGCCCGATCCGGCCTGAAGGCCGCCCGAAATGTGGGAGGATTTGGGTAAAAATATAGGCCCGAAAAATGGGCTTGGACAAAAAAATATGGCCCGTTTAAAAAATGGGCCGGGCTCGGGTAAGGCATATTTGGCCCGGGCCCGGCCCGGCCCGACCCGAATTCATTACAGGCAAAAAAAATTATTTTTTAAATATTATTTTCTTATTGTTTTTCTCTTTATTTTGCTATCATTTTACTATTATGTTTCTATTATTTTGTTGTTATTGTTTAGATATTATATAAAACTTATTTTATTGTTAATTTTGTTATTATTTTAAAGAAATTTGTTAATTTTGTTATTATTTTAGAGGCATTTGCTTGTTAAGTTGCATCTATTTTAGTGTTATTTAAGTCTACATATTTTTTAAAATTTATTTTCAATTTGTTGAAAAATATTTATTTTGATTTTTTTAATATTTTTGATGTATTATATATATTTAAAAATTATATAAAATAATATAAAAAATTAAACGGGCGGGCCGGGCCAGGCCTGGGTTTTAGTATTTTTATATGGGCCGGGCTTGGGCAAAATTTTAGGCCCATTTTTTGGGCCCGGCCCGGCCCGAGACCAATGAATGGGCCTAAATTTTTAGTTGGGCCCGACCCGAACCCGGCCCGGCCTGGCCCATGCACACCTTTAAATGTTATACAACGTAATATTTTAATGAAAATATTAGTATATGATTTTATTTTATTGTTGTGAAAAATATAACGTTGGTAATGACAAATATATCGCAAAGAAAAAAAGAAATAAAAATAAAGAACACATAGATTTTACGTGGAAACCCTTTCGAGAAAAAACCACGGGCAGAGGATAAGAAAATTCACTATGTTGATTTCGAATCAATTACAAGAGGAATAGAGGCTTATAAAGCCATATTCTAATAGAGTGTAGTAAGATTGAAACTCCTTATTCTAATCAATATCAAATAGATAGAGTTTAATAATGTTTAAAAAACCTTATTTAAAATAAAATAAAAGAAGTGTAATTCTATAGGGATTCTTTTTTATTTTATTTAAATAAGAATTTGGGTCACTTAATTCTAACAATCTCCACCTTGACACGAATTCTCAATGAACAAGTTCTTCACCGCGAACTCTCAATGAACAAGTTCTCCACCTCTTCCATAAAAACCCTTAAGGGTTTAACTTCAACAATGAACACCAACCAAGTCTAAGCAATGCTCAAACTTGGTTATAGGAAGTGACTTAGTCATCATATCTGCAGGATTTTCATGAGTACTAATTTTGCTCACAACAATATCACCACGAGCAATAATATCACTAACAAAATGATACCGAACATCAATGTGTTTTGTTCTCTCATGAAACATTTGATCTTTTGTAAGGAAGATAGCACTCTGACTGTCACAAAATACTGTGCTGATTTGAAGGTCTTCATTGAGCTCACTAAAGAGTCCCTTCAACCAAATAGCTTCTTTACAAGCCTCAGTAATCGCCATGTACTCAGCTTCAGTGGTAGACAAAGCGACTGTAGTTTACAAAGTAGCTTTCCAACTGATTGCACAACCTCCGATTGTAAAGACATAACCAGTGAGAGATCTTCTTCTATTAAGGTCTCCAGCAAAATCAGCATCAACATACCCAATGACTCCATCTCTAGTTCTTCCAAACTGTAAGCAAACATCAATAGTACCTCGTAAGTATCTTAAAATCCACTGAAATGCTTTCCAATGTTTTTTTACCGGGATTCGCCATGTATCTGCTAACTACACTGACTGCATATGATAAATCTGGACGTGAACAAACCATAGCATACATGAGAGACCCCACTGCACTAGAGTATGGAACATGTGACATGTACTCAATCTCATCATCTGATTGT
The DNA here is from genome assembly GCA_005393395.2 of Gossypium australe. NCBI lineage: Eukaryota > Viridiplantae > Streptophyta > Magnoliopsida > Malvales > Malvaceae > Gossypium > Gossypium australe. The sequence continues at coordinate 4,103,895 of CM016619.1, read as the reverse complement.
GGAGACAAAGTCGATGAAAGTCTGAAATGGGCTGCTAAAGGAGTACTAACAGGGTTAGCACTCTGCATATTGAACCTGCAAAGAACTTTCTCATTGTACCCCTTCTGACATAGGTACAATTTACTTGCTTTTCTATCTCTGAGAATCTCCATACCAAGTATCTTCTTTACTGGTCCCAAATCTTTCATCTCAAATTCTTCATTTAGTTGGGCTTTGACCTTTCTTATCTCTCCTTTATCTTTTGCTGCTATTAACATGTCATCAACATAAAGAAGTAGATACATAAAAGAACCATCACTGTTTTTCTTAAAGTAAACACAGCTGTCAAAACTACTTCTTTTAAAATTATGAGAAGTCATAAAAGAGTCAAACCTCTTGTACCACTGTCTTGGTGACTGTTTCAAACCGTAAAGGGACTTTTTCAGCAAACAAACATAGCCTCTTTTTCTGAGACTGTAAAACCCTTTGGTTGTTACATATAAATATCTTCCTCAAGTTCTCCATGCAAAAATGCAGTTTTTACATCTATCTGATCAAGCTCCAAATCATGTATGGCCACAATACCAAGCAAAGCTTGAATCGAACTATGCTTCACAACTGGGGAGAACACATTTGTGAAGTCCACTCCTGGAATTTGACTGTAACCCTTTGCAACAAGCCTTGCTTTATATCTGGGTTCTTCAGCTCTTGGAGTTCCTTCTTTCTTTTTAAAGACCCATTTACAACGAACAACCTTTTTACCTTTTGGAAGTTTCACAAGATCCCATGTTCTGTTTTTATGAAGTGATTCCATCTCCTCTTGCATAGCAAATATCCACTTTTCTAAGTCTTCACAGCTAACTGCCTCAGAATAATTAGACGGCTCTTGGTTTGCATCTATATCTTCGGCCACATTTAAAGTATAAGTAACTAGATCAGCCTCGGCATACTTCTTTGGAGGTTTAATTTCTCTTCTAGTTCTGTTTTTGGCGATAGAGTATTGTGGTGAAGAAGCAACTCTATTCTCAATTTTTGTACTTGCTTGAGGAGTTGACTCTGTATTAATCTGATGCTCCACCTACTTTTAATTATCTTTATTGGAAGAGTCTTTAAGAGATAAGTTAGGTAGCATAGCAGTTTCATCAAAAACAACATCTCTGCTAATCACAACTTTTCCATTTTCAGGACACCATAACTTATACCCTTTTACACCAGCTTTATAACCAAGAAAAACACATTTAATGGACCTTGGTTCCAATTTTCCATTATCAACATGAACATAGCAGGACACCCAAAGATATTTAAATCAGAATAATTAGCAGGATTACCAAACCATACCTCTTGTAGAGTTTTTTCCTCAATGGCAATGGATGGAGATCGGTTGATCAAAAAACATGCAGTAGAGGCTGGTTCGGCCCAAAACGACTTTGGTAAGTTGGCATTTGACAACATACATCGAACCTTCTCCATGATCGTTCTGTTCATTCGTTCTGCAACGCCATTTTGCTGTGGAGTATGACGAACTGTCAAGTGTCTCACGATCCCTTCTGACTTGCTTAGTTTATTAAACTCATCAAAACAAAACTCTAAGCCATTGTCTGTGCGGAGGTATTTTATTTGTTTTCCCGTCTATTTTTCAATCATAGTTTTCCAAGACTTAAATGCAGAAAACACATCGCTTTTCTACTTCAGGAAGAATGCCCAAACTTTTCTGGAAAAATCATCAATAAAAGTTAGCATATAATTAGCTTCACCTCTCGAAGGCACTCTTGATGGCCCCCACAGATCAGAATGAATATACTCCAACTTCCCTTCGTGTTATGGATTCCTCTGGTAAATCGAACTCTCTTTTGCTTCCCAAAAACGCAGTGCTCATAGAACTTCAGTTTGCAAATTCCTTGCCCATCAAGAAGTCCTCTTTTGCTCAATTCTGCCATGCCATTCTCACTCATATGCCCTAGGCGCATATGCCAAAGTTTAGTAATATCACCATCTGACAAGGAAGAGGAAGCGACAGCTGCATCACCAATAACAGTAGAACCTTGCAAAACATATAACTTGGCAGTCTTTCTCTGCCCTTTCATCACAACGAGGGAACCTTTGGAAATCTTCAAAATCCCTCTTTCAGCTGTGTATTGGTACCCTCTTAAATCAAGAGTACTCAACGAAATTAAATTTCTCTTCAATTTTGGAACATGCCGTACGTCACTAAGTGTTCTGACAACTCCATCAAACATCTTAACTTTAACTGTTCCAACACCTGCGATTTTACACGAATCATTATTTCCCATCAAAACAACACCTTCAGACACCGTTTCGTAATTTGTAAACCAATCCCAATTGGGACTCATGTGGAAAGTGCAGCCTGAATCAAGTATCCACTCATTGCTCTCTTTAAAATTGTTGACAGAAGCGACTCAAAGTTCACCATCACTGTAGTCTTCTACAACATCAGCTTCATTGGAATTTTCTGGTTGTTTTCCCTTTTGATTCATAGCCTCCCTTTTAATCTTGTTCTGTAGCTTATAGCACTCAGATTTAATGTGCCCTTTCTTCTTGCAGAAGTTATAAGTTTTACCTCTGTTTGAAGAATTTGATCTACCCTTAGATTTACCGCGAGGATTCCGGTCCTGTGTCCTTCCACGATCATCATCAACATTCCGATCTTGTCTCCCACGAACAATGAGACCCTCTCCCCGAGAGTCGGGTTTAACCACAAGATGCTTCATCTTATCATACGAGGTCAAAGAATCATAAACCTCATCAACTGTGAGAGACTCGCGGCTATATAAAATTGTGTCTCTAAAGGTTGAATAAGACGGGGGCAACGAACAAAGTAGAATCAACTCTAGATCTTCCTTATCATACTGAACCTCCATGGCCTCCGAGTTTGAGAGGATTTCTTTAAACATTGTTAAGTGTTCGTGCACAGACGCACCTTCCTCCAAACGATGAGCATAAAGACGTTGCTTCATATGCAACTTGCTAGTTAGAGTTTTCGACATACATATTTGTTCTAGCCTCTTCCATAATGCTGCGGCAGTCTTCTCCTTCATCACATCCTGCAAAATTTCGTTAGACAAATGCAGATGTAACTATGTTAAAGCCTTTCGATCCTTGCGCTTCTTAACTTCCTCCGTCAATGTCGAAGGCATCTTATCTACCCCTAGCAGGGCTTCCTCTAAATCCATCTGTGCAAGAACTGCCTGCACCTTTATCTGCCACAACGCGAATCTGGTGTTGCGATCCAATAGCGGAATTTCATACTTCAAAGATGCCATTACCGTGATCGAGATGAAAAACCCGGAAGCTCGGATACCAATTTGTGAAAAATATAACGTCGGTAATGACAAATATATCGCAAAGAAAAAAAAGAAATAAAAATAAAGAACACACAGATTTTACGTGGAAACCCTTTCGGGAAAAAACCACGGGCAGAGGAGAAGAAAATTCACTATGTCGAATTCGAATCAATTACAAGAGGAATAGACCATGTCTATTTATAGGCTTATAAAGCCATATTCTAACAGGAGTGTAGTAAGATTGAAACTCCTTATTCTAATCAATATCAAATAGATAGAGTTTAATAAGGTTTAAAAAACCTTATTTAAAATAAAATAAAAGAAGTGAAATTCTATAGGGATTCTTCTTTTATTTTATTTAAATAAGAATTTGGGTCACTTAATTCTAACAATTGTATTACATTTTATAATTTTTTTTAAAATGGCTCAATTTATTGTTTTACCTTGTGCCCCAAAAATGTTAAGAACAGTCCTAGATTTTTTTTTAATTTGGGGGCTTTGTGAAGACCAGACCATGCTTTAAGCGCACAATCCCTCTTGAATCATTATTGCCATTAACAATTAAAATACTCACATCCCTAATAAAAAAGTAAAATTTGAGCATATTGTTTTACTTGTTCAAGAAACTCTAAATCAATGTAATTATTTATGTCATTAAATTCCATATTATTTTTCACATGTCGGAAATACATTAGCTATTTTTTTTGTCTCTTAAAAAAATTAACATTGTTAGTGTTTTGGGAGTAATTTGTATAACATTTGACAAGTTTAGATACTAACTTGGACAAAAAAAAAGTTTAGATACTAGATTAAAAAAAATCAAATTCAAGTATTAAATTAGAAAAAGAAATTAAATGCTAAATTAAGAAGAAGAGCCAAGATAGGAAATATTAAATTAAGGCTAAGAAATAAATATTGCGACTAATGAACAATTATATGGTCAAATATTGCAGCTGATGGCCATCTGCATGAAAGAGAAAGAAAGATCATGGAGGGTGACTTGGAATGGGAATAGGAATGGGGGTTGAAAGTAACAATGAACGTGGATTTCTCTGTATTTGCCTTACATGGCATATGGGGTAGGTTTCAATGCATAGTAATTGTGATGTGAGCCACGTTCCAAATTCGAGCATCGCCGCTACCCTTTCCTTTTAAAATGCATAATTATTTGCAGAACTAATACAAACATATCATTAGTCATGTTAACTTTACAAGGTAAAAATTTATGGCTAATTAATTATCTAATACACACATGAAATGAACCCAATTAACATAAACATGTGAATTTTGGAGTCTAGATTGGTACACTTCCCATACATTACACATGAAAATAGCAAAAATGGAAACTAAAAACCACCTTTCTAGTGGCATATTTGTATTCCCATGTTAAAAAGGCTCACCCAAAAATGACAAGAAAAGGAAAGAAAGAAACACTGTTCCACATGGAAATGGAAAAAGAGAAAATATAAAATAAAACCCTTTTGTGGGTCCTATTATTCAATAGCAAATGAATAATAAGAATGCTGCAAAAAAGGCTTATATATTTATATTTATATTAGCCTCTTCCATTTAAGCCTTGACTCATCCACTTCTCTGTTTCTTTTATTTTCTTATTCTTCGTTTGTTCTCTTTCTCTCAGGCGTTTTCACAAACACATTGTTACTCGAGCATTCATTGAAGCTTTTCCTTGTAGAAACCACCATGGGAAGACCTCAGCAACGATACCGTGGTGTTCGTCAAAGACATTGGGGCTCTTGGGTCTCTGAAATTCGACACCCCGTCTTGTAATTTTCTTGGAATTTCTTTTTTCATGTTGAAAAAGAATGTGATTATTGTTGTTTTAATGAAAGAAACCTTTGTGTGTGCGTTTTTCAGGAAGACTAGAATATGGCTAGGCACATTTGAAACAGCAGAGGATGCTGCAACAGCATACGATGAGGCAGCAAGGTTAATGTGTGGGACAAAAGCTCGAACCAATTTCCCATACAATCCTAATGATCCTACTTCTTCATCAAAGCTTCTCTCAGCTACCTTGGCAGCTAAGTTACATAAATGTCATATGGCAGCACTTCAACTAGCTAAAACAAATGCAGCAAAAGAGTCATATTCAGCACAATGTCACCCTTTAACTCCCACCCATGGCGTTACCGGAAACAATGCGGAAACGGGTTATCGCCGGCAACCGGAGATCAAATGGGAAGCGGAAGAAAATCCAGTGGGGAGCGAACAACAGTTCATCCCACTAGAAGATGATGATATAGACCAAATGATAGAGGAGTTGCTTGATTATGGATCTATTGAACTTTGTTCTAGTAGTTCTACTTAAGGTCTAATTATTTGTAAGCATACCCCCCCCCCCCGGCCCCCCAAATGTTAATGCATAAGCTTCCCTTTTCTTCTTCCATTTTTCTAGTTCTTGGTAATCATATATAGGCCATTAGTCATGTGAAAGTATTCAAGTAGGAAACTCTAAGGATCAGTTATGATATATATATGTATGAATCTCTAGATTATCTAAATTACATTGAAAATGTTAGAAGATGAACCACTAATTCTTTATATTATGCTGGTGACAAGTTTAATTAAGTGGTTAAAAAAGAAAATAGTGTGGAATTTGGAAAGTGCAAAAAATAGGTAAAAGTACCATGGAGGCCCTTGTCTAAGTGTCAAATTACATTTTGCCCCTCTACTTAAAAAATGGGCAAATTAGTCCCTCTACATTAGATCAAAGAGCAAATTGGTTATTTTTGTTAAAAATTTCATCTATTTTTATAGTTAAAAAAATAGTGTGGCTGACAAAATAACTAGATAGTGACACCTAGTGTGCTACATGTATCTCATGCTCATGTATAAATATCAGTTTTTAACACTAAAAATAAATGAAATTTTTAACAAATAACCAATTTGCTTTTTGATCTAGCGTAGAGAGATTAATTTGTTTAATTTTTTAGATAAATGAGACAAAGTGTAATTCAACTTTTAATACAAATACCTTCATGATATTTTTACCGAGGAGGAATGGAAGGTTGAATGCTTCTTTTGAGATGAACCTTTTTGTTCGATTTCTTTTTTCCTCTATGTTCATTGGGGGCAATGAATAAAGTATAGTACTTTACTTGATTAGACCTCCTCAGTGTGAATGCAAGCCTCTTATGCTTTCAAAAGAAAATAATAAAATAACAATATAATTTTTAGAATTAGCACCAAATATTACAAATCTATATGATTACCGATCATTTTCAATAAAATCTACACAATGTAAGACAAACATCTAACGTTTTGAACTTTTATTTTGGTCCAAAAAATACAGGAAAATGTGATGCCAATGTGAAAGAGGTTTGAGTTTCTTGGAGACCATGATTGTGCATTGTCTCTCTCAGTGAACATTCTCTTTATGTTCCTACTACTTTTGTCTTTTTCTTTTTATTTTTTTTTCCCTTATATAAATCTGATTGATATTTGAAAGCTTTGGCATATCCATCCAACATAGATCCTTTGATTTCTTTAAAAGCAACATATTTTGAGTCCTCCCTGCATAGGTCCATTGTTATATACATTGAGAAGAATGTGAAACCTTACAATTTTTCCTTTTGATAGAAAAGAGAGAGGGCGGGGGGGGGGGATTCTTGCTCATTTCATCTCAAAAGAAAAGAAAAATATATTTAATATATGACTCACAAGGAATTAAAATAAAATCCAATAAATAATATTATTCAATGGCAATGTTGAGCTTCGAGAACTTGAAGATTTTAGATTGGTGTTCCAGTTTACATAAATATGTAGATTTTCCTTTATAGTTATTCTGACTAGTTAATTAAATTTGAGTTAATTGTTGCTTATAATGATTTATTCTATCAAAATTGTTACAATTTTAAATAAAATAAAATATTCAAAAAGTGCTTAAATTTTTTTTAAAATAAGCCAACTATTTATTATAAAAATCATCAATGAATGGTTAAAATAATTTTTTGTCAATTAATTATTACATATAATGTTAAATGGGAGAGATGCATTTGCACAGGTGTAAAATTTAAGTGGTTTTATATTTTTTTCATTTTTTTTGTTGCGATTAATATTTTAACAATCCAACAGTTGAAATTTATCAGTGTATTTGTACTTGTCATGCACGTAAATTTTTGAATCGATCTGATATCTCAATCATATTGATCTAAAATATTGTCTATATTAATATATATTTAATGGTTGAAAGCTTTTTTAGATAAAATAAGTAGTTAGAAATTTTTAATTTATGTCAAATTTGACAAGCATGATTTACATTAATGGAGCATGAACTGTGACAGTTAGACTGTTAAAATATTATTCGTAAAAGAAGTGATAAAAGAGTATAAAATTACTTAAATTTTATACCGGTGTAAGTGAATCCCTCTCTAATATGAAATAATAATTAATCTCATGTAACTATGTCAAATTCAAATACTCATGTAATGTAATATAATCATTTACCCATTTGATGTAGGGCCTTGTATGTTCCAAACTTGCTCAATCATATACACCATACCAAAGTTGCCCAATTAGGCTTAGCTAGCCGCCACCATTTTTGTGGAAATCATGGTTGATTTTATGTTACTCAATCTTAGGGAAGTGATTGTATATTAATTAAAACCAAACTGTCCACCACTTGAAACATATATGGCCTAACAAAATTCAATTAAAGTATAAATCCTAAGGAAGTAAAGCATTGTTCTTTTTGGGGCAAAAAAAAAAAGCAATTGTTCTTTTGACAAAAATCTACACGGACTTATCATCATCATTATCTCAATTATATAGCAAGAAATGATTCCGATGATACTGATATATGGCATGAAGGAGATTGTGATAGAGATCGAAGATAATTCACCTAGTTGAGCAGAGAGTTGTATAGTGTTGGTGATGGGATTGGGATTGGGATTGGAACCACAAAAGGAGAAGGATGATCAATTGGGAAAAGAGAGTTGGGTGAGTTTGTTAAGTGAAATTCCCTTCTATCAAGGATGAGAGATTTATAAAGGTGGATCAATGGGACACGTGGCTATTTTGGGTTGGTTAGTTAGCTCTTTAATGGTCCTTATTAAGTGGCCGACGTGACATTACTTAAGTAATAGTCGTTGTATCGGAGTGGTCTTTTTATCGGAAATTATTAGTTTGCGTGTTCTTTATATTCTGACTGAACAGTGTTTGTGACAAAAATAAGCTAATAGAACTAATGGTAGAACACTAACAGAGATAATCCAATCAAAGGTGGACTGTCCCCCTCTCCCCCCAAAAAATTATACCTTTTAATTTTTTGGAAATTTTAATTATTTTCTCTTAAAATTTTTAAAAATTCTCATTAATCTCACAAAAAATTTAAAATTTTAATTTAACCCTCAATTTTTTTAAAAAAATTCTTGTTAAACTCTTAAAATTTTTACAAATTTACTATACTCTCCCAAAACTCAATCCGAAAATCTGCCATATTTATGTTAACATAACAAACTACACAATAACAAATGTTAAATTTTTAATTATTTGTATTCATTTCTAAGAATATTGATAATATATTATAGTGTGTAATTTGTTGTATTAAATTCAAAGAAAAGCACTATCCTTTTCTTCTCTTATCTCACTTTTTGGAAGACTGTGATTTATTGGTTGTCTAGTATGTGTGTGTGTGCATGGGAAGACCAGTCATGCATGCTTACAATTTCCAACAATTTTTGGACCCACATGTCACAATGTTGGACACCTTACAATGTCAAAATTTCCTCACTTGATTTGCTTGTATCATAAAAGTTTAAGCTTTGGGATTGTAGAATATCTATCTTGTCAAGCAAAGATCAACCCAGAAACTTAAAGTTTATAATCCTGTCGACTCTCAATATTAAATTATTATTTTGTATGTAGCTTCTTCTTCTTTGTTCTTTTCTTTTCTCCGAATATCTTTCCTATTTACACATGCATACCTTGACCCCTTTGCTCATTTCCTTCTTGAAAACTGATCAATTTCTTTATTTTAATTCTTTTCTTTGTGCATTCATACACTAACATGGATACTCATACAAGGCTATACGTTTTTTTGTCCATTTTCATATGTATTCAACATTAATCCTTAATGTTTATATTTTTGTCAATTTAAATCTTATACATTTTAACTAAATTAGATAAAAATAATGATCAAATTAATAAAAAATATAAATATTAAGAACTAAATATATATTTTATTTATTCTATTCTATTTATTTATCTTTTATTATATATTTATAATGTTTTAAAAAAGTTTTTCTATATGTTGTTTGTCGGTTCTATTCCCTTAACCTGACCCCATGCCCCATGATTAATCATGTTAGTCATGTGTACTTATTTTGTCTCCCACAATTATGTTAGTGAGTTTAACAATATTAGGTTTTGTTTTTTGTTCTATTTCCTTTTACCTTAGCTAGCATGCATTTGAACATCTCATGATGTAATGTTAATCCATCACTTCATGAAAGTATTATGAAATTAACATTAATATGATTGCATTTCCTACAATTACTTTTTTTCTCATTTTCAATAATAAACATGAGTGAGTGTCACACATACATTAATAGCGAATACGATAAAAGTACTATGAAAATTTTTATATTAAAAGTTAAACTGTATTTTGCTTTTTCTGCTAAAAATGAGTAAATTAGTTCTTATACGTTATATCAAAGAGCAAATTAACCCTACTATTAAAAAGTTTATCTATTTTTACTATTAAAAACGTGTTCTTATACATTAACATAAGGTACATGTAGCATCACGTGTCACTGCTTGGATATTCTATTAATCATACCAATTTGCTCTTTAATTCAATGTACAAGAACTGAATTGTTTATTTTTAATAGAAAACAGAAAATACGTTAACTGCTTTCATGATTATTTGACCTAGTGAATACATAGTTGCTAATCAATGGTCATGATAATTTTTTTTTTAAAAAATATTGAATGGTGGAAGTTCCATTTCTAATTATAATTATAAATATGACAAAATCATGAGAGATCACTAAAAGGTGAGGTAGCCATTGTTTCCCCCATTAAAAATCCTTAGGGGGACACTAAGGTAGTCAAAAAATCAATCATAGCACATGGAGTCTCGTGCCCAAATCATGAAGGGTGACAATTATGAGGCACTCAGCATGAAAATCCTTAATCATATTTATGTCAGTCTTATGTTTTAACTTTAGATCTGCTTATCATTGGATTTAGATACTTTGAGTCAAGTTAATCATACAATTTTATGGTCTACCAGTTAAAAATGTTTTAATCACTATTTCTTAAGAAAAAAACATTTACATTTATTAAATTGATTTTACTAATTTTCTTTTAAAAATTAAATAAATAGTCAAATCAACAGTTTTTTATTTGATGATTAATCCGGTTTCAATTAAATAAATTATTAAAAATTTATAAAATTTTAATAATAAAAAATTAAAAAATTAATTTAACTGATCTATACAATTTACTGAAAAATTAAGTCAATATTTTTATCTGAGTCGATGAATCAATTTATCCCTGATCCAATAGACTAATTTAATCCGATTCAATCAAGTATGTGTAATACATGATTACATTAATTACTTTATAAATATCATTTTAGTCGCTAACATTTTCCTAATTTTATATCTGCCAAAAGTCTTTCTTTATGTGGTTAATTAGTGGCCTTATCCTAAAAGGCGAAGAACTCAAACCATAATTTACTGCAAAAATTATGGATCAATAATAGAGGAAAATTTTCCTTTAAAAGTTAACCAATCTAATTGGTGATTCATTTATCCTGTCCATGGGTAGGGTGGTTATCTCGATTTAAATTGAGCTGAGTTTGAACAAGAATTTTTATCTATAATCAATTTCGATTTGATTTAATAAAATTATCAAAAATAAAATTTTAGATTGGAGAGACATTATTATGAGTGAAAAACATATGTTGTAGATTATTTTTAATTAATTTGACACATCAAATATAGAGTTGAGGTTATAAAAGACTAAAAAAATTCTCTCGTTTTTTTAACAGCATGTTAACAAAAAATAATATAGGTTAAAATGTGTTAAAAAGTCTTCTATTCTTCCTAAATTTGAAATTTAATTCATGTACTTTTATTCTTAGGAATTAGTCTTTTCATTTTCCATATTTTAAAATTCAAGTTAAACTGCTCACACTATTAATATTATTTTGTTAAATTTAAGTTTATTACAATGTCAATTTTTAGTTACATTACTACCAAATGAGTAATTTTTATTTCAAAATGTCACATCAACAAATTTAACCAAAAAAATCAACAGTGTTAATAATTAGATTTGAATTTAGAAATCTAAAAAGTAGAGAGACGAAATTCTTGAATATAAAAATATAGATGCTAAATTCTAAATTTGAGAATAGTGCAGAGGCCTATTGCAAATTTTAACCAATAATATATGAATGGGTATTTGGTACATCGACATTAAAACTTAAAAATTTCACAAACAAAGTTACAATTTTACGATGTGGCTATTTTTTTTTATATAATTATTTCTTTTTAATCTTTTACTATATTCTAGATATACTAGTTATCATCGCAACACTCGTAAAATTTTAAACTATATAGTAAATATTTTCCACAATATATAGATATAAAGTTTTGTGGGCCATAGAGATATATTTGTGATTTTCTTCATTGATCTTCCCCATTCCTTCACGTGCACAAGCATGTTACTCAAATACTGAGCCCCAATTTTCTTGCACATTAGCTTTCACATGGGTTTTAGCTTAAATCATAAGTATATATATGATGAAGACCCAACATTACTCTCTGGGCCTAGATTTTGACTCAACAAATTGCATGGCCTTAAGCATGGAATATACTTCCAAATTATCTAAAAAAAGCTACCAAGGTAAAAAGTGACAAATCAATTTACATCAATGGTTGACATTACATACAATTAACCTAGTAAACAGTTCAAGTTATTTAAGTGTTTTACTGGATGACTTTGCTTTAAGTAGATGTACCTTCTAAAAACTCCAAACTTAGATCAATTTTGGTAAATTAAATTAAGCTTAAATTACCCCTATGAATAACTTGAGTCACTAGTGCACATCTTAGCCATGGGTTGGGTTTGATATAAATATTGAGTATTTAAATATTGGGTATTTGATTATTTGAGCTTAGTTGTGGATATGAATTTAAATATGAGTTTAGTATTTATTAATTAAAAGATATATCAATTCATTCGATTTGAAAATTCAATCAAAAAATGACGGATAAAATCTCCAAAATAAATTATCATAATAGAATAAACTTAAAAATTATCCAAATAAACTATTTGGATAGTTGCACCTCTAGCACCTTCAAGGTGGTCTTCTTTTAACAGTTTCTTGAGTCTTATCATGCTTCAAGATTGCCAAGCCAGTGTTTTCATCATTGTGCACACCCTAGAAAAGCTGGATAGTGGATAACACCTTAGTTCTAACATTTGTCTCTTGATTCACCTTAGATTTAAAGATATTGATCAATTTGATTGTTTTATCAACCTTAAGACCAAGTTTACTGCCATCCTTCTCAGATATCATTAGTTCAAATGCTTTTGTGTCAATTAGATCACTCATTTTTTTGCTTGTAATATTGATGTTCGCCAACATCAATCCTTTATGTGTTTTACCCTTCCGTGCCTTAGCAGAATTGCGAATCATAAAACCATACTATAGAGCCTAACACTCATGTTCCTCTTCCTCCTTATTGATCATAGTCATCTCCGCTCGTCCTAGGTAGTCTTTGTCGACCATCACATAGGAGGCATTTCACTAACTCCTTTTCTTTTCTGTTTTCTCGTGGTATATAAGACTTTCACTTATTTTATGGTGCCTTCCAATTCCTTTTTTGGACTGTTCCTATTTGTCTCCCCCTACATTATTGAGCTCCATTGAGGACTCAATGGATGTTGTGACTTTGGTAAGATCATGGATACCTCTTCATTATAGCTCTTATAAGATTCTTATTTTGTTATGTCAAAATAGTAAGGTAGTTTGAAGGCTTTTTTAATGCATTAGCCATTAAATTATCTTTTTTTATTAGGATATTAGAGATAAAGATGAGGATAACACAATTTAAAATTTGTGCCAAATGGATATAATTTTAAGCATCCTTCCATACCAGTAAAGAAATTAAATTATTATTTTTAGATAGAGAGATCTACTGCTGACTTTATACACACTACATAGGTAGGTCGAATTTGACAATCACCAGCTTGGGCGCAATTGGTTACTGCGCAAACTTCACAATCACGCAAAGGCCTTTCAATCGTGAAGCTTTCATGGCCTACAATATGGACTGTATGATCATTATTGAACTTCAAAACCAAGACCATGGTCCCATGAACAGCTTTTTCTTTTTGTCTTTATCACGTAATAATGGCTCAATGACTCTACAATATTCATCTGAAATTTGATTTGAATCTTTTTGCCAAATTTATGGTACCTTATATCTCATAGCACATGAATATATGAATACTTGAAAGGAAAATTACAAGTCCGAAGATAAATATAGTCCTTGACATACCTATGATAGAAATTTTAGTTTTGCATCAGCTTTGATTGTTTTTTTTTTCTTTTTGGGTAACTTACTAAGGTTACTAAATTTTTAGCAAGTTTATTACAAAATGATTGTTGAATTATTCGGAATTTTTTTTATTAGCAAGTTTATTACAAAATGATTGTTAAATTATTCGGAATTTTTTTTATTTAAGTCACGCTGTTAAGTTTCTTTTAAAAGTTCGGTTAATAAGTTTCAAATGACGATTTGACCATCAATACTACATATCAATACCTATTGACGAGTAGAAAAAAATACCTTAGATTCAAATTGATATGACAATCAATATCAAAGATCGGATAAGAAAGTTGTTTTTATTTTGATTCACAGATTAAGGTTTAAGGTTTAGGGTCATGACGTTCAAAACTATTTCATGAAAAAAGCTTGACTATAGAAGAGAAGAAGAGCTATTGATTGGTGCAGGCCATGCGAACGGAGAAAGTCATACATTCCAGTAACTTAATTGAAAACTTTTGAATAATTCAATAAATATTTTGTAACTTTTTAATATTGAGTGAGGAAAAGATAAACTTACTAATACCTTTGAGTATAGGGGAAAGGGGTTGTCAAGGTTAGAATCCAAGATTAGGTGTCAACAAATACACCACGACACTAACAGTTGACAGTGCGATAAAATTGTTAATCACAATGCTGCAGAGAATGGAACATAACTTTCTTATTGAAGTTATGAAAGGAGTTTTTCTGTTCCAACTATCTGTATTAGAAAGATGTATCAAAGATACATGAAATTATTGATTTCACATCACTTTACATTGTAATCTTGTACCAAGAGAAGCAGTTCGTATAATCATCACGAAAGAGAGGCTGAGGAAGTAGGACAGCTTATGTAACTCTTAACGAACCTCTGAGTTCCATAGGCACAAGAGGGATGAGAGAATGCAGGACATCAGTTATCAATGGCCGATAACTTGGTTCAGGTTGTATGCACAGCACAGCAACAGCAGCGACCTATTCAGTACACAATACGAATCAACTTTTAAGACCAGATCGAGGTCATATGACAACACGAATATTCTTTTCGATATACCTGATATAGGTGCTTTAAATCCATTGTGTCTCTTATTACTGGATCCACTATATTCGGAAGTTCCGATCTGTTGGTAAGTTGGGGCATCGCCTGTCAAAATAGCAAATAATATGAAGTTCAACATACGGTAAAACAATTACTCCTAGAGGTAAATCTTAGGTTGAAAGAAAATTACCCAAGTGACGAGCGATTGGCACCGAGATGGTGACATTTGCTCTAGCGGTTTCTTTCCGACTAGCAGCTCTAGAAGGACGATTCCGAAAGCATATACGTCACTTTTATCAGTCAATTTGCCTGAGAAAAAACACTCTTTGTTACTATTGAAATAAAAATCAAGACCAAATTTGGTACTCCGGACCAGAAAACGGAACAGATTTCATTTGGACTTAGTTATGTGTTAACAATGTGGAACTTTGGCTTACCTTCTAAGAGGTACTCTGGAGCTACATACCCCAACGTTCCTGACAACTTTACGTTTTTGTTTTGAGATCCAGTAACCACAGCAAGGCCAAAATCCGACAGCTAAGTAACGGAAACCATTCTGGTTAACATTTATGCAAAGGTACGTAAAGACGAGGTTTGTTAGTGATAGCATCGTACATGTTACCTTAGCATTGAAATGGGAGTCCAGAAGAATGTTAGATGACTTAATATCTCGATGAATAACGGGTGGATTAGAGTGCTCGTGAAGATATTCTAATGCTCTATCAGAGATCAATGACAAAATTTAGAACCATGTTATAGCAACAAATAAGAGATTAAAACATAATTGGCTCAGAGTTTCACCTTGCAACATCGATTGCGATTTTCATCCGTAGTTGCCAAGTTAAAGCTGATCCTCGAGTCGGTCCTGTAATGTCCAAAACAAAATCGATGAAATTAGATCAAAGACAATATATTTTAGCTTCTTCCACATTGTTGGTTTCAAATAAGAAACAGAGTTTATACCATGTAATTGACTCTCCAAAGAACCATTTTGCATCATTTCATAAACAAGTAACTTTGATTCACCATGGATACAATATCCCAATAGTGAAACTATATTCTGATGCTGGATTTTGATCAACCAATCGACCTCATTCTGCACACATTCAATGAATATCGAATAAAGGCCGGGAAAAGACATTAGATCCGAAAGAGACTATGTTGAGGAGAGATCAGCTCCTTTGGGAGAAGTCTTCGAAGTCTTCGAAGTGCCATTCACTTGACAGCCGATCCAGTCCTCCAATAAACTAAAGTATTTTCTTCTAGGAGAGGATTTTGTCTCTTGTGCTCTGCCGAGAGTCAGCGTGGCATGAGCAGCTGTCCTGAGAGCCTGGTTCACAGAGTCGGAAGCTGCTCGACTGTAGTGGGGTTTGAACCCCTGACCTATGGGGTATAAGTCACTTGTTGAGGGATATGGTACCACTCTGGTTCATTAGGCTGCCTGACTTGGAAGACTTCTCCCGACCCTCAATAGACTGTATTCATGTCAAGTTCAAATTTGGAACAAAATATCACCTCGAATTCTCTTTCAACATTATGTCCTCCACCATCTAATTTCTTCACAGCAGCAAGAAATTTCCCATCAAAACAAGCTTTATAAACACGTCCACGACCGCCTTCACCCAAAACATTACTTTCCCGGAAACTGTTCGTCGCAGCTTCCAATAACCGATACTCAATAACAGCTACTGAACCCTTTTGGCTAGCCATTGGTAATGAATTAAACTGATCCACAATTGGACTCAACGGAAGCGTTGTTGTAGGTTCTTCAGATTGCATATTAAAAATCAAAACAAAGTTGCAATCAGCAGACAAGACTTTGTGACCAAAACACAAAGGTGATTGAGTAAGACAAAAAGATACCCAGATTTCGTTTGGTTTCCCCATTGGAATTCTTCATGATTTTGTGTCTACAAATCCAGAAATATAACAAAAAGAGCAATATCCCACAAAGGAGAGTGGAAGCAACAATTAGAGTAATAAGGATTCTCTTGTTCAAATCTTGATGGTGCACTACTTTAATCACTGCCATTCCTGCTTTACCATTAACATAGCGTTAAGCATTATATATTGTTTTTGATGAAGCTAGCACTTATCCCTAGTTTCCCAAAAATCTCAAATGGTCTAAATCCCAATGCAAAGCATCTAATTGTAGTAAAGCATTTAGAGCAATGAAGAAGAAATACCTGGAGAAACAGCTTCCATTTGTGAAGAAAAGGAAGAAACAGTGGAGACAGGTGTGGTTCTAGCAAGAATTACAAGTGATAACAAAGACAAGAAACATTGCCACATGGGAAGTAATAACAGACAGAGAAGATTCATGTCTCTCCACTAAGACAAAGAGAAGAAAGGTGTTTGCTGTTTCACTTTTGAATCTAAGAAAAAAACCTTTCTTTGGAAAAAGAAAATGTAAGCAAATGGAGACAAAAAGTGGTAATTTTTGTTGCAAGCAAACAAAGAAAAAAGAGAAAAAGGGAGAAGAAAAAAGTAGAGAAGGAGAGATCTTTCTTATTCAATTAAATACCTATAATCTAATTGATTTTGTCACTTTTTGTGTGAGTGTGAGTGTTAAAGATAGAGAAAAAGGGCAGACACGGGGGGATATAGACAAAAGTGAAGTGTATCCATGTGTAGCAGTTATGAAAAAGAGAAAACTTTTATGAATTTATGTGAGTTTGCTTTGAGATGGACAGTTGGAAATGGATGTGGATAATGGCAGTAAGCTAAGAAAGGGAGATGGAACATCATTCCTTTTTGTTTTCGGTTAAATTATGCTATTAGTCTCTGTATTTGTGAAAGTTATAGATTTAGATCCTATATTTTAATTTGGTTATTTTTAAAATTCCAATCATCACCAAACAACAATTACTGAATTCATTCAGTTAAGTTCTGCTATTTCTAAAATATAATGTTGCAAACATATTATCATATGCATGATGACATGTCGGTTTGTTATTTTCACATATTACTCAGTAAAAATTCAATTAATAGATTAAAGTTTTAAAAATTGAAAAGTATAGGGACTTAAAATGATCGAACTAGAGAATATTAATTAAATCTACTACTATACACAAAGTACAAAACTAGTAATTGAATTTAACCAAACGGATTTAATTGCTACTATTTGGATCAAGACTAAAATTTTAAAACTCAAAAAGTATAGAGACAAAAGTTCATCAATTCAAAAATGAAAAGGACTCAAATTGATCAAATTAAAATATAGGGACTAAATTCACAAATTCTATAAAGTATAAGGACTTAATGGCGGAATTTGACCTTTTTTTTAAAAAAAAACTTTTCGGCTACATTCCTTATTAGCTAGGTACTGTTCATCTGGTCCCTGCGGGACAATCGATACATACCGTTTTTATTATCTATCAGTATTCTTAAATAAAATTCTGATTCGGGAAAAAAAAATTAGATTTTCAGTTTGGTTACAAAACAAATTATTACACTTTTTTGTCTCTTTCTATTTCATCTAGCTGGACTTGCGTATAGATATTCAATCATTCAAAAGGTGTTTTGAAAAAAAAATAATAATTAAATTCCAAAAGGAAAAATAGATATTTTAAAAAAAAGTTAAGGATTATTTGATAACCGGATGAAAAAAATTCAATCACTTGAAAATTAAATATTTAAATAAAAATATTTATATAATTTTTTAATAAAAATAATAATTAAATAAGAAAAAATGTTTGATAAACCATTGAAAATTTTCATTTTATTGAAAATCAATATTTAATAATCTTTTTAATTTTAATTTTGTACTTAACATAAAATTTTCAATAAAAAAATGTTGAATAAGATAAATATGTAACAACCCAGAAATCATAAAGTTAGAATTAATAAAAAAGAGACTAGTTTAAGTGGTAGAGAGCTTAGAAATCTCTCTAGAGAGCCAAGGTTTAAACCTCACTCTTTCTATTTCCCTTTATTTTTTTTTTAGTAATTAAGGAACAAAATCAAGTTAGTATACATATTAAATGTGGTAGGAAATAATTAAGAATGGATAGTATTCTAAATGGTAAAGCCTTAGTATAATTCCCCCAGGTTCAAATCATTTCAATTTTTTTTCATTTGTTTTAAATTTTTGTAGAATGGTTTATTGCCAAACCAGGCCCTAAAGTGTGAAAACCCTAACTAATTAACCCATTTTCCTAATTACATGTGGATTTCTACTTCTTTTTCAACCCTAATTAGAATTTATCTTCATTAAATACATATTTTTCTTTTATTTCCTCTTTTCTTTTTCATAAAAATCTCCATATTCTTTTAATGGAAATTTTATTTTTGAAACCCGAACCCGAATCAACCTCGTTTAATTTGTTCTTCGTGTCAATTTAGAGTAACATGTCAATTTCATTTATAATGTGCCAAAATCGGTCAGCATTCTTATTTCTAATTACGAAGAACCTTAGAATTCTTGAATAACATTGTTCTTGACAATTTTCCAAAATTGATTTTGAATTTTTTACAAGTTTTCCCGATAGTCTTGATAATTTCGATAAATCTTGAAAGTTGATATCAATTCTTATGTCTTTGTCGATCGAAAGACTCGTTGTAGGTATCCTAGATCAGATTTGGATGTGAGGGTCGTTGCTCGAGACCCTGAAAGTTAGATATGTTTTCTTTTACAAGAAAATCAAGGTAAAACTAAACCCAGCCAGACCACATGGCCTACTACATGGGCGTGTGGGCTACCCGTGTGGATTGCACGACCACACACATGACCATGCCACCCCTGAAACCCTAGGTTTTCACTTCTCAAACGGCCTAGAACCTTTCACACAGCTTGTCACGTGGTTGAGTCTCCCATGTAAGTTGTTTTTTCGAACACAACATGGCCACAGTCTCCCACACGACATGTCACACGACCGTGTACCCCTTCCACACAGCGGTGTGTCCCTTGGAACTAAGAATTTATAGTTTTGACCTAGAATTTTACAATTTGTTTAGATTAGTCCCTGATTGATTCCCAAACTTTTTTTAGTATTTTATTCAATTCAGTTAAGGCCCTAATAATATGAATTCTACTAGAGTCCATGATCTAATTGACTGAATTAATATTACATATACATATTTGCATGAATTATGAATGAACATGCCTATTGAACCTTGTAACATCCTGATTTGGGGGGCTTTGCGTTTGATGTGTTTCTGTGTGTATGTTATGCTTAATATGCTAGTTTAGGGTGTTTTGGGCGTCCAGGAAAGACTCGGGGTTAAGTCGAAGTCTTGGGCAAAATTCTATTTTTGGGCACTTTAGGGGAGAGCTGGATGGGATAGGACTTGAGGGATTATGTTGGTGTTTGGTTGACAAAAGAAAAGGAGTGGAAGAGTGGCAAGGAGGCGCCACTTGAGATGCTGGTAAGTGACGCCACAGGGAGTGGGAGAGGGAGCAGGTTCAAGTCACAAGGAGCTCATTTTGGGAGTTTTTTTGGCGTCAAGGAGAGCAGAGGCCGAATTGGACTGGGACACTTCAGGATAGTGGAGTGGACTGAGTCAAATAATTTGATTGAATGGCAGAGAGGAAAAAGTGGAGTTTGAAGTGGTCAAAATATTTCAAACGGGTGATCAGGAGGAATTTGAGGAGAAAAGAAAGGGATGAGCATGGTGAGCTTGGTGTTGGCCGAATTTCAAACTCATAGTAGAGGGGGGTCGGTTTTTGTTTGGCTAGGGTGTGCCGAATTTCTATTGTGGTAACATAGGCTTCTTGTTCTGAAAATAGTGCATTTTCGGCTTTTGGGTTGGTAGGTGCCGAAATTTTGAATAGTTAGGTGAGAGTTTCCTTTCCATTTTCGGCATCTAGGGTTTTCTTTCATTCTCTTCTTGAACCTTTTCTAAGTGTGTGCCGAAACCCTCATCCACATTCATTCTCTTCTTCATTTTCTACTAAGGCCGAACTCACTCAAGTCTTGTCGAAAATTCTTCTTCTTTACCATTCCTATCACTTCTTTTCATTTCATTTTCATTCTTCTTCTCTCAATTCTTCTTTCTCAAAAGCCGAAACCCCTAACCCCATTCTCATCTTCATTTCTGTGCTATAGCCGAATGTCCCTTGTCCATAGTTCTCTTCTCTAATTTCTTCTACAAGCCGAATCTGCATAGCCTTCTCTCTTCCATCTTTTCTTTTGATCTCTGCTAAAACTGAAAGTTCTAAGTCATTTTGTTTCATCTTCGGTTTTTGCATTTTATTCTCCTCCATTCTGGTTCCTAGCCGAATCATTATCTCAGGTGTTGGTAAGTTTGTTGTTGCATTCTTTTCTTTTTATTCTTTTCTACTCTAGGCTGAATCGTCTTTATTAATCCCTCTTTGGGTTTTGTTGTTCATTCTTTTTCCCTTGTAGCCGAATTCTCTCTGCTTTGACAGTGTATGCCGAATCTTTGGGGGTTAATCAAAAGTGAGTGGTGGTGTTGGTATTTTGGCCGAATGGTGAAAGGAGGGCTCATGTTTCCTGTTTGTCCGAAAGGCCATCTACTTTAACCGATTCTCTTTTCAATCGAATCTCACTTGGTATTTGCATAGGTGTTCGATCAACTTCTTAAACCAAGCCTTCTAACTTCTGGATTCAATCAACTTAGGTAAAAAGATTCTCCCTAGTTGTTTTATTAATCGGTTTATCTATGGATCGTCGCCCTAACCTAGTTGGGTGGTTATTCAAATCATATCTTTCGTAGTGATTTATTGACCGAGGCTTTTGATGGATGCAAGAAACATTCAAGTTGGGGAATGAAGCAAACCTTCAGGTTCGATCCCTAAGTTTAAGAAGCGAGCGGTGTCAGCAGTCCGAGATTGGCCACCGGGTTGTGGGCCAGCGTCTGAGCAGAGTCATAGGCAAATAGCAATAGTTCCGATTAGCGATAGTGTCGACATAGAGAGCATGGTATTACGTGTTATCAGGTGTGTATCTCTCGCACACTTTGTATATTATCTATGTTGTTAACTGTTATGACTAAAAACGGAAGTGACGATAATGGTCACTAAGATACCCTTGTAGGTAAGATCGAAGACTCCGGGTAAGTTTTGCTATATCCGGTCTACTATGTTCCGTTATTGGCTTATGCATGCATGAGTGAGATGAATAATTGTTTATGTGTTGGAAGCATGACTATACCATATTGATTGTTTTACATGGGCATGAATTTGAGGGTATGTTGTGATGAGGGAGAAAAACATGATCTCTTTTAGACTGTCACCAGTGGTTTGGCCCCAGATATTACCTTTTGTGACTAAGTCTCAGTGGTTTGGAACCACTAGTGGTTTGGAACCACTAGTGGTTTGGTACCACGTATATTATTTTGTGACTCGTCCCAGTGGTTCGGTACCACAGTGGGTTGGCCCCACATATATTCATTACGGGATTGTCACCAGTGGTTTGGTACCACAAATGGGTTGGCCCTACGTATTCTTTTCTGTGACATTTGTCACCAGTGGTTTGGAACCACCAGTGGTTAGGTACCACCAGTGGCTAGGTGCCACAGATATTGGGTAGATTAAGGAGATAAGGAGGTTGAACATAATGGGTTGGTTGGGCTGCATTACATACATGATATATATGAATTTGTGTGAGAGCCCAAAGCTCATTGAGATGGGGATTTACACACTGAGTCTCAGTAACTCACCCCTTCTGTTGAATTTTACAGGTAATCCTTAGATTGCGGATATGGAGCTTGGTGGACTCTAGGTGGCCATGCATAATGCTTTAAGAAATTCTATATTTAATATTTATTTTAGATCATTACTATTTAAGTTTGGATTTTGGGGGTTGTAATAAGGCCACTTAAACTTTAACTTGGGTTTTCTTATGAAATTGTTATGGCATGATTTACAGATTACCAAAGGGGGTGTTTTCTAAAGTTAATAAAAAGAAAAACTTTGAATCTATAATTGGTTAATTAATGACGGGTTTTTAGTAACAAATCGACTCAAATTTTCAACTAGAACCGCAGTATTTTTTTAAATAATCGCTTAATGGGATTTTTCTTAAATTCGATTTTGATTAAGAAACCTGAACTAAATTACAACTAAAACTAAACAATTGTTTTAAATCTTCGCCAAAGGCATAGTGATTTGCAAATTTCCCTCAACTCATGGTTTAGGTTTGGTTTTCTAAAATTTTCTTCCCTGTGACATGTCAGATTTGGTCGTAGCGTTTTGACTGGGTTTGAGGTGTTACAATTTGGTATCAGAGCCAAGTTCAAAAGCTCGGCTGTGAGTGTAAGGCCCAAAATATTTTCTGTAGATGGTTTGAAAAATGGTTTTTGATAAAATACATGTTTTCGGGAAGCATGGCACCTAAGTCTCCGGCACTGATCCGTGACGGTAAGTTTTCTAATCATTGGCTGTATGATTTAATTGTTGTATGATATGATTGCTAGTATTAGGAAATTTACCCTAGAGACTGAAGCCTGTAGGTATGCATGTGTTCGCGAAAACAAATACTTTGGTAATATACTCATAAGATTGTTCGATTAATAAACAGTGGAAGAAAGAAAAGCTAACTCATAAAACTTCTAATCAGATTAAATTGCGAACGTTAGTCATGAGCACTTGAGGACGTGGGCGTAATGTACGTGGTCGTGGTAGGGGCAGGATTACTGTATCGGAACCAGTAGGGTCTGGTCATGGGTCAGGAAATGAGGTGCCGCTACCACCAACTGCGAAAGCAGAGTTTCAGGACCAAACGGGTAGAGACAATGCGGTGTCTCAGGCGATGCTGCGGGTCTTGGAGAGAGTTGCTGGGGCAGACATGGGCACAGGGGCTCGAAAATCTGTGTCTGAACGACTCCGAGCCAATGGAGCGGAAATATTTAGGGGCGTTTTTGGCGTAGCCCCCAACATAGTTGAGTACTGGTTAGAAGCAACTGAGCATATAATGGATGATCTTGACTTCACGGCAGAGGAGAAGTTGAAAGGGATCGTGTCTCTTCTTCGAGACGAGGCCTATCAGTGGTGGCTCACGGTCAGGGATGGTACGATGGCTGATGATATCACCTGGGATTTCTTTAAAACAGCATTCCAGAGAAAGTACGTCGGATCAACTTATGTGGATGCGCAGCGTAAGGCATTTCTGAACCTGGTTTAAGGGAGTAAGTCAGTGTCCGAGTATGAGGAGGAATTCTTACGTTTAAGCCATTATCACGGACCATGAGCATTGGTTCGTTTGAGGATGGGTTGAGAGATGAGCTGTGAGTGCTGATAGCTCCAAGCGAGAGAGAGAATTTGCCGTTCTTGTGGAAAAGGCTAAGATAGCCGAAGAGGTGAAGCAGTCCGAAAAGTAGAATCAGGAGAGAAATAGAAATAAAAGAAGCTTTGGGCCATCAGGGTCTACTGGGGGTTTTCAGAAGAGGCCTAGAGTAGGTGGGCCGAGTCAAGCTGCGAAGCCTGTTGCTGTTCAGTGGCCACCGCAGTGTACTCGATGCGAAAAATTTCATTCGGGAGAGTGTTGGGCAGGTAATAGAGGATGTTTCGGATGTGGGTCTACGGATCATCGGGTTAAGGATTGCCCATGGAGGCTAGTCAGGGCACAGTCTGAAGATCAAGGTCGTGCACAATTCAGAAGAAATTGTCAGCAACCGCAGAGGGGTCGTGGCCCAGCCAGAGGAGGTAATGGTTTTGGTCGGGGCCGTGGAGCACTGGGTAGAGGTGCTGGGAATACAGATCGAGATAGCCTGGGTTGGTCTATGTAGCCAGACGTCGAGAAGATGGTGATGCACCAGACGTCATAACCGGTACGTTCCTTATTTATGGGTTGCCTTATACTGCTGTGATTGATATTGGTTCAACACACTCTTATATTGCTAGCACTATATCGGGAACTCTGAATTTAGACTTTGAGACTTCTTCTAAGGAGATGACTGTAATTAGCCCACTAGGACAATCTGTAGTGGTGAACAAACTTTTTAGAGGTGTGCCTCTAAAAGTTTAAAGGGTAGTTTTTCCGGTTGATCTGATGGAACTGCCATTCGGGGAGTTCGATTTGATCTTAGGTATGGATTGGCTAGTGAAGTATCAGGCAAATTTGGACTGTGCAACCAAGTGTATGGTGTTAAGAACTGTCGAGGGTGAAGAGGTGGTGGTGATAGGTGAGAGAAGGAATTACCTATCTAATGTGGTATCCGTTTTAAAGGCTGAGAGAATGGTGAGAAAATGATGTAAGGCATTTATAGCTTATGTTTGTGCTTTGGAGGTCAAGGAATCAACTGTGGGAAATGTTCGAACAGTGAAGGAATTTTTTGATGTTTTCCCAGAAGAGCTTCCGGGATTACCTCCGGATCGCGAAGTGGAGTTGGGTATTGATCTTCTATCGAGAACAGCGCCAGTGTCTATTGCCCCATATAGAATGGCGCCGAAGGAGTTAGTGGAGCTGAAAGCGCAGATTCAGGAATTGTTGGACCGGGGTTTTATTCGACCAAGTGTATCGCATTGGGGAGCACCGGTGCTATTCGTTAAGAAGAAGGATGGATCAATACGAATGTGAATTGATTACCGTCATTTGAATAAGTTGACGATAAAAAATAAGTACCCGTTACCGATGATAGGCAACCTGTTCGACCAACTTAAGGGATATCACCAGCTTAAGGTTAAGGAGGCGGATATTCATAAGACGGCGTTTCATACTAGCTATGGTCACTATGAATTCCTGGTGATGCCGTTTGGGTTGACCAATGCACCAGTAGCGTTTATGGATATGATGAACCGGGTTTTTCAACCTTATCTGGATCAATTCGTCGTGGTGTTTATAGACGATATCCTGGTGTATTCAAAGTCTGAGGAGGAGTATGATTCGCATCTTCGGGTGGTTTTTCAAATTCTGAGGGAAAAGCAGTTGTTCGCTAAATTCAGTAAGTGCGAGTTCTGGCTAAGGGAAGTTACCTTTTTGGGTCATGTAGTGTCTGCTGAGGGGATTAGGGTGGACCCCCGGAAGGTAAAAGCTGTGTTGGATTGGAAATCGCCAAAGTCTATGGCGGAGATTCGAAGTTTCTTCGGATTAGTCGGGTACTACAGAAGGTTTGTTGAGGGATTCTCCTTGATTGCAGCACCCTTAACCAAGTTGTTACGGAAGGGGGTACAATTCGTTTGGACAGATAAATAATAGGAAAGTTTTTGAAGAGGATTTTGAAAGAGGCACCGGTGTTAATTCAGCCAGAGGCAGGGAAGGAGTTTACCGTCTATTGTGATGCGTCGCATACGGGGTTAGGATGTGTGCTGATGCAAGAAGAGAAAGTGGTAGCATATGCTTCTCGGCAATTGAGACCTCGCGAGGTAAATTATCCGACGCATGACCCGGAGTTGGCTGCAGTAGTTTTCGCCCTGAAGATCTAGAGACATTACTTGTATGGGGAGAAGTCCATCGTCTATACGGATTACAAGAGCTTGAAATACCTCCTTACTCAGAAGGAGTTGAATTTAAGACAGCGGAGGTGGATCGAGCTGTTGAAGGATTATGACTGCTCGATTGAGTACCATCCGGGTAAGGCTAACGTGGTGGCAGACGCATTGAGCCGTAAGGTAATATCAGACTTGAGAGCAATGTTAGCCCACCTTAGTTTATACGACGACGGAAGTTTATTAGCGGAACTGCAAGTGAAGCCGACATGGGTAAGTCAGATTAAAGAGAAACTGTTATCAGATGATGTCTGGAGTGCTCGACTTCTACAAGTGCAAGATGGTGGATTAGAGGATTACAGTTTGAACAGCGATGGAGTTTTATGTTTCCGTGGGAAGGTTTGCATGCCGATAGATGTGAGTTTGAGGCAGAAGATTATTCAGGAAGCACATAGCAGTCCATACGCTATGCATCATGGAGGTAGTAAGATATACCGGGATTTGCGAGAACAGTTTTTGTGGTCGGGTCTAAAGAGAAAAGTAACCGAATTTGTGAGTAAGTGTCTGACGTGTCAGCAGGTAAAAGCAGAACATCAGTTACCTTCGGGGTTGTTGCAACCGGTCAAGATTCTGCAGTGGAAATGGGAAAGGATTACGATGGATTTTGTTAGTGGGCTACCCCTTACGCCTACTAAGAAGGATTTGGTTTGGGTAATAGTTGACTGTTTGACGAAGTCTGCTCATTTCATATCGGTTCGGGTCCACTACTCTCTACAAAAATTGGCTAAGTTGTATATAGAGGAGATCGTGAGGTTGCACGGGGTACCAGTGTCTATCATCTCGGACAGGGACCCTAGGTTTACGTCAAGTTTTTGGAAGGCGTTGCATCAAGCGTTGGGTACAAAGCTAGATTTCAGCACAGCGTTTCATCTAAAGTCTGATGGACAGTCGGAGAGAGTGATTCAGATCTTGAAAGATATGTTGAGGGGCTGTGTCTTGGACTTCAGAGGTAGTTGGGAGGAATTTCTACCGTTGGCAGAATTCGCGTATAACAACAGCTACCAATCTAGTATTTAGATGGCACCGTATGAAGCGTTGTATGGTAGGAAGTGTCGTACTCCAACATGTTGGACAGAGTTGGGTGAGCGTCAGTTGTTGGGTCCAGAGTTGGTTTCTGAAACGGAAGATAAGGTTAAGTTAATTCGGACTCGATTGAAGAAAGCCTCGGACAGACAAAAGTCTTATGCTGATCTGAAGCGTAAGGACATAGAATTTGCAGTGGGCGACAAGGTTTTCTTAAAGGTGTCACTGTGGAAGAAGGTGCAAAGGTTTGGATGGAAGGGTAAGTTGAGCCCTAGATTTATCGGGCCTTATCGCGTGTTAAAGCGTGTGGGACCAGTAGCCTATCAGCTCGATCTACCTTTAGAGTTAAGTCAGATTCACGATGTGTTTCACGTTTCGATGCTAAGACGCTACCGTTCGGATCCGTCTCATGTGGTACCAGTGGAAAAAATTAAAGTAAGCCCGGACCTGTCGTTTGAAGAAGAACCAGTGCAGATCTTGGATTGTGACGTCAAAGTATTGTGTAAGAAATCAGTTCCTTTGGTGAAAGTGTTGTGGCAAAACCATGGATCTGAAGAAGCCACGTGGAAGCCGGAGGATGTTATGCGACATCAATACCCTCAACTCTTTTAACCAGGTAATTTCGAGGTCGAAATTATTTTTAAGGGGGTAGAACTGTAACATCTTGATTTGGGGGCTTTGCGTTTGATGTGTTTCTGTGTGTATGCTATGCTTAATATGCTAGTTTAGGGTGTTTTGGGGGTCCAGGAAAGACTCTGGGTTAAGCCGAAGTCTTGGGCAAAATTCTATTTTTGGGCACTTTAGGGGAGAGCTGGATGGGATAGGACTTAAGGGATTATATTGGTGTTTGGTTGACACAAGAAAAGGAGTGGCAGAGTGGCAAGGAGGCGCCACTTGAGATGCTGGTAAGTGACGCCACAGGGAGTAGGAGAGGGAGCAGGTTCAAGTCACAAGGAGCTCATTTTGGAGTTCTTTTTGGCGTCAGGGAGAGCAGAGGCTGAATTGGACTGGGACACTTCAGGATAGGGGAGTGGACTGAGTCAAATAATTTGATTGAATGGTAGAGAGGAAAAAGTGGAGTTTGAAGTGGTCAAAATATTTCAAACGGGTGATCAGGAAGAATTTGAGGAGAAAAGAAAGGGATGAGCATGGTGAGCTTGGTGTTGGCCAAATTTCAAACTTATAGTAGAGGGGGGGATCAGTTTTTGTTTGGCTAGGGTGTGCCGAATTTCTATTGTGGTAACATAGGCTTCTTGTTCTGAAAATAGTGGATTTTTGGCTTTTGGGTTGGTAGGTGCCGAAATTTTGAATAGTTAGGTGAGAGTTTCCTTTACATTTTCGGCATTTGGGGTTTTCTTTCATTCTCTTCTTGAACCTTTTCTAAGTGTGTGCCGAAACCCTCATCCACATTCATTCTCTTCTTCATTTTCTGCTAAGGCTGAACTCACTCAAGTCTTGCCGAAAATTCTTCTTCTTTACCATTCCTATCACTTCTTTTCATTTCATTTTCATTCTTCTTCTCTCAATTCTTCTTTCTCAAAAGTCGAAACCCCTAACCCCATTCTCATCTTCATTTCTATGCTATAGCCAAATGTCCCTTGTCCATAGTTCTCTTCTCTGATTTCTTCTACAAGCCAAATCTACATAGCCTTCTCTCTTCCATCTTTTCTTTTGATCTCTGCTAAAACCGAAAGTTCTAAGTCATTTTGTTTCATCTTCAGTTTTTACATTTTATTCTCCTCCATTCTGGTTCCTAGCCGAATCATCATCTCAGGTGTTGGTAAGTTTGTTATTGCATTCTTTTCTTTTTATTCTTTTCTACTCTAGGCCGAATTGTCTTTATTAATCCCTCTTTGGGTTTTGTTGTTCATTCTTTTTACCTTGTAGCTGAATTCTCTCTGCTTTGACAGTGTATGCCGAATCTTTGGGGGTTAATCAAATGTGAGTGGTGGTGTTGGTATTTTGGGCGAATGGTGAAAGGAGGGCTCATGTTTCCTATTTGGCCGGAAGGCCATATCCTTTAATCGATTCTATTTTCAATCAAATCTCACTTGGTATTTGCATAGGTGTTCGACCAACTTCTTAAACCAAGCTTTCTAACTTCTGGATTCAATCGACTTAGGTAAGAAGATTGTCCCTAGTTGTTCTATTAATCGGTTTGTCTATGGATCGTCGCCCTAACCTAGTTGGGTGGTTATTCAAATCATATCTTTCGTAGTGATTTATTGACCGAGGCTTTTCATGGATACAAGAAACATTCAAGTTGGGGAAGGAAGCAAACCTTCGGGTTCGATGCCTAAGTTTAAGAAGCGAGCGGTGTCAGCAGTCTGAGATTGGCTACCGGGTTGTGGGCCAGTGTCTGAGTAGAGTCGTAGGCAGATAGCAGTAGTTCCGATTAGCGATAGTGTCGACATAGAGAGTGTGGTATTACGTGTTATCAGGTGTGTAACTCTCACACACTTTGTATATTATCTATGTTGTTAACTGTTATGACTAAAAGCGGAAGTGACGATAATGGTCACTAAGATACCCTTGTGGGTAAGATCGAAGACTCCGGGTAAGTTTTGCTATATCCGGTCTACTATGTTCTGTTATTGGCTTATGCATGCATGAGTGAGATGAATAATTGTTTATGTATTGGAAGCATAACTATACCATATTGATTGTTTTACATGGGCATAAATTTGGGGGTATGTTGTGATGAGGGAGAAAAACATGATCTCTTTTAGACTGTCACCAGTGGTTTGGCCCCACATATTACCTTTTGTGACTAAGTCTCAGTGGTTTGGAACCACTAGTGGTTTGGTACCACATATATTATTTTGTGACTCGTCTCAGTGGTTCGGTACCACAGTGGGTTGGCCCCACATATATTCATTACGGGATTGTTTGGGTAGATTCAGGAGATAAGGAGGTTGAACATAATAGGTTGGTTGGGCTGCATTACATACATGATATATATGAATTTGTGTGAGAGCCTAAAGCTCATTGAGATGGGGATTAACACACTGAGTCTCGGTGACTCACCCCTTCTGTTGAATTTTACAGGTAATCCTTAGACTGCGGACATGGAGCCGGATGGACTCGAGGTGGCCATGCATAATGCTTTAAGAGATTCTATTTTAAATATTTATTTTAGATCATTACTATTTAAGTTTGGATTTTGGGGGTTGTAATAAGGCCACTTAAACTTTAACGTGGGTTTTCTTATGAAATTGTTATGGAATGATTTACAGATTACCAAAAGGGGTGTTTTCTAAAGTTAATAAAAAGAAAAAGTTTGAATCTATAATTGGTTAATTAATGACGGGCTTTTAGTAACAAATCGACTCAAATTTTCAACTAGAACCGCAATATTGTTTTCAAATAATCGCTTAATGGGATTTTTTTTAAACTCGAATTTGATTAAGAAATCTGAACTAAATTACAGCTAAAACTAAACAATTGTTTTAAATCTTCACCAAAGGCATAATGATTTGCAAATTTCCCTCAACTCATGGTTTAGGTTTGGTTTTTAAAAATTTTCTTCCATGTGACATGTCAGATTCGGTCGTAGCGTTTTGACCGGGTTTGGGGTGTTACAAACCTATATTTGCGATTGATTGTACAACATGCCTTCTATTACCATTGAAATCGAACACTTAATAAGCTTGATTTTTGCTATTGAGTTGATGTGTGATAAACATATTATTTGCTACTGTATTGAATGTTATAAGCATATTGATTGCTACCATATTGTTCTGTTAAATGCATAATTAAATGCTACCGTATTGAACCATTTTTGAACTTGCCATATTACATTGCATGGGGTGGGACGTTTTGAACAAAGGAAGTAGTCGATTGTTTATCTGTTCGACTAGTGGTTTATCCACAACATATTGATAATTAATCGTGATCTATCCCATGAGTTAAATTTCTAAATGATTTGTGATACATGCACGGATGGGGTGAAATTTATTGAATTTCATTCATCGAAGCTGCCAATTTTTAAGTTTGAGAAATCAGCAGACTTGTGACAATTTTTTGGATGGGATCAAGGCATTTCTAGGTTGAGATGTCTCATGGCGTTCAAATATTTATCTCTTATCTTCGGAACACACTTTGAATCACTTGATTTCGAGTTCGAGAGCTCAAGTTATGACCATTTTAGTGAAGACTGCGCCAGTAAAATTTCTAGACAAGATTATAAAGGAAATTATGAGTTTCGGGCTTTTAATTTAAGTTTAAATCATATTAGGTTCTGTTTTTAGGCTTAATTTTTATTATATATGAGCTAAATATTGTATTTCTTAGGTCTTATTATTTTATTATTGCGAATTTTTTATAATTATTAAGTATTTTAAGTTAACAAGAAAATTTTGTTTAAAACTACTTCTTATTTAGATTAATAGAGTTTCAGTATACTTTAGAGTTTTATTTGGATGTACTTAGCTAGCCTATATAAAGGGTTCTTCATTGTTCATTAAGGAGACAGTTGTTTTCATTAATAAAATTTTCAACTCTAGGCGTTTGTTTCTTGTGCAAGATTTCTTTCTTATAATTTTTAGAATTAGTTTTCTTCTCGAACTTCTTAAAGGGGTCGTGGAAATTCATTCTGCACCCTTTAATTAGCCAATGATTATTTCTTGGAGGGTTGATTAGAGCCATTAATTGAGTTTGTTGGGATTTATATCTCAAAGGGTTCAATTGGATATTTATCCTTCTATCTATCATATCCATCGGTTTATCGTTCTATCTTCCACTTTACTTTAATATATATTTTTACTATTTAGTTATTATTTTTAATATTTTTCATTTAATTTTTGTTAAGTTTTCTTATTTTTTCTTATTTCATTTTTTATTTCTAAATTTGTTTATTTCTTCTTTTAGATCAAATTCAAATCTTTTTTTTTCCGAGTCAAACAACTTGAATCTGATCCTTCTTCCGCTTCCTCCGCTCCAATTCTGTATCGTTTGGTATCTGATCCAGGCATTTTAGGTGTTATTTTTATTCTTATAAAGTGATTTCCAACAAATAATCTCAAAACAATATTTTTTCTTTTTATCCAGAAAATATTTGGAAAAAAATATTTTCAGTGGGTAACACTTTTCAAACGATTTAAAATTTTACATGTTGATTCATGGAACTCTCTTAGAATATATAAAAAAAATTTCCCACAAAAAAAGTGATTGAAAAGTGCAAAAACAAAAAAATTAAAAATTAAAAATTTCTGTGGATTGAATTTTGTGCCAAAATTTTCCCGATCAAATCTACATTATTTGAGGAGACTTGAGTTTAAATTTTGTGATTTTTGAAAATTGGGAACACCTCGAACGAAAAAATTCAAGTTGTTTTCCATTATTTTGGGTTTTCGGTTGGGTAGTTTTTTTTTTTATTCTAGCATTACGGTTTCTTTTGTCTTAGCTTTTCTTATTCTATTACACATTCTAACATATTTCCGTTTCTTGTGTTAATAGGTATGAAAAAAATTGCCTCTCCTTTCTCCGTGCAACTTACTTCGTTTGGAGTCGAGTTTTTCTTTGGCTTCTTAGAGCCTTAGGTCAACTTTGTTAGAGAGTGATCCCACATCTTTTTTAATATCATTGAATTTGATTGTTTTTAAAAAGTTACAAGCAAGAAAATCTTAACTTCTTTTCTTTATCTCTTAGAGTTGTTTATTTTTTTTATTGCGACTGTATAACAGTGAGGTTTAATTTTCTTTAATCAACTTTTTTTTTAGTGTTTTTATTTTAGCCTCTAATAATGGTATGTATATGTAGTAAGGATGAGGAGTATAATCCATCCATGGTTACCATGGACCAATTTATAGTACTGTTTGGTGAACTTCGGAAAGCTTTCAAAGAGGCACAAGAGCGTTTGGAAAATAAGTTCGACACATTGCAAGTTCAAGTCCTTCATCATGAGGTGGTTCAACAAAATTTCAGTCAAACTTTGGCTCAAATGGAAACTAACAATGATAAACTTTGGGCAAGACATAAATGTCATATTTGTAAAAAAACCCGTACGGACATGTTGTTTCCAATGTTGTTCAACCTTCTATTGTTCATGGACTTGTCAAGACATTGGTACAAAAAACATAACATTTTCTACGAGCTTAAACGACTTATGGTAGAACAAAGAGAACGAGCTAGCAAGTGAATGTGGTGTAATGCGAAGGATCACAAAGCCTCTGAATGTCCAACATATTCTTTTAAGAAAACATCCTTGTTGAAGAGTCTTCGTTTACTGCTATCATTGATGATGATGATATAAATGAGCAAGAAACTTCGAGTGACACCATTTGTAAAGACAGTGAGTGTGATTTTGTGCCTATTGTTGAGTCTAAATCTAACATTGCACCTTGTTTCAAAGTTGATGTCAAAGAAGTTGATAGTAATAGTGTAAACTATGATGATAGTGATAGTGAACTTTGTGAACCAGAAAAAGTTAATAGTGTAATACCTCCTACCCGTATTTGTCACCGGAATAGGGTACGAGGCATTCCAGGGTTTATCAAATTAATTTTCTGTTATTATGAGTTAAATACTATTCATTTACCGAAACATATCATTACGTCCCTTAGATAGGTCTTCGAAGCCCAAAACATACATCGGGACCAATCCGGAATTAAATCGAAACCATAAGAAAATTTTTCACAAAATCCCAAATTTTTTTTATTAACTCAATATAACTCCTTTATAAATATCTAACCTACCCTACAATTTTAAACCGAGACCAATCCAAACCAACCAATCCATTTCAACATATTTTCAAGATAGATTCAAGCATATCCATAAGATAACCTTATCGCGTACCAAAACCAAGATTTGATAGCCATACCAATGGATAACCTTACATTCATTTCACATTAACATTTACTTTATTAGCTTATACATGCCATTGATTCCCAAAATAAAGTTTCTTTATGTACCAAAATCTTGAGGTTGATAGTGTGATGTGTCTTCGACCGAATCCGACCTTCGAGCTCTTAACACTACAAAACAGGGGAAAAGGAAACGGGGTAAGCACTTTGTGCTTAGTAAGCTCATGTAACAAGAATTATACTTACCTAATATTTTCAATACAATGCAATAAACATTCATACATCCATTCAATGCATTATTACCCTAACATGCACAAACTCAATATTCAAGTTAGTCCAATAATTTCCATATATCAATAATATATACCATGATTGATGAGCTCATCAATACCATGATTTCCATTTCTTTGTTATTTTTCCATATTTATTGATAAACCATAATATGAACATATTTTAATCCCACATTTAGCATAATTTTGGATGATTTAGGCATTGAATTGTGGAATTTGGTGCTCTTAATCCTTTGTTTTCATGTTTTATACTCAGGAAAGCACCGAAGGGTGAAAAGAATGAGAAAACGGAGTAAATGGGCCACATTACGAAATTGACACGGCCTGGGCCCAAGACCACACGGTCGTGCCACCTTAACAGACCCGAACACGGTCTGGCCATGATTCACACGGGCGTGTGCCATAGGCGTGTCCCTGTCGTGACAAAGAAGAGTTTCATTCGGATTAGGGTACTTAGAGGCAAAGAAAGCCATTCCAAAAGCCTATATAAACACCCTAGAGGCCAACCTGATGGGGGTTCAGTTAGGTGTCCAGTTAGGCCGAAGAGCCAAGCAAAAGAAGCCAAGCCAAAGCCAGTTGATTCATCTCAAGAAGCCGGAGTTATACTCAAGACGGAAGATCTTCCCTTCAATTTCCTTCAGGGAGTTTTAGGGTTTTTCTCATGTTTTGTTTTATATTTTCTTCTGAGATGTATTCTTTTATCATTATGAACTAAACCCTCAAATACCTGAAGGGGATGAAACCTAAGACGGATCTTATTATTGTTTTCTGAACTATATGATAAATATTTGATTTGTTCTTAACTATGTGTTCTTAACTATTGTCATTAATTCTTGTTCTTAACTATGTGCCTAGGCAGAGGAGGAATAGACCCTGTCTAAGAGTAGATCTAGCATAGTTAAGCAGAGTTGATCGCAACCCTAGAGATAGGATGACGAAAATCTGCCGGATTAGGGTCAAACCTAATATAGGAGTCTATTGATCGAGTTAATGCAATTCTAGGAGTTTTAATTAGAAAGATATTTCAATAAATCAACTTAGGGTTAGACGTTAGTAGCCTCGAAAGAGGTATTAATATAAATTAGGGAATCCTACGGATCAAGTCAAGTGAATAAATCATCTGGTTCAGGGTTAAATAACAAGTGAAGGCTAGGTGGATTCTTCCTCGGGTATTGTCTTAATTAATTGGTTTTTCCCACAAGTATTTTCCCCAATTCATTCTCTTTGTCTTTACATCTTTAGCTTAGTTGTTAGTTAATTTTAGATTAGATAATAATTCACTTTTATTTTAGGCTAAATAATAAAAGGAAAGTTAGTATTAGTACTTTTGGTTCCTTTGGGTTCGACAATCTGGTCTTGCCACTAAACTATACTACTGTTCGATAGGTGCGCTTACCTCAATCATTGTCACAGTTAGTTTCTAGGCTCGATCATTCTTTATATAAAATTTTAAGACTCTGACATAACGATCAAGTTTTTGGTGTCGTTGCCGGGGAACTAAAATATTAAGTATGCTCAATTTTTATTACTTTAGCCATTTTTATTTTTGCAATTTATTTTTATTTTTACTTTACTTTTAACTTTGCTAATTGTCCTTCTTTTATTTCTTAGCAGGTACCTCTAGTTTATGACTAGAAGGAACTCAACAGGACCCCTGATCTACGACAGTGATATTGAAGGCACTGTTCGCAGAAATCATAGAGAAATAAGGTGAAGCTTAAATTACATAGAAGAAGAGCAAGAAGTCAACACCAATACCACCGAAGAGATGGCTGAGAATAATCCGTTACCTCCATCATGCTCCTCGAACTATGTATGATTATGCTAAGCCTAATCTAATAGGAACTGAGTCAAGAATTGTTAGACCTACTATTGCTGTAAATAATTTTGAACTGAAACCTAACACAATCCAGATAATACAACAATTTGTTCAGTTTGATGGTTTGCAGGATGAAGATCCAAACAATCACTTGCCAAATTTCCTAGAATTTTGCGATACTTTCAAAATAAATGGTGTTTTTGATGATGCCATCTGTCTTCAGTTATTTCCCTTTTCCTTGATGAATAAAGCTAAACAGTGGTTGCATTCTCTTCCACGAGGATCAATCACTACATGGGAACAAATGACTGAAAATTTTTTATTAAAATATTTTCCACCGTCTAAAACGGCCAAGTTAAGGAATGATATCTCTTCTTTTGTGCAGATGGATTTAGAAACACTTTATGATGCATGGGAGAGATATAAAGATCTATTGAGAAGGTGTCCACACCATGGATTACCCTTGTGGCTACAGGTCCAAGCTTTTTACAACGGTCTGAACCCCTCAACTAGGTAATTAATCGATTCAGACGCCGGTGGAACATTGAATAACAAAACACCTGAGGCTGCCTATGAATTCATTGAAGAGATGTCACTGAATAACTATCAGTGGCAAGTCACAAGGACCAAGCCAACAAAAGCAACCAGTTTTTTCAACCTCGACGCAGTAACCATGCTATCAAATCAAGTAGAACTTTTAAATAAAAGATTGATGGCGCATGTGATTCTTTACAGGTACATCCAGTCATGCAGTGCGATACGAATAGAGGAGGGATGAACAATACAGACTATCCACCTTACAACCCGAGCGTTGAGAACGAGCAAGTTCACTATATGGGTAACAATTTTAAACCTCAAAATAACCCTTATAGTAATACTTATAATTTAGGTTGGAAGAACCACCCTAATTTTTCATAGGGTGGTCAAGGAAATCAGAGACAATAACCCCCTCCAAACTTCCAACAACTGCCCTATCCACAGGAAAAGAAGTCGAACCTTGAAGAGATGCAGACAAAATTCATAGCAGTGTTAGAAACACATGTCCAAAACACTGAGACAACACTTAAAAATCAACAAGCATCGATTCAAGGAATCGAGAACCAATTAGGGCAACTCACTACGCTAATCTCTGAGTAATCACACGGCAGCTTGCCAAGCAACACCGAGACTAACCCAAAGGAGCAACTTCAAGCTATAACAGCTCAGAATAGTGTAGGGTTAGAAGAACCTAAATTAAGCCAAGAGAATTCAGTAGAGAACGGTAAGGTTGAGGTAAGTCACGAGAAGCCAAAATCGGTAATTAATGAGTACCAACCTCGTATACCTTATCCTGATGCAATGAAGAATGATAACACAGACGAATAATTCGGTAAATTTCTTAAACTTTTAAAAAAATTACATATTAACTTACCGTTTCTTGAAGCTCTTTCACAGATGCCAAATTCAAGGAAATTTTGAAAAGATCTTTTAACAAACAAATGGAAGTTAGATAAAGAATCGCATGTGGAGCTAAACCCAGTGTGCTCGACAATGTTGCAAAACAAACTACCACGAAAATTAAAAGATCCAGGGAGTTTTACAATTCCATGCTTAATTGGTAGTTTATCTGTTGATAATGCTTTAGCTGATTTAGGGGTAAGCATAAACGTTATGCCTTATAAAATGTTTAAACAACTAGGTCTAGGGAAACCCAAACAAACTTGGATGAGCATTCAATTAGCTGATAAAACTGTTAGAATTCCTAGGGGTATAATTGAAGATGTTCTCGTAAAAATTGATAAATTCGTATTCCCAGTAGACTTTGTCGTTTTAGACATGGATGAGGACAATAGTATCCCCTTAATTTTAGGAAGACCCTTTTTAGCAACTGTCAAGACTAAAATTGATGTTAGCGCAGGTGAACTCATACTTTGTGTAGGTAACGAATCAATCAGTCCCCAGGCTCTTGACTCGGCTAGGACATCGAGTAATCAAAGTGAGAAAATTAATTTTATTAATGACCATTCGGTTGAATCTTCTTTTCAGGAAGCACCACGAAACTACACAATTTAGCCAGATCCTATAACTCATGCCAACAAGGAAATAACTCATGAGGAACGAAGGCTTCAGATCGATGAACTAGATAAGTGGAAGACACACTTCAAGGAGAAATTAGGAATACACAAAGCAGAACCAACACCATTCCGTGGGACAAACGAATTTAAGATTGAAGATCAGGTATTGTTAGATAAGGTAGATCCTCAAATACCTCCTCCTAACCTTAATACAAATTAAGAAATCACTTTTAGGGTACTTAATGTTTTCCCATACGAAACAGTCGAGGTAAGTAATCCTATATTCGGCACTTTTAAAGTAAATGCTACTCGACTTAATCTATATACTGATGATAAAATTGATAGCATGAGAAAGGATTTTTCACTCTTCAAACCACCATGATCATGTGAAAGAGAGGAAAGTCTAGCTTAAGACTATAAACAAGCGCTTCTTGGAAGGCAACCCGAGCACTAACCCCATTAATTTTTACATTTTTTCTTTCTTTTATTTTTCCTTTTTAGCACCTAACTATAAACTAACCAAGTGCAGATTTCCCTACCACACGGCATTGCACACGGCCGTGGCCGTGGCCCTGTGGAGGCTACGGATGTACGTACTGACATGGCAGAGATAGTACGACACAGGACGAAAAATATCTTCAAGCCACGGACCCCAACTAACACCACGGCCGTACGATGCAGCTGTGGCTAACACTATTTTAGAAACACGGGCGTGACGACCTGCACATGGGCGTGGGAGAAACAAATGAAGCATAACACGGCCGTGTCACGCCCACGGTACACGGGCGTGGGGACGTACCAGACTTGAAGTTTCTATTTAAACCACCCCTCTCCCCTACTTACCTACTCCCCACCCTTCTTCTTCCTTCACACCTCCCTTCTTTTTCATTCTCAGTCTTCTTCATTCCTCATAACTCTTGTTCTAACAATCATCAATGTCGAAGAAACGGAAGGATCCTAGCACAGTCTCCCTTTGTGAGACCGATCTACATAAGTTCATACCGGCCGCTTCATTAACTCGACAGGAAAAGGACCTTTGAGTCCATTTAACTTTTCTTTTCATTCTCACTTCTCCTTTATTTTCCTTTTCTTTATTTTTCTTTTACTTAGTTTAATCTATTTTATTTCGTTTTCTTTAATTTAGATTCTAAAGGCTGCTTGGGAATCACCACACCACGACCATAGCCACCCCACCACAGCCTTAGAAATCACACCCACCTCGCGAACCATCTAACAATAAGGACTCTTTGGTCCATTAGTCTTTTCTTTTAATTTTATTTTACTTTCTATTTTCTTTGTAACAGTCCGAAGTTGACCCTAATCAGAACGGTGGTTTCGGGACCATGAATCTGAGTCTGAAAAATTTTTAAATATTATTTTCTGTGTTTATTACATGTGAATTATTATGTGTGAAAGTTTCGTATAAAAATTTGATTTTTTGTGTGCTTAATTAAAAAAAGGACTTAATCGCGTAAAGTGTAAAAGTCACAAACTATAGTGGAAAGTGCTTAGTTGATAGTGGCTTTTTAATATGGAGTCCTAAAAGGGCAATTAGCCCATTTTACAAGTTAGTGGGCGGCAATGGTCTAAAATGACCTTAAAATATATGTTAAGTATATTATTTTTAAAAAGGTAAAATAGTAATCCATTTTAATTAATGTTATATGTTAAAATAAGACAAAAATAAAGATGGTGATCATCTTTTTCATGAATGGCCGAATGTGGAAGAAAAAGAAGCCATGGATGAGCTTTAATATTCGGCACTATTGAAGCTTAAATCGGGTATGTGTTTTGCTCAGTTTTTGATAATTTTTACGTTTTTGTAATTGTTGCTTCGAGAACTATCAAACCCATGTACTAATTTTGTGGATTGATAATGTTTGTGTGATATGCCATTGATGATATTTTAAGCTTTTTGATGGTTATTGATGTTAAATGAAAGATAGGTGCTAGATGAACACATTTTGTTCTTGAATTTTTGATAAATTTAAATAATTAGGGCTAAATTGTGAAAATAAAATTTTACAGGGACTTAAATGTGAAATAAACAAAATGTATGGATTTGTATGAGTGCTATAGATATTCGACCCTTAAGGTATTTATTCAAATTGTGTGTATTTTGTGTTTTAAGCAAATAGGACTAAATTGTAAAAATGTGAAATAATAGGGGTAAAATGGTAATTTTCCCATTTATGTGTTTTGGGATTAAATTGAATAAAAAATGTGTTTGAATGAGCTTAATTTAAATATGTTTAGATCAAGAACAAAGAAAATCGGATTTGGATCGGGGAAAAGCGAAAGTTCACGAATAGCCGGTCTTCGTCGTCCGACGAAATCTGAGGTAAGTCTTTAAGAAAGTTAATACTGTAAATATTGTTCGTAACTTAGTTATATGCTGAATTTTGGGTTATTGGATTTAAATGTGATAAAACCGAATGTGACATATTAATTCAACAATGAAAGGTAGTTAAATCAATTTGAATTCGTTATGTGAAAGTGACATGAATTATGTGATGTATATGTGATTTTGATAATATGTAATGTGTACGAGATGGTGAATAATATTATATCGGGCTTTGAGCCTAGTAGGCCTTGTGTCGGTGAATTATATCGGCCTTATTGCCTAGCAGGCTAAATGCCAGTGATTAAATTTCAGACCTCGGGTCTAGCAGGCTCAGTGCCGGTGTATGTTTCAGGCCTTGTTGCCTAGCAGGCTTAATGCCGGTGATCTTTTATTTTTGAGAGGATTCATGGATTATTACTAATGTGTAATTTAATTACAGCAAATAAGCTAAATGTTCAGGTACGTATAAGTTACATAATTGGAAGGAATAAGGTAAGTTGAAATATTACCATTCGATGCTAGTATATGTGATATAGTTGAGGTATATTGTAAGATTTCAATGTGTGCATTAAGCTTTACAAATGATGAGTATATATATTGGAATTTGATTTTGGTTGTGTCTTTGAAATTCGACCATATGTGTAAATGCAAAATGTGACAATAAATGGACATATGTTTATGAAATTATGGAGGTGAAATTTGTATGTACATAGCCTTTACTTGTTCAAATATATATATGCGAACTTATTGAGTTACATGTATGTGTATTATGAATAGATTATAAAGAGATGGTGTTTTACACTTTGAATTTGATGTTGAGTTGGTAAATTTTATGCTAATGGTAAGGAAGTGATAAATGTTATGTTATGTGAGGTAAGGTATTCGGTTTTGAAGGACTTTCGAGCTAAGCTATTTTATTTGATATCATTACTTGATCGTTTTAAAATGCTTGAATGTTCAATTGGTATTTTATAATTGCTTAGGACTTACTAAGCTAAATTAGCTTACTCTGTGTGTTCGTCGTTCTATTTTATAGATTTTGATCAAGTTACGAGCTCAGGGGATCGTCAACGAAGTTATCCACACTATCGACTTACTTTGGTACCTTTAAAGTTTGGATTTTGAGTCTAAGGCATGTATAGGCTAGCTTAATATTAGAATAATATTCTGATAATGTATACAACCATGCGAAAATGGCTAAATTATGGTATTTTGGGTCTTTAATGTATTCGGCCATGGCATTTATTCACCATAATATTGTATTTCATAGTATATTATGCTTGTGTTAGTAGAATGGATGCTTTATGTTATACATGTCATACATAGGATCAAGTATTTAGTTCATTTTTGAAATATACCTTATAGTATATTACATATATTGGATATTTATAGGACTTGACCTAAATGTTGCAGTGATTGACAAATGTGGTTTTATTGTGCTTGAATTATTAAATCATGAATGGAATTTCATATGTGGTAGTTGGTCATATATATGCGATTCGAATCAATGAGTTTCAAAATTTGGAATTAGTCAGTAGCATATTCGAATATGCTTGGATTATAGATTTATGAAGATTTACTGTTGAAGTGATTAAATGAAACATGAGTTGAGTTGATATTAATAAATTGTAATTTTCATATTCGGCCATAAGATGAAATCATAGGTTACATATTTGAAAATGGCATATTCGGTTATGTTCTTAAACATTAATTGAAGCATGCTTTGTTGAGAGAAGTTTATTTAGTTATTTGAACACGATTGATCAAGCTACCATGCAACCACATATATGTATGTTTATATTTTGTGATTCCATCTAGTTTAGAAAGTCATTATAAACATGTATATTCGGCCAATGTGTTTAAAGTGATCAAGTGAGTAGTATTCATGGTTATATGTTGCAAAAATTTGTTTGTGAATTCGGTTAAAGGGATTAATATTATGTTTGTTATTATTTAGGTTTATTAATGTTTATTTATCTTGCATTCGGATGTGATTAAGTGAGCAGTGATTGTTTGTGGCGACATGTGTTATGATTAGTAACTCCTTGCAACCCAATCCGGCGACGGACTCGGGTTAAGGGGGTTACATTCTTTCTCTTTCTCTTTCTTGTCTTTAAATATATATTTAGTATACTTTGAATTATTATTATTATTTCCTAGCTAATTCTTCACGAGCTTCCCAATTTCTTCATCTAGCGCAGAGATTGTTGGTGGCCACCACACCACGACACTCCTAACTCAAGGAAGCCATCCAAATTCAGGAAGTTTCACCTCTCCTTTTCTCTTAAATTTCATATATATCTTTGTACATTGAAGGCAATGTACATCTTAAGTGTGGGGTAGTGAATATTTATTTAGAGAAAGTGTCTAACTTTCTGCATTATTCTCCAATCCCTGAATGATATCTTGTCTTTAAGTAATTTTCTCATATTATTAATTAGAATGAAATTTCCTTTGATTCATGAGTTTTTATTGATATGTTTTGAATTAAGTCATTGATAATTGTGCAGTGATGATTTAAACTTTAGGAGACTAGAGAATCAAGCATGATAAGTCCATTTTCAAAAATTAAAATTTTGTTAGGATGTTTACCTGAATCTAATTATTACCTTGAAGTTTGAAATTTACAAGGTTGATATCAAAAACCCATAATTTTTGTGAGATTTTGAGCTTTTAGAGCATACATTCTTTCGTGCTCACCTTGTGATTATGAGTGTGTCAGCATTGAGCTGTTATTCTAGAACTTGCTTCAATTATACATGTCGAGACCACATTGATTGATTTGATATATTGAGATGATTAAAGCACTTAGAATTTAACCCACTCACTCCACTAAAAAAAACTTACCCTCACAATTAACCCCTAGTGAACACTTTTGATCCTAACAACCCTTTTTATTGACTCACCCACTGATATTAACCCCCCAAAAAAACCGGTCTGTATTTGTTATCGCCATTCCTCTTGACCACCCTTATATCGAGATTTGATTTGATCAGTTGCCTAACTATAATTTTTAATTCAGTAGTTAAATTCATCTTTTATTATGACTTGATTTGTTCTTAAAAAAAAGTGTATCCATCATGAGCTTATGCATTTAAATTCCACATGCTAAAGAAAAAGCTCGTTTTAGTAGTATTACAAGTTTTTAATTGATGTAATTAGTTAGGATTGGTTTATTCATTTTTCTAGTTAGGTAAATTGTCAATTCAATCTCGATTCTAACCTTCTGATTCAACCTTTATCCACACCTTTAACCCGAGCCCCATTACACCCCTTTTTAAAGACCTTTTGATTTGTGCATCATCTCATTTTACAGTGGTGGAGATTTGATTTTCAGGCAAGCTTATGGGATTAACTTTTCATGTTCGACTTTTGAGTGCTTAATTTTGAACCTTAAACACTTTGAGTGATTTGAGTGAATCTTTAGTGAGGATGTCAACTCTTGTTGATTTTGAATTAAAGGTGATTATTTAGGTAAGGGGAAACACCTATATTTTCATGCTACAAAAACTATGACTTTGATTGTTTAAATCTTTAGGATCCTTCTATTTAAATTATCAATTTATGAATTATCTTTGAATTATGATGGAACATTATTGATGAATATTATGAATTTAGGAAATTCATTTTAATTGTGAGTTGAGAATTTTGCTTGAGGACAAGCAAATGCTTAGGTGTGGGGGTATTTGATAAACCATAATATAAACATATTTTAATCCCACATTTAGCAT
This sequence comes from Gossypium australe, assembly GCA_005393395.2. Lineage (NCBI taxonomy): Eukaryota > Viridiplantae > Streptophyta > Magnoliopsida > Malvales > Malvaceae > Gossypium > Gossypium australe. Next base: position 4,059,563 of record CM016619.1, on the reverse strand, counting down.
ACTTTTGGATGATTTAAGCCTTGAATTGTGGAATTTGGTGCTCTTAATCCTTTGTTTTCAAGTTTTGTACTCAGAAAAGCATCGGAAGATGAAAAGAATGAGAAACGGGCCCAAAACAGAGTAAATGGGCCATATTACGAAATCAACACGGCCTAGGCCCAAGACCACACAGTCGTGCCACCTTAACAGACCCGAACACGGCCTGGCCACGATTCACATGGGTGTGTGCCATGGGCGTATCCCTGTCGTGACAAAGAAGAGTTTCATTCGGATTAGGGTACTTAGAGGTAAAGAAAGCCATTCCAAAAGCCTATATAAACACCCTAGAGGCCAACCTGAGGGGGGTCCAGTTAGGTGTCCAGTTAGGCCGAAAAGCCAAGCCAAAGAGGCCAGAATTTTGGGATTTACTCGAAGAAAGCCAGTTGATTCATCTCAAGAAGCTGGAATTATACTCAAGACGGAAGATCTTCCCTTCAATTTCTTTCAGTGGGTTTTAGGGTTTTCTCATGTTTTGTTTTATATTTTCTTCTGAGATGTATTCTTTTATCATTATGAACTAAACCCTCAAATACTTGAGGGGGATGAAACCTAAGACGGATCTTGTTATTGTTTTCTGAACTATATGATAAATATTTGATTTGTTCTTAACTATGTGTTCTTAATTCTTGTTTTAATATTTCAGGATATTGATTCAAGTATTGATGTGCTTAGGCAGAGGAAGAATATACCCTATCTAAGAGTAGATCTAGCATAGTTAAGCGGAGTTGATCGTAACCATAGAGATATGATGACAAAAATATGCCGAATTAGGGTCAAACTAATATGGGAGTCCATAGATCGAGTTAACGCAATTATAGGGGTTTTAATTAGAAAGAGATTTCAATTAATCAACTTAGGGTTAGACGTTAGTAGCCTCGAGAGAGGTATTAATATAAATTAGGGAATCTTAGGGATAAAGTCAAGTGAATAAATCGTCTGGTTCAGAGTTAAATAACAAGTGAAGTCTAGGTGGATTCCTCCTTGGGTATTGTCTTAATCAATTAGTTTTTCCCACAAGTCTTTTCTCCAATTCATTTTCTTTGTCTTTGCATCTTTAGCTTAGTTGTTAGTTAATTTTAGATTAGATAATAATTCACTTTTATTTTAGGCTAAATAATAAAAGGAAAGTTAGTATTAGTACTTTTGGTTCCTTTGGGTTCGACAATCCAGTCTTGCCACTAAACGATACTACTGTTCGATAGGTGCGCTTGCCTCAATCGTTGTCACAGTTAGTTTCTAGACTCAATCATTCTTTATATAAATTTTTAAGACTCTGACATAACGATCATTTATCTCGTTGAATTTCTCGAAATTTTAATGGATTTTCAGAGGTACACTTTAGTGTACAAATCCGGGTCCATCAATTCATATTCATGTGCGCACATTTCCATTTCAAAGGGCACACTCCCGTGAACCTCATCCTTACAGCGAGATTACCAGTCCAGGCTAAATCCCCTGCAACAACAATTACTCTAATGAGCTTGGATCTGAATTACCATTCCAGGCTAAATTCAAACCCTAATTCAAATTACCCGTCCGGGCTAAATCCATTTTCCACATATTCTTCGGGAGGGCTATATCAGGATAGGATCACCCGTCCGGGCTAGATCATTTTTACCGTCAATTCCTTTTTAGAGATCCACTGAATTTTCCTTTCATTCAACCGGGATTTATTTTTCCTTTTCATCAAGAATATCAATACTTCATCAATTATTATACAATAAACATCCAAATTATATTCACATTAATAAAAATATATTTCAAGCATTTAAGAATATAATTCAAGTTGCACGAACTTACCTCGATACTTGTTCGTATACAAAAATCTACTAATCCCAACCTTTTTTTCCCCTCAATCTAGCTTCGTATTTGAATTTTCTAGATCTAAATAAATAAAGTTAATCATCAATTTAATACATTTCATGTTCATATGTAACATTCTCTATAATTCCATTATTATTTATAGTTCATTCAGAGTTGTCTCCTTGAGTCATAGTCACTAAATTATTTTTATCTTGAGCTACAGAACTCCAAATTAAGATCTGCTAATTTTCCCTAAAACTAGACTCAATATATTCTTACCATAAAAATTTCAGAATTTATGGTTTACCCAATATGTACAGTTAATTCTTTAAAGTCATCCATGTTCTGCTGTTTGACAGTTTCGACCATTCTTCACTAAAAAATTATTTTCTCCTAGTACAAAATTCAAATGATGGTTCCATTTATTTATCTTGAATATAGACTCATTAATAATTTTAAACATATAAATTTAAGCCCCTAATTATTTTTCTCCAATTTTTGATGATTTTCCAGAGTCAGAATAGGGGAACCCAAAATCATTCTAACCTTGTCTAACAAAACCTATTATATCTCATGATTTACAATTCCATTTGCTTACACAGTTTCTTCTATAAGAAACTAGACTCAATAAAATTTAATTTCATATTTTATTCATTCTCTAATTCGAGTTTTACAATTTTTGGTGATTTTTCAAAGTTATACTACTACTGCTGTCCAAAACTATTTTAATGCAAAATGTTAATTACCATTTTCCCCCTAAGCTTTCAATAAATGATAATTTCATCGCTGCTCAATTAACCTCTCAATTGAGCTGATTTTTCTCAATTAATACTTTATTCTATCACTTTAAACTATTTTATAACCTTTGGAATTGTAACATCCTGAATTTTTGGGCCTATGCGTTTAATGGGTGAATATGTTTAATGTGTTAATTTAAGTGTTAGGGGTCCAAATTGGGCTCAGGTTTGGGCTGAAGCCTTAGTTAAAATTTTTGTTTGGGCACTCTATTGGAGAGCCTGTTAGAATAAGGTTTAAAAGATATTAATTGTGAATAAAGACACAAATGGGCTTGTGGCTCAGTGGTCAGTAGCGCCACTTAAAGAGCAAGGAGGTGGCGTCAACTGAGGAGGCCCAAATTCAAGTTTCATGGAGCCCAATTCTTTTAATTTAAGTTAGCTCATTTTCGACATTAGGGTTAGGTCGAGTGGACGACAACAAGGCTCAAAAATATGAGGATTTATGTGAATGGGATAATGTAGATATTATAGTTGATAATATGGAAGATAAAGGAGAAAAGATAGGAATTATCTTCAAGGCTAAGTGATGGCCGAAATTCCATCACCTAGGGGAGGGAAGAAATCGGTTTCTTCATGGCAAAGGGGTGCCGAATTTTCCCTTTTTATTTGCTTAATTTTTAGTTATCAGGAAGGGCACTTTCAGGTTTTGATAGGTAGGTGCCGAAATTTCTATAAATAGGGGGTAGCTCATCAATTCTGGCATTTAAACCCTACTCTTCTCTTCATTTTCTGTACCGAAATTCTTAGTCTCTCCCTCTACAATTTCTGTTAATTTTTTTCTAAAAGTCGAAAACTTTCTTAAGCATTCTTTCTCTTTTTACTCCTAAAAGCCGAAACTCCATAAACCTTTCTCTATATTTCTTTTGATCCTTGCTAAGGCCGAACCTACCCCTAGTTTACCGAAATTCTCTTTTCTTCTTCTTACCGATTTCTTCATTAAAAGCCGAATCTACACAGACTCTTTCCTATCATCTTTTCTTCTAATCTTCTCAAAAAACTGGAATCTTTAAGGGGTAGTCGAATTCTTTGTGTTAAGGTAGTGCCGATTTCCCTATCTCTTCACTATCTCTTTCGGGTTTTGGAAGACAAAGCCGAAAAGCTAATGGTTTAATAGTTCTATGTATTTTCTTGTTGGGCGACATTCGAGAATTGAAGTAGATCTCTTATATCTAAAAGACGGAAACACTAGTCCCTGAATCTCATATCACTTTTCCAGATTTCAAGGTAAGGATTTCAATTCTCCTTAAGATGATCAACCATTTTCTTTTCGTTAGTTGTGCCTTAACCTAATGTTTCGTTATCGGCTTCTGAACAACACCTTAGGCAGATAACGGTGGTGTTGGCTACGGATAGCGTTGGCTTAGAAAGTCTGGTTCTAACGGTAATCAGGTGTGTAGATCTCTAACACACTAGTTAACTGTAGTATATATGTGTTATGGGCTAAAAAGCCGAAAAGAGGCTGTGGAGACAGTCGAATAAAACCCTAAAAGGGTTAGGCAAAGGATGCCAGGTACGTAATCATAGAAATCTCTATGTGTAACGATATATGTATATGAAAGCCTGTCTTCTTAAAGATGGTATGATGTTTTGAATTTTTCATGTGTGTATGCATGGGGTGGGATTATGATAATGAAGGGGAAGTGCATGATAGGTCACTTGGTGATCGGTGGTTAAACCACAAATTCAAATGTTAGGTCACATAGTGATCGGTGGCTGAGCCACGTTATATTATGAGGTCACACGGTGATCGGTGGCTATGCCACGTTTAATGATTCCTGAATAACAGGAATAGGCAGTACGGCTGTCGTTATGGTGTGTAGCGGATAGAGGGATTGTAGAAATCCCCAAGGTGTGATGGTTGGTACGGGTTGGTGTGTAGAGGATGGAATTCTAGGATGGGCTGTGCTATTCATCATTTATTATTTATCATGTAATTCTGATTGTTGCCTTTATGTTTGGGCCATGGCTCATAATGTGTTTTTGAGCCCAAGCCTTTTATGTGTTTTTGGGATTTGCACACTGAGTCTTGGTGACTCACCCTTTATTTTCCATAACTTTTCAGATAAGCAGTAGATCGTGGACATGGGAGCCGAGGCAAACTCGAGGGGCCATCAAGTTTTATTGCTATAGATTATTTTCGATTTTTTTTAAGTTTCTTTTATTTATTATTTTGGGAATATTTATGTAATAAGGCCCCATAGTTTATATTCATCTAAGTAGTTTTTATTATTTGCAACTTATGAAATTATGTCAAAGGTTTAATTATACGAAATAATAATAATACAAGGTTTTTCTTTTCAAATGTCACATATTTATTCAAATATTGTCTAATTAACTTATGATTTCCAAAACCAACAAAGCAAGAGTTTTCAATGCACAACCCGTAGCATACCAGATCCGGTTGAAACTTATGGGCCGGGTTTGGGGTGTTACATTTTGGTATCAGAGCGCAGTTCAAAACTCAGGTTGTGAAATGGGTCTAGTAGTGTTTTGAAATTTTAATGTAAATTTGGGAAAAATGCTTTGGGGTTGAAATATGGCCTTCGAGTCTACCGGCACCCGATCCACGCAGGTAAGTATTCTAACTCTTGATGTGAAATACTTGTTGGGTTGATGGGCTTTATGGACGTAGACTAGTATGATAGTATTAATGGACCTTAGGCCTAGTTAAACAACTCTTCAATTCCATAAGACTTAATCCAACTAAACAAACCTGTGAACAAGTCGCAGGGTTAGGGTGTGGCAACATGCATACGTATGTCTAGGATTGGATTCAGGGAGAGCTTGGTACTTAAGCAGTCCTAGTGACTCACCTCCTCTTCTCTGGAATCCTACCTGGTGCGTAGTGACTGTTCATCTTAGCCATGAGGATTTGTTGATGGGCCAAAATCTATAATGAAAACCCGAAAGGGACCAGCCACCCTATTTCACAATAAAAAAACTCCCAAGTTTTGTAAAATTTCCAAAATACAATTGATTTGTGAGAATTTCCCAGAATACCCCGAATTGTAAAACTACCAAAATTTGTGAAATTACCGAAACACTCCGGTTGGCAAAATTTCTAAAATACCCTTGGTTTTTGAAAATTTCCAAAACAACCGTGATATTATAAAATACACATGTTTTGCAAATTTACCCGAAAACCCCTAAATTTATAAGAGTAACCCGGTTTGCAAAATTAAATTTTCCGAAGTACCCTTGTTTCAAAAAAAAAAACTTGTTTTCCAAAATAGCCTTGCTTTATAAAAAAAAAGTGTACCAAAGTACTTCTAATTCAAAGAAAATCACCAAGATACTTTATTTTGGAAAAGATACCCTGTAGGGCAAAACTACGGAAAAACTCCTGGGTAGTGAAATGACGAAGATACCCTTATGTGATGAATGTGAGTTCATGGATATTATATGTATGTTGACGTGTGATGGTTGAATGTACGTGGTTTCTAGAATTAGGAGACAAACTTGAGACTGAAACTGTAGATAGGTTCGAATTCGAAAGAACTACTCTTAAAACTACTGTTCATAAGATTGTTCGTGGTTAATCAGTGAAAGAAATTAATAATTCATAAAAGTTCTAATTCAGATAATACGAGAATCAACGATGAGCGTTAGAAGAGGAAGAAGAGGCCGCGATCGAGGCCGTGGAAGTGTTAGGACTGATGTGCTGACTCAGCTAGTTAGGGAGGTACTAAAGGAGGTTAAAAAAATCGGTGAAACACTTCGAGTTGGGTGCGTGGACTGTTGGAGGTACGTCCGTTTTCTAGGGTTGCAGCCTTGTTCCGTGAAGCATGTTAAGGTACGTCCAAACTTTCGGGTTTGCGAATATTGCAGAAGGCGTCATCCAGGTGAATGTTGGAGGAAGTCAAGAACGTGTTTAAGATGCAGGTCTGAGGAGCATAAGGCTTGGGATTGTTCAATCACCATTAAGTCGGGTATGTTTTATGTGGATGCTATATTTTTGGGTATAGAAACTGTATGTGTGTAATGTTTATATATTATTAAATTAGAGTGCGCAGCGAAAGCATAGTGGTGAGACTTAGGTAGTACGATTAATAGTTAGTTGGAAATTTCAAGGACGAAATTTCTTTAAGAGGGGTAGAACTGTAACATCCTAAATTTTTGGGCCTATGCGTTTAATGGGTGAATATGTTTAACGTGTTAATTTAAGTGTTAGGGGTCCAAATTGGGCTTAGGTTTGGGCTGAAGCCTTAGTTAAATTTTCTGTTTGGGCACTCTAGTGGAGAGCCTGTTAGAATGAGGTTTAAAAGATATTAATTGTAAATAAAGATGCAAATGGGCTTGTTGCCCAGTGGTCAGTAGCACCACTTAAAGAGCAAGGAGGTGGCGTCAACTGAAGAGGCCCAAATTCAAGTTTCATGGAGCCCAATTCTTTTAATTTAAGTTAGCTCATTTTCGGCATTAGGGTTAGGTGGAGTGGACGGCAACAAGGCTCAAAAATAGGAGGATTTATGTGAATGGGATAATGTAGATATTATAGTTGATAATATGGACGATAAAGGAGAAAAGATAGGAATTATTTGCATGGCTAAGTGATGGCCGAAATTCCATCACCTAGAGGAGGGAAGAAATCGGTTTTTTCATGGCAAAGGGGTGCCGAATTTTCCCTTTTTATTTGCTTAATTTCTATAAATAGGGGGTAGCTCATCAATTCTGGCATTTAAACCCTACTCTTCTCTTCATTCTCTGTGCTGAAATTCTCAGTCTCTCCCTCTACAATTTCTGTTAATTTTTTTCTAAAAGCCGAAAACTTTCTTAAGCCATCTTTCTCTTTTTACTCCTAAAAGTCGAAACTCCATAAACCTTTCTCTATATTTCTTTCAATCCTTGCTAAGACCGAACCTACCCCTAGTTTGCCGAGATTCTCTTTTCTTCTTCTTGCCAATTTCTTCATTAAAAGCCGAATCTACACAGACTCTTTCCTATCATCTTTTCTTCTAATCTTCTCAAAAAGCCAGAATCTCTAAGGGGTAGTCGAATTCTTTGTGTTAAGGTGAGTGCCGATTTCCCTATCTCTTCACTATCTCTTTCGGGTTTTGGAAGACAAAGCCGAAAAGCTAATGGTTTAATGGTTCTATGTATTTTCTTGTTGGGCGACATTCGGGAATTGAAGTAGATCTCTTGGATCTAAAAGCCAGAAACACTAGTTCCTGAATCTCATATCACTTTTCGAGATTTCAAGGTAAGGATTTCAATTCACCTTAAGATGATCAACCGTTTTCTATTCGTTAGTTGTGCCTTAACCTAATGTTTCGTTATCGGCTTCTGAACAACACCTTAGGCAGATAGCGGTGGTGTTGGCTACGGATAGTGTTGGCTTAGAAAGTCTGGTTCTAATGGTAATCAGGTGTGTAGATCTCTAACACACTAGTTAACTATAGTATATATGTGTTATGGTCTAAAAAGCCGAAAAGAGGCTGCGTAGACAGTCGAATAAAACCCTAAAAGGGTTAGGCAAAGGATGCCAGGTACGTAATCATAAAAATCTCTATGTGTATCGATATATGTATATGAAAGCCTGTCTTCTTAAAGATGGTATGATGTTTTGAATTTTTCATGTGTGTATGCATGGGGCGGGATTATGATAATGAAGGGGAAGTGCGTGATAGGTCACTTGGTGATCGGTGGTTAAACCACAAATTCAAATGTTAGGTCACATAGTGATCGGTGGCTGAGCCACGTTATATTATGAGTTCACATAGTGATCGGTGGCTATGCCACGTTTAATGATTCCTGAATAACAGAAATAAGCAGTACGGCTGTCGTTATGGTGTGTAGCGGATGGAGGGTTGATTGTAGAAATCCCCTATGTATGATGGCTGGTACGGGTTGGTGTGTAGAGGATGGAATTCTAGGATGGGCTGGGCTATTCATCATTTATTATTTATTAGGTAATTCTGATTGTTGCCTTTATGTTTGGGCCAGGGCTCATAATGTGTTTGTGAGCCCAAGCCTTTTATGTGTTTTCGGGATTTGCACACTGAGTCTTGGTGACTCACCCTTTATTTTCCATAACTTTTCAGATGAGCAGTAGATCGTGGACATGGGAGCCAAGGTGGACTCGAGGGGCCATCAAGTTTTATTGCTATAGATTATTTTCGGTTTTCTTTAAGTTTCTTTTATTTATTATTTTGGGAATATTTATGTAATAAGGCCCCATAGTTTATATTCATCTAAGTAGTTTTTATTATTTGCAACTTATGAAATTATGTCAAAGGTTTAATTATACGGAATAATAATAATACAAGGTTTTTCTTTTCAAATGTCACATATTTATTCAAATATTGTCTAATTAACTTATGATTTCCAAAACCAACAAAGCAAGAGTTTTCAATGTACAACCCGTAGCATACCAGATCCGGTCAAAACTTATGGGCCAGGTTTGGGGTGTTACAGGAATTCAGAATTTTAGCACTAGACTTTAATTCCAAACTTTTTCACAATTAGGTCCTACAAATCAATTTCTATTGAAATTACCTAATAAAATCATCTCATAAACAAATTAAAGCTTCAATTTCATGCTATTTCATCATAAACTTACAGTACTCAACCATGGTGACTTTCAATTTCATCCATGAAATTAAAAACTAATGAATTTAGTAATAGGACCTAGTTGTAAAAGTCTTAAAAACACAAAAATTACAAGAAAAACGTAAGGATTAACTCACTTGGTGAAAAAATTATGAAATACCAGGTTGAATAAACCCTTATGAGATTTTTGGCTGATGATAATGAAGAAAATATGAAGAGAATTCTAGATATTCCAATTTGATCCCATTTTTATTTTAGTAAATTTTGTTATTATCCCATTTTGCCCTTATTTTACCAAATCTCCTGATTTTTCTCAGCTTATGCCACCCAAAATATCTCCTTTTGGGCTTATTTTCAATTTATGTCCCTCCTCATTTAACAATTGAGCTATTTAATTCTTCTAGTAACTTTTACACATTTTTCAATTCAGTCCTTTTCACTTAATTAGCTACCCAAACATAAAAATTTTCTAGCGAAGTTTTAATACCATATTACTAAAATTTCATAAATAATTATAAAAATATTTTTGACTCAGTTTTACGAGATCGAGGTCTCGATACATTGTTTTTACCCAATTTTCTTCAATAATTTCTTCTTCATTTTTTGTAACTAACCACTAAATTGGTATTTATTTTTTTTTTCTATCAATATTTTCATATGATTTTCCTATCATATCAATATTCATGCAAAAATATTAAAATAAATCTCTCTTTAAATTGGATTTGTGGTTACGAAACTACGTTTCGATAACCCTGAATTTAGACCATTACAAATAGTGAAAATTGTTTCCTAGAGTATACAAATATGGATGAGTTAGACAACTATTCTCCTCATATAGAGTTATGTTATGATGAATTCAAAATTCAAAATTTCAAGAGGTTAAAAGGAAATGATGATGATTCATGGAAAAAGACTGAGAGAAAAGTGAACTTGAGCAATAAAAGTCAATTTAATGGTCTAATTTTGGTGAGTGAAAATTTCTATGAAGTATAATTAGAGAGTTCAATTCACATTGAAAAAGAGAATATAAAGAAAGAGAGAAAGAGAGAATCTATACGAAAGAAAATAATAATTATGTTTTCACTAACCTTAACTTGAATTTGTTTCGTGGACTTGTTTCATTCTTTTAGGAATTTGTTGATCCTTTGTGAGGAGCTCTGTTAAACCATTCCACCTATGATAAAAAATTCTTCTTATTCAACCAAATAAAATATTCGATGATGAATCTTTTTAAGGAAAGGGGGAATGATACATGCATGGATGGGTGAAATTTATTAAATTTCACTCATTGAATGCCAATTTTCTAGTTTGAGAAATCAACAGACTTTCAACATCTTTTTGGATGGGATCTAGGCATTTCTAGGTTGAGATGTCTTCATTAAAAAAAAAATGTTTTAGTCAATATTTCACTTAAAAAGATAATAACAAATTTTGAAATGTTAAGGGTCAAATTTAGTTAAAAATAATAATAAGGACCAAATTGAAAAAATATATATAAACATTAAGAGTTAAATTTGTAATTGTGCTTTTATGAAACTTGATTAATCAAAATGAAAGTTTCATAATATTATATTAAAATAAAATGAAGAAAAGAAAGAAGCTATATTAAATATTAATTACCCTTGTAGAACAAGCAAGATAGCTCTCCCCCCAACCACCATCTTCTCCTGGGGGTTTAAGCAAAAACCCAACTCCTTTCCTAAAAGCCAAGCAATTTTTGAAGTTCTTTCCTGTAGCCTTAAGACCTAATAGTGCAAACCATGTCCCATTAAAAAAGCAAATTCCCCAACTTCCATACCTATACATTTATATGAAATTTGATTAGAAGGGTATGCGTATAAAAATTATATATTAGAATGTAGAAATGTGTTTAAAAATAATATAAAAATAATAATGAAATGTATGGTTTGAAATTAATTAACAATAACAAATGGAATATATAAAATATTAAAAAAATAGATTAACTTATGAATAAAACGAAATTTAAACACAAAAGTACATCAGATAAAAATATTAAATGAATATAGTTGTTATCATGGTATTGTCGTTAATCATGAGTTGATATTGAGTTAACTTGTTGCGCCAATTCACGCGATAACTTTATTAATACTAAAATTTCTATTACATGCATATTCGTGTGGGAACAAGTACTTAAAATACACGTGGATGGTTTTTTGATAATTCCCTAATTGGGTTGTAACACCCTGGTTTTAGGGGTTAGATTTTTGGTGCTTAGCTCAGGTGTTGGCACACTTCAGTGTGTGGTTGGGTGAGTTTTAGGGGTCCTGAGAACCCTAGGTGGTGGTGGAATGCTTTGGAAAATTTTTAGTTTTAGGGGTTAAAAGGGGAGCTTGGATAGAGGGGGCCTTAAGAGAATTTTTGGTGGAGTTTTGGCACAAAGATTGATGTGGCAGAGTGGCAAGGAGGCGCCACTCTAGAGCTTGGAAGGTGACGCCACTTGAAGGAGGAAGGGGTCTCAAGTTCGATTCGCAAAGGCAGCTGGTGGGCTTTTGTTTTGCGTCATTTTGGTAAGGAGGTTGGACGGTTTTGGAGGCTTAAAAGATGGATGAAGACTTGGTCTTCCTTTTTGAATTCGGCTAGGTAGGTAAGGAATAAGGTTTGACTTGTTCAAACCATTTTGAATGGATGGCTAGGAGGAGAGATGTGATGGTTTTTATTTTGAATTATTTGAAGGGTTGGTGGAGAGTGAAAGTAGGAGGATTTTTGGGATTGGGTGGGGGATGAGTTGTTGGCCGATTTTAGTAGTATAAATAGGGGGTGTTCATCTTTTTAGTTTTTCCCCATTTGCTTGCTTACCGAAAGGTTTCTCCATTTGTTCTCCCCCACTCCACCTGAGCCGAAACCTCTATTTCTGTCTTCCTTCTTTCTATTCTTTTTAACCCTTGGCCGAAACCACCCACCTTTCCATCTCTCTTCTCTTCCATTTTGCTAAAACAAAAGTACACCCCCACACCTATCTTACCCTCTTCTCAAACCTCTGGCCGAAACCCGTATTCCCTTTCCTTGATTATCTTTTATTGATAGCCGAATCTACACTCCATCCTTGTGCCGTGCTCCTTTTTCTTTTATTTGGTAACACCTTGGCCGAATATTAGCATAGACCTCGTTGGGTTTTCGTTTGCAACCATTGTTAAGATACTCTGGAATTTGAAGTAGTCAGTTAAGCCTCCGTTTGTTAGCAGTCAGCTTGGTAAGTGATTTTGGTAAGAATATTTATTAAGATTTGTTTCTTAGATTATGATTTGGAGGGTTAACCTGTTGTTCTGATTAAGTGTTCTAATGGAGGCAACAACCAGTCAGAGTGGGCCAGGGAAGGCACCTATCCCGAAGTTCAAGAAGAGAGCTGTCTCGGCGGTTCGAGATTGGCCACCGGGGTGTGGGCCAGCAGCAGGGGATAGCTATAGGCAAATAGCAGTTGTTTCGTTGAGCGATAGCATAGGGATAGAAAGCTTAGAACTACAAGTGATAAGGTGCGTAATCATCGCACTATTTCCTTCAGTTAATTGCTTGCTGATGCTTATGTTGGATAATCGGATGCCGGGTGAGTAAGTGGTGATATTATGTTATTGTGATGTAAATATGTTTATGATATGATAATTATCATGTGATGTCTACACTCTTGTTTTGTTATAACCTGACATGTTATATTCATGCATACATACATGGGGGGTGGATTGGATCGATGAAGGAAGGAGTATACACACGATGTACGTGGTCTAATGTTAGCTCAGGCTACATTAGTGCTTGAGGGTTAGCTGTGTGCTACCTCAAGGGAGATGTTGGCTCGGTGCCCATCTCGGCGGTTGATGGCTATGTACATCACCGTAGACGGATTTTGATACCGGGATCACTTGGGTTGATCGGTGGCTCAGCCACGGCCTCGAGCAGCGAGTTTGCCGAAGTAAGGATTATGGATCACGAGGTGATCAGTGGTGGTTTATCCACGACCTTAGGCAGGGAGTCTGCTAAGGTTGGTGTTACGGTTGGATAGTAGGTTGGGCTGAAATGCATCCTTGCATGATTTGGGTTCGAGGTCTGTGTGGGTATGGGCCAAGCCCATACGTATGGAATATGTGTTGTGATTATGCACTGAGTCAGTGGACTCACTCTATTTTTCCTAACCATTTCAGGTGATGCGTAGAATTGGACCGGGATCGGAGAGGACACATGGTGGCCCATGCAGAAAGAAGAGTTTAAATATTTTTTTTTAGCTTATTTAAATTAAGTAGTTGGTTTTAAATAATGATTGTAATAAGGGCCTTTTTGATCTTTATTTGTTTTGGGAACTATTTTATTATTATTTTAAATTATGGTTGGATTATATTAAATTACTAAGTGAAAACGAAATTATTCTAGCAACTTGCTTATTCAAATTGATTTTATATATTCTCTAAACTTAAATTTTCGGGACAGTATAATAATATCAAAGTTTTTCATACAAATAAACATGGATTTTCAGAGGTTAATAAATTTACTATTTTATTTTAAGTCCAAAAAGAATTTTTCCACCGTCTTTTCTGCAGTGACATAACCAGATTCGGTCGTAGTGAATGGGCCGGGTTTGGGGATGTTACAAATTGGTATCAGAGCCCGGTTCAAAACTTGGCTTTGAGGGTTTTGGGCCCGAAACAGTTTTCAAAAATGGGCTTTTTGAAAAATAGGCTTTTATAAAAAGTTTCAGGTTATTCTGGCATGGCACCTGTGTCTCCGGCCCGAAGTCCACCAGGTAAGTACTTCTAGCTCTTGAAGTGTTTTGTTTGTGTGATTTATTATGGGCTTAGATTGGGCTCATAGATTAGAATATTAAGACTATTGGACCCTAGGATTAGTTTACTCAAACTTGTGCATAAGACTTTAAGTGCCGAATAAACAAACCTGTGAAGTAAGTCGCCGAGTTAAGGTGTGGTAACCTTGGTACGCATGTCTAGGAGTGGTATTCAGTAAGAGCTTGGTATTTAAGCAGTCCTAGCGACTCACCTCCTCTTTACTTGAATCCTACCTGGTGCGTAGCTACGGTTCGCCTTAACCAAGAGGACTTGTTCATAGGCTAAACCAATTATTAAAACCCGAAAGGGATTAGCCTTGCTGTTTTAAAATCCTGAGTTTTTTAATTTTTTTTTCTTTACCCCTTTGGTCTATAAACCCTAAATTCGATTTTGAGAGACATTTTTTCGATTTACAAAATTACCAAAATGCCCTAGTGACAAAATTACAAAAATGCCCCTGTATTGCAAAATTACCGTACTACCCTCAACTTTTGATAAAATGATTTTTACTTTACAAAATACCAAAATTTTGCGGTTTCGAAATATTCAGATACCCTGGTTTGTGAAAATTTACGAAAATACCCCTGGTTGATAAAATTACCAAAACGCCCTTGGTTTCTAAATTTTCAAATTTCTTTCGACTTTTATGGAAATATTCCTATTTTATCAAGTATCAGAAAATCTTATTTTGTGAAATATTGTGATATTCCGATTTGGGAGAATTTACGAAAATGCCCATGATTTCCAAAATTACAGCAAATAACCCTGTTTTCTGAAATTTTTACAACACATCTGGTTTGAAAAACAAATTGTTCGAAGTGACCCCGAGATTTTGTAAATTTTGAAATATCTTAAGGTTGGAAAAACTATTTTCAAAATTGACCCTGAGTTATTACCGATATACCCCTATAGGAAAATGACGGAATTACCCCTGGGTAGAAAATGAAACTTGATTGCTCGAAAGAACTACTCTCGAAAACTTCATTGCATAAAATTGCTCGTGGATAAAACAGTGAAACAAGAATTTCTAATGCATAAAACTTTTTAAACAGACTAAATCGAAGCGCTAGATATGAGTTCTAGGGGGCGTGGTCGCAATACTCGTGGACGTGGTAGAGGCAGGATGTCAGTATCGGAACCGGTTGGGTCTCGCCATGGGTCAGAGATCGATGTGCCGCCACCAGCTGTTGAGGTTGAACAACAGGATCAGACTGGAGGAGACGACGCAGTATCGCAGGCTATGCTGCGGGTGCTTGAGCGAGTGGCAGGAGCCAGTGGGGGCAGGGGGACTCGGAAGTCAGTGCCCGAAAGGCTTAGGGCGAATGGAGCCGAGGTCTTCAGAGGAGTGTCTGGGGTAGCTCCGAACGTGGCAGAGTACTGGCTAGAGGCAGTTGAAAGGATTATGGATGATCTCGACTTAACTGCTGAGGAGAAACTTAAGGGTGTTGTTTCGTTGCTGCGAGATGAGGCCTACCAGTGGTGGCTCACTGTTAAGGAAAGTACCCCTGCGGATCGAGTGGACTGGGGTTACTTTAAGATCAAGTTTGAAGGGAAATATGTCGGAGCGAGCTATGTGGATGCTCGGAGGAAGGCATTCCTCAATCTGGTGCAAGGTGGCAAATCGATAGCGGAGTACGAAGCTGAGTTTCTACGTCTGAGCCGGTATGCTCGGGGCATCGTGGTGAGATTATGAAAGATGCGTCAGATTTGAAGATGGGCTACGGGATGAACTGCGAGTTTTGATTGCTCCGCAACGAGAACGAGACTTCGCCATTTTAGTGGAGAAAGCTCGGATAGCTGAGGAGGTCAAGAAGGCTGAGAGGCAGAATAAGGATAGAGAAAGAGAAAGAAACCGAGATAAGAGGAGTGTTGGATCGTCAGAATCGTTAGAGAGATTTCAGAAAAGACCGAGGGTCGAGACTCCTGTTCGTATTAAGTCAGTCGCCGGAAATCCAGATCGTCCGTGTGCGCAGTGTGGAAGGTACCATGTTGGCGAATGCTGGAATCGGGTCCGGGAATGCTTTAGATGCAAGTCCAAGTCTCATCTGGTTAAGGATTGTCCCCAGAATCTGAATAGGACTCAAGCAGAGGGCCAAGGTTATGTGCAACCAGGCAGAGGTGGTCAGCAAGCGGCGAGGGGTCGTGGTCTGAACCATGGAGGGAATGGTTCCGGCTGAGGTCGTGGAGCGATAGGCCACGGT
Organism: Gossypium australe; assembly: GCA_005393395.2. Taxonomy (NCBI): domain Eukaryota; kingdom Viridiplantae; phylum Streptophyta; class Magnoliopsida; order Malvales; family Malvaceae; genus Gossypium; species Gossypium australe. The sequence goes on along the minus strand of CM016619.1, from coordinate 4,043,390 downwards.
AATGGTAGCACTGAGGCAAGACAGCCAGGTCTGGTTTATGCGGTCCGTCGGAGAGAGGATAATGATGTGCCTGATGTGTCAGCTGGTAAGTATCTTATGTCTGGAAAATTCTCTGTTGTTTTGTTCGTTTGGGTGGTTGTTTGTTTTGTTGCTCGTAATGTATGTGGAACCTTGAGTATGTTAGAATCTGTGCCTAAAAGTATGTTAGCTCTTTAAAGATCAGAGTGCGCAGCCATAGTGTAGTGGGAGGAATTGGATGGTTAGTCTAGACAAGTAATTTCGAGGACGAAATTATTTTAAGGAGGGTAGAATTGTAACACCCTGGTTTTAGGGATTAGATTTTTGGTGCTTAGCTCAGGTGTTGGCATACTTCAGTGTGTGGTTGGGTGAGTTTTAGGGGTCCTGAGAACCCTAGGTGGTGGTGGAATGCTTTGGAAAATTTTTAGTTTTAGGGGTTAAAAGGGGAGCTTGGATAGAGGGGGCCTTAAGAGAATTTTTGGTGGAGTTTTGGCACAAAGATTGATGTGGCAGAGTGGCAAGGAGGCGCCACCCTAGAGCTTGGAAGGTGACGCCACTTGAAGGAGGAAGGGGTCTCAAGTTCGATTCGCAAAGGCAGCTGGTGGGCTTTTGTTTTGCGTCATTTTGGTAAGGAGGTTGGACGGTTTTGGAGGCTTAAAAGATGGATGAAGACTTGGTCTTCCTTTTTTGAATTCGGCTAGGTAGGTAAGGAATAAGGTTTGACTTGTTCAAACCATTTTGAATGGATGGCTAGGAGGAGAGATGTGATGGTTTTTATTTTGAATTATTTGAAGGGTTGGTGGAGAGTGAAAGTAGGAGGATTTTTGGGATTGGGTGGGGGATGAGTTGTTGGCCGATTTTAGTAGTATAAATAGGGGGTGTTCATCTTTTTAGTTTTTCCCCATTTGCTTGCTTACCGAAAGGTTTCTCCATTTGTTCTCCCCCACTCCACCTGAGCCGAAACCTCTATTTCTGTCTTCGTTCTTTCTATTCTTTTTAACCCTTGGCTGAAACCACCCACCCTTCCATCTCTCTTCTCTTCCATTTTGCTAAAACAAAAGTACACCCCCACACCTATCTTACCCTCTTCTCAAACCTCTGGCCGAAACCTCTATTCCCTTTCATTGATTATCTTTTATTGATAGCCGAATCTACACTCCATCCTTGTGCCGTGCTCCTTTTTCTTTTATTTGGTAACACCTTGGCCGAATATTAGCATAGACCTCGTTGGGTTTTCGTTTGCAACCATTGTTAAGATACTCTGGAATTTGAAGTAGTCAGTTAAGCCTCCGTTTGTTAGCAGTCAGCTTGGTAAGTGATTTTGGTAAGAATATTTATTAAGATTTGTTTCTTAGATTGTGATTTGGAGGGTTAACCCGTTGTTCTGATTAAGTGTTCTGATGGAGGCAACAACCAGTCAGAGTGGGCCAGGGAAGGCACCTATCTCGAAGTTCAAGAAGAGAGCTGTCTCGGCGGTTCGAGATTGGCCACCGGGGTGTGGGCCAGCAGCAGGGGATAGCTATAAGCAAATAGCAGTTGTTTCGTTGAGCGATAGGATAGGGATAGAAAGCTTTGAACTACAAGTGATAAGGTGCGTAATCATCGCACTATTTCCTTCAGTTAATTGCTTGCTGATGCTTATGTTGGATAATCGGATGCCGGGTGAGTAAGTGGTGATATTATGTTATTGTGATGTAAATATGTTTATGATATGATAATTATCATGTGATGTCTACACTCTTGTTTTGTTATAACCTGACATGTTATATTCATGCATACATACATGGGGGGTGGATTGGATCGATGAAGGAAGGAGTATACACACGATGTACGTGGTCTAATGTTAGCTCAGGCTACATTAGCGCTTGAGGGTTAGCTGTGTGCTACCTCAAGGGAGGTGTTGGCTCGGTGCCCATCTCGGCGGTTGATGGCTATGTGCATCACCGTAGACGGATTTTGATACCGGGATCACTTGGGTTGATCGGTGGCTCAGCCACGGCCTCGAGCAGCGAGTTTGTCGAAGTAAGGATTATGGATCACGAGGTGATCAGTGGTGGTTTATCCACGACCTTAGGCAGGGAGTCTGCTAAGGTTGGTGTTACGGTTGGATAGTAGGTTGGGCTGAAATGCATCCTTGCATGATTTGGTTTCGAGGTCTGTGTGGGTATGGGCCAAGCCCATACGTATGGAATATGTGTTGTGACTATGCACTGAGTCAGTGGACTCACTCTATTTTTTCTAACCATTTCAGGTGATGCGTAGAATTGGACCGGGATCGGAGAGGACACATGGTGGCCCATGCAGAAAGAAGAGTTTAAATATTTTTTTTAGCTTATTTAAATTAAGTAGTTGGTTTTAAATAATGATTGTAATAAGGGCCTTTTTGATCTTTATTTGTTTTGGGAACTATTTTATTATTATTTTAAATTATGGTTGGATTATATTAAATTACTAAGTGAAACCGAAATTATTCTAACAACTTGCTTATTCAAATTGGTTTTATATATTCTCTAAACTTAAATTTTCGGGACAGTATAATAATATCAAAGTTTTTCATACAAATAAACATGGATTTTCAGAGGTTAATAAATTTACTGTTTTATTTTAAGTCCAAAAAGAATTTTTCCACCGTCTTTTCCGCAGTGACATAACCAGATTCGGTCGTAGTGAATGGGCCGGGTTTGGGGATGTTACATGGGTGGGACTTGGTTGATGGGTAAAAGAGTAATCTGAATTCTAGTTAGGATAAGAAGATAAAAAAGTGATGGAACTTTAATTCTATTTTAATTTTGAAGAAGAATAAGATATGAATTCTAGATAAGTTTGAAATAGATAATCAAAATTATATTATGATCAGGATAAAGATTAAATGACAAGATTAACCAAACTTTAGAGGGTTGTTTTGATAATTAAATCATTCTGTCAAAATCAACAAAAATAGGAGAAGTTGGCATGACTTGAATTTGGGTGTGGGGAAAGAAGCAACATTATGTTACTGCCCATATCATGTTCTTTTTCTACCACATTTAATTCTTATACCAATTGGTTCACATCCTTAATTGCTTGAAAAATAAAGAGGAAAAAATACAAAGAGTAGGGTTTGAACTTTGACTTTCTAAGTAATTTTTTAAGCTCTTAGTCACTAATGCTAGTACTAAATTCATACTATTTTTAGTCATTTTATTATATATATCTATTTCGTGCTTAACTTACCTATTTTTTATTAGCTTATACTTTTAATCAATTATTTGATTAACTTATTTAACTTTATAATTTTTAACACATTCCTATTTTAGTTTATAATGATTAATACTAATAGTCAAGACTCATTATTAATATTTTAATTTATTTTTTACTCTTTTTCCAATTAGGTATTAACTCAATTAAAGCATACTATTTTTAAATTAGACCTCTTAATCAAGTTTCATTTTAAATTAATACAACAATATCTAATTATTCTAAACCCCTAATTTTTTTTGGGGGGTTACATTTATATTTTTTCACAAACCCTCTCAAGGCCTACCCCGTGGACAGGTCTAGTTCAACTCAACTCGAAGTCGAAACCCGAATTACTTATTCAAGTTGACTCGAACAACTTGATTCGATTAACTCGAAATTGATTTTTTTATTTTTTCTAACCGAATCGAGTTTTGCCAAATAGGGGCAGATGTCTGATAAATTTTCTCCCCAAATTCCTTCTTCAGATATGACATTGATGTTCAGGTTTCCCAACATTTCTTCAGCGGTCTCTTCTCTTGACATCTTTCTTTTAGGGTGAATAGTTCCTTCTGATACGAAAGTCTTGGATATATAGGGAAAGGTCATTAGTTCCCACTTAACCTCTTCCCCGCTCAATCGCGCTTTTCTCCTTTCTTGTTTCTTCTTCATCTCCTTCTTCCTTTGCCTTGCATTTGGCTTAAATCCTAAACCAAAACGGTCTCATTTGTTCTTCAGCATAGGTGCCTCAATTTTTCCTTGTAAGCATTTTCCAAGTCTTCTCCTAGGCAAGGCTCCTTTATCGACTGTCAGTTGCAGGCCCGTCCTTGTAGTTTTGGAGATTTTGGGCATCGGGATCTTGTTCCCTTTAGGGATGAAGGTTGCATTCACAAATTCCAACGATCAAAAAGAACATTCTATCGCTTCATCGTCTGTCCCTATGTATGGCGCGTCACTGGTTACGAATGCAATAATATCCTCTTCAGCGTTTATCATTACTAGTCAACCCTCAGTTACCAACTTTAGCTTCTAGTGCAGTGATGATAGCATTGCCCCAGCCATGTGAATCTAAGGCCTCCCCAACAAATAATTCTAAGAAGGCTTAATGTCCATCATCAAGAAATCTACTTCATACGTGTTTGGACCAATCAAGAGGGGCATCTCAATCCTTCCAATCACCCTCCTTTCGGTTCCATCAAATGCTCTCACTATGTTTTGACATTTCTTCATATGAAAGCTATCCACAAGCATCCCATTCAGCGTGGATAGGGGTAAGACATTTAGTGCAGATCCATTATCAACTAACACCCCTGACAATGTTTATCCTTTACAGCAGGTGGTGATGTGAAGAGCTTTTGTAGATTCCATGCCCCTCGGAGGTATCTCATCATCATTAATGTAGATGAAGTTGTCGGCACTTATATTGTTAACTAGACAGTCCAGCTTGTTTACAGAGATATCATTAATGACATAAGTTTTGTTTAGCAATTTCATTAACGCGCCATGATGTGTTTCTGAACTCAAGAGTAAAGCTAGCACTAAGATGCGAGCCGGTTGCTTGTGTAGTTGTTCTACAACGCTGTACTCACTATGCTTTAAGAATTTCAGAAATTCTCTAGCCTAGTTCTCAGTTACTAGCTCGTTAATTGGCGATTTGAGCTTGACCATCTTTTCTTTCTTTTGCTAAACTATTAGGGTCTTTCTTTTAACAGGCTCAACTCCTACATTTGATGGATCATAGAGCCTCCCGCTGCGCGTGTAAAATCCTACCTCTTGGCCTTCTTCTGATACACTAATCAGGTTCTTTTCTCCTGGAATTGTCACATTGCAGTCATAATTCTAGGGAACCTTCTTGCTATCCTTATAGGGAAAAGCTACAGGTTTTTAGATTATGACCCTTGGCGCAATTTGCACTCCGGCTTCATTACTTCTAGGTCGTGAAATAATAACCACAGGGTGGTTGACTTTATAGACCTTCTCTATTGACGCCTCTTCTGAGGCACAAATGTCTTCTTTTTCAGAGCCCGTAGCATATTCAAAGAATTCTAGCTTATTACTATCCATCAAATTTTGCACCAAGGCCCTGAATTCAACGCATTTCTGGATCTCATGATCCTCCTTAGCATGGAACTCACAGTAGTTCCTTATCCCTTTAGCTATCTCTTTTGAATCTGTTTGATTAATCCCCCCTCTACCATTTTCTTCCAAACCCATTTCATTGGGGTTTTTACTTCTGCTATATCCATCTTGGTTCTTTTCCCTCCATTCTTAATTATCACATTTATGCATTTATCAGAATGATTGGGTAACGGATTTCCTTCCACATTAGGTCCTGCTAGGTCATCAAACTTTACAATTCCCATTTTAATAAACCTTTCGATCAATTGTTTAAAGGCAATGCAGTTTTCAATTGAGTGGCCTGTGATTTCCGCGTGGTACTAGCATTGAGCATTTGCGTCATGCCATTTGGGGAATGGAGGTTGCATAGGTTTCAGGTAGAAAAGGGATATCACATGTGCATCAAATAGGCTCTGATACAGCTCCCTATATGTCATCGAGATAGGTGTAAACTGGAGCCTTTGGGTATTTGGCCTTTGGTTGGATTCTTACCTTGGGGGCCTTGATGACTAGTGGTTACTGTCCTTGGCGGGCCAATAGTAATTGGTTTAGAATAACCCTTATTTATTGTGCTTATATTATTTACCTCATTTTTCTTCTTCCTCGAGGCCGATCTTTTGGAGTTTTTCCCCGCTTCTATCTTACCACTTCTCACTGCATTTTCAATCATTTCACCAGACATCACCATATCCGAGAAACTCTTAGTAGCACTCCCTAACATATGGTTGATAAATGGGGCTTTCAAAGTGTTGATGAAAAGCATTGTGGTTTCTTTTTCCAGAGCCACCTCTCTCTATCTTTGGACATATTGGTGAAGCTCGAAACTAACTATTATTTCGACAAAAGCAAGCGCACTTATTGAACAGCAGTATAGTTGTGGTGAGTCCGAAATATCGTATCTTCAAGTACTAAAATTACTAGTAATAACTATCTTTTATTATCTAGCCTAGTAATTAAGGGGATTTATTTTTAATCTAAATTTAACTAACTAATTTAACTAACTAAATTATTATGAATGCGATAGAGAGTAAATTGGGAAAATACTTTTGGACAACTTATATGAGATAGGCAATACCTAAGGAAGAATCCACCTAGACTTCACTTATTACTTTTGATTCATATGATTTATTCACTTGACTTAATCCATATAAATCACTGATTTATGTTAATATCTCTTTCAAGACTAAAAACAACTGACTCTAGGTTGATTAATTGAAGTCTCTTTCTAATTAAAACCCCTATCGTCGCATTAACTCGATCTATGGATTCCCTTGTTAGGTTTGACCGTAATCCGACAGATTTATGTCGCCCTATTTCTAGAGTTGCAATCAACTCCGCTTAATTGTGTTGATCTTCTCTTAAACAGGGACTTTTGCTCCACTGAATAAGCTCATTCAACTTGAATCAATAACCTGAATTATCAAAACAAGAATAAAAACTCACAATTAAGAATAAGAACAAGTATTTATCTTATAAATCAAATAATAATAAGATTTGTCTTAGGTTTCATCCCCTTAGGTATTTAAGGGGTTTAGTTCATACTAAATAAAGGAAACATCATAGAATAAGGAAAACTACAAAACATAAGAAAACCCAAAAACTTCAAGAGGAATTGATGGGAGATCTTCAGTCTTGATGGAGATCCTCTTCCTAAGCTGTCCCCGATGGCTGTCTTGGAGTATTTTTCCCTTCTACTCAGCGTTTATTCGACGTCCTATCAACCTCCCCTTTAGGTTGCCCCCTAGGGTGTTTATATAGGCTTTCGAGATGCCTTACTTGGCCCACAAGTATCCTATTTCGAATAGAATTCTTCCTAGTTTCGGTAGAGACACGCCTGTATGACACACCCGAGGTTGATAGTCCAGGCCGTGCTCGCTTCTGCTTAGCATACACGGCTATGTGGATTTGCCCTTGTGTAGTGGTCCAGGCCATGTAAGCCCATTTTGTCCCTTTTTGGCCTGTTTCTCATTCTTTTCGACTCCCTAAGCTCTCCTGAGTATAAAACATGAAATTAAGAGATTAGGAGCATCGAATTCATTAAATTCAATGGAAAATCATCCAAAATTAATCCAAGCATGGGGTTTAAAATATGTTTAAATTATGGTTTATCACATATTGCCTGAAGCTCTCATTCTGCTTCTTCTCCATATTCTGTAGCGTGATTCTGTCGGGTGTCATGTCCGTCACATGACTATATTGCTTCATAAAAGCTTGTGCTAAGTCTTTCCATGAATTAATTTTGGCACGGCTCAGTTGGTTGTACCATTTAGCTACAGACCCAATCAAACTATCTTAGAAGCGGTGGATCAACAATTGATCATTATTGACATATCTTGTCATCCTTCTACAGAACATAGTGATATGAGCTTCAGGACAACCAGACCCATTGTACTTTTCAAACTCTGGAGTTTTGAACTTGGGAGGGAGCAACATAATAGTAACAACATAATAGTGAAATGATAGCAAAATAATGGGAAAATAACAAAAAAAACTTTTTTTTTTTGCAAATTCAGGTCGGGCTTGGGCAAAAAACCTTACTCAAGTCCCAACTCGTTTCATAAACGGGCCTTTTTTTTCAAGCCCATTTTTGAGGTCTATATTTTTGCCCAAACCCTCCCAATTTTCGGGCAGGCCTTGGCCCGGTCCATGGACAGGTGTAGTTAAACTTGACTCGAACTCGAAACTTGAATTACTTATTTGAGTTGACTTGAATAAATTGATTCGATTAACTCGAAATTGGATTTGTTTAGATTTTTTCTAATTAAATTGAGTTTTGCTCATCCCTACTAAATATAGTGAAAATAATATCTAAAATTTTTCAATAAAAAAATGTCAACATATATTAGAAGTTGCACAACAACCCAATTCTATAGTGAGTTGCAACTTACATTAGATTTCATCTTAATCCCATTTCTTCGTCTGTCATAACTTCAAATTGTTTGAATTTGATAATTCTTCTTACATTGCTGTTGTTGACCCTATATTTTGACTAAAGAACTTTAAGATATTTATAAATAAAAATAAGATTATGGTTTTATACTGTGTTACTTTGTCTTTGATTTATTTGGCATTTAATTCAAAGAAAAAAGTTGTAAAGAAAAGCTAATGCTACTTGATTCCAAAAACGACAACTTAACATTTGAAAATTAGAAAAAGTTAAGTAAAAAGATCATTGTACAAAGCCCAAATTGCCCAAGGTCCAACTTACAAAACCCCATTAAACCAGACCCAATAAGCCCAACAATCCAGCCCAAATAAAAAAAACAAAAAAGGCCCAGAAGACCCATATCTTTTAGGGTTTCCAGGAAACCCTAGCTCCTGACCCTGAGGAGCGCCGCGCGCCACAACTCCACTCAGCCACCAGCCCCCACAACCTTTTGTCTGCCACCACCACTAACGCCGTTCATGCCCCCTCCCCTTCCACTTGCGCCCCGCACCTGCGAAAATAAAGACAAAAAGACAACAACAATGGCAACAAAAGGACAAGATCTATTGTATTTTTATTTTAACTTTTGCTTCAATATTCGGATATAAAAATCGAAAGGAAACAATGTAATGGGCACTTTTTTTTTGGCAATCAAAAAAGAAATCGATTCAAAACCTAAATAGCAGTAGAGATCAAATAAAAATAAAAAACGCAAAAGTCCAACCAGTATATTCGAAGGTATTTCTTGCTTTTTTTTTTTCGAAGCTTTTATTTTACGCAAAAAAAAAAGAAATATACGTGTATAACATTTATAAAAGAGATAAAAAATAAAAAAAACAAAAAAAATATTTTTACCTTTTTCGGCCACCATGCGCGGTGGCCGTCGACGACGCCGGTGACGGAGGAGCGACGGCCGACCGGTCGGACCTTCGTCGGCGACTGAGACTCCTGCAGAGAAAAAAAGGAAGAGGGTGAAAGTTTTTTTTTAAGAAACAAGTGAGGAATGAATTTTTTTTTGAGATTTTTGGCCTTATATAGCCTCCCCAAAACGACGTCGTTTTGGGGCTGGCCTTAAACACCCAAAACGACGTCGTTTTACTTCTAACCCGTTTTTGACCCGACCCGCTAGGGAGGAACCGTGTGTTTTTTATTAATGGGTATATTGCGCTTTTGGTCCTCCCGCTTTTTCTTGGCTTTGCGATTAAGTTTCTGGTATTTTTAATTTGGCCCAAAAATTTGTTTCGGATTTCAATTGGGTCCACCTAATGCAATGTATTTTGGAAAAAGGGGTTATTGTCCATTTTGGTCCCTCCCGTTTCACGCGCGTTTCGATTAGGCCCTCTCCCCTTTTATTTTATTTCGAATTGACCCCAAATTTTCGTTTCAAATACAATTTGATCTTTTATAGTTATTTTTGCAATCCTTTAGTCCTTTTATCATTATATTATTTTTTTACCGTTATTATATTTTTCATGTACATATTTTATTATTTTGGTTTATGAATTGTTATTGTTATCACCATTATTATTATTATTATTATTATTATTATTATTATTATTATTATATTATTATTATTATTATTGTACCAGCCCAAAATTGCCCGGGCCCGCTTCAGCCCAAAACCAATACCCTAAAAAACCAAATTAAAACCTAACCCGCTTCAGCCCAAAACCAATACCCTAAAAACCAATTAAACCCAGACTAAAACCAAATAAACCCAATCAACCCACACACCAAATTAAACCCAACCCAAACAGCAAACCCAACAGGCCCAATTACAACCTTAACCCAACAAACTTTTCAGATTTTTCAAACCCTAGGTGCGCCGCACCTAGGGTCTTCTGTCTTCAGCCCTCTGACGGCCACCTGCCTCTGACACCACGGTCTTGTCCACCGCCTAGCACCGCCCAAAGAGCCTGCAAACATTAAAAATGAGAGGACAGAACAAGGAAAAGGGAGAAAATCTATTTAGAAATGGCTATATAAGCCGAATGAAACACTGATGTAAGGGTTTTTTTTTGTTTTGGAAAAAATACAATAAGAAAAGGGACTTCAAACGCCAACACAAAAGAGATTAAGCACTACAAGAACAGAGCCTAAGGCCCCTAAGTATCCACTAAAAATCAAAACAGAAGCAAGAAAGGAGGTGATTATTTTATTTTCGAAAGCCTTTTTTTGTTTTTTACATATATATACATACAGAGTAAAACAAAAGGAAAAAAACATACGTTTTACCTTTCCCGGCCACCGTATGCGGTGGCCGGCGCGGTGGCGCCAACGATGGTTCTTCGCCAGATTCTGGGTTTCTTCCCAGCAAGTTGAGAGAAAAAAAAGGAGGAGGGGACCCCTTTTCTGAAAGCAAACAGCAAAATAAAAAAAAAGGAAAAAAAATGTTTTATAAGAGATTCAAAACGACGCCGTTTAGGGCCTGTTTCAGTGGCCTCAAAACGACGCCGTTTTGGCCCTGACCCGCGCGCGACCCGACCCGTTCTAGAGGATCCGCGCGTTTCTGATCAAAGGGTTATTTACCCTTTCGGTCCCTCCGTGTTTTCATTTTTTTTATTAAATTTCCTTTTATTTTTATCTTTGCCCTGAAATTTCGTGCGATTTCAAACTTAGTCCCTAAAGGAACTGTGTCGTTTTGGAGGCCCGGATAAATTTCCTTTTTAATCCCTCTTTCTTCACGCACATTACAAATCGACCCTCCGCCTCATTTTTCTATCATTTTCGATTCGCCCCTAAAATTTTCCCTTGTTTTTAATATAGTCCCGTTAGTTCTTTTGTTATTTTATTATTAAGATTAATTTAATGTCCTTATTATTATTATTATTATTATTTATTTTTATTATTTTATTATTATTATTATCATCATCATCATCATTTTGCTATTATTATTATTTATATGTTATTATTGTTACTATTGTATATATTTGTTTACTATTATTATATTAGAGTTTATACATATATTTTGTTTATTCCCTTGTATACATGTTTCACTTACCTCTTAATTACTACTATGATTAATCTTATTATCATTTTATTTATTATTATTATTGATGTTATTTTTATCATCATTCGCTATTCCACTTTTATTTCTACCGTCATTATTATCATTGTTCTACTATTTTTTATATACTTACCATCATTTTGTTATATTACTATTACTACTACATTATTATTATACTATATGTTTGGTTATTTTATTATTATTATCGCCTATTATAGTATTGTTGGTATCACGCTATTACTAATATTATATTATCATTTTTTATATACATATATTATTATTATTGCTATACTATTATTGTATTATCGTTGTTACTAAATTATTATTATTATTATTTCTATACACATATATACTACATTACTATATTATTATTATTACTATAATATTTTATTGCTTGTTGTTTTCGTTATTATTATCTATTTCATTATTGCTATTAGTATCATACTATTTTCATATATATATATATATATATATATATTTCACTTATTTTATGTATATTACCGTCCTTTTTCTTATATATCACCACCACTATCACTATCATTATTTTCTATCATCAATACATATATACCGTTGTCTCGATACCCTCCTGTCAGCACTACTTATATTCTCATCGTCATCTCACTATTTTCGACATCTCAATTTTCATAACAATCGATATTTCGTATAAGCAATTCGAGTGAATCGAGCCCGAACTTACTGGGTTCTGATTTTTCTCGTTTAAGCTAAACGACGGAAAATCTTTTTCAAAAATCGCAAATCCAAGTTTTTACCGACTTTCCGTATTAGCAATTCGAGCAAATCGAGCCCTAACTTACTGGGTTCCGGTTTCTTCTCGTTTAAAGCTAAGCAACGGGTTGTCCCATTTGAAATCACGATTTAAGTCTTAAACAAAACACTTAATCTCGGATATTCGAAATGTCGCGCCCTAACTTACTGGACTCGACATCTAGATACTTCGGATAAGTTTTTTTTAAAAATAGAGGCAATATTCCTAATTTGGACCTTCGAGAAAACGAGTCCTAACTTATTGGGTTCTAATCTCTCGTTTGACAAACGACGGAAGATCCTCTTCAAATATAAAACTAAGTTTTAAAAGGCGAGCTTAGTTTCGGGAGTCTAAAGTATTGCGCCCTAACTTACTGGACATGATGCTTTATCTCTTCGAAAATAAGAGAGCCTTAATGTCTCTTCCAATTCCTTCAAATTTTAATAGAAAGTATCCATTTTCGAATCATTTCAAAGTTTTCAACATTAGGACATCGATCAATCAGTTTGGTACCGATTTCGGGCGTGTCGAGGGTGCTAATCCTTCCTCGCACGTAATTGACTTCCGAATCCATTTTTCTCGAGTTTTCGTAGACCAAAAGCATCGTCTTAATAAACTGAGACATTTTATTAAAACAAATGTGATCTGATCACACCCAAATAAAGATCGGTGGCGACTCCCTTCCTTTTCATTTTCAAAAATCGAGTCGACCGCGTCGTTTACTGTTTCATCAAAAAAATGGTTACGACAATTATTATTTTATTATTATTATTATTATTATTATTATTATTATTGTTATTATTTACTTCATTTTTCTTTTATGTTATTATTTCTATTATTATTATTATTATTATTATTATTATTATTATTATTATTATTATTATTATTATTATTATTTGTATATATATACTTACTATTATTATTATATTTATATTTATATTATTATGTTGTACATATTTCGTATCATTATTATTATCTTAGTATTATTACTATACTATTATTATCATTATTTATTATTATTATTATTATTATTACTACTACTATATTTATATTATCATATTGTATTCACTTTGCATCAGTATTTCTATCTTATTATCATTATTATATTTGTATTGGTATTGTACATATTTTGTATCGTCATTACTACTTTCTTATTATTACTATACTATTATTATTATTACTATACATTATTTTATCATTATTATTATACTATTATGTTATTATTCTTTCTATATTACTATTATTGTACTATTACTTGGATATATTTACTACTACTATTATTATTAATTATTATTATTATTATATTGTACATACTTTGTATCAGTATTATTATCTTATTATCATTACTATATTTTTATTAATATATTGTACATATTTTGCGTCAGTATTGTTGTTATCTTATTATTACTATTATTATCATATTTATTATTGCTTTTGTTATTATTATTATTATTGTATTTCCTATTATCTTGATCTTCACTAACATCTTCTTGCCTTTTTTATTATTGTGATAACCAATTTTGGCCCTAGGCCCATTAAGCAATCATTACCAAAGCGATGGAAACAAAGGAAATCAAATAATAATAACAAACAGAAAGTGGCCCCGAATAAATGTCCAATTACATTAATAATAGCTGAAGTCCATTTACAAAGCCCAAGTCCAAATTAGCCCAATTATCAAACCCTAAACCCAAATCATAGCCCAACCCCAAACAATCCCGTTTAAGCACAACAAATAATAACCAAATAAATAAAACAAAAAGCCAATAAAAGGTCCAGTCCATGTACAAAGCAAATTCGAAGCCCAACCGCAAAACCAATTAAAAACCCAAATCCAAAAATAAAGAAGTCCATTTAGCAGTCCATTTACAGAACAAATCCAGGGCCCAAATCTAACCCAAATAACAGCCCACAGCCCAACTACCCTAACCGGCCCAAAACAGCCCAAAGGCCAAACATCTAGAAACCCCAAGGCTTCAGGGGTAATTGCCGCGTTTTCCAGCTTCCCACGCGTCGCTCCAGTTCCCCGTACACGCGCACCTTGCCTCGTCTTGGCCACCACGCGCCTCGACTCTGGTGCCCACGCCCCCGACGTTTCGAGTTCCCCCAGGCTTCTTGTCTGCCGCTCCTCCCACGTCTCCATCGTCCACTATCTCGGCATCCACCGACCAACAGCCTTAGCAGGCCTCTGCTTCGCCCATACCCTGCAAGAGAAAACGACAAACAAAGAACGAAGCAAGAAACTAGCAAATCGGTTATAAAAGGGAGGGGGAAACGTTTCGGTTTCCCCTCCTTCCCCCCCTGAATACACAACCAGAAAACACAAGAACACTAAGCCAAAGAATTTATAAGTTCGGTTATGATCAAATCGGAGCCAATCTTGTAACAGAGTTCATTTTTTTATCACTATCAATCAAAGGACAAAAAACATCGAAGGTCGCTCTCTTTTCGATCATTGTTTACAGTTATGATTTTCTTTTATTTCCAAATTTTTGTAAATAAGCAGTAATAAAAAGGGATAAAAGGGACCTTACCTGGATCTGCCGACGTGCTGTCGGAGGGTTTGGGCTGTCACCGCAGATCGGGTTCGAGGAAGGAGAGTTGGGGGCCTTTGGATTTCGTTTTTCGGGGCATCAGGGCATGGGTTTTCGAAAATAGGTTTCGAACAGGTTTAAAGCCCCCTCCCCATGCGTGGTCGGCCACCGATTAAAATGGTGGTGCATCGATCGGCTGGAGGGAGTTCAATCGCCGGACAAAACAGGGGAGGAGAGCCTGGTTGGGTTTTCTTCTTTTTGAGAGGATGGGGGGTGTGGCGGCTACGTGGAAATAAAACTAGGGAAACAAAACTAGGGCTAGAGTGAATTAAGGCCGGTTTAGGGTCTTTAAAAGTTAGATGAAACGACGCCGTTTCAATCAGCAGGAGAGACCCGCGCGTCGACCCGGATCCGCCCTTGGGTCCGCGCGTCTTTGTCCTTTTGGGCATTTTGCTCGATTGGTCCCCCTCGTTGTGGCGCGCGTTGCGCTCCGGTCCCTAATCGCCTTTTCACTTTATTCTATTGCTATTTCACCCCTTTAACTTCATTTTGATTACGACTTGATCCTTATTATTATTATTATTATTGTCACCATTATTATTATTGTATTTATTATTACTATGGTTATATTGTTATTATATTAGTATATCGTATATTTTTTATTATTCTTTTTATTATTACTATATTCATATCAGTATGTTGTATATATATATATATGTTTCGTGTTACTATTATTATTATATTTGTTATCATTATATCGTTATTTTCTTATTATTAATATTATACCTATTATTACTATGTTCATATTAGTGTATTGTATATATTTGTATCATTACTATATTATTTACTATTGTTATTATTATCACTATTATTGTCATTATTTATTATTATATTTATATTATCATGTTACACATACTTTACATCAGTACTATCATCTTATTATCATTATTATTATTTATATTAATATATATCGTATATTTTGACACTATTTTAAAATTATTTCACATATTCTCTACTATGCATTCTTTGCTTAAAATCATTTAGTTCATCATTTTGAATCATTGCACCTGTTCGTTATTTACAAATTGTTTAATTCGTTTTTTCGTCTATTAACATTAATGCTTAAGTTGTGTGAACTACGTGACTATTATTCCTACACATATTATGATTTGTGTATCTGTGTTTTCGTATCTTTGACATTATCATCTTCGTTATTATTTACGTTATTATTCTATTATCGTTATTATCATCGGTGTATATTAATATTTTAGATTAACGCTTCCCGTGCTACGTCTCACGTGTCTTATGTTGTCATCGCGTTACATTTGTGCCACATCGTCATTAGTCGTCGCATACAATCTCGGTCACATTTCAAAACAGACCCTTTTCCCCTTATTTTATTTCAAACCGACCCCAAAATCCTTTTTTATATTCAATTAGGTTCCTTTTAAATTAATTCGTGGTTTTTGTTCTTATTACTATTATCTATTATTATTATTATTATTATATTATACATACTTTGTATTATTAGTATTTTTGTTATTATTGTTACTACTGATACATTATTTTTATACATATATAAGTATATATTATATTTCACTCATCCCTTGCCATTATCATTATCGACTTTTATTCTATTTTTATTATTTTATGTCGCATTAAGTCGTCCATGTTATTCATTATTTATGTATTAGTGTATTAAGGGTATAAATGTATATATATGTGCTTTTTAATGATTGTTGTTACTTTTATTTGGCTCGAAATTGTTTTCATTAAATTTTTATACACCATATTTTTGAACTATACATTACATCGTATCATATCGTATATTATTAGCTAAACTTTAGATTATGGTTCAAAATAAAAATGCATTTTTACAAAATTAACATTTTACTTAAAAGTTTCCGAAGGAACAAGGCAATATTCGTGCATTTAGAAGTTCGAACGATCACATCCTAACGTGCTGGGTGTTGATTTTTCTGTTCGACTAAATATTCGAATACCCTTCTTCAATCGATTTGAAGATTAAAGACGATCTCAACGTCAAAGTATAAAGGCGTCATATCCTAACGTGCTGGGTATGACAATCTTATTCCTTTGAAACGAGTTGATCTTGAGATTCAATCCCGGTTTAATTAATTCCTTCATTTTGCTACCCTAAGTATTTTCAAGTTTTCAGCATTGGGATATTAATCAATCAATTTGGTACCGATTTTGGGCGTCGCAAGGGTGCTAATCCTTCCTTGCACGTAACCGACTCCCGAATCCGTTTTTTCTCAAATTTCGTAGACCAAAATGCCGTTTTAATAAGCCAAAATGTTTTATTAAAATAAAGGTGACCCGATCACACCAAAATGATCGGTGGCGACTCCCTATTTTTAAGGTCGATTCCCGTTTCGTCAAGAAAATGGTTATGACAATTATTATTATTTTAATGCCATTTTTTACCTTTTTTATATTTTTATATTATTGTATCTTTTATCATCAGTATCGTTAATTTCTCGTTTTCGTCATTTCATGTGGATCAACGGTTTTAAATCGCAACTCAACATTTTTAATTCATACAAAAAAGGGTAATATTTATGTGTTTAGAAGGCCGAAAAATTACATCCTAACGTGTTGGGTGTCGATCTTTTCGTTCGACTAAATACTCAAATATCCTTTTCTTTTACATGCTTTGAAGATCAAAGACGATCTCGGTGTCGAAATATAAGGGTGTTATATCCTAACGTGTTGGGTATGACACTTTTATTCCTTTGAAGCGAGTTAATCTTGAGATTCAATCCTAATTCAATTAGCCGTTTTTTTTCGAAAGTTTTACGCTAAATATTTTCAAGTTTTCGATATTAGGACAACATTAATCAATTTGGTACCAACTTTGGGCGTTGCAAGGGTGCTAACCCTTCCTTGCACGTAACCGACTTCCGAACCCATTTTCTCGAATTTCGCAAACCAAAATATTTTTATAGGTGACCCGATCACACCTAAATGAAAAGGATCGGTGGCGACTCCATATTTTTTAAAGTCGATCCCCGTTTTGTCAAAAAAATGGTTACGACAGCTTGGCGACTCCACTGGGGACTCTTCGAGAGTCAGGCCATAAATTGATTGATTTTTGTCCTTTTGATCGAAAATTTAGAAAATTGTTTTGAAAAAAATCATGTTTCTTTTGATGCATCTGTTTGTGCTATAACTGCAATAATGTCGAGTCTCATAATACTTGCACCTGCATCGAATGACCGCTGTGGTCACACCTCTAAGTGGGAGTGAGAAACTAAGCCTTCGTAAGGTCTTCACCTCCGCATGGGCTAGTGGACTGCTTCTGAAATACATCCGTACCTATGGTTTCGTGAGGTTTTCACCTCCGCATGGCCATAGGGAAATGTGTTCCCCTGAACTGAACTCAATCCGTATGAGCCTATAATGGGTGAGGATAGAGGAATCTGTTAGTTCAGGTACCTTCACTCTAGAACCAAACCACATATAGAGAGACCTGAGAGGCTACCCTAGGTAGAATGTCGAAATGGTTAGCCAGATAATTATTTGTTGATATTTTACCGACTTCGATTATGCAGTACTGCCTTGTTTTGATTGTTTCTTTTTTGTTGTTATGTGCATGGCATACCATATAAAGAGGTGTCAATTTCAGTTCGGTTGCTGAGATAGGAAGTTTGCTATGGAAAACGACTTTCTTGATAAAGTAGAAGACAATGCGGTTGTGCGCGCATGGTCAGAAAGGTCACAGCTGGAAAAAGGAGATAGCTTAGCTGAAAGTTACACGTTGGAGCTGCAGGACTTCACCCGTATTAGCGTAACACAAAATGAGCTTCAAAAGCTACGCAATATCTGGACTCATTGGGAATATGAGGCTAAACAAATGTTCTACCACAGTTACGGTGACATCTCTTACTTATTGGATGTTAAGATAGATAAACACATGTTTCGGGCTATGGTTCAAATTTGGAATTCCGCATACAGTTGTTTCAGTTTCGGGAAAGTAGATTTGGTGCCGACGGTAGAAGAGTATACCACTTTGTTTCGTAACCCCAAGATACAAGTTGACAAGGTTTATATTAGGCTTGCTTATGTTCCTCCTCTTGCCAAGAAATTGATGAAGATTACCGGAATGAGTGAACAGTGGGTCTCAGCTAGAATTCAGCAAAAAGGTGAGGGGAGGTATATTCCTTGGGTAAACTTAAGGGATCTGATTTTGACGCACCCTGATATTAAGAGGAAAGTTGATACTTTCGCCTTAAGCATCTATGGATTAGTTATTTTCCTTAAAGCCCTAAGACACATAGACGAAGCAGTTGTAGACCTATTCGACCGATTGGATAAGCAAGTTACACCTATCCCAGCAATCCTGGCAAAAGCTTTCAGATCATTAAACGCATGTCGCAGAGCAGGCGAAGGAAGGTTTATTGGATGTGCACAGTTATTGACCGTATGGTTTCACGGCCATTTCTGGAAGATGGGTAAAGTCTCTTATCGACCCTTTCGTAAGGACTATTCGCCGTTAAAGAAAGAAGTAGCCATGTCAAGACGAGAAGGTATAACAGAAAAGGGATGGATGATAATTCTTCAGAATCTTCAAGAGGAATATATTGAGTGGAGAGCCCCATGGATGGTGCCTAAAGAGATACTTTACAAGTGCAGGGATTTTGATTGGGTCCCACTACCTGGAATTTGGGGCGTCGTCGGATATGCTCCTTTGCTAGCAGCAAGGCAATACCAGTTTAGGCAGTTTGTGCCAGCAACATATGGGCTGTTTCAAAGCGAATCCTCCTACACCGGAGAGGGTTATAAGAAGAAGATTAAGGAGGTTGCAAATGCGTGGAAGTAAACCCATCGGATGAAGAAGGTAATTGTGGGTGAAATGGTGACTTCTGAGTATAAAGTGTGGCTAAGCAAAAGGATCAACGACAACATCCCCAAGCCAAATCCAGTGGGTGCCCGGTTAAGTGAGGAATATTCGCAAGTAATCCCATCAGAACTGAAAATCGTAAAACGAGACTTTGAAAGGATGAGTTTGGAACTCGAAAGAAAGATAGAGAAATTGGAAGAAGAGAAGATGCTCCTCAAGTTAGACGTAGATGGACAAAAATCGGAAGCTGAGAAACTAAGAAAGGAGAAAAGGAGGATAGAGGAAGACCGAGATGACCTGAAGATGCAATATAAGAAGATGCATTTGATAATGAAAAACGCGGGGTTTGGAAAAACTCTGGAGCAATGACGGCGCGAGATTCAAGAGGAAGAAGCCAAGACTAGCCATTGGGAGGAAAAGTTCCAGGATACGCAAACACAAAATGAGATTCTAAAAAAAGACAAAGAAAGACTAAAAGCTAGGGTGGCTGAGCTTGGACGGTCCCTGCATCACTACCGAAGTCGCGACTCGAAAAATGAGTCAAAGTTAAGCTTAAATAGAATTGAGGAAATGAAAGGTAGAATTGAAGAGTTAGAGTCGGCATTACACGGTTGCGAGCACCGAATTGAGCTTTTGGAAGCAAAAGAAGGGTATTGGGAGGATGAACTTCATCATCCCTGTAATCAAGCTAGAGACCGAGACTACCTCATGGGTGAGGCCATAAATCAGATTCAAGGGGTCACTGAGCATTTACAAACGTTGGCAGCGGAGACAGAGGTCTTAAGCGTTCTGTACGAATCACGGACCAGCCGAGGACGGGATTTAGCTTCACTACTTCGAAAGATTAGGGATCTAGGCGCTAAGGCCAAACCATATCTGTAATCTCTTTATGTAAAGAGCTTCATTTTCTAAGAAATTTTTCTATGGGGAATTGAATCAGAGTTGACACCTTTTTTGCATTCATATCACACATTTGCATTTGAATTACATCGCATACAGTAGCATCATATCACCCTAATCGTTTACTAAGGCTAAAATCGTATAATCCACAGTTACAACACCACGAATCTGGAATCATGCCATCCTTATAGAGCACGTCTAAGAGATAGAACTATGGATGCTGAACTCAACGAAAGAATCGAAAAGATGGAAAGAATCCAAAAGGAATTGCAAGAGCTGTTGACTAAATCACAATAGGAGGCAAGAGATCAAATGATGAGATCTCGAGAGGAATCACTCGAGCAAAAGAATCAGATGACCAAAATGATGGAAATGATGGCAGCCCTGGTCAAGGAAAAAAGACCTGTACAGAACCATGACATCATAGAGTCCCAACCAATAGTTAATCAAGACCCGTTCTATCCCCTAGGGTTCACCCCGCCTCATGCACATGCAATGCAAGCAGAACCCCAATCAAGGGTTAATCAAGACCCGCTCTATCCCCCAGGGTTCACCCTGCCTCACGCACATGCAACGCAAAGAGAATATCCTCAAAGGGAACCAGTAGGCCTAGAACCACGACCTGCACCACCTGCTCACCTAGGGCAAGGCCTATTTGTATCAAACTCCGGAGATAATTCTGCTAATCCAATGGTTCCAGACTTAGATGACCCAGTAGAAATAGCCAGGTTGAAAACGGATGATCGTGATGCTCAGGACAAGTATAAGAATCTGGAAGAAAGACTTAAGGCGATAGAAGGTAATGAAGCCTTCTTTCCACTGAGTGCCAAAGAGCCCAGTTTGGTGCTCGATCTGGTCCTGTCCCCAAAATTTAAAGCGCCAGATTTTGAAAAATATAATGGAACCAAGTGTCTAAAGGCGCATCTTATCATGTTTTGTCGGAAGATGGCCTGTTATGTGAATGAAGACAAATTGTTAATACACTATTTTCAAGATAGCCTGGTCGGATCAACCTTCCGATGGTACAATCAACTCAGCGGAGAGAGGATCCGATCATGGAAGGACCTAGCATCGACCTTTTGTGAACAGTACAAGCATGTCTCCAATATGGCGCCCGACTGATTAACTCTGCAAATGATGGAGAAGAAGCCAACAGAGGCTTTTAGACAATACGCTCAAAGGTGGAGGGACATTTCTGTCCAAGTAGAACTTCCGCTGACCAAGACTGAGATAACGGTCCTCTTTATCAACACTTTGAAGGCACCATTCTATGACAAGTTAGTGGGAAACGCCACAAAAGACTTCGCGGATATCGTAATATCCAGAGAACTCATTAAGAACGGAATTAAGAGTGGGAGGACGGAAGGTCCCGAGAGTTCGAAAAGGGCAATACCTATGAAGAAAAGAGAGCCTGAAGCCTACATGGTGGGGACTGGGAGCCACTACGCTCCTAACCTATACCCAACCCAACCGCGACCTCGATTTCACCCATCTCCAAGCTTCTATCCCCCTCCTCAAAACCCTTACTATCAAACACCTCCTCCTTATCCCGTCTATGCCACCGATGTCCAAAGACCATTCACCATATTCTCACCAAATACCATGCCCGCTCCAAGCCAACCCAAAAATGAACCAAGGCCGACAAGACCCAATCTCGAAAAACTTCAGTTTACCCCTATTCCCGTGTCATACGGAGAACTATGCCCAAAATTACTGGAGAAACAATTGATATCACCGCATTACATAGCACCATTGAAGCCTCCATACCCTAAATGGTACGATCCTAATGCTAGTTGCATGTACCATGCTGGAAACCGGGGGCATTCCACAGATAATTGTCTAGCCTTTAAAAGAAAGGTTCAAAGTCTTATTGATGCGGGCATTTTACGATTTGATGGGGTCAGTAATTTGGCTGGAAATCCGCTCTCTAACCATACTGAAGGGAACGTGAGTGTGGTGACAAAGGAAGATAGCTGGCGAGCTAAAAGTCGTGTCTCTGAAATAAAGACGCCCTTGGAGAAAGTATGGGAAATAATGATGAAAAGGGGTTTGCTCGATCCGCTTGACAAAAGTTTCAAGGAGGAAAGTACAGAAGGTCAAAGTTTTTGTGTCTTTCATGGCATAGAAGGGCACCACATCCAGTCTTGCAAGAAATTCAAAGAAATACTTCAAGACATGATGCACAACAAGGAAGTCAAAGTCTTTAATAAGATGGATGAGGCCCGGGAAAGGGAAATATGTGCCTTTGATAATCAACCACCAGCCATTCCTTACAGTGCCGATCGACCTCTGGTAATTTATTACGAGGCCAAGAAGGAAGAAACGAAGTCGAAGATGATAATCAAAGTACCAGTTCCGTTCCCTTACAAGGATGACAAGACAGTGCCTTGGAAATACGATGTCAACATTACCATGCCCGAAGCTACGAATGGAAGTGTTAGCGATGTGGGGCATTTTACCTGCAGCAGGAGGTGCTATTCTCCCGAGGTGGTTGAACCAAGTAAGAAGACCATTGGTTCGAATAAAAAAGGAAAGGCACCAATGCATGAGGCGGTGGTCGAGACTGAAACCCCATCCGAACAGGAGATTAAAAGACCCGTGAATGAGGACGAAGCACATGAATTTTTAAGGTTTATCAAGCACAGCGAGTATAACATCGTGGAGCAATTGAACAAGAAACCGGCAAAGATCTCAGTGTTATCTCTACTGTTAAACTCAGAACCACACCAAAACGCTTTATTAAGAGTGTTAAACCAAGCGTATGTGCCGAGCAACGTACCCGTTGAAAAGCTTGATAGGTGGGTGAACAACTTAAATGCGAATAATTTCATCTCTTTCAATGATGACGAAATACCACCGAATGGTAGGGGTTCTGTAAAAGCATTGCACATCACGATCGGTTGCAAAGGCTATATAATATCGAACGTGCTCATTGATAACGGGTCTGCACTCAATGTCATGCCTTTGGCTGCACTGTCCAGGATGCCGATTGATATGTCTTACCTAAGGCCTTGTCATTCCGCGGTAAGAGCGTTTGATGGGACACGACGAGAGGTCATAGGAAGGATCGAGATTCCTCTAGAAGTGGGCCCATGTACATATGATATTGAGTTCCAGGTCATGGACATCGCGCCTTCATATAACTGCCTCTTAGGGAGGCCTTGGATCTATTCCACCGGGGCAGTTCCTTCGTCTCTCCATCAAAAGATCAAGTTTGTCATGGATAACTATTTGATCACGGTCGCTGGTGAAGAAGACATTGTTGTGTCTGTCTCGACTGACGCGCCCTACATTGAAGCAAATAAAGATGCAGTAGAATGCTCCTTTCGCTCCTTCAAATTTATCAATGCTACATTTGTTACTGAAGGAAATAAGATTCCCACACCCAATTTATCGAGGAATACCAAGATGGGAATCAAGCTGACTGTGGGAAAAAAAGCCCGAGCGAGGAAAGGGTTGGGAAAATGCCAGCAAGGAATGGCTAGAGCACTAAAGACAGCACACCACAAGGCTCGATGCGGTTTAGGATTCAAGCCTGACGTGCGACAAAGAAGGAAGCAGTTATAGAAAGAGCAAGAAAGGAGGATTGCAAGAGCCTCGGGTCGGGAAGTGGAATGGGAGCCCATAATGTATTCGCCTTTGTCGAAAACGTTTACATCTGTAGGGATGATATACCCGAGGAGAGATAATTCACCAAACACGTTGTTATCGGTTGAAAAGGGCTTTCAGAACTTCAGCATAAATGTCATTGACAGAATGAATGATGCAGAGAAAGACATTTCAATGATACGCCCTAGCCCCTCTGGATTTGTTTTGAATAACTGGACTGCCGTGGACCTTCTCGTAGTTTCTAAGTCTTCCCCAAAGTAATGCTCAATGCTCACTTCTTGTATGCCCCTAAGTTGTGGGGAAATCTGTTATAAGAGTTTATGTTGGCTATTTAGCTTTTAAATGAACATTAATGAAAATGCATTTTGTCATGGTCTCTCATTCTCATTGGCTTCATATTTATTCCCTCCTCTCATAACCTGTCTTTATATATATCTCATATCATGTCATAGCATCGCATTTGTAGGCTCCGGTACCTCGATGCTCTTCTATAGTTTCTTTTCCATTTACCTTTCAGGTGCTCAGATATCGATGACGTGAACAATCCTGTTACAAGTCCTAAAATCGATTTCGAGCAAGCTATTTATTTAGGAGAATCTGAAGCTGAAGAAAATGCTGAAGATTATGTCTCAACCCCTGACTTACTGAGAATAATAGAACAAGAAGATAAACAGATTCAGCCTCTATGAAGAATCTGTTGAGGCAGTGTGTAAGAGTATGCCCAAAGATCAATCATGAGATGGTTGTAATAACATACTTAATTTACCATGTTTATTAATATAAAGCGTTGTCATTATTATTTCAGTTTTTCTTTCTGTGTGTATAAATAAACTGTTTTATAATAATGTCCTGAGAATAATATGATTATTCTTAAAAGATCCTTAGTCGAGTATTATTGTTGACTAGGACAACAATAATGCATTAAGACTAACATGTAGTTGATTGATGATAAAGAGTTGTCATTGATATGGAGTGTCAAAATCAATGCATGAATATGTGTGTTAGAGAACAACATATTTGATTGACCCGCTATGAGTATGTTTCTTGGATTATTATGTAATTGTCACAACATTACTCATAGTGATTAATATGTACATGATCCTCAGACTTGAGATCATTATTATCCCAGCATCGTGAGTTGTATATTTTGATACAGTCAAACGTACACCGTAACAGGTTGTTCTATAAAGGCTGATGTTGGATATACCACAATCTATGTAGAGGGATATGGTTGATTAATAAAGGATAAGTCCCTCCTACATAATAGGAGTAATATCTTAGGCCACTTGATCGAGTGAGACTAGAAATGCATGTCCATGCTCAAATAAGTTGATATGAGATGTCATACTAATTTGTATATCATAGTCTACTCAAGATATCAAGAAACATGGGATGGAATATGCAAGTGTGACTATCCCATGACTTGTATCCATTCTAGAGATAAAGGACTTAAGGATTAATGGATGAAAGGTTAATCACGAAAGGTTATGTCGAATCATGACTTCTTGTAACTTAGGTAGCAATGATGCATTGCTAGATGCCACTCATTGTCTGTGACAAAAGAATCGTTCTAGTATTACTGCTAACGTTGCAAGAACCTACAGGGTCACACCCTATGGTTGAAATGAACGGAATAAAATATAGTTGGTATTGTGTTTGGTTGTCACATGAATTAAATTAATTAAAGAATTAATTTAATTAGGCAATCAAATATTGAACATATTATATGTACAAGGATGTTGTACACATAATGATAACATAATTTTATTAATATATGAATTTGATTCATATATAAATTTAGATAAATATAGTTTACCGAAATCCTTATTATAATTAATGTAATTATAATTTTCAGATATAATTAATGTAATTATAATTTTCGGTTAAAAACTTTATTGTATTTATTTAATCTTGTAATACATTCAAGTGATACCAATTATAAAAGGCCCAATTAAGAGAATACCTATTATAAAAGGCCCAATGAGAAAGGCACCCATTATAAAAGGTATTAAAAGGAGACAAAGCTGAATAAGAAAACCCTAAGTGATTGCTTGTTAGGTCTAGTAGCCGTCAAGCAAATAAACCTCCAAAATAGTTTTGGAGATTTCTTCCGTTCATAGTCAAACCGGGTGGATCACGTAGAGGCCGACATCGGAAAAGGTTGTGGCTTGATTCGACAGTAGATCAAAACTCTTGTTGCCAAGGCGTCGCTATCTACTCAGATTGAAGTATTGGTAATTTCAAAACCTTTATTTCACCCTGATTCGTTCCTCACATATGGATTCATGGTTTGGATAGCCGGATCTAACTTTATTTTGCTGCGCCATGTGGTACCGGCGTTCCAACACAGTGAACTTGGGAAACGAAGAAAAAAGGCAAGAAGTGAAAATTGGGACCTCCATTTCAGAGCACACCAAACATGATTTGATCGCCTTGCTTCATGAGTACAAAGATGTGTTTGCATGGTCGTATCAGGACATGCCTGGTTTGAACGAAGATGTAGTGGTCCATAGACCCCCGCTAAAGCCAGAATGCACACCTATTCAACAAAAGCTAAGACAGATGAGACCTGAAATATTGCTAAAGATAAAAGAAGAAGTAAGAAAACAATTTGATGCTGGCTTCTTACAAGTCTCTAAATATCCAGAATGGGTGGCTAATATAGTCTCAGTACCGAAGAAAGACGGTAAGGTGCGAATGTGCGTAGATTATCGCGACCTAAATCGAGCAAGCCCAAAAGATAATTTTCCCCTGCCACACATCGATACATTGGTAGATAACACAGCAAGACATTCATTATTTTCTTTCATGGATGGATTCTCGGGTTACAATCAGATAAAGATGGCTCCCGAGGATATGGAGAAAACTACCTTCGTGACGATGTGGGGAACATTCTACTACAAGGTAATGCCATTTGGACTAAAGAACGCCGGGGCAACATATCAGAGGGCAATGGTGATGCTGTTTCATGACATGATGCACAAAGAGATATAAGTCTATGTCGACGATATGATTGCCAAATCTCGAGGGGAAAGAGAGCATGTTGGGAACCTCAGGAAGCTGTTTGAAAGACTGAGAAAGTTCCAGCTGAAGCTTAACCCAGCCAAGTGTACCTTCGGGGTTACCTCTGGAAAATTACTGGGCTTCATTGTCAGCGAGAGAGGTATCGAGGTTGACCCAGACAAGATAAAAGCCATACAGGAACTACCGCCTCCACGCACACAAAAAGAAGTCAGAGGGTTCTTAGGGAGGTTGAACTACATCGCTCGATTTATCGCTCAACTCACCAACCAGTGTGACCCAATTTTTCGGCTTCTTCGAAAGCACAATCCTGGAGAATGGGACGAGGAGTGCCAAGTGGCTTTTGACAAGATAAAACAATATTTGCACCAGTCCTCCGGTGCTAGTACCGCCAACTCCCGGGAGACCGTTAATATTGTATCTGACCGTGTTCGAAAATTCCATGGGTTGTGTACTAGGGCAGCATGACGAGTCAGGGAAAAGAGAAAAGGCGATTTACGACCTTAGCAAGAAATTCACGGGGTGTGAGGCGAAGTATCCGTCAATTGAAAAATTCTGTTGTGCTTTGGTCTGGATGGTTCGAAGGCTCAGACAATATATGCTGTATCATACGACGCGGTTGATTTCAAAACTGGACCCAATAAAGTACATGATAGAATCACCAGCACTCTCAGGAAGAATGGCATGATGGCAAATCTTGCTATCAGAGTACGACATCACCTACGTTAACCAAAAGTCGATAAAAGGGAGCGCGTAAAGGCAGCTCGAACTACAGAGGAATACGAGCCATTAAGATTTGACTTTCCGGATGAAGACTTGATGTGCATTACGGAAAAAGAATGTGAGTCGTCAAATGAGAAATCATGGAAGATGAGCTTTGATGGTGCATCAAATGCATTGGGGCATGGGATTGGAGCAGTCTTAGTGTCACCAGAAGGGAATCATTACCCATTCATTGCCAGATTAAATTTCTTTTGTACCAACAACATAGCGAAATATGAGGCTTGCATCATGGGACTTCGTGCAGCTATTGAACGAGACGTCAAAACCTTAAAGGTATCCGAGCATTTGGCATTGGTGATTTACCAAATCCGTGGAGATTGGGAAGTGAGAGACTCGAAGTTAGTCAAATATCATGATCTCGTGACAGAGCTGATCAAAGGATTTGAAGAAATAACCTTTAACTACTTCACCAATTGGCTGATGCCTTAGCCACTTTGGCTTCAATGTTCAAAGCAAACCGGGAAACAGAAATAATGCCTCTCCAGATGAGCATATATGAGGCCCCTGCGCATTGTTTTAGCATCGAAAAAAGAGGCAGATGGACAACCATGGTTCCATGATATCTTAGAATATGTTAAGAATCAAAGATATCCTGAGCAAGCAAATGAGAACGACAAAAGAACAACCAGAAGAATGGCGACGGGATTTGTTCTCGATGGGGACATCCTATACAAAAAGGGAAAAGATCAAGTGCTCCTGAGATGCGTGGATGATATTGAAGCCAGAAAGATACTTGAAGAGGTCCATGAAGGAATTTGCGGAACGCATGCTAACGGTTTTACTATGGCTAGGCAGATTATGAGGCTCGGTTATTACCGGCTGACACTGGAAAGTGACTGCATTAGTTGCGCGCGAAAATGCCACAAATGTCAAATTTACGGCGATAAAATTCCCGCAGCACCTTCGCCCCTTCACGTTATGACTTCTCCGTGGCCCTTTTCTATGTGGGGCATGGATGTTATAGGGCCAATTTCCCCGAAGGCTTCTAATGGACATCGATTTATTTTTGTGGTCATAGATTACTTCACGAAATGGGTAGAAGACGCTTCGTTTGCTAATGTGACAAAGATCGCAGTGTGCAAGTTCTTAAAAAAGGAGATCATATGTCGATACGGTTTGCCTGAGAGAATCATCTCAGATAATGCCTTGAATCTGAATAACAAGATGATGAAGGAAGTGTGTGAGCAATTTCAAATAAAGCATCATAATTCCTCACCCTATCGTCCAAAGATGAACGGAGCGGTAGAAGCTGCTAACAAGAATATTAAGAAGATTATTGGGAAAATGACTGAGACATATAAAGACTGGCATGAGAAGCTACCATTTGCTCTATACGCATATCGCACGTGTGTGCGGACCTCTATGGGGGCAACTCCTTTCTCTCTGGTCTATGGAATGGAAGCTGTGCTGCCCATTGAAGTTGAGATCCCCTCCCTACGAGTCCTAATGGAGTCAGAACTAGAAGAATCAGAATGGGTTCGAGCTAGATATGACTAGTTAAATCTTATTGAGGAAAAACGCTTGAAGGCAATTTGTCATGGACAAATGTACCAGAAAAGAATGATCAACGCCCACGAAAAGAAGGTGCGGCCAAGAGAATTTCGTGAGGGAGAACTCGTACTGAGAAAGATTCTCCCAATTTAAAAGGACTTTCGAGGAAAATGGGCACCAAATTGGGAAGGGCCATACGCCGTGAAGAAAGCTTTCTCAGGTGGAGCTTTGATCCTCACTGAGATGGATGGGAAGGAATTACCAAATCCAGTGAACTCAGATGCCGTGAAGAAGTACTATGCCTAAAAAAAAAAGAAAAAAGAATCAAGATGAAAACCTGAAAAAGGGCGTCTTGATAAACAAAATTGGGATGAAAACCTGAAAGGGCGTCCTAAGGAGGGGGATTCGGGCATAAAGAGCTAGGGCGATTTGAACAGGGAGTCAAAGGGCGAGATATTAATATTGGAAGCAGACTCGGAAGCTCAAAATCCTCTACACAAGAAGCTTTGCTCGGAAAGATCCAGGATGAAGAAACGTGAAAGTTCATGAGTTAGATATCTAAAGCACTTACGACAATTGAATCTACTTTCCTTTTTATGACATTTCCTTCATTGAATCATTCCTTGTCAATTTTCTTAACACTTTTGAAATAAATATGGGTGTGAGGTATCCCTTTCATACTTACTTTCCCATTTTCAGACATCTCATATTTGGTTCATTTAAATGATAAATAGTAAAATTACATACTCTAAACAAAAGGAATGTTGAGCATTACCTGGATGAAAATTGGATAAGTACAAAAGTCTCAAGGTAAGGACAAAGTCCAACAGGGGGCAAAAGGGTGACGTACGCGAAACGCAGATCACCCATGAAACTCGAGGACGGGCACGAAACATGAGAGGAAAGTCAAGAGTCGAAGCAATGAATACAGGTCATCATGAGAGTCGTAACAAAAAGAGACACACGACAAACAAGCCCAGGGTGCATGGCATAATCATGTAGGCATAAAGGCATTTAAGACAAATACGTGCATATCATGATAAATCACGCATGACACATACAGGTACACCAGTGGAGCACAAAGTTTTAACAATAACTGTACCGAACTAAGGAGAAAGAAGACATCCAAGCTCCACCAGATGACACGTTTTTAATTACTGTTTTTCAAAAAAATCAACTCATAATACGAGAGGTGAGTTGAGCCTCAGGTCACATGCTGAGGTGTTTTTCAATTTCTATTTTTCAATTTCTGTTCAAATATCAACTCATATTGCGAGAGGTGAGTTGAGCCTCGGGTCACGCCCTGAGGTGTTTTCAATTTATGTTCAAATATCAACTCATATTGCGAGAGGTGAGTTGAGCCTCAGGTCGCACCCTGAGGTGTTTTTCAATTTCTGTTCAAATATCAATTCATATTACGAGAGGTGAGTTGAAGCCTCAGGTCACGCGCTGAGGTATTTTTTAATATTTATTTTTTAATATCAACTCATATTGCGAGAGGTGAGTTGAGCCTTGGGTCGCACCCTGAGGTGTTTTTCAATATTTATTTTTCAAAATATCAACTCATATTGCGAGAGGTGAGTTGAGCCTCGGGTCACACCCTGAGGTGTCTTTTAATTTCTGTTCAAAAATCAGCTCATAATGCGAGAGGTGAGTTGAGCCTCGAGTCACACACCGAGGTGTTTTTAATTTCTATCTTTCAATCTCTGTTTAAAAACCAACTCATAATACGAGGGGTGAGTTGAGCCTAGGGTCACACGCCAAGACTCATAATACGAGAGGTGAGTTGAGCCTCAGGTCACATGAAGTTGCAGGAGCAGATTGAAGACATTAATTTGGCATTCCTGAAGTTGCAAGAGCGGATCGAAGATAGCAAGTCTGGCATTCCTAATGTTGCAGGAGCAGATAGCAAATCTGGCAATCCAGAAGTTGTAGGAGTAGATTGAAGCTGCAGTAGAGCAGATCAAAATAAACCTTATCCCCTTGGAAGTTACAGTAGAACGAGGCTACCTGAAGAAAAAGAACACCCAAGAAGTCAGGACTCAGTGGACCTGGGCAAATTTGGGCCTTCTTCATGTCTTTGCTCTATTCTCGTTATACGACAATGAGCAAAGAGGGGCAGCTGTACAAAGCCCAAATTGCCTAGGGTCCAATTTACAAAACCCCATTAAACCAGACCCAATAAGCCCAACAATCCAGCCCAAATAAAAAAAACAAAAAAGGCCCAGAAGACCCATATCTTTAAGGGTTTCCAGGAAACCCTAGCTCCTGACCCTAAGGAGCGCCGCGCGCCGCAACTCCACTCAGCCACCAGCCCCCACGACTTTTTGTCTGCCACCACCACTAACGCCGTTCACGCCCCCTCCACTTCCACTTGCGCCCCGCACCTGCGAAAATAAGGACAAAAAGACAACAACAATGGCAACAAAAGGACAAGATCTATTGTATTTTTATTTTAACTTTTGCTTCAATATTCGGATATAAAAATCGAAAGGAAACAATGTAATGGGCACTTTTTTTTTTGGCAATCAAAAAAGAAATCGATTCAAAACCTAAATAGTAGTAGAGATCAAACAAAAATCAAAAACGCAAAAGTCCAACCAGTATATTCGAAGGTATTTCTTGTTTTTTTTTTCGAAGCTTTTATTTTACGCAAAAAAAAGAAATATACGTATATAACATTTATAAAAGAGATAAAAAGTAAAAAAACCAAAAAAAATATTTTTACCTTTTCCGGCCACCATGCGCGGTGGCCGGCGACGACGCCCAGCGACGGAGGAGCGGCGGCCGACCGGCCAGACCTTCGTCGACGACTGAGACTCCTGCAGAGAAAAAAAGGAAGAGGGTGAAAGTTTTTTTTAAGAAACAAGTGAGGAATGAATTTTTTTTTGAGATTTTTGGCCTTATATAGCCTCCCCAAAACGACGTCGTTTTGGGGCTGGCCTTACACACCCAAAACGACGTCGTTTTGCTTCTAACCCGTTTTTGACCCGACCCACTAGGGAGGATTCGCGTGTTTTTTATTAATGGGTATATTGCGCTTTTGGTCCTCTTGCTTTTTCTTGGCTTTGCGATTAAGTTTCTGGTATTTTTAATTTTGCCCAAAAATTTGTTTCGGATTTCAATTGGGTCCACCTGATGCAATGTATTTTGGAAAAAGGGGTTATTGTCCATTTTGGTCCCTCCCGTTTCACGCGCGTTTCGATTAGGCCCTTTCCCCTTTTATTTTATTTCGAATTGACCCCAAATTTTCGTTTCAAATACAATTTGATCTTTTTAAGTTATTTTTGCAATCCTTTAGTCCTTTTATCATTATATTATTTTTTTACCGTTATTATATTTTTCATGTACATATTTTATTATTTTGGTTTATGAATTGTTATTGTTATCACCATTATTATTATTATTATTATTATTATTATTATTATTATTATTATTATTATTATTATTATTATTATTATTATTATTATTTACTTCATTTTTCTTTTATGTTATTATTTCTATTATTATTATTATACTATTATTTGTATATATATACTTACTATTATTATTATTTATTATATTTATATTATTATGTTGTACATATTTCGTATCATTATTATTATCTTAGTATTATTACTATACTATTATTATCATTATTATTTATTATTATTATATTATTATGTTGTATATATTATTATTATTATTAATTTATTATGGTATTATTATTATTATTATTATTATTATTATTATTATTATTATTACTACTATATTTATGTTATCATATTGTATACACTTTGCATCAGTATTTCTATCTTATTATCATTATTATATTTGTATTGGTATTGTACATATTTGTATCGTCATTACTACTTTCTTATTATTACTATACTATTATTATAATATTATTATTATTATTACTATACATTATTTTATCATTATTATTATACTATTATGTTATTATTCTTTCTATATTACTATTATTGTACTATTACTTGTATATATTTACTACTATTATTATTATTAATTATTATTATTATTATTATTATTATTTATTATATTGTACATATTTTGTATCAGTATTATTATCTTATTATCATTACTATATTTATATTAATATATTGTACATATTTTGCGTCAGTATTATTGTTATCTTATTATTACTATTATTATCATATTTATTATTGCTTTTGTTATTATTATTATTATTGTATTTCCTATTATCTTGATCTTTACTAACATCTTATTGCCTTTTTTAGTATTATTATTTTAATGCCATTTTTTACCTTTTTTATATTTTTATATTATTGTATCTTTTATCATCAGTATCGTTAATTTCTCGTTTTCGTCATTTCATGTGGATCAACGGTTTTAAATCGCAACTCGAAATTTTTAATTCATACAAAAAAGGGTAATATTTGTGTGTTTAGAAGGCCGAAAAATTACATCCTAACGTGTTGGGTGTCGATCTTTTCGTTCGACTAAATACTCAAATATCCTTTTCTTTTACATGCTTTGAAGATCAAAGACGATCTCGATGTCGAAATATAAGGGTGTTATATCCTAACGTGTTGGGTATGATACTTTTATTCCTTTGAAGCGAGTGAATCTTGAGATTCAATCCTAATTCAATTAGCCGTTTTTTTTTTCGAAAGTTTTATGCTAAATATTTTCAAGTTTTCGATATTAGGACAACATTAATCAATTTGGTACCAACTTTGGGCGTTGCAAGGGTGCTAACCCTTCCTTGCACGTAACCGACTTCCGAACCCATTTTCTCGAATTTCGCAAACCAAAATATTTTTATAGGTGACCCGATCACACCTAAATGAAAAGGATCGGTGGCGACTCCATATTTTTTAAAGTCGATCCCCGTTTTGTCAAAAAAATGGTTACAACAATCATCATAGTGGATCAAAAGTTATTCATTGATGCCAAAGGGCAAAGGGTAAAGGAAAGAATTTATTGTAAATTTGAAGATGCAACTAATATAGAGAGAGACATGATTTTATTATATATAATCCCCCAATATATCATTTATTATTATTCAAAAGCATACATGTTTTGAAGGCCAAACATGATTGCGATACTCAGCCAGAGCCCACAGAGGGAAAATACTCCTATATAATGCAAAGTGTAGCATACAGTTCCTCATGAAAACTGCAGCCAATCCCTGCCAAATTCCATAATAATAATAATAAAAAATTAACATATAAATTTTCTTTTCTTTTTCTTTTTCATTTTCATTTTTCCTTTCTCTTAATGGTATAATATATGATAAAAGTATTATGGAGGTATTTATACTAAGAGTTAGATTATATTTTTAAAAAAATGGACAAATTAATCTATGTACGTTACGTCAAAAGAGCAAATCGATCATTCTGTTAAATATTCTATTTATTTCTATTTGTTAAAAATTTATCATTGTACGTTAGCATGAGGTACAAGTGACACATCACGTGTAACTACCTGATTATTCTATCAGCTACAACATTTTTTAGCACTAGAAATGGATGAAATTTTTAACAAAAAAGATCAATTTGCTCTTTAGTCTAACATATAGAAATTAGTTTACTTATTTTTTAAGTAAATGAGATAAAATTTAATCTGACTTCTAATGCATAAGCCTTCTTAATACTTTTACCTATAATATATACATGGAAAACAATTACCTGCTGGGGAAAATCACCATTTGGCAACTGAGAATTTATCAACAATTTTGCAGCTCGATGCAAAGGTGTAGGATCCCTCTCAGCCTATTGAGGTGATTAAGAAATCAACATAGCAATCATTTTAGAATACAATATATATAAATATATATAGTTTATTTGTTAATTTGGGTACATTAAAATTATAAAATCATTGTTAATTGCAAGTAAAGCATACCTGGCCACCAATAATTAAACCCATCAAAGCCTGTGCAGTATTTACCAAATTCGATTCTTTTCCTTCGATGGGTGTATATACCTTTTATCAATAAGGAAAATAAAACTATTTATAATTACATTTATCTTGTTTCCGAAGAGATTCATGATTCCAAAGGGTGAATTTCAAATTTACACAATTTACTATGTAAAAACTATCAAATTAATATTTTAGATTTATCCTCTAAAATAAAATGAAGAAAAGAAAGAAGCTATATTAAATATTATTTACCCTTTTAGGACAAGAAAGATAGCTCTCCCCCCAACCACCATCTTCTCTTTGGGTTTTAAGCAAAAACTCAACTCCTTTCCTAATAGCCAAGCAATTTTTGAAGTTCTTTCCTGCAGCCTTAAGACCTAATAGTGCAAACCATGTCCCATAAAAGAAGCAAATTCCCCAACTTCCATACCTATACATATAAAACTATGTATTTAGAATATAGATGCATGTTTAAAAATAACATATAAAAGATAATAAAATATATGACTTGGAATTAATTAATAATAACAAATAATATATATAAGATATTAAAAATAATTAAATTGTGAGTAAAACGAACTTTAAACACAAAAGTACATCAAATAAAAATATTAAATGAAACATTTGTTATCATAGTATTGTCATCAATCATGAGTTGACGTTAAGTTAACTTGTCGCACCAACTCACTCGATAACATTATTGATACTAGAAATTCTATCACATGCATATTCGTGTGGGATCTACGTACTTAAAACATAGAGGGGTGGTTTTTTGATAATTCCTTAACTGGGTTGGGACCGGTTAACGGGTAATACCAATTCAATAAAGAGCTTTATAAACAGTATAGATATACAAATCTATATATATATATATATATATATATATATATATATATATATTAACAAATATATTTACTAAAGTTTCATATAAAAATTAAAAATTGTTTTAGTTCAAATGGTATTCTAGGTTCAAATTTCATTATGGGTAAATTTTTATTAATTTATAAAAATATAAAATGTCAAAAACACCAACATAATAATATAATTTACTTTTCAAATAAAATGATACTTTAGTAATTTTTTAATTGAAATGAAACTCGATTATTGGGCAACACTAATTCAATAAGGGATTTTATAAATAATATATATCCATTTGTAGGAGTTAGTGAAATTCGATCAAATTATTTCTTTGAGGAATTCATAAGGGCCATTACCAAGAACCATCAGGGTATTGCACATCTTCAAGGAACTTTGCAGCTTTTCTGATGCAATTTTCTATCTCTAGTTTTCTATGCCCAGGGTATAATTTCTTGAAAATAGCTAGTGCCTGGATTGATGATGAAGTGCACTCTACATGCCTGGATTTTACAATTATTTTTCCTTCTCATTAGTATAAACTTTATAAACCAGTTTTCCATAACAGTGTGTACTTAATGAAATTAATTAAAATAAAATAAGCATAGGAAACTTACTCGTATTCTTTGGTCAGATCCTCAAGAAATTCAATTGGATTCAACCACTAAAAGGAT
Source organism: Gossypium australe (assembly GCA_005393395.2). Classification (NCBI taxonomy): domain Eukaryota; kingdom Viridiplantae; phylum Streptophyta; class Magnoliopsida; order Malvales; family Malvaceae; genus Gossypium; species Gossypium australe. Next base: position 4,006,725 of record CM016619.1, on the reverse strand, counting down.
AATTTTAAGGTGAAAAAAAATGGTTCTTTAAATTCATAGGAAATTATATAATATCAAAGACAAGTACAAATATTGAAATATTACCTCCCACCAGAATGCACCTCCTGCTGGTTCCCAAGCTGGATAACCACCATTTTTACTCTGCAATCATTTTTAAAATAGCTTATACTTAAACCAATATGTTTATTTATTTATTTAGATTTTTAGAGTACATTTGATAATTGAGGAACGAGCATAGGGATACTAAAGATTAAATTCATGTGTTAATCCCGTACAATACAGAAATTTGTTGGCAAATAACAAATTTATAGTATAAGGACAATTTAAAGCATTCTAGATTTAATTTAAAGCATAGAGTACTATTATCTTTTTATCTTTTTAATAAAATCAATAATAAAAAATTACATGTGAACATTTATAAAATTTTATTTTGATATTTTTATTGAATATTAGTTTTAAAGATACTCTTATATTTCACACATAAACACATGTGCAAAATTTTCTAATTGCAATTATTGTTCTTTTTAACTTAGACATTCTATATAGTGTACCTGTAAATATAAAACAACATTGACAGCATCATACAATTGCTGATCTTCCATTTTCTCACCAACCATTTCCGGTGCCATCATTGCAAAACTTACACAACACTGCAAAGTAAGGAACATATTTTAAGCAACAATTCCTACTGCGGATCTTTAAAACTTGAAATGTTGTGATTAATTTAGACTTGTGATTAAGTCATTTGTCTAAACATGAAAATTCATTCATATCTGAAAAAGAATAATAGTGTTGAAAAAAATGAGTATCTTAAGATCCAACATTAAAGGTTTGAACTCAACCTATGAGTCAACTTGAATATAACCGAGTTCATGAACAACTTTTATTTAATTGAATGAAACAAAATTTACCTTCAAACTTTCTGCAGTACAATCAGAAACTTGCCATCCATGATCTCCATTAGAGTATGCCCATGATCCTTTAGAAATGTGTCTAAACATTCTTTTAAAGTCTCCTGAAGGATTATCCCTAATCTTAAATTTTCAACCAATAATTGAACCATCAATTTCGAGCAATTTGGTGAAATTAATCACAACTTTGTGATGTGCAGTGAAAAAGAAAATAGTTAAGAAACTATATATAATGTTTAGAGTTTTGAATTTAAGGTTCATAGAACCTGTGAGTTCTTCAAGAAATTGTGCCCCTTCATCAGAGTTAGTCCAATTTCATCATATAAATTGGTAGCAAGCAAAGCTTGGAGAAGGAGACTAGCATCCCAAATTTGACTTGCAATGCCCTTCATGGTGAAATATTGAAAAAAAAATGGAGAGCATAAACTAATTAGCTAAAATAGTAATGAACAATCCAAGTTAATAATTTAATGAAAGTTTAACTCATTCAACAATTTTAGTGTTTTATAATTAACAAACCTGAATCTTCATTCCATCTTCTGCAACCCACAAAAAGTCAGCAATCCTAGCAAGATGTTTCTTAAAATAAATTCCATTTGGATCTTCAACCCAACAAGCAAGCATACATAGATTCTGCCCAATGTATTAGCAAGCATTATATGTTGACAAATATTATTCAAAATTATTTATACTTTAATTGTATTACCTTTTCCACACATGCAATGGTAATATAGCGACTGCTTTCATCTTCATAGTGAATGAGATCCATTGCTACTTTAAGCGCTTTTTTTCTCAATTTATTAAAGGGCCAACGATTAAGGAGAGGCTCTGAAAATAGGTAGAGACTATCCCAAAGCAATATTTGAGGCAATGAATGAGGATAGTGGAGATCTTCCTGCATGCAATGAATAAAACATCCTTCTTTCACATTTTCTAGATATAAATAATGTATCAAACATATGTGATTATGATTACCTTTGCACATAAATGCCTCTTTTTACTCCAATCGATTTCATCATATGGTTCGGTGTGGAGTTCTTGTCTTAACTGTAAAATCAGAGGTGTGATTGGACCCACGAATTTTCTTCCGTACAAATATGACATTGGCAGATAAGCTAATCGGCAAAAAGAAAGCATCTTTGCTGCATTCCAATATCTTAATCGTTAATATATATACGTATACACACACATGTATGATGTACATATATAAACAAATCATTTAAATGGTTTGTTGCAAACCTGGATTAATAGGAAAATAAGAAGGAAAGAGCCAAAATTCTGGAGGCATTGGGTGACAGCCTGACCATTCATAAACACTCAATATCTACGTAAAAAAATTAATATATATTAATTGTTGGGTTTTTATACGCATGGCATATATAATATAAGTAGTAATTCTATTTAGTTCGTGATTTAATATGGTTAAAGCAAATTGAAGTTATATGTGTATATATTGATGTAACTAATTTACTATTCATCATGAGCCAATTAGAAATTAAGATTAAGTGCAAAAATTATATATTAAGATTATGATCTCAAATTAAACATATGTAAATTTTTTTAATATTTCATCTTTAAAAAAATTTATTTTCTCTAAAATACTTATTTATTTGTAAATTTGGAAAGCTTTAAGATTTTAACATAGCTTTAGGTATGTTTCAAAATTTAGGTTTTGTTCTTAATAATCTAATATGATAGATTCTAGTATATTAAGTCTTATATCACATGTTAATTTGTGAAGAATAAATTTTATGGTAAATAAAAGAAAAAAAACATACTGAAAGCCAAATCTTGCCCCAAGAAGGAATGGCAGTGACACCCCCACGACTGAGAATCCACTTTCGAGCTCTCTCGCAAGCATTATTAAGGCCACCATCATGTCCTACTCCCAGTAAACGCAAACAAATGTAGTTGAGAGCTGTGGAAAACATTGTACTGTGACCCCCTACGAATAATCCCCACCCTCCATCCTCGTTCTGCCATGAAAATCAAACTTCCTTTATTTATTATTATCATCCAACCATTTAATACATATATATAGCTAACCTTATATACATATATATTTAAATTTATTACCTGATGACAGTAAATAAAACGGAAAATTTCTTTGCGATGCTCTGCAGAAAATATAGTATTGAGATGTCCCGTGATATATAGAGACATGACAAAAGGAGGAAGATAAAACATGGGGCCAGAATTCTCAGCTGGCCAATGGCCATGTGCTGATTGTAGAGCTGAAAACAAGTGGACACTTCTCTTCACTGCTGCAGTTGTAACTTCATATGTCACTTCTTCACCATCCTCTATCTTTGGTTGGGGAATGGTTTGTTGCATCTTCTTCTCTCTTAGAAACTGCATTCATCAAACTTATAAATAATGATAAAGAAGTCTATTTAAATTTTTTTATTATAAACTGTTACATTAAGGAAAATGATGTACCCGTATTTGCCAGAGGAGATCAGAACTGGGCTGAACATTGTATCGATTGTTGTAGAAGTTAAGACGAGCTTCTTCAACCTCAGCTCGTTCTTCAGCTGTGCCTGCATTAGGATCGAACTCCCACGTTTGTCTTCCCAGAAAATTGTTGGTACTGTAAAGGTAGGGATCATTGCCACCTTCTCCTATCTTAAGCCTCCACATTTTCTTCCTTAATTTTTCATGAACAAAGTACTCATCTTATATAGGCTTTACACCACAACCACTAGTTGATATTATTAAATGAAAGATTAAAGATATGACTTTTCACCACAGCCGCCAGAATTAAATTTAAAATAAAATATAAGAAACCACAACACTAGTTGCAATTATTAAAGCAGGGATAAAATATAAGAGGGAGTTGTAATGGTTTTTGAAATTTGGAAAAGTTTGAGTAAAGATATTAGGTTTGAAAAATGATTTTGAGTAAAAAAAAATTAGATCTATTTAAAATGTGGTTTGAGCACAGGTTTAGACATTTAAGGTTCAAGCTAGGCTTGATCTCTTTTTTAAGTTTGTAATATTTTATATTATATTATTTTTATATATTATTTAATATATAACACATAACAATTAAATCTATATTAATATGTAATATTACTACAATAATCACCAAAAAAGTTTACTAAGAATTGAGGATAAAGTATGTTACTTCTAACACTTAGAAATTATTAAGGGAAAGAAAAAATTTAAATAGGAGGGGTAGAGGGTTGCCTGAAAATTGGAAGAATTTGAGTAGAGATAGTAGGTTTGAAAAATTGTTTTGGGCAAAAAATTAGGTCCATTTAAAATATGGTCTGAGCTCAAACTTAAACATTAAAGTTCCGAGCCTTGCTCGATCTCTTTTTTAAGTTTGTAATATTTTATATTATATTATTTTTATATACTATGCAATATATAACACATAAGAAATAAATCTATATTAATATATAATACTACTATAATCTAAACATTAAAAAATATTAAGATAATTATATATAAAATTTTAATAAATAAAAAATATTAAATTAAATTTTAATATTTTTAAAAAAATAATATTTGGGGACCCAAATGGGCTTGGGTTATCTATTTGTCAAATATGGGTCGATCTGGACAAAATTTTAGGCCCATATTTCGGTCGGGCTAGGCTTGTACAAGTATAAATTGTGTTAATATCATGCTTAGGCCCGACCTATTAACAACTCTAGGGGAAGACGTTTAAAGTCCAAAAAAACAAATAGCTAAGGACTTCTTGTCAAAATAATCATATTTTATATAGTAAAATCATAACTTGAAATTAAATTTTATTAAGAAAATATTATAATTGATAGAAACCATAAATAATAAAAGTACAAAGAAATAGCACATAATATAAATGATAAATAACACACTGCAAATGGATGCACAAATGGTATGTTTGCAAAATAATTTCAAAAGATGATAAAGACAAACTGGTGGTACTCACAACACTAGAAGCATTCAGAAACAAACCAAAAATGCAACACCATGATCAAACCATTGAAAATTGTATTCTAGCCCCACTATCATCAAACCAACCTAATAATGAACATCAGTCAACTAAGAAACAACTTCTAAGAGCCTCATGAAATTTACCACATTAATGATGCACAAAAAGCCAAGTCTAAAATAATTTAACCTCCTCATCATCATCTCCGAACCCAATTTTACAAAAACCATCACTATCCTTTATCATGATAAGGACTGTCGAAACCATCCTTTTTTGAAAAGGCGGGAATCGAACTTGGGTTTTGAAAATAAAAACGGGAGTCGCCACCGATCTTTTATTAGGTGCGATCGGGCCACCTGTAAAAATATTTTGGTCTACGAGTTTCGAGAAAATGGGCTCGGGAGTCGATTACGTGCGAGGAAGGATTAGCACCCTCGTCTCGCCCAAAATTGGTACCGAATTGATCAATTAATGTCCTTATGTCGAAAGTTGAAAATTGTGAAAATGGATTTTAAAAATATGATCCTTTAAAATATTTGAGTTTCCTCGAATTAAATATTAAGCTTTCATCGTCCCGAAGGAATAAAATGTCACATCCAAAACTTTAGGACACGATAATTTAAATCCTCAATCCAAGATGAATATTGCCTCGTTTAGAAAACCTTATTTCGAAATAACGGAATGTCACATCCAGTAAGTTAGGACACAACATATCGAATTCTCAAAAATTAGTTTTTATTTTTATTCAAAAAGTTTTTATTTTAAAAGATATTTCGTTATTTAGGTTAAACGAGAAAAATCGAGACCTAGTAAGTTAAGGCACGATTTTCTCGAATTTCTAAACACGAAATATTACTTTTATGAAAGAAATCAACTTTGTATGGAGTAAAATGTAGCACGAATTTGTAACAAAATACAGAAAATGGAATACAGCGCTAGCAAGCGTATAGAACACACACTAAACACAAATGATAATAATGAGACGAAGATGAAAATGAAACGAGTAAAAATCGATATGCTAAAAGGGATAATAATATTAAGACATAAAAGCTAAAAGGTGTTAGTCACGATAAAAATAAAAATAATAATAATAATAGTAGTAGTATAGGAATAATATAAAAATAGTAATATAAAATATGTACAATATAATAATAATAATAATAGTAGTAAACAAAATAATAATAATAAGATGGCAGTAATAATAATAGCAAAATATGTACGATAAATAATAATATAAATATAGTAATATTACTACTACTAATAATAATAAATATATACAGCATACTAACATAATAATATAATAACAATATAACAATAATGATAAGTATAATAATAGTTGTAAATAATAATAGTAATGAGTATAGTAATAATAATATAGTATTAAATAATTAATAGCAATTAAAATAAAAAATATTAAAATGGTAAAAATAAATGGTGTAAATTAAAAATGGACTAAATCGCATGAAAAATAGAAGTCTCGGGTCAAAATATGGATAAAAAAAACTGATCGCACAGACACGAAAAGGCAGAGGGGCTAAAAGTGCAATTAGCCCCTCCATAATAAAACACGCGGATCCTAGGCCGGAGCGGGTCGGATCGGGTCGGGTCCATTGAAACGACGCCGTTTTGGGGCTTATGGGAGCCGGCCAAAACGACGCTGTTTTGTGTCGCCTATATAAGCCCTATATATTTTTTTAAAATCATTCCACCCCTCATTTTCTCAAAAAAAAATCTTACTCTCCCTCTCTCACCCCTTTTTTCTTCTCTGCCGAAATGGGGGTGGGGCGATTTCCGACCCTTCACGCCGTCGTCGCCGGCCACCGCCCGCCCAAACAGGTAAGTTTTCTCCCTTTTTTATTATTGTTCTTTTATATATATATATATATATTTTAAAAATGGACTGATATAGATGATTTCGAAAATACATAAAAAAATAAAATAGAAAATAAACCTTCGGATCTTGTTCCGTACTCGCTTCGATTGCCTATTATGGATTGATACTGATTCTTGCTTCTCGATGTTTGCTATTGTTTGTATTTTTGGAAATATTTCGCGTAATTTTAATTAAATTCGAAAAAAAGACCCCTGTTACAGTTTGGTACTCGGTTTATATAACCGATTGTTGAAATAAAATACAATATGTTTTCTGTTTTTCCTTCCTATTGCTGCTGTGGTTTATTCCTTTTTTTTTTTGCAGGTATGGGCACTGACAGAGGCGTGCGAAGGTCGTCGTTGCGAGCACGTGGGCACGGTGTTGATGGCTGAGTGGGTTGCGGTAGTGGAGGTAGCATGCTGCGGTGCACATGGGCGTGGTAGCTGAGTGGGTTGCGGCGCCTAGGGTTCCTGGAACCCTAGGTTTTCCTGAAGTTTTTAGGTTTTGGGCTTATTGGGCTAGGCTTAATTATTGGGTTCGGGGTAATTGTAGCTTGGGTTATAATTGGACTGTTATTTATATGTTTTTTATTGGGTTTGTTAATGGGCTTGGTTCAATAGGCCCGGACAATTTTGGGCTTGTACAGCTGCCCCTCTTTGCACGTTGTCGTGTAACGAGAATAGAGCAAAGATAAAGAAGGCCCAAATTTGTCGGGACCCACTGGATTTTAACTTCTTAGTGCTCTTTTTCCTCTAGTAGTCTCGTTTTGACCCACCGCAACTGCTTCGATACAACTTCAGTGAGATGAGTTTTGTTCTGATCCACTCTACTGCAACTTCAATCCGTTCCGTATTGCCAAATTTACTATCTTCAATCTGCTTCCTGTAAAGCTCAGGAAGGCCAAATCCTCTGTCTTCAATCCGCTTCCTGCCAAGCTTAGGAGTGCCAAATCCTCTGTCTTCAATCTGCTTCCTGCAAAGCTCAGGAATGCCAGATCTTCTGTCTTCAACCTGCTTCCTGCAAAGCTCAGGAATGCCAGATCTGCTGTCTTTAATCTGCTTCCTGCGAAGCTCAGGAATGCCAGATCTTCTGTCTTCAATCTGCTTCCTGCAAAGCTCAGGAATGCCAGATCTTCTGTCTTCAACCTGCTTCCTGCAGAGCTCAGGAATGCCAGATTTGCTATCTCCGATCTGCTTCCTGCCAAGCTCAGGAATGCCAGATCTTCTGTCTTCAACCTGTTTCCTGCAAAGCTCAGGAATGCCAGATCTTCTATCTTCAACCTGCTTCCTGCAAGGCTCAGGAATGCCAGATCTGCTGTCTTTAACCTACTTCCTGCAAAGCTCAGGAATGCCAGATCTTCTGTCTTCAACCTGCTTCCTGCAAAGCTCAGGAATGCCAGATCTTCTGTCCTAAAGAGGACAGTATAGTATAATGGGTGCATGCTTATGCCTAATGATTAGGATGCCATGATCAAAGCGAGTCAAATGCTCCTATTTAGACATGTTATGATGCGAATGTGTTATGAGTTTTAAGGCGTTATTTCTTATTTATCCTTCAGGGTTTCGTCTTCGTCCATCTTGAAGCGTCATTTTCTTAAACACTTGGCCCTTATGGTAATTGTGAGCTGTAAATCGTATATCAAATCATCCCCCCTTTGGGAATCACAACCTTTTTTGTCTATCGTTCGATTCATAATCGGCCTGCAATACCATCCCCTAAATGACCCAAAGGTATATTTCAATCACAACTGCTGATCTTGCTCAAATAATTCAGTCCTGTCACGTGCTTGGGGGAATTTTAAACAACTGTCTTGCTTTGGTTCCCTGTTCTATTTAGAAATTTCCAAAGTAATGCGCAGAACTTCCTTGGTGAAATTATTAGCTCATTAATCAGTGTTTTAATGCAGCAAATTGATTTAAAAGAGTCAAATGAGTCATTAAGACTAAGGGAAACATATCTCTTTGAAAAGAGGAAAAGATCAAAGATAACAAAGGTAAGATGCCCTAGATATCATTAATTGCATTTTTACATACAAACTTTATGAAGACTATTTTGAGTTTTAGCATGTGTTTAAAAGGCTCAAAACACTTTGTTGGTGCCTCAACTTCGCTTCTCATCCCTTCGGGTGCAGCAGGATCTTTCGAGATTGAGGTATGCTTTCCGGGTTTTCGTCTTGGTTGCTCTATTCTGAGTTTTCGTCCTGGTTCCTCTATTCCGAGTTTTCGTCCTGGTTCCCTTTTTTTTTTCTTTTTTTTTTGACCTAAAGTGCCCTTCGCGGGTTTTCACCTTGGTCCTTTCAAGCGAAGTATTTCTTAACTGAATCTGAGTTCACGAGATTGGGTAAGATTTTTCCATCCATTTCAGCCAGAATCAATGCACCTCCAGAGAAAGCTTCTTTCACCACATATGGTCCCTCCCAGTTCGGCATCCATTTCCCCCTGAAATCCTTTTGCATGGGAAGGATCTTTTTCAGCACAAGATCTCCTTCTTTAAACTCCCTTGGGCGAATCTTTTTATCATAAGCTCGCATCATTCGTTTTTGGTACATCTGACCATGACGGATAGCCCTTAGCCTCTTTTCTTCGATTAAATTCAGTTGATCATATCGAGTCTGGACCCATTCAGCTTCATCCAGCTTTACTTTCGACAAAACCCGAAGAGAAGGTATTTCCACTTCAATAGGTAGGACTGCCTCCATCCCATAAACTAACGAGAAAGGTGTTGCCCCAGTAGAGGTTCTGACCGACGTTCGATAAGCGTAGAGTGCAAATGGTAATTTCTCATGCCAATCCTTATAAGTTTCGGTCATCTTCCCTATTATCTTCTTGATATTTTTATTGGCGGCCTCCACTGCACCATTCATTTTTGGGCGGTAGGGAGACGAGTTGTGGTGTTTGATACTGAATTGGCTGCAAACATTTGCTATGGTGCTGTTGTTCAGGTTCAACGCGTTGTCAGATATAATTCTCTCAGGCATTCCGTAACGACATATGATCTCCTTTTTTAAGAATTTGCTGACTGCCGATTTTGTGACATTGGCATACGAGGCAGCTTCTACCCACTTGGTGAAGTAATCAATGACTACGAAGATGAATCTGTGCCCGTTAGAAGCCTTCGGTGAAATTGGTCCAATAACATCCATGCCCCACATGGAAAAGGGCCATGGGGAAGTCATTACGTGTAAAGGTGACGGAGGCACATGAATTTTATCACCATAAATCTGACATTTATGACACCTCTTAGCGTAGTTGATGCAATCTCCTTCCATGGTGGACCAATAATACCCAAACCTCATGATCTGCCTGGCCATTGAAAAACCATTGGCATGTGTTCCACAAACGCCTTCATGAACTTCTTCTAGAATTTTCCTGGCCTCTATAGCATCGACGCATCTTAGTAACACCTGATCTTTTCTTCTTTTGTAGAGGATATCCCCATCTAAGACATAGTCAGAGGCTAATCTCCTGAGCGTCCTTTTCTCATTCTCCGTCGCCTGCTCTGAGTATTCGCGGTTTTTTATATATTGCAACACATGTTGATACCAGGGGTGATCATCTCTTTCCTCATCCTCGAGATTACAACAGTAAGCTGGGACTTCGAGAATACTCATCTGGATGGGTCTCATTTCTTCTGGCCTGTTTACTTTGATCATAGAAGCCAGAGTTGCTAAGGCATCTGCCATTTGGTTTTCATCACGTGGGAGATAATTAAAGGTGATGTCATCAAATTCCTCAATCAATCCCAAAACTACCTTTCGGTATTCGATTAGTTTAGGATCTCGGGTCTCCCATTCACCTTTGAGTTGATAAATCACTAGTGCAGAATCTCCATATACTTCTAACACCCTGATCTTCTGCTCTATGGCTGCTCGAATTCCCATGATACAAGCTTCATATTCTGCCATGTTATTTGTACAGTCAAAATCCAATCTGCATGTGAAGGGATGATGATCGCCACTAGGAGACACCAAGATTGCCCCAATTCCATTTCCCACAGCATTAGACGCTCCATCAAAGTTCAACTTCCATGGTATTTCTTCAGCATTTGCCACGTACATCAGCTCTTCATTGGGGAATTCAAAACTCAAAGGTTCGTAATCTTCTGAGGCTCTGCTAGCCAGGAATTCCGCTATGGCACTCCCTTTTATGGCCTTTTGATTCACGTAGACTATGTCAAATTCAGATAGCAAAATCTGCCACCTTGCCATCCTCCCGTTCAGAGCAGTCGACTCCATCATATATTTCAACGGGTCAAGCTTCGAAATTAGCCAGGTCGTGTGGTATAACATATACTGCCTTAGCCTTCGGGTTGCCCAGATCAAGGCGCAACATAGTTTTTCGATCGACGAATATCTCATTTCACACTCGGTGAACTTTTTGCTGAGATAGTATATTGCCTTTTCTTTCCTCCCTGACTCATCATGTTGACCAAGTACACATCCCATGGAGTTATCGAACACCGATAGATACAGTATTAATGGTCTATCTGGATTCGGTGGAGATAGTACTGGGGCAGTCGACAGATATTGTTTGACCTTGTCAAAAGCTCTCTGGCATTCTTCGTCCCATACCCCTTGGTTGTGTTTCTTGAGAAGACGGAATATAGGATCGCATTTTTCGGTTAACTGTGAAATGAACCGAGCAATGTAATTTAGTCTTCCAAGAAAGCCCCGAACTTCTTTTTGAGTACGTGGTGGAGGCAAATCTTGTATGGCTTTGACCTTGTCCGAGTTAACTTCAATCCCTTTCTCGCTGACCACGAAACCCAGTAGTTTCCCCGACCTAGCTCCAAAAGTACACTTGGTTGGGTTGAGCTTTAATTGGAACTTCCTTAATCTTAGGAACAATTTCTTCAAAACTTCGACGTGTTCCTTTTCCGTTCGAGATTTGGCGATCATATCGTCAACGTACACTTCAATCTCCTTGTGCATCATGTCGTGGAACAAGGTCACCATGGCCCTTTGGTATGTTGCCCCTGCATTCTTCAGCCCGAATGGCATTACTTTATAACAGAAAGTGCCCCATAGGGTTATGAAAGTGGTCTTCGCCATGTCCTCAGGGTGCATCTTGATCTGATTATATCCGGAGAATCCATCCATAAAAGAAAACCACGAGTACCCCGCCGTGTTATCCACCAACGTGTCAATATAGGGCAAGGGGAAATTGTCTTTTGGGCTGGCTTTATTTAGGTCTCTATAATCTACACACATCCGAACCTTTCCATCCTTTTTTGGGACAGGAACGATATTGGCCACCCACTCTGAGTATTTGATCACCTGTAGAAAACCAGCATCAAACTGTTTCTTTACTTCCTCTTTTATCTTCAATACCACGTCAGGCCTCATCCTCCGTAGCTTTTGCTGTACTGGCTTACATTCTTCCTTTATGGGTAGGCGATGCACTACAATATCAGTACTCAGACCCGGCATGTCTTGATATGACCACGCAAAGACATCTTTGAATTCCTGTAGTAATTCTACCAGATTTTGTTTCGTTTCCTCGGTTATGCGTGCTCCGATTCTCACCATCTTTCCTTCTTCTAAGGATATATTCTCCACTTCCTCGTCATGGGGTAGGATTTGTTTCTCTTCCTGCTGTACCATTCTCAACAGATCCGGGGATAAGTCACCATCTTCGTCACCTTCAAAATCTTGAGATCCTTCTAAACACATGTCCTGCTCAAAATGAGCCTCTAGGTCTGTAGTGTCGTTGCTTACATCGTTGATATCTAGGAACCTGTGATGGGTGCCAAAATGTATGAAGAATGAATTTGCGGACAATTATTCATGCCATGAATGAGCAAAAGGAAAAATAAAAAGAAATTTGCTAGAGGAAAACACGGAATCAAAATGCATTTCATTCAAATAAAAATTTCTAAACATTAGCCTGTTTCACAAAAGAGATTTTATTGTTCTTAGGCTTAAAACAACAAACGCGTTCTCGAATATTACTCTGTGGGATTTCTAAAAACTACAGGCAATTCCTCCGCAGTCCAATTGTTCAAAACATTCCCAAGCTCATAAGGACGAATGTCCGCCAGGTTCCTTTGTCCAGTTTTTCCTTCGTCTATGGCATTGATGTGAGGACCTTCATTCAACAACTCTCTCTCGGGGTGAATTATTCCTCCAGATACGAAGGTTTGGGATATATAAGGGAACGTCATTGGTTCCCACATGACTTCTTCCCCATTCAGTCGTGCTCTTCTTCTCTCCCGTTTCTTCTCCATTTCTCTTCTCATCTCGCTGGCATTTGGCTTAAAACCCAGGCCAAAACAGTCTCTCTTTTCTTTCAATGATGGCGCTTGAGCTTCACCCTGGAGACATCTTCCTAGCCCTTTCCCTGGCAAGGCCCCCTTACTGATCATCACTTGTAGGCTCATCTTCGTGGTATTGGATATCTTGGGTATTGGAATTTTAGCCCCCTCACGAATAAATGTCGCATTGACGAATTCCAAAGATCGAAAAGAGCATTCAACGGCCTCCTCATTCGCCTCCACATATGGTGCGTCATTGGTAACTGTTGCTATGATGTCTTCTTCCGCGTTAATGGTGACCAATCGACCATCTGCCACCAACTTTAGTTTTTGATGGAGGGATGAGGGTACTGCCCATGCTGAATGAATCCAGGGTCTTCCCAATAAGCAGCTGTACGAGGGTTTGATATCCATCACCAGAAAATCAACTTCATATATATTTGGCCCAATTTGTAACGGCATGTCTATCTTTCCTATCACCCTTCTCTCGGTGCCATCAAATGCCCTCACTATGTTCTGGCACGATTTCATGTGAGAACTATCTATTGGCAACCTTTTCAAAGTCGATAATGGGAGGACATTCAAGGCCGACCCGTTGTCAATTAACACACTCGGTAGGATAGATCCCCTACAACGAGTGGTTATATGCAAGGCCTTGGTTGATCCCATGCCCCCAGATGGAATTTCATCATCGCTGAAGAAAATGAAGTTATCAGCACTTATGTTGCCAACTAATCGGTCAAGTTTATTGACTGATATATCTTTGGTAACATAAGTTTCGTTCAGTACTTTCATCAACGCCTCGCGATGTGCTTTCGAGCTCAATAGTAAAGCTAGAACCGAGATACGGGCCGGTTGCTTATGTAGTTGCTCCACTACGCTGTACTCACTATGTTTTAAGAATTTCAAAACTTCTTTGGCCTCCTCCTCTCTTACGGGTACATTGACAAGGGTGCTAGGTTCTTCCTCTGGTCCGACTGTCATAGCCTTTAATTTTGCCGTATTTATTCTGACGCTTGTTGGGTCATAACGTCTTCCGCTTCGTGTGTGGAACCCTTCCTTTTGGTTTTCATTTACAGTGCTGGTTGAACCTTCTGCCCCGGGTGTTGTCACGTTACAATTATAGCTCCACTGTACCTTCTTGTCATCCTTGTAAGGGAAGGATGCTGGTTTATTGATTATAATCTTAGGCGCCGTTTGAGCTCCGCTTTCTGGGTTTCTTGGGCGGGAAATAATGATCTTTGGAAACTTAGCCTTTTGACGGGTCAATTCCCCTTCTGTTGCATGTATGTCCCCTCCCTCCGAGCTTTCTTCATAGAATTCTAACTCTTTATTGTTCATGAAGCCTTGCACCAATAGTTTAAATTCCGTGCAGTCCTGGATCTTATGCCCTTCAGCTTCGTGGAACGCGCAGCAATTCCCAGATTTTTCGCCTTTTCCTTTGAGGCTTGTCTTTATCAGCCCCCTTTTTATCATTTCCCTCCATACGATTATCAGTGGGGTCTTCACATCAGAGATATCCTCCTTGGTCTTTCTTGCTCCATCCTTTCCGATCGCGTTTACCGCTCTGTCCCCATGATTGGGTAATGGGTTCCCCGAACCAGGCAGGTCATCGAGCTCTATAATCCACATCTTGATGAATTTTTCTACTACCTTTTTGAAGGCAGTGCAATTCTCTATCGAGTGGCTTGCTACTCCTGCATGGTACTCGCATTCAGCATTCGGGTCATACCATTTGGGGTACGGGGATTGTAATGGCTTTAGATAATACAGGGCTACAATGTGTGCGTCAAACAGGCGTCGATACATCTCCCTGTATGTTATCGGGATTGGCGTAAACTGGGGCCTCTCGAAATTTGGTCTTGGGCCTGGCTCTTGCCCTGTCGTCCCTTGCTGCTTAACAACCATGACTTTTGGTGAATTAACGGTAACTGCTTTTGAGTATCCTTGATTGTACGTACTCATGTTGTTCACTTCATTATCCTTTTTTCTAGGGACGGATCTCCTAGTAGCCTCACCTGCTTCGATCCTTCCACCTCTTATGGCGTTTTCAATCATCTCCCCCGCCAGGACTATATCTGTGAAGCTTTGAGTTGTGCTCCCCACCATGTGGGTGATAAACGGGGCCCTCAAAGTACTGATAAATAGCTTAACGGTTTCTTTCTCTGAGAGGGGTGGTTGGACTTGTGTAGCTACTTCTCTCCATCTTTGGGCATACTGCCTGAAGTCCTCATTTGGCTTCTTTTCTATGTTTTGCAATGTTATTCTATCTGGCGCTATGTCCGTCACGTGACCATATTGCTTCGTAAAAGCTTGTGCCAAATCTTCCCATGAATTAACTTGAGCGCGGGTTAGCTGGTTGTACCATTTGGCCACCGATCCGACTAGACTGTCTTGAAAGCAGTGAATCAACAGTTGATCATTCTCAGCGTATCCTGCCATCTTTCGACAGAACATCGTTATGTGAGCTTCTGGGTAACTGGTCCCATTATATTTTTCGAACTCCGACGTCTTGAACTTTGGCGGGAGTATTAAACCCGGGACTAAACTCAACTCTTTTACCTTAACACCAGGGCGATGGCTGGCGTTTTTCAAAGCCTTGACTTCCTCCTCCAACCATTTACAACGATCCTCTAACTGTCTTGAGGATTCGGCTCTTGTCTCTTCCTTCTCTATCATATCGAAATCAGGGACAACCAAGTTAGCCGAGTTATCACCTAGGTTGGATCCGGA
The DNA here is from genome assembly GCA_005393395.2 of Gossypium australe. Classification (NCBI taxonomy): domain Eukaryota; kingdom Viridiplantae; phylum Streptophyta; class Magnoliopsida; order Malvales; family Malvaceae; genus Gossypium; species Gossypium australe. The sequence goes on along the minus strand of CM016619.1, from coordinate 3,991,034 downwards.
ACCTGCTTGGAAATTCGCGGGTGGTCTGATATTATCTTGACCTTGTTGGGGCTTAATCGTGACAGGTGGCCTCGGAAGATATCCTTCCGGCTGTATAGGTGCGTGTGGTGGGGTAAAACCCGAAGGAGTGCCTTCGTTTTCTTCCCCGGTAATAGCCATAGGGCCTTTTCCTTTCTCCACAAGTCCGTTCAATAGTTGGGTCATTTGGGTCATTTGAGCCATCAAGTTTTTCTCGGACTCCATCATCTTGTTCGTCATGTCCTACTTGATCTGGGCCAACTGTTCTTGTGTTTGTACCATTTCTTTTTGGAGTTGCTCATATCTTTGATCCATTTTCCTAGACTTAGCTCGCGTGCCGTATGGGTGTTCAGCTTCCAGGTTTCACTTTCCTCTTTATTGTCTGATAGGTTTAGCCAATTAGGTTCTTTTTATAAACTTAAATGCATGTAATGTGATGTGATGCAAATGCATGAATGCAAGAAGAAGGCATCGATTCTGATCAACTTCATTTTAGAAGACTTTATTAGAAGGCAAGATCCTTTACATAAAATGGATTACAAATATGCTTTGGCCCTTAAGCCCAAAGTTTTGATTTTTCTAAGTAAAGAAGTCAGCTCTTGGTTACGATCTGCCTGTAGCCCGTATTTCATGCTTACAATCTCAGCTTGAGACGCCAGGGCCTGCAGGTGATCAGCCACTTCCCGAATCTGAACTATCGCTTCGCCCATGAGGTAGTCTCGATCTCTAACTTGCCTGTGGGAATGGTGGAGTTCCTCCTTCCATTGCCCTTCTCTTGCTTCTAAAAGTTCAATTCGGAGCTCGCAGCCATGTAATGTTGTCTCTTATCCTTCAATCTTTCCCTTCATTTCTTCGATTTTGTTTAGGCCCAACTTCAGTTCGTTTTCCGAATCGCGACTTTGGTAATGATGTAGGGTCCGTCCGAGTTCAGCCACCTTAGCTTTTAACCCTTTCTTTTCTTTGTGGCTTTCTGCCCTATCCTTTCTCAGAATCTTATTTTGTGTTTGCATTTCCTGGAACTTTTTCTCCCAACTGCTAGCTTTGGCTTTTTCCTCTTGGATCTCGCGTCGCCATTGCTCCGGAGTTTTTCCTAATCCAGCGTTTCTTATTGTCAAACGCATCTTCTTATATTCCATCTTCAGATCATCTCGGTCTTCCTCTATTTTCTCTTTCTCTTTTCTTAACCTCTCAGCTTCCGACTTTTGTCCATCTACGTCTAACTTGAGGAGCATCTTCTCTTCTTCTAGCCTCTCTATTTTTCTTTCAAGTTCCGCACTTATCTTTTCAAAATCTCGTTTCACCATCTCTAGTTCTAATGGGACTACTCGCAAATATTCCTCTCTTGACCGAGCACCCTCGGGATTTGGTTCAGGGATGCTGTCATTGATCCTCCTAGTCCTCCATTCTCTATACTCTGAGGTCATCATCGGGCCTATGGATAGTCTCTTCATTCTATAAATCTAATTCCAGGCACTAGAGATCTCTTTAACCTTTTTCTTATAGCTCCCCTCTTCGTATGAGAACTCACATTGAGCCAACCCATATGTCGTTGGCATGAACTGTCTTGAATTGTATTGTCTCAGGACCAGCAGAGGGGCATATGCAGTGGCACCCCAAATTCCCAGTAGGGGAACCCAGTCGAAGCTTCCACAACGATAAAGGATTTGGTCGGTAATCAACCACGGAACTTTCCACCCGATGTCATCTTCTTGAAGGTTTTGGAAGAGCGCGATCCAATTTTCTTCGGACACATCCTCTCTTCTAGGTGTAGCTGCTATTTCTTCTAGCGGGGAGTAATTCTCTGTTATAAATCGATAGGACACTTTCTCCACTTTCCAGAAGTGACTATGGAACCAAGCCAATAATAGCTGCGCGCATCCAATAAACCTGCCTTCACCCATTCTCCTACATGCATTCAAGGACCTGAACGTTTCGGCTAAGATGGCAGGAACAGGTGTGACCCCTTTGTCTAATCGGCTGAATAGATCAATAACTGCTTCGTCGATGTGCCTCAAAGCTTTTGGGAAGATTATCAGACCGTAAACACACAGGGCAAAGACGTCAATCCTTTTCTTTGCATCGGGATGCGCCAAGATCAAGTCTCTCAAACATATCCAGGGTATGCATTTACCTCCGCCTTTCTTTTGCATTCTAGCTGAGACCCATTGTTCGCTCATTCCGGTGATGTTCATCAATTTCTTCACGAAGGTTGGGCCGTTAACTGCTTTGGCATCGGCTTTGTCAATTTGAATTCTTGGGCAACGCAACAAGGTCGTATATTCTTCTACTGTGGGAACTAGATCCACCTTCCCAAAGGAGAAACAACTATAAGCAGCATTCCAAAACTGGGTCATTGCTCGGAATAGGTGCTTATCTATTTTGACGTCAAGCAGGTAAGGCAGGTCACCGTAAGTACCATAGAACAGCTGCTTTGTCTCGTTATGCCACTGTGTCCAAATTTCTTTCAACTCTTGGAGCTCGTTCTGTGTGACACTGATATTGGTGAAATCCCGTAGTTCCGACACATACCCCTCGACTAAGCTATCCCCTTTTTCTATTTGGCATTGCTCTGACCACGTGCGGACGGCCGCATTGTCTTCCACTTTATCAAGGAATTTGCTTTCCATAACCAGCTTTCTAACTCAGAAACTGACCGTGAATCGATGCCTCCTAAAATATGAAATGATATGCACAAAGAGAATAAAACACCAAAAGTTAGTACCATGGGATACAAAACGAGTGACATAAACAAACACCTACATGGGTAACTACTAAGGTTTGACATAGTTTAGCTCGGGGTGAGTTCTTAGGCTCTTTACATGTGGTTGAGTTCTAAAGCTCGAGGTACCCGAATCAGCAGATTCCTCGATCCTCACCCATTATAGGCTCATATAGACCGAGTTCGATTCAGGGGAATACATTTCCCTATGGCCATGCAGAAGTGAAAACTTCACGAAGACATAGGTACGGATGTATCCCGAAAGCGGTCCACTAGCCCATGCGGAGGTGAAAACCTCACGAAGGCATAGCTTCTCGCTCCCACTTAAGAGTGTGACCAGAATGGTCATGCAAATATGAATGCAGAAATATCAATATTATTGCAATCCTAGCGCCCACAAAGTTGAAAATAAAGATCGAACAGTTTTTATTGATTTTAAACACTCAAACGAATTGGAATAAAAGGCCCTCTCATCTCGAAGTATCGAGATGCCATATCCAGTAAGTTAGGACACAGCAAGCCGAATTCTCGAGAGTAAGATAGGACACGATTCGGATCATTGTTATTTTGAAAATTCTTACCTCGAAGTGTCGAGATGTCACACCCAGTAAGTTAGGGCACAACACTTTGTACTCTCGAGGATAAGTTTTTTTTACATTAAATTGAGAGAGGAATGATTTTTGAAAATGATTTTCCAAATTTTGACAAAAGGACAAAAAGTAATCAATTTTATGGCCTGACTCTCTTATTTCGTCCCCAGTGGAGTCTCCAAGCTGTCGAAACCATCCTTTTTTGAAAAGGCGGGAATCGAACTTGGGTTTTGAAAATAAAAATGGGAGTCGCCACCGATCTTTTATTAGGTGCGATCGGGCCACCTGTAAAAATATTTTGGTCTACGAGTTTCGAGAAAATGGGGTCGGGAGTCGGTTACGTGCGAGGAAGGATTAGCACCCTCGTCACGCCCAAAATTGGTACCGAATTGATCAATTAATGTCCTTATGTCGAAAGTTGAAAATTGTGAAAATGGATTTTAAAAATATGATCCTTTAAAATATTTCAGTTTCCTCGAATTAAATATTAAGCTTTCATCGTCCCGAAGGAATAAAATGTCACATCCAAAACTTTAGGACAAGATAATTTAAATCCTCGAATCCAAGATGAATATTGCCTCGTTTAGAAAACCTTATTTCGAAATAACGGAATGTCACATCCAGTAAGTTGGGACACAACATATCGAATTCTCGAAAATAAGTTTTTATTTTTATTCAAAAAGTTTTTATTTTAAAAGATATTTCGTTATTTAGGTTAAACGAGAAAAATCGAGATCTAGTAAGTTAAGGCACGGTTTTCTCGAATTTCTAAACACGAAATATTACTTTTATGAAAGAAATCAACTTTGTATGGAGTAAAATGTAGCACGAATTTGTAACAAAATACAGAAAATGGAATACAACGCTAGCAAGCGTATAGAACACACACTAAACACAAATGATAATAATGAGACGAAGATGAAAATGAAACGAGTAAAAATCGATATGCTAAAAGGGATAATAATATTAAGACATAAAAGCTAAAAGGTGTTAGTCACGATAAAAATAAAAATAAAAATAAAAAAAAAAAATAATAATAATAATAGTAGTAAACAAAATAATAATAAGATGACAGTAATAATAATAGCAAAATATGTACGATAAACAATAATATAAATATAGTAATATTACTACTACTAATAATAATAAATATATACAGCATACTAACATAATAATATAATAACAATATAACAATAATGATAAGTATAATAATAGTTGTAAATAATAATAGTAATGAGTATAGTAATAATAATATAGTATTAAATAATTAATAGCAATTAAAATAAAAAATATTAAAATGGTAAAAATAAATGGTGTAAATTAAAAATGGACTAAATCGCATGAAAAAATAGAAGTCTCGGGTCAAAATATGGATAAAAAAAAACTGATCGCACAGACACGAAAAGGCAGAGGGGCTAAAAGTGCAATTAGCCCCTCCATAATAAAACACGCGGATCCTAGGCCGGAGCGGGTCGGATCGGGTCGGGTCCATTGAAACGACGCCGTTTTGGGGCTTATGGGAGCCGGCCAAAACGACGCCGTTTTGTGTCGCCTATATAAGCCCTATATATTTTTTTAAAATCATTCCACCCCTCATTTTCTCAAAAAAAAAATCTTACTCTCCCTCTCTCACCCCCTTTTTTCTTCTCTGCCGAAATAGGGGTGGGGCGATTTCCGACCCTTCACGCCGTCGTCGCCGGCCACCGCCCGCCCAAACAGGTAAGTTTTCTCCCTTTTTTATTATTGTTCTTTTATATATATATATATATATATATATATATATTAAAAATGGACTGATATAGATGATTTCGAAAATACATAAAAAAATAAAATAGAAAATAAACCTTCGGATCTTGTTTCGTGCTCGCTTCGATTGCCTATTATGGATTGATACTGATTCTTGCTTCTCGATGTTTGCTATTGTTTGTATTTTTGGAAATATTTCACGTAATTTTAATTAAATCCGAAAAAAGACCCCTGTTACAGTTTGGTACTCGGTTTATATAACCGATTTTTGAAATAAAATACAATATGTTTTCTGTTTTTCCTTCCTATTGCTGCTGTGGTTTATTCCTTTTTTTTTTTGCAGGTATGGGCACTGACAGAGGCGTGCGAAGGTCGTCGTTGCGAGCACGTGGGCACGGTGTTGATGGCTGAGTGGGTTGCGGTAGTGGAGGTAGCATGCTGCGGTGCACATGGGCGTGGTAGCTAAGTGGGTTGCGGCGCCTAGGGTTCCTGGAACCCTAGGTTTTCCTGAAGTTTTTAGGTTTTGGGCTTATTGGGCTAGGCTTAATTATTGGGTTCGGGGTAATTGTAGCTTGGGTTGTAATTGGACTGTTATTTATATGTTTTTTTTGGGTTTGTTAATGGGCTTGGTTCAATAGGCCCGGACAATTTTGGGCTTGTACAAGGACTTCTGAGAATTGTTCTCAATATATATGGCGCTACCCTTACATTGGAAAATATCATATATAAGCCATAACATGATTAGAAAGTATAAACTAAAACTAAAACCACTATAGGTTTTAGAGAAACATGATGTTTTTCCTTTTTTAGTTTGAGGTCCCTAGAGTATAATTATAAATTTTTATTTAGATTTTATCGGGAAAGTAGTGAGATATGAAAATATTGGATAGGGTTGTTACATACTTAAATGTCTTTTTCACTAATTTCAAATTTTGTTTTGATAATGTCTATGTTTTCATAATCAAATTATCAAAAAAATTTCCAATGTAGTCAAAACTTATGCATGCAAAATTCCCCGTTAAAAATATCCTATACCACAGTCCATACTTAAATAAAAATTACAGTCCCAAATAAAATTGCTAAAATAAATAAAGTAAAAACTTTATTGCCACTAAGTCCGAAATGAGACCTCTGCATGCTGAATCCTAGCCTAATCTTGAGGTTATCTGTGTAAACTAGGGGGTGAGCTTAAAAAGCCCAATGTGAGTCTAAACAGTATAAGCATTTAACCAATCAAATATACATACAATTATAAAATAGTTCAATCAATTTGTCAGGACACAACTACATATGAATATGGCATGCTAAATGATTCAATGCAATAATCCTACTCATTCATCCGCTACACACCATGAGTTCCCCAAAACTCGTCATCCAAATTCCAAACAGTAAGGGCTTAAGCCCGTTGTTGTTATAACCACCAATAACAATGTGCAGATAAAACTGCAAGTAAAAATGCGATAAATCGCCCAATCTCCTCAAATCTCAGTTGGAGTGCACTAACAATAGTATTAAGGATTTTAAATGTCGTCGGATCTCCACAGAACTCCTCTATCAACCACAAATATCGACCCCATGCAGATGTGTTATGACATACAATCGATAAGCAAGTCATGCTTTCAGTCACCATTGTCGAAACCTTTTTGGGAATCGACTTTTTTATTTTAAAAACAAAGATGGAGTCTCCATCAATCCTTTTTATTAGGTGTAATCAGATCACCTTGAAACTTAATCATTTTAATAAAAGGTTAAATATACTAAAACTATAATTTTCAGTCTAAAAAATCCAAGAAGTGGGTTCAGGATTCGGTTACGTATGAGGAAGGATTAGCACCCTCATAACGCCCAAAATTGGTACCTAGTTGATTACTTGATGTTTTAGTGTTGAAAATTAAAAATTCAAAGAGAATTTAAAATACGATCCCTCTTTGCATGATGTTATTTGATTAAAATATCACAAACTAAATTAACTTCTGGTGGAAAAGACTTTATTTTGAGTTAATCGAGAAGAAAAGATCATGCCCTGTAAGTTAGGGGCACGATGTCTCGAATCCTCGAAAACAAGAATAATCGCCATTTGACTATTACATAAATCCTAAGTGTTTTCATTTTAAACAGGATATTCGATTACTTCGATTCAAAGAGAAAATCATGCTCTGTAAGTTAGGAGCATGACCCTAGAATATTGCCTCGGTCTTAAATTATTTTTTTGTGCACTTATGCCAAAAAATGGATGAGTGTATGTAGCAACATTTACAAAGTACGATGATGGAAAAAATATGGTATTAACAAAATAACAACATAAATAATGAAATAAAATGATAATACTATAGTGAATACAATAATAAGAAATAATAATTACAATAATAAAAAATATTCAATTAATAATACTATATGATACTAATGATAATAATAGTGAAATAATATAAAAATGTATGATAATAATATAATTACATAAAATATTGATATTTGAGCAAATTTTAACAAAAATAATATTAATTAGCAATGATAATTACTTAATAGTATTAATAATATCAATAATTAAAAATAAAATACCAAAATAAAACAATCAGGAAATTCATGGGTGAAAATGCAAATAGCACAAATTATAAATGCTAGAAATAATAAAAAAAGGAAATAAAGGGGGCAAACTTTAATGAATAAAGGATTGAATTAAAATTTAAACAAAATTTAAAGCCTGGATTGCAAAAATAAAAATAAAGAATAGGGAAATAAATGAATAAATTTGAAAATATAATAAAATTAAAAGCCTAAATTATAAGGAAACATAATATAAAGGATTAAATTAAAATGGGATAAAAAAGTACAGGGACTCATAGGGAAATTATCCCATCCACATTTACAAGTGTCATTCCCTCAGTGGGTCAAGAGACTAAATTGTGCAAGAATAAAATAAAAGAGGTAAAAAATAAAAGGAAATAGTACGAAATTAAAAAGGGCCAAAAAAGCGGAAGGACCAAAATGGCAATTAGCCCCTCCATGCGAAAACACGCGAACCCTAGGGGGTTGGGTTGGATATTCGGGTCAGGCTTGAAACGTCGTCGTTTTGGCGTATGAAGCCAAACCCAAAACAACATCGTTTTGAGGGGTCTATATAAGTTAAAATGTTAAAAAAAAAAATCATTTTTATCAGTTTTAAAAAGAAAAACTATTCCCTTTCTTTTTTTTTCTCTCAAACCCCCTCTCCCCTTCGGGCCATAAGGCAGCCACAGCCACCAGTCATCGGCGCCGGCGACCACCTACTCCGATGGTCAGAAAATAAAAAAAAAAACCTTTTTTAAAATCCTTTTGAAGCCCTAGGGTTAGATCTAGGGATAAAACTGTAATGCCCTAAACTCGACTTAGAAGTTTAGACCGAATCCCTGAGGCTACATTGATCACTGAAGTGATTGTGAGAAAATTTTACGAAGGAAGTCATCCTAAATTCCATTAGCCAAAATATTTATTTCTTTACGAACCAAAAACATTTAATCCTTCAGATTTCAAACAAAAATATTACAGTTAAGTTTAGTTTATGCATAAAGTGAGATTACGAGAAAGATAAAAAATCGAACTTGTACCATAGTTTTTATAATCCTTACAATTCGAAACAGTATAATAAAATAGAAACTGAAAAGAAGAATTGTTATTTTATTTTTAACCATGACCGTCTAAGACCTCCGCATACCGAGTCCAACTTCAGAATTCAGAAAGGTACCTGAAAGGGGAAACACTAAGGGGGTGAGCTACACGAGCTCAGTGTGAGTTCAAAACGAATAACAATAGGTTTACAAAAATACATTTCAAAAGTGAAATAGGCTTACAGATATACATAGAACTAAAAAGTGAACTAGGAACCAACGTCCCAATAGAATGTAACAATCCAAACACATTATGTCTCACACACACTCCATCACAAGTGTTATTCGATCAGATAGTACACAGTTAAATAATCTTGCACCAAAACACTCAATCAGATGCTTATGATGTAGACAAGTAATAAAAGCCCACCCATTCAGCCAAAACACCCCTCCGTCCCTCGATCACACCCCAAAAGAGTTGTTTTAGCTCATCCAACCAAACACACCATATAGGACCTCGAAAGGCCCATCCAACCCTACACACCATGTATGTGGTCTATGTAACATCCTAAAATTATGGGCCTATGCATTTAGTGTAGGGATAGAATTAATTTGTTAATTTAAGTGATAGGGGTCTAAATTTGGGCTTAGAATTAGGCAAAGGCCCACATTAAATTATTTTAAGGTGGCATCATTAACAATTAAAAAGGAACAAGTTTTGGGTCGCAAGGAGCCCATTTTTTAGGCCAATTTCGGTACTTTAAATGAAGATAGGGTGACGCCACACACAAGGGATTTAGGGGCCCAAAAATGTAAGTTTAATGAAGCCCAAATCTTTTAATTTAAATGAGTTAAATTTCGGCATTGAGAATTAATGAGGTGGAAGACTACAAGGCTTAAAAATAGGAAGATATATATGGATTTTTAAGTGATAATATCATAGATAAAAAGGAGAAAAGTAGGAGCTTATCTTCAAAGGAAGTGTTGGTCGAAAATCCACCACCTAGAGGAGTGTAAAATTCGGCTACTGCATGGCATAGAGGGTGCCGAAATTCTCCTCTCTTTTAGCTTGAATTTTAAGGGCATTTTCGGTATTTAGCAGTAGGTGTCAAAAATCTCTCTTGGTGCCGAAATTCCCTAGCCTCTCCCTCTCTAAATTTATTTCTTCAATTTCTTCAAAAGCCGAAACTTTTCCCCACTTTCTTTTCCCTTGTGCCGATTTCTCTAAAAAGCCGAAGCATCCATCGCTTTTTCTTTTGTTCATCCTATTTGAGAAATTATTCTATACTTCCGGCATTTAAATCTTCCATTGGCATTGCCGAATCCTCTTTCTAGTGCTAGTCGAATCTCCTAAGCTAAGGTAAGAGTCGATTTTTGTTTAGTTCTCATAATCTATTCCCGGTTTTTGAAAAGCAAAAGCCGAAAGCTAATAGTTTAATGGTTTTCGGGATTTGAAGGAAGCTTGGTCGACTAGATCTAAAAGCCGAAAATCATTAGTCTTCAATTTCGGGATTTTAAGGTAAGAAGAGTTGTTTATTCAAATACATAAAATTGGGTAAAACACTAGCCATGGCCGAATATAGGAGAGGCCCTAGTTTCACATCCTTCCGGCTTTTTGAGCAAAGTTGTAGATTGGTTTAGCAAGGGTATCAACATTAATCAGGTGTGTAGATCTCTAACACACTACTAATAAACTTGTATGTATATCTACTTATGTATGTTATGGGCTTAAAAGCCGGAATGAGGCTGTATAGGCAGTCGAATGGAACCCTAAAAGGGTTAGGCAAGGATGCCAGGTACGTAAACATAGAACTCCCTATGTGTATCGAAAAATATAAATGACTGCATGATGTTTTCTTTATGTGTGTATGCATGGGATGGGATATTGATATGATGAAGGGGAAGTGCATGATAGGTCACGCAGTGATCGGTGGTAGAAAACCCACAAATATAAATGCTAGGTCACATTGTGATCGGTGGCTATGCCACGTTTGATGATTCCTACTTAATAGGAATAGGCAGTACGGCTGTCGTTTTGGTATGTAACGGATGGAGGGTTGATTGTAGAAATCCCCAAGGTGTGATGGTTGGTACGGGTTGGTGTGTAGAGGATGGAACCCTAGGATGGGTTGGGTTATTCATTCTTTATTGTTTATTATGTGATTATGATTGATGCCTTCTTGTATGGGCCAGGGCCCATAATGTGTTTGTGGGCTCAGGTCGATGTGTGTTTTGAGATTTATACACTGAGTCTTTGTGGCTCACGCTTCCCTTTTCTCTACTCTTCCAGATGAACAGTAGATTGTGGACATGGGAGCCGAGGTGGACTCGAGGGGCCATCAAGTTCTATTTCTACAAGTTATTTTCTTTTGAGATTTCTCTAAGTTTAATTTATTCCAATGTTATTTCGAGGATATTTATGTAATAAGGCCCCTAGTTTTCATTCAACTAAGTCGTTTTCAATGTTAAGCAACTTATGAATTTTTATGATAAGGTTTATTTATAATTAATAACACTTAATACAAGGTTTTATTTTTAAAATGCCGCTTATTTACTTAAATATTGTATAATTAACTCACGAATTTCAAATACCATGAAAGTAAAGGTTTTCAAAGTACAAGCCGTGACATGCCAGATCCGGTCGAAACGCATGGGCCGGGTTTGGGGTGTTACAGTCTAAGCCACTCAGATGATAATACGAAGCAAAGCTGACGCACATTTAATACAGTGTGATAATTCACAGTACGAATAAGTTGCAGCAAAACTACCAAATCAGATCAGAATCAGTCTCCCTTCTCTTTGCAACTAACCCAAAACTTTACTTTATGCAAATGTATGTATGCATACAATATCACAGAACAATGACACATTGACAGATAGTCAGACAGAATAGATATGCACATACACCCAGTTAACCAGGTTTAGAATTAGACATCCCACACACAACAGTCATAGATACGGAGACTTAACTACCCTCACTAAAGTCTAGCCAAGGGTCGGAATACGCAGACTCACTTTCATATCAAAACATACACAACCAAAGCAAGTGACTTAGAACCACACGCCTGTGTGCTCTGGCCGTATGGAAATGCCTAGGCCATGTGATAGGTCAAATGCCAGTGTGAAGAGGGGCACATGGCCGTGTGGCTAAGGCACAAACCCGTGTGAAGAGAGGCACACGGCCATGTGACTGAGGCAAACGCCCGTATGAACCAGAGACATGATCGTGGGAACAGACATTGTAATTCACTATCTATTTGTACTAAAATAGAGTATAGGGCTGACACGGCCGTGTGAGGGTCTCACACACCCGTGTGTCCACCAGACACGGCCGTGTGTCCAAAACATACACCCGTGTGGGATCCCTAAATCCCTAAATTAGCCACACGGCCGTGTGGCTAGGCCATATGACACCAAATCACTAATTCCCTAATTCCCAAACACACACGCCATTGTGCCTAGGGGACACGATCGTGTGAAAATCGACAAAAATTCCTAAATTGCCACATGGCCGTGTGGCACCAAATTTTTCCCAGAAACCTTAGTTCCTAATTCTACACAGATGTGTGAACCGGTACACGATCGTGTGGCCATAAAAACACCCACAATCAGCCTGAAAATCAAGTTTTCCAGTCACTAAAATGACCTTCAATCATGCCACTTCAAAAACCAACCATAATGCACTACATTTCAAAAAATTACAAACGACACGAACCTAACTTGCCCAATTACCGAACACACGAAAAGATTACTGAATTCCACAGCGAATCAATAATTTTGCAAATAAAATAAAAGAGTTTCAAATCCCACACCTGATTCGTGATTAGAGACATCCAAAACCGGACTCGACGACCAGGAAACCAAAAATTCCTTGAAAATCACACACCACCATTTTTAAAAAGAAAAGAAAAAAGAAAGAAAAAGAACAGCCAAAAGAAAAGGGAAGAGGAGAACGTGACTCCCAATAAAAATAAAAATAAAAATAATAAAATAAAATAAATAAATAATAAAAATAAGACTAATACTTATTTTTAAACATAAAACAAATTCACTATTTAACAATATAAAAATATATTACTCAAAACGCTCTCACAAGGAATCGAACCCAGAACCCAGAGACAAATTAACACACAGCAAACCACTAGACCAGGAGGCCCATTCTAACAATAAAACGCAAAAACAATACTCAATACACACTCTTCTCTGTGACCTTAACCACAAAACTAACTTTTAACCTCAAAATTTAGAGTGTTACAACTCACCCCTCCTTAAAAAAATTTTGTCCCCGAAATTTTTAACGTAACAGAACAGTGGTATAACACAAGCTACACCACTACGCTCCCACTGCGCACTCTAGCCCGAGCAGTACCATATCAAACTTAAGACCTCATACACACACGTAGAACACTTAACCACTGAAGCAGATACACATTTATCCTATCTCACACAATTACTATACTATAATCAAAACATCAAAACATTCACAACCATACCTGTCTCAAAATCGTCGAGGAAATGTATGGAAATGTATGGAAATGTATGGAAATGTATGGAAATGTATGGAAAAGTATGGAAATGTATGGAAATGTATGGAAATGCTTTGGAAATGTTAAGTTTAAAAGAGGAAAGTGAACATTTTTGGAAACTAGGGGATGTAAGGAAATGATGTGGAAATGATTCAAAAGAGGAAAGTAAACATTTCTGGAAACTTGGAAATGTAAGGAAATGTCAAGTTTAAAGAGGCAAACGAAAATTTTTGGAAACTTGGAAATGTAAAGAAATGTCAAGTTTTAAGGCTTAAAAAGAGAAAACTAAGGACAGGTAGCCTTAAGAAAAATAATAGGAGGAATTTGACACACAAGCAGGCTTGGAAAAGTGGCCCGGAAATGCCACTTAAGGCCCAGGTAAGTGACGCCACCTACATGAGCAAGTGGGCCTGAGTTCGAGTCACATGGGAAGCAAATATAAGAAATTTTATTTTGCTTCCAGAAGAAGTGAGGTGGGCGGCACATGGCTAAATTCTAGGAGCTTTTATTCTTTTATTTTTAAGAGATAAAGGGTGGATAAATAAGGGATAAATAATGGATTTATTTTAGATTATTTTCAATAGATAAATGATGGATAATTATTAGTATTATTTTTATTAAGAGATAAGAGATAAATATAGGATTAAGTTTTGTTGATAATTAAAGAGATAAAGCTATCAAAATAGAAGAGTGGTGGCCAAGTAAGGGACTCTAGCTAGTTGAAACACCCCAAACCCGGCCCACGAGCCTTGACCTAATCTGGTATGTTCCCCGGTAAAACCGTTTCACATTCTTTTGTTACTTAGGAAAACCTTGGTTTTTTTGAAAGAACTTTGTTTTTGGGTTGGGCTCGAGTAGAAAACAAGTTTATTTTATTAAAAATCTTTTACTTTAAGGTGACAAAACACTTAGAGTTTATTTTAAAAATAAATTTACTTAATATCTAATTGATAAAAATTCGTAAAATAATAAATAAAAGAAAAAGTAGTTCAACTATGGCCTTATTACATCAAAATAATTCCCAAAATTAAATTAAAGTACTTAATGAAATAAAAATCCAAATTATTTAAATTCCTTGCTGTGCATGGCAACCTTTTAGCTCCTGCCGACCCGGTCCATTACTGCTCATCACCTGAAAAATATTCCCCAACGGGGTGAGTCAAACAGACTCAATGTGTAACCAACACTAAAATTTAATAGCTTAGGCATACCTTATCATATCACATGCATATTCATATAACAGATAAAATAATGATGCAACCCGAACCCAAACCTAGATGCCATCCTCTACACACCCCCGAATCCAGCCTACCACACACCAGGGGATTAACAAATCACCCTCTCCTTTTCACTCCAAAGGCAATCAATGTCGTCCACGTGCAATTAAGCACAATAATCCACAACGTGACCTCAGTCAGCGCCAATCCACGATGTAGCTATAGCTAACACCAAATCCACGATGGGACACATAGTCACTCATCAATCACGATATGGCACATAGCCTATATCAACCACGATGAGGCACAGAGCTACTCATCAAGCCACGCGAACTTAATCACAAATAAATCCACAACGTGACCTTAGTCAACGTCAATCCACGATGTAGCTCAAGGCTAACATCAAACCACGTACTCGAAGTACACCCGTACCTTCTCTCATATCCCATCCCATGCACATGCACAAGTAATAATGGCATAATAATAAATGCATGCACATGTTATTAAGGCAGACAATCATATTTCCATAGGCATAGTTACATTCACATCGGCACTCTCACAATCAGATTTCGTGGTCTTAGGTCACCACATTCACTTCCCCTTTCTCATATAACCCATATGCCCCATATCATATTATGCATTAACATGCCAAAGTTCACGTTCTTATCATTATTCTCATGTTACATATAGCATATTTCATAATCCTAGTAGGAGTAGGAATCGTACCTGAGTACTTTGTACCATAACATGGTACCTTAGCCACATTCACATTCTTATTCATACTTATATTAAATATTGCCATAAATCGTATTAAAAGATAGTGTGGGGTACACACTTGATATTATCTCTTTCCTAAAATCCCGATAAGCTTGATCTAAAGCCTTAGATCTTAAATCTCTACATTTAATCAATCATTTAATACTTAGTAAAGAGCCATTCGGCCATAAAGCCAAATCCTAGTAGGATTAGTATACTTAAAACTTACCTTGTTGCCGATTTCAATACTAATCAAATCCCGAAACCTATGCTATGCTCCTCCTTGTATTCGGGCAAGCACTAAATCTCATCAGGGGTTAGTTTCGGCTTTTTAAACAACAAGAATTAGATCTAACTATCAAAATAGGCCTTGGCCGAATGCTATAGACACTTACCTTGTGGATTTTAAATCCCGAAATTCACCGAATAACTAGGGAACACGCAGCTTATGGTGTACCTTCCGGAAAAGAACTTCTCCTTCCTTGTAGTGACACTTAGTAAATCCCGAAAGATCTCTTCAAGGTTTCAGCAACAAGATATTAATGGGGTTAGTCCTAGATTTCGGCAAATCTTAAAAGAAAAAGGATGAAACCGAATGAGATCTTACCCTTACTTTAGATATCGACAGTTCCTTTGCTTGAAGTCTCAAACTATTCGGCTATGGCCTTGATCTTAGCAAGCTTTCGGCTTTTGGAATATTGAGAGGAGAAGAATGAAGAAGAAAAAAAATAGGGTTTGTAGAGAAAATTCGGCAGAGGTTATCAAGGAAGTAAATAATGCTGAATGGCATCTCTTTTCCTTTTATAGCCGAATTTACTAGCTAGAGTCCCTTACTTGGCCACCACTCTTCTATTTTGATAGCTTTATCTCTTTAATTATCAACAAAACTTAATCCAATATTTATATCTTATCTCTTAATAAAAATAATACTAATAATTATCCATCATTTATCTCTTGAAAATAATCTAAAATAAATCCATTATTTATCCCTTATTTATCCACCCTTTATCTCTTAAAAATAAAAGAATAAAAGCTCCTAGAATTTAGCCATGTGCCGTCCAACTCCCTGCTCCTTGTAACAAAATAAAATTCTTTTATTTGCTTCTCATGTGACTCGAACCCAGGCCCAATTGCACCTGCTTGTGGTGTCACTTACTGGGCTTTAAGTGGTGCCTCCTTGCCACTTTTCCAAGCCCGTTCTTGTGTCAAATTCCTTCTATTAATTTTCTTAAGGCCACCTTGCCTTAAAACTTATCATTTCTAAGACATTTCCTTACATTTCCAAGTTTCCAAAAACGTTCGTTTCCCTCCTTTAAACTTAACATTTCTTAAAGCATTTCCTTACATTTCCTTACATTGCCTTACATTTCCATACATTTCCATACATTTCCATACATTTCCTTACATTTCCTTACATTTCCTTACATTTCCATACATTTCCATACATTTCCATACATTTCCATACATTTCCTTACATTTCCTTACATTTCCATACATTTCCATACATCTTAGGGTTCCTAAAACTCCTCAGAACACATCCAACACACCCACTGAGCCCACTATCTCATGAATTACACACGAACGCATAACCCCTAATCTAGGATGTTACAGTTCTACCGTCCTTAAAAATAATTTCATCCTCGAAATTACTTATTAACAGACGTACAATCCTTCTCACCGCACTATGCTTACGCTGCGCACTCTGATCTTAATATAACCATCATACTTTCTAGGCACAATCTCTAAGTTCACGTCCCCGAGAACTCTTTTAACGCTGCGATTTAATCCAAGTAAAAAGTTTTATGAATTAGTCCTTGTTTCACTTATTACCCGCGAAGAAGTTTTATGAAAAGAAGTTCTAGAAGTGGTTCTTTCGATCACACAAAGTTTCAGTTCAAGTTCACTATTCTAATTCAGAGAATCACATTCACATTCATCCCTCTCAAAAGAGACATTCATTCACAACATTCACTTCACTACTTTGGGCATTTCTGATCATTCCCTAACCCAGGGGTAATTTCGTAATTTGCCCTACAGGGTATTTCGGTAATAATTCAGGGTCAATTCCAGAAATTTTAATAAATCAAGGCACTTTGAAATTTTCCAAAACTCAAGGGTATTTCGAAAATTTTCCCAAATCAGAACCATGGTAGAAATTTTGAAAATCAGGGTTATTTTGGTAATTTTGTCAATTAGAGGTAATTTCGTAAATTTTCCAAATCTAGGCATTTCAATATTTCACAAAATAAGGTTTTTGGTATTTTTGTAAAACAAGAATATCTTTGCAAAAGTCGAGGGTAGTATTGGAATTTTAGAAACCAAGGGCATTTTAGTAATTTTACAACCAGGGCATTTTAGTAATTTTGCAAATAGGAAATATTTCACAAGAATATCTTTTTCAAGTCAAAAGGGTAATTTTAGTGATTTTAAAACTAAGGTTTTTATAAAAATACAGCTAATCCCTTTCGGGTTTTAGTGATTGAGTTTAGCCCGTGAATAAGTCCTCTTGGTTAGGGTGAACCGTCACTACGCACCAGGTAGGATTCGAGTGGAGAGGAGGTGAGTCACGCGGACTGCTTAAATACCAAGCTCCCACCAAATACCAATCCTAGACATGCGCACAATGGTTGCCACACCCTAACTCGGCGACTTAGACACAGGTTTGTTTAATTAGACATTTAAGTTTTATGTAATTGTTGGGGTAGACTAGTCTTAGAGTTCAAGTACTTATCATGCTACTCTACGTTCCATTCCTTTTCTACCCTTCTACAATTCACAATATAAATCACCCAAAGGATAGGGGTACTTACCTGGTGGACTTCGGGTCGGAGACTTAGGTGCCATGCCAGAAAACCTGCTTATCTTCAAAAACTCATTTGGGCTCGATTTGAAAACGTTTTGGGCCTTAACCCCAGGCTAAGAGTTTAAAACTAGGCTCTGATACCAAACTGAAACACCCCTAAACCCGGCCCACGAGCCTTGACCGGATCTGGTATGTTCCCCGGTGAAAACCGTTTCAAATTTTTTTGTTACTTAGGAAAACCTGGGTTTTTTGAAAGAACGTTTGTTTTTGGGTTGGGCTCGAGTAGAAAACAAGTTTATTTTATTAAAAATCTTTTACTTTAAGGTGACAAAACACTTAGAGTTTATTTTAAAAATAAATTTACTTAATATCTAATTGATAAAAATTCGTAAAATAATAAATAAAAGAAAAATAAAGTAGTTCAACTATGGCCTTATTGCATCAAAATAATTCCCAAAATTAAATTAAAGTACTTAATGAAATAAAAATCCAAACTATTTAAATTCCTTGCTGTGCATGGCCACCTTTGAGCTCCTGCCGACCCGGTCCATTACTGCTCATCACCTGAAAAATATTCCCCAACGGGGTGAGTCAAATAGACTCAATGTGTAACCAACACTAAAATTTAATAGCTTAGGCATACCTTATCATATCACATGCATATTCATATAACAGATAAAATAATGATGCAACCCGAACCCAAACCTAGATGCCATCCTCTACACACCCCCGAATCTAGCCTACCACACACCAGGGGATTAACAAATCACCCTCTCCTTTTCACTCCAAAGGCAATCAATGCCGTCCACGTGCAATTAAGCACAATAATCCACAACGCGACCTCAGTCAGCGCCAATCCACGATGTAGCCGTAGCTAACACCAAATCCACGATGGGACACATAGTCACTCATCAACCACGATATGGCACATAGCCTATATCAACCACGATGAGGCACAGAGCTACTCATCAAGCCACACGAAATTAATTGCAAATAAATCCACAACGTGACCTCAGTCAACGTCAATCCACGATGTAGCTCAAGGCTAACATCAAACCACGTACTCGAAGTACACCCGTACCTTCTCTCATATCCCATCCCATGCACATGCACAAGTAATAATGGCATAATAATAATAAATGCATGCACATGTTATTAAGGCAGACAATCATATTTCCATAGGCATAGTTACATTCACATCGGCACTCTCACATTCAGATTTCGTGGTCTTAGGTCACCACATTCACTTCCCCTTTCTCATATAACCCATACGCCCCATATCATATTATGCATTAACATGCCAAAGTTCACGTTCTTATCATTATTCTCATGTTACATATAGCATATTTCATAATCCTAGTAGGAGTAGGAATCGTACCTGAGTACTTTGTACCATAACATGGTACCTTAGCCACATTCACATTCTTATTCATACTTATATTAAATATTGCCATAAATCGTATTAAAAGATAGTGTGGGGTACACACCTGATATTATCTCTTTCCTGAAATCCCGAAAAGCTTGATCTAAAGCCTTAGATCTTAAATCTCTACATTTAATCAATCATTTAATACTTAGTAAAGAGCCATTCGGCATAAAACCAAATCCTAGTAGGATTAGTATACTTAAAACTTACCTTGTTGCCGATTTCAATACTAATCAAATCCTGAAATCTATGCTATGCTCCTCCTTGTATTTGGCCAAGCACTAAATCTCATCAGGGGTTAGTTTCGGCTTTTTAAACAACAAGAATTAGATCTAACTATCAAAATAGGCCTTGGCCGAATGCTATAGACACTTACCTTGTGGATTTTAAATCCCAAAATTCACCGAATAACTAGGGAACACGCAACTTATGGTGTACCTTCGGGAAAAGAACTTCTCCTTCCTTGTAGTCGACACTTAGTAAATCCCGAAAGATCTCTTCAAGGTTTCAGCAACAAGATATTAATGGGGTTAGTCCTAGATTTCAGCAAATCTTAAAAGAAAAAGGATGAAACCGAATGAGATCTTACCCTTACTTTAGATATCGACAGTTCCTTTGCTTGAAGTCTCAAACTATATGGCTATGGCCTTGATCTTAGCAAGCTTTCGGCTTTTGGAATATTGAAAGGAGAAGAATGAAGAAGAAAAGAATAGGGTTTGTAGAGAAAATTCGGCAGAGGTTATCAAGGAAGAGTAAATAATACTGAATGGCATCTCTTTTCCTTTTATAGCCAAATTTACTAGCTAGAGTCCCTTACTTGGCCACCACTCTTCTATTTTGATAGCTTTATCTCTTTAATTATCAACAAAACTTAATCCAATATTTATATCTTATCTCTTAATAAAAATAATACTAATAATTATCCATCATTTATCTCTTGAAAATAATCTAAAATAAATCCATTATTTATCCCTTATTTATCCACCCTTTATCTCTTAAAAATAAAAGAATAAAAGCTCCTAGAATTTAGCCATGTGCCGTCCAACTCCCTGCTCCTTGTAGCAAAATAAAATTCTTTTATTTGCTTCTCATGTGACTCGAACCCAGGCCTAATTGCACCTGCTTGTGGCGTCACTTACTGGGCTTTAAGTGGTGCCTCCTTGCCACTTTTCCAAGCCTGTTCTTGTGTCAAATTCCTTCTATTAATTTTCTTAAGGCCACCTTGCCTTAAAACTTATCATTTCTAAGACATTTCCTTACATTTCCAAGTTTCCAAAAACGTTCGTTTCCCTCCTTTAAACTTAACATTTCTTAAAGCATTTCCTTACATTTCCTTACATTGCCTTACATTTCCATACATTTCCATACATTTCCATACATTTCCTTACATTTCCTTACATTTCCATACATTTCCTTACATTTCCATACATTTCCATACATTTCCATACATTTCCCTACATTTTCATACATTTTCTTACATTTCCTTACATTTCCATACATTTCCATACATTTCCATACATTTCCATACATTTCCATACATCTTAGGGTTCCTAAAACTCCTCAGAACACATCCAACACACCCACTGAGCCCACTATCTCATGAATTACACACGAATGCATAACCCCTAATCTAGGATGTTACACTAGTAAATTCGGCTATAAAAGGAAAATAGAGGCCACTCAGCATTATTTACTCTTCCTTGATAACCTCTGCTGAATTTTCTCTACAATCCCTATTCTTTTCTTCTTCATTCTTCTCCTCTCAATATTCCAAAAGCCGAAAGCTTGCTAAGATCAAGGCCATAGCCGAATAGTTTAAGACTTCAAGCAAAGGAACTGTCAATATCTAAAGTAAGGGTAAGATCTCATTCGGTTTCATCCTTTTTCTTTTAAGATTTGCCGAAATATAGGAATCTAACTCCTTTAGGATTCCATGGCCGAAACTTTGAAGGGCCTTTCGGGATTTGTTTAGGTCGACTACAAGGAGGAGAATTTCGGGATTTAAAGACTCAAGGTAAGTCATATGTACATTCGGCTTAGAATTATTTATCATGTTTAAGGATGAAATCGGATCTAACATGTGGTTTAGGAATTTCGACAGAAGTTATAACCAAGGGATAATTTTGGGATTTAAGATCCTTAAGGTAAGTTTTAAGTGTATAAATCCTACTAGGATTTGGATTTGTGGCCAAAAAGGTTTATTAATATGTTTAAATGATTGGCCGAATATAGGAGTTAACGGATCTAGGGCAGTAGATCGGTTTTTCGGGATTTCAAGGATTTCGTTAAGCAAATCAGGTGTGTACCCCACACTATCCTTTAATAATATTTATGGCAATATGTAATATATATATATATATATATGTATAAGAATGTGAATATGGCTAAGTACCCTAATGTGGTACAAAGTACTCAGGTACGTTTCCTACTCCTACTAGGATTACGAAATATGTTATATTTTAACATGTGAAAAGTGACATGAATGTGAATTTAAATATGACATGCATGATATGATTAATATGGGCATTCGGGTTATATGAGAAAGGGGAAGTGAATGTGATGACTTCGGTCTCACTATCTGAATGTGGTGACTTCGGTCACATTAACTGAATGTGGTAACTTCGGTTACATAATCTGAATGTGGTGTCTCATGACACAACTATATTATCTGGTGGCTATGCCACGAATTTTATATGGCCGATGAGCACGTCGACTGCAGCGACTGCCTTCGATGGTGTGTAGCGGAAGGAGGGTTGGCTTAGTAGTCCCCACGGTGTGCAAGTTGGTACGGGGATGTGTAGCGGATGGCATCTAGGTTTGGGTTCGGGATTGCATCATTATTTTATCTGTTATGTGAATATGATATGTTTGGTATGCCTAAATCTATTAAATTTTAGTGTTTGTGTACACATTGAGTCTGTTGACTCACCCCGTTGTGGGAACATTTTTCAGGTGATGAGCAATAATGGACCGGGTCGGCAGGAGCTAAAGGTGGCCATGTTCAGCTTGAAGTTTATTTAATTTTGGGCTTTTATATTTTTAAGTACTTTGAATTTTAAAGTTTGGGAATTATTTGATGTAATAAGGCCATAATGCCATAGTTGAATTATTTTATCTCTGTTTTATTTACTATGTTACGAAATTTTAATTATTAAAGATTAAGTAAATTTATTTTAAAATAAACCTTAAATGTCTTGTCACCTTAAATAAATGGATTTCAATGTAAGTTAAATTGGTTTTCAGCACAAGCCCAACCCAAACAATATTTTTTTTTTGAAAATCACACAAGTTTTTCCTAAGTAACAAAAGAATTTTGAATCGGTTTACATCGAGGAACATACCAGATCCGGTCAAGACTCGTGGGCCAGGTCTGGGGTGTTTCAACTAGCACCCTCTGCCAAACCTTTATTGCCACTCAAATATGTTCTAACATGCTTTGCAGACTGAGGCTCTACCCTCAAAGGACTGCGATCCCTCTTCTTCCCACAATCTACAAACCAACTCTGAGGCATTTCACTAGTCCTCCTTATCCTAGCCTCAAACACTTTCTCTAGTACTTCCCTCACTATCCGAGTCAATGCCTTAGTACCAAGCTCTGGGTTATCACTACCCGAAGTTGATGAAATTGCACTGACCTCCAACTTCTGAACAGACACACGCCCCAGAGAAGCAGACGACTCCTCGCGATCTTGCTTACCTTCAGAATCCATAACCATCTTGTGGCTAACTTAGAATATCTACACTTTCAGAAAATAATCACAAAATAAGTGCAAAAATCTACATTTCTAGTATCAAAGTTTTGAATTTTCACCTAAACTAGTATTGGAGTCTCAGTCATCTCATTTTTGTAAAACATTTCCAAAACATAAATCATTTCAACTTATTCTGGTAAAGTTCCTAAAATTATTTTTTAAAAACAACCACGTGCGCACATAGATACGTAGAAACACAAGCTGAGTTTTTGCAAACCTAGCTCTGATACCACTAAATGTAATGCCCTAAACCCGGTCTAGAAGTTTAGACCAAATCGTGGAGGCTACATTGATCACCGATGTGCTCGTGAAAATTTTTTACAAAACAAGTCATCCTAAATTCTATTCCCAAAAATATTTATTTCTTTACGAACCAAAAACATTTAATCCTTTAGATTTCAAACAAAAATACTACAGTTAAGTTAAGTTTATGCGCAAAGTAAGATTACGAGAAAAATCAAAAACCGAACTTGTACCAAAGTTTTTATAATCCTTACAGTTCAAAACAGTATGTTAAAATGGAAACTGAAAAGAAAAAAATGTTATTTTATTTTTAACCGTGACTGTCCGAGACCTCCGCATACCTAGTCCAGTGTCAGGATTCAGAAAGTTACCTCAAAGGGGAAACACTAAGGGGGTGAGCTACACGAGCTCAGTGTGAGTTCAGAACGAATAACAACAGGTTTATAGTGTAGGACCCAATTTATGCCCAGGCCCAATACCAAACCAAATAAACCAAAATTAAAACAAAATCCCAAAATGAAATGTCCAGTCCATTACAAAATTTCAAACCCAAGATTACAAGGCCCAAATGGCCCAATAACAAAGCAAACCTGAACGACCTAAGAGGTTTAGCAAACAGAAACCCTAGGGCAAAACCTTTACGCCGTTAGCTTCAGCCACACGGCCTTCACCCTCGCCACGTCCGTGTACCAGGCTGGCCTCTGTACTTGCAAAGGACAAACAACCAAGCAATAGCAAATAGGAAATAACAGAAAAAAAAAAACAAGAAAGTATGTATATTTTATTTTCTTTTTGATTTTCGGCTTTATAAAGCCGAATAAAAATTTGTAAAATGGGGGAAGATTGTTTTTTTCATACACAGAGAAATATACAGAAAACCAAAGGTGATTCTGAGATTTGGTTTCTCTTTGATTTTTTTCTTTTCCCTATTCTATGCTATCTATTTTTTTTACTTACTGCATGCGAAAAAAAATAAAAGAAGGGGACTTATCTGTGCAATGGCGCCTTCAAAGCCCTATTTCTTCGTCTTAATCGAAGCTTAAATGGGGATTATGAAGTTTGAAATCGCAGGGGGCCTTCAAAATGTATTCAAATAGGGTATAATAGACCATCGTACGACACCATATGCCAATTACAATGGCAAAATAGTGATCGGGCAAAGGGGGTTCCTTCGCTCGGCCGAATGGAGGAGATGAAGGGATATTTGAGGTTCTTTTAATCTGTTTTAAAAGTAGGCTAGGCTTTTTGTTAGTTTAAAAGAATGGTTGGATGTTTTTTTTTTCTTTTTTCAGCTTTCATTTGCTTTTATAAATGACATAAAACGACTTCATTTTAGGCCTGTTTTAGTGGCCTTAAAACGACGTCGTATTAATAATATTCGACCCGACCCGATTCGATGCCCTCAGGATCTGCACGTTTTTGTGGTGAAGGGATATTTGCACAATAAGCCCTTGCGCTTTTGAGGCGTGTTTCAATTTAATTTTTTTACTTTCAATTTGGTCCCAAAATTTTGCTCATTTTTCACTTTAGTCCTGCGTTAAATGACGCTGTTTCGGGAATAGGGGATAATTTCTCCGATGATCCCTCTTACCTTAAGCGCATCATTTTCTAGTCCTATTTCGATCTTACCTTTTAATTTATTGCAATTTTAGCCCCCTTAATTTTATTTTGACTTCAATATGGTCCTATGTTTAATTTGTTTTATTATTTGCATAATAATTTGCCTAATTATTTCCTTTTTGAGTTAATATTAGGTATTGTTTTTTTAACTTGCTTTAATGTAATGTTTATTAAAATTTGTTCTACTATTTATTTAAAATAATTTTATACACACTACTTATTCTAAATTTTATATATACTATTTTTATATAGTTTATTTCATTTCTTTTTTTACATATATTATTTTTTAAATTGTTATGTATTTAATTTCCTCTTTTATAAATATTGTCTTAAACTTTTTATATTTTTATATTAAATTATTTTATATACCTTATTTTAGATTCTATATATTTATTTTAAAAATGTTTCAATATTATTTTACACTTTTATATGTATATTTAAATGTTTTATATATCATTTGTTTTAAATTAGTGTATATTATTGATTCTTAAAACTACTTTTTACATTATTTATTTTAAATTTATTTATTATTATTTTTAAATTGCTTATATTCTATTTATTTTTAATTTGATTTATGTTTATTTTCTATTATTGGTTATATATATTGTTTAATTCTTTTTTTTTAAAAAAAAAAACTTGTTAGTGTGAACATTGGAATAATTTAGGTTGAATGATTATTTGTCATGTGTGTCGCAATTTGAATCCATTGCTTTCATATTGTTCATTTGTATCATATTCGATCATTTATGCTTTCCAACACCATGATTCATTAATGCTTTTATAATCTGTTTTGGCACGATAATATGTCATAATTTTTATGCATGTTGTAAATTTTTCTTTACTATGAATGGCTATTTAAATGTTTTAGTTCAATCAATTATCTTTTAATTAAATCATCAATTCTTTTTATTTTAAAATAGTGACTAAAGGAACCTTTCGAGAATAAGGAAATTGATCGCTGGAATCAGAGTCTTAAAATTTATAAAAAGAATGATCGAACATGGAAACTAACTCTAACAACGATTAAAGGCAAGTGTACCTATCGAACAGTAGTATAGCTTAGGTAAGACTGGATTATCGAACCCAAAGGAACTAAAAGTATTAATACTAACTTTCTTTTTATTATTTAGCCTAAAATAAGTGAAGTTGTTTAAATCTAATCTAACTACTACTAAGCTAAAGACGCAAAGACAAAAAGAATGAATTGGGAAATAACTTGAAGAAAGACTCAGTTGATTTAAGACGATACCCTTGGGAAGAATCCACCTAGACTTCACTTGTTATTTAACCCTGAACCATACGAATCATTCACTTGACTTGATCCGTAGGATTTCCTGATTTATATTAAACCCTCTCTCGAGGCGAATAACGTCTAACCCTAGGTTAATTAATTGAAATTTCTTTCTAATTAATAACCCCCTAGAATAGCAGTAAATCGATCTATGGACTCCCATATTAGGTTTCACCCTAATCTGGCAAAATCTCGTCACCCTATCTCTAGGCGCGCGAACGACTCTGCTTTAATTATGCTAGATCTATTCTTAAGTAGGGACTTTTGCTCCTCCACCTAAGAACATCTGACTTGAATCAATATCCCGGAAACATTAACACAAGAATTAAGCGCACATAATTAAGAACAAATCAAGTATTTATCTTATAGTTCAGAAAATAATAACAAGATTCATCTAGGTTTCATCCCCTTCAGGTATCTGAAGGGTTTAGTTCATAACAAATAAAGAAAACATCTCAAAACAAAAGATAAAACAAAACATAAGAAATCCCTAAAACCCCCTGAAGAAATTGAAGGAGAGATCCGCCGTCTTGAGTAGAATTCCAGCTTCTTGAGATGGATCAACTGGCTATCTTCGAGTAATTCCCACAACTCTGACCTTTCCGGCTTGGCTCCTTGGCCTAGCTAACCGCCCCCTCTTTAGATAACACTTAGGGGGTTTATATAGGCTCTTGGAATGTGTTTCTTCGCCCCAAAGTATCCAAATCCGAATGAAATTGTTCTTTGCCACGACAGGGACACGGCCATGTCACAAGCCCGTGTGACTAGTCTTCAAGCCGTGTTCGGACTTCTTTAATGAGGCACGACCGTGTGAATCGAGATCAGGTCGTGTTCTAGTATATTGACATGGCACGGCCATGTGATCTTGGGCCTGGGCCGTGTAGATTTCATGATATGGCCCATTTACTCCGTTTTGGGCCCGTTTCTCGTTCTTTTCATCCTCGGGTGCTTTCCTGGGTATAAAACATGAAAACAAAGGATTAAGAGCACCTTTTTACATAAATCATCCAAAAGCATACTAAATGTGGGATTAAAATATGTTACTTTTACAGTTTATCAGAAATATTTCGTGTTTGGAAATTCGAGAAATCATGCCCTATTGTGCTGGGTTTCGGTTTTCCGTTTGACAAATGACCAAATATCCTTTTAAAATTTTGTCCATGATTTCCAAATAAGGCAATATTTTGTGTTTGGAAATTCAAAAAATCGTGCCCTATCGTGCTGGGTTTCGGTTTTCCATTTGACCAAATGACCTAATATCCTTTTAAAATTTCGTCCATATTTTCTAAATAAGGCAATATTTCGTTTTTGAAAATTCCAGAAATCGTGCCCTACATGCTGGGTTTCGGTTTTCCGCTTGACCAAATAATTGAATATCCTTATAAAAATCTCAATGCATGAACTTTGGAAATCACGAGAGGATCTTGGCACCGAGGATTTGAAACGTCATATCCTATCGTGCTGGATGTGATATTTTATTCCTTCGGAACTAGAGAATCTCAATATCCAATTCAGTTATTTAAATTTTTTAAAAAAATGAAATTTCAAAATCGTTTCAAACTTTTTGACATTAGGACATCAATTAATCGATTTGGTACCAATTTTGGGCATTGCGAGGGTGCTAATCCTTCTTCATACGTAACCAACTCCCGAACCCGTTTTCTTCTTGAAATTCGTAGACCAAAATCAATTTCTTTTAAAAATAAAACAAAATGTTTTATAGGTGACCCGATCATACCTAAACAAAAAGGATAGGTGGCGACTCTATCTGTCATTTTAAAGTCGATCCCCATTTTTTGTTAAACTTAAAAATGGTTTCGACATATAGAAATACATTTCAAAAGTGAAACACGTTTACAGATATACACAGAACCAGAAAGTGAACTAGAAACCAACGTCCCAATAGAATGTAACAATCCAAACATATCATATCACACACACACTTTGTCGCAAGTGTTATTCGATCAGGCAGAACACAGTCAAATAATCTTACACTAAAACACTCAATCAGATGCTTATGAATGTAGACAAGATAAAAACCCACCCATCCAGCCAAAACACCTCTCTGTCCCCCGATCACGCCCCAAAAGTGCTATTTTAGCTCATCTAACCAAACACCCCATATAGGACCTCGAAAGGCCCATCCAACCCTACACACCATGTATGTTGTCTAAGCCACTTAGATGATAATACGCAGCAAGGCTAGTGTATATGCAGTATAGTTAATGCGGTAGTCTGCTGTACAGATATGTTATAGTTTAAACTGCCAGATCAAATAATAGTACACAACAAAGCTGACGCAGATGCAGTATAGTGTGATAAATTGCTGTATGAATAAGTTGCGGTATTGCCAGATCAGATCAGAATCAGTCTCCTTTCTCTTTGCAACCAACCCAAAACTTTACTTTATGCAAGTGTATGTATGCATACAATCTCACAAAACAATGACACATTGATAGACAGTCAGACAGAACAAATATGCACACACACCCAGTTAACAGGTTTATAATCAGACAACCCTCACTAAATTCTAGCAAAGGGTCGGAATACACAGACTCACTTTCAGATCAAAACATACACAAAACTAAAATATGTAACTTAGAACCACACGCCTGTGTGCTCCAGCCGTGTGGAACTGCCTAGGCCGTGTGGGAGGTCAACTGCCCGTGTGAAGAGGGGCACACGACCATGTGGCTGAGGTACATACCCGTGTGAAGAGAGGCACACAGCCGTGTGACTGAGGCACACACCCGTGTAAACCAGGGACATGGCCGTGGGAACAGACCGTGTAATTCACTATCCATTTGTACTAAAATAGAGTACAGGGCTAATACGATCGTGTGAGAGTCTCACACACCCGTGTGTCCCCCAGACACGGTCTGTGTCCAGACACGGTCTGTGTCCAGACACGGTCTGTGTCCAAAACACTTGTCCGTGTGGGATCCCTAAATCCCCAAATTAGCGACACGGCAGTGTGGCCAGGCCGTGTGGCACCAAATCACTAACTCTCTAATTCCCAAACACACATGCTCGTGTGCCCAGGGGACATGGCCGTGTGAAAATTGACAAAAATCCTTAAATCGGCCACACGGCCGTGTGGCACCAAATTTTGTCCAAAAACCCTAATTCCTAATTCTACACAGCTGTGTGAACTGACACACGCCCGTGTGGCCACAAAACAACCACAATCAGCCTGAAAATCAAGTTTTCCAGTCACTAAAATGACCTTCAATCATGCCGCTTCAAAGACCAACCATAGCGCACTACATTTCAGAAAATTACAAACAACACAAGCCTAATTTGCCTAATTACCGAACACACAAAAAGATCACTGAATTCCACAGTAAATCAACAATTTCACAAATAAAATAAAAGATTTTTGAATACAACACTTGATTCACGATCAGAGATGTCCAAAACCCGCATCGACGACCAGGAAATCAAAAGCTCCTCAAAAATCACAC
The DNA here is from genome assembly GCA_005393395.2 of Gossypium australe. Lineage (NCBI taxonomy): Eukaryota > Viridiplantae > Streptophyta > Magnoliopsida > Malvales > Malvaceae > Gossypium > Gossypium australe. The sequence continues at coordinate 3,961,282 of CM016619.1, read as the reverse complement.
ACCACTATTTTTAAAAAGAAAAGACAAAAGAAAATGGAAGAGAAGAACATGATTCCCAATAAAAATAAAATAAATAAATAATAAAAATAAGAATAATACTTTTTTTTAAACATAAAACAAATCCACTATTTAACAATATAAAAATATATTACTCAAAACGCACTCACAATGATTCAAACCCAGAACCCAGAGACAAATTAACACACAACAAATCACCAGACCAGCAGGCCCATTCTGACAATATAATGCAAAAACAATACTCAATAGGAACTGATAAATCATAATATGAACATATTTTAACCCCACATTTAGCATGCTTTTGGATGATTTATCCCTTAAATTGTGGAATTTGGTGCTCCTAATCCTTTATTTTCATGTTTTATACTTAGGAAAGCACCGGAGGATGAAAAGAACGAGAAACAGGCCTAAAATGGACCAAATAGGCCAAAGCACAAAATCGAAACGGCCTGGTCCCAAGACTACACGGCCGTGCCCTATTAACAGACCCGAACACGGCCTGGTCATGATTCACACGGACGTGTGCCATGGGCGTGTCCCTTCCATGAGAAAGAAGAGTTTCACTCGGATTAGGGTACTTAGAGGCAAAGAAAGCTATTCCAAAAGCCTATCTAAACATCCTAGAGGCCAACCTTCAAGGGGCGTTCAGCTAGGCCAATGACCCGAGCCAGAGAGGCCAGAATTGTGGGATTCACTCGAAGAAAGCCAGTTGATTCATCTTAAGAAGTCGAAGTCATACTCAAGACGGAGGATCTCTCCTTCAATTCCTTCAGGGGGTTTTAGGGTTTTCTTATGTTTTGTTTTATCTTTTCTTTTGAGATGTATTCTTTTACGATTATGAACTAAACCCTCAAATGCCTGAGGGGGATGAAACCTAAGATGAATCTTGTTACCGTTTGCTGAACTATATGATAAATACTTGATTTGTTCTTAATTATGTGCTCTTAATTCTTGCTTTGATATTTCAAGATATTGATTCAAGTATTGGTATGCTTAGGCAGAGGAGGAATAGACCCTGCCTATGAGTAGATCTAGCATAGTTAAGCGGAGTTGCTCGCGCGCCTAGAGATAGGGTGACGAAAATATGTCAGATTAGGGTCAAACCTAATATGGGAGTCCATAGATCGAGTTAATGCAATTCTAGGGGTTTTATTTAGAAAGAGATTTCAATTAATTAACCCAGGGTTAGACGTTAGTAGCCTCGAGAGAGGTACTAATATAAAATAGGGAATCTTACGGATCAGGTCAAGTGAATAAATCGTCTGGTTCAGAGTTAAATAACAAGTGAAGTCTAGGTGGGTTCTTCCTCGGTTCTTGTCTTAATCAATTGGTTTTTCCCACAAGTATTTTCCCCAATTCCTTCTCTTTGTCTTATCATCCTTAAGCTTAGTAGTTAGTTAATTTTAGATTAATAAACAATTCACTTTTATTTTAGGCTAAATAATAAAAAGAAAGTTAGTATTAGTACTTTTGGTTCCTTTGGGTTCGGCAATCCGGTCTTGCCACTAAGCTATACTAATGTTCGATAGGTGCACTTGCCTCAATCGTTGTCACAGTTAGTTTCTAGGCTCGACCATTCTTTTTATAAATTTTTAAGACTCTGACATCACGATCAGCAACCTTTGTATCTGACCGTAACCAAAAAACTCAAAACTTTTAACCCCAAAATTCAGGGTGTTACAAAAACACCCAAAAAAGGTTGATATCGATGAAAAGGGAAAAAGGGAGAAGAAACCATTCAATTTCTTCCCTCTCTGGTGAGGCCCTCAATGGAACCCCAAAGGGTTTTGAGGCTTCTCAAATTAGAGGTGGTTCTCGACAACGGCTTTTAAAAGGTAAAATTTTAAACTTTATTTTTATTCTTTTTTTTAAAAAATAAACATTCAGATAAAATGAACTATCTTCTTTTTTAAACTTCATTTTTTTATATTTGATCTCTTTATTTTATTTTGTTTTTTTACAGCGAGTCTATTTGGCTTTTATAGCCAAAGTGATTACAATATTCTATTTTGTTTTCTCTTTTTTGTTTCTTTCTCTCCTATATGTACTTGTGCCTTTTGTTGTCTTTTTTCTTCTTTTTTTTTTGCAGGTGTTCATGCCAAGGTCAACGGCATTGAAGAGTCACGCTTTGCCATTTCGGTGAAAGGAGGAAGGCAGACCTCGGGTGGCACGCCTGCTAAGATGGCGAGGTTATGGTGCGAATGAAGTTTAGGGTTTTAAGGTTTTCTCTTTTCTGTTTCAGTTTTGGGCTATTGGACTTCGGGTGTTTGGGCTTTTATGGTTAGGTTAGATGGGTTACTAGATTGGGTTTGTATGGGTTATTTGGGTTTGTAAATGGACTTTTAGTTAATGGACTTTGTTTTTTTGTTAGACCAAACGAAATTGGGCCTCTACAGCTGCCCCTCTTTCCTTATTACCGTGTAACAGAAAGGGAGCAAAGACTTTAAAGGAGGACCAATTTCATCCGGTCCCGCTGCATCACGACTTCTCTAGTGCTTTTCTTTCTCAAGTAACCAACTTTTTCAATTTATTGGTTACTCTACTCCAATAAATCCGCTTCGCTACAACTTTAGGAAGACAGGCTTTAGTGTCACAGTTTCATCTTACTCCATTACAACTTTAAGGAGATAAGATTTGCTATTGTAGTTTCATTTTGACCTATTGCAACTTCAAGGGTATAGGATTTGTAGCTTCATCCTGCCCTATTGCAACTTCGGGGAGATACAATTTGCGATTATAGTTTCATTTTGACCCATTGTAACTTTAGAGGTATGGGATTTGTAGCTTCATCTTGCTCCCCTACAACTTCAAAAAGATAAGATTGCTGTTTTATTCATTTCATTGCAACTTCAATAAAATCAGATTTAATGTTATAGCTTTATCTTGCCCCACTATATCTTTATGGAGATAAGATTTGCTACTGTTGTAATTTCAATCTGATGCACTGCAACTTCAAGGATATATGATTTGTAGCTTCATCTTGCTCCACTGCGAGGTTACAGCGTGGATAGAGTTTAGGGTTTTAAGGTTTTCTCTTTCCTGTTTCGGTTTTGGGCTATTGGACTTCGGGTGTGTAACAATCCAATTTCAGTAGTGTCGGAATAGTGATTCGAGATCACTAAATTTGACGAAAAAGTTAGAAAACTTTGTTAATCAATAATTATAAGTTAAGTGTGATTTTAGAAATATTTTTGAAATAGTAAATTTTGTGATTTAAAAAGATAAAGTGGGTCGAAAACGATGTATCTAGACCTCGATATTATAAATTGAGGTGTAAATATTTTTATAAATATTTATGAAGTTAGTTGTGTGTTTAATTAAATGTTGATTAGGTGAATTTGACTTAATTAGGAGAAATTAAGAAAAAAAGGATTAAATTGCAATAGAGGTAAAAGTTTAATTATAGATTAAAGAAAAGCTAAAGGGACTAAAAAGGAAATTATGCCATTCTCTATAGTTGAGGCGGCATACACATAAAAATATCAAAGATTTTTATGATTAAAATATATATATGATTACTTAATAAATTAAGAATATTATTATTTATATTATATTATATTATATTATATTATATTATATTATATTATAAATAGGTAAAACAAAAGGAGGGGAAAAAAGAAAGGAAATAGAAACAGAAACCCAAACGAAGCAGAGAGCAGGGGAAGGAAAGAAAGAAAAAGAGAAGAGAAAGAAGAAAAGGGGCAAAATTGGAAAATTTACCAAAATTAGCTAAATAAAAAGGGGATTAAATTGGAATATCTAGAGTTTTTCTTCATTTCTCTTCATTTTCATCAGCTGAAGAACAACCATGGAAGAGGGCTTAAGCTGGTTTTCATACTCTGGCTTCATGTAAGTTTAATTCTTGCTTTCTCCTTGAAATTTCTATGTATTTAGATTTTTACAATTGGGTCCAACTTATTAATTCATCAGTTTTTTATTCTATGGTTAATTTTTAAAGTTGATGTGGGTTAATGATGGAAGAATATGATGAATAAATATTGAATTGAAGCTTTAATTTTGTTATATGATGATTTTATCAAGTAAAATTGATGGAAATTGGTTTTAGGACCTAATTGTGAAAGAGTTAAAATTAAGGCCTAGTGTTAAAATTCCGATTTTCAAAGGTTATGAAGTAGTTTAAAATGATAGAGAAAAGTATTAAATGAGAAAATTATCTCAATTGATGGGTTAATTGAGCAAGGACTGAATTGTATGACTTGTGGAATTTGGGGCAAAATAGAAATCAACATGTTACACTAAAGCAGTTTTGGACAGCAGCAGTTTTCTAACTTTGAAAAATCACCAAAAATGGTATAAATTGTATTAGAAGTTGCGTGAGATATAGAATTAAAGCTTGTTGAGTCTATTTTCATATAAAAGAAACAGAGAAAGCAAATGAAGTCTACATATTGAGATATTTAAATTTTTGTAAGACTGGTTTAAAATAACTTCGTGATCCCCTGTTCTTAATTTAGAGATTCACTAAAAATTGTAGAAAAAGAATTATGAGTTATAATTTATATGTTTGTATTCCTTAGTGAGTCTATTTTGCATTAGAAATGATTAGAAACACTATATGAAAATCATACTATGAGATAATTAATTTTTAGTGAATAAAGGTCAGAACCATCGGACTGTGTAACAGGGGAGAACTTAACTAATAAACTGTACTAATTGGCCACACCAAAAATTCCTAAAACATTATAGTAACAAGATATGTGAGACTAGTTTCAAATGAAATTAGCAGATCTTAATTTCGAGTTCTGTAGCTCAAGATATAAATAATTTAGTAACTATGACTCAAATGGAAAGTTTTGAATATACATATGAGTAATTAGTGAAATTATTGATAATGTTACTTATAGCATGTTATATACATTAAGGATTTGGAATGGAGAGAAGGAGAAGGAAAATATGTATGAATATTCAACTAGCATGGCTAATTTGTAATGTTTTAGGCTCAGGGACTAAATTGAATAAAAGTAAAATTTTATGATTAGTTTTGTAAAAAAATGTTGGAAATGATCAATTTGCATGAAATAGATTATTATTTTTTATTTAAAATTTCAAAATTGAATGAAATTATTAATTTAGATTAAGATCGGTTGAAAAATCGATGAAAATAGAAAATTTCCAAAATGCCCCTGAATCTTGATATTTCTACAAATTTAGCCAGGTAAGTTCGTGTAACTTAATTATGTGATATAAGGAAATATGAGTTGATGGTACGTGAAATATTGATATGATGAATTAACTGATTTATGTTTATGAAGAAGAGACAAGTGAATGATATTTATCATGATATGTAAATATGTGATTATCTTTAATATGTTAATACAAGGTAATTAAGTATGTTGAGACGAGTAATAAATTTAAGTAAGACATGACGAGAAAAATAAATATGTTTAAGGGACAATATGTTTGATTTTGATTGGTTTCAAATATAAATGCTAAATGAAATAAAATGTCTGATAAATAAATTTGTAATTCCAGTAATGCCTCGTACCCTATTCCGGCGTCGAATACGGGTAAGGGGTGTTACAGGGTGTTTGGGCTTTTATGGTTAGGTTAGATGGGTTACTAGATTGGGTTTGTATGGGTTATTTGGGTTTGTAAATGGACTTTTAGTTAATGGACTTTGTTTTTTTGTTAGACCAAACAAAATTGGGCCTCTACAGTTGCCCCTCTTTCCTTATTGTCGTGTAACGGAAAGGGAGCAAAGACTTTAAAGGAGGACCAATTTCATCCGGTCCTGCTGCATCACGACTTCTCTGGTGCTTTTCTTTCTCAAATAATCCATGTTTTCAATTTATTGGTTACTCTACTCCAATAAACCCGCTTCGTTACAACTTTAGGAAGACAAACTTTAGTGTCACAGTTTCATCTTACTCCATTACAACTTTAAGGAGATAAGATTTGCTATTGTAGTTTCATTTTGATCTATTACAACTTCAAAGGTATAAGATTTGTAGCTTCATCCTGCCCCACTGCAACTTCGGGGAGATACAATTTGCGATTGTAGTTTCATTTTGACCCATTGTAACTTTAGAGGTATAGGATTTGTAGGTTTATCTTGCTCCTCTACAACTTAAAAAAAATAAGATTGCTGTTTTATTCGTTTCATTGCAACTTCAAGAAAATTAGATTTAATGTTGTAGCTTTATCTTGCCCCACTGTATCTTTATGGAGATAAGATTTGCTACTGTTGTAGTTTCAATCTGATGCACTGCAACTTCAAGGATATATGATTTGTAGCTTCATCTTGCTCCACTGCGAGGTTACGGAGTGGATGGAGTTTAGGGTTTTAAGGTTTTCTCTTTTCTATTTCGGTTTTGGGCTATTGGACTTCGGGTGTTTGGGCTTTTATGGTTAGGTTAGATGGGTTACTAGATTGGGTTTGTATAGGTTATTTGGGTTTGTAAATGGACTTTTAGTTAATAGACTTTATTTTTTTGTTAGACCAAACGAAATTGGGCCTCTACAGCTGCCCCTCTTTCCTTATTGTCGTGTAATGGGAAGGGAGCAAGGACTTTAAAGGAGGACTAATTTCGTTCGGTCCCGCTGCATCACGACTTCTCTGGTGCTTTTCTTTCTCAAGTAACCTACTTTTTCAATTTATTGGTTACTCTACTCCAATAAATCCGCTTCATTGCAACTTTAGGAAGACAGGCTTTAGTGTCACAGTTTCATCTTACTCCATTACAACTTTAAGGAGATAAGATTTGTTATTGTAGTTTCATTTTGATCTATTGCAACTTCAAAGGCATAGGATTTGTAGCTTCATCCTACCCCACTGCAACTTCGGGGAGATACAATTTGTGATTGTAGTTTCATTTTGACCCATTGTAACTTTAGAGGTATAGAATTTGTAGCTTCATCTTGCTCCCGTACAACTTCAAAAAGATAAGATTGCTATTCTATTAGTTTCATTGCAACTTCAAGAAAATCAGATTTAATGGTATAGCTTTATCTTGCCCCGCTGTATCTTTATGGAGATAAGATTTGCTACTATTGTATTTTCAATCTGATGCACTGCAACTTCAAGGATATATGATTTGTAGCTTCATCTTGCTCCACTACAACTTTAGGGAGATAAGATTCACTTCATTCTGACCCACTGCAATTTCAGGGGTATAGGATTTGCAACTTCATCTTGCTCCACTACAACTTCAGGGAGATAAGATTCGTCATGGTAGTTTCATTCCAACCCACTGCAACTTCAGGGGTATAGGATTTGTAGCTTCATCTTGCTCCACTACAACTTCAGGGAGATAAGATTCATTATGGTAGTTTCATTCTGACCCACTATAACTTCAGGGGTATAAGATTTGTAGCTTTATCTTGCTCTACTACAACTTCAGGGAGATAAGTTTCCCCATAGTAATTTTATTTTGACCCACTGCAACTTCAGGGGTATAGGATTTGTAGCTTTATCTTGCTCCACTGTAACTTCAGGGAGATAAGATTAGCCAATGTAGCTTCATTCCAACCCACTGCAACTTTAGAGGTATAATATTCGTAGCTTTATCTTGCTCCACTGCAACTTCAGGGAGATAAGATTCGCTATTGTAACTTTTTTCCAACCCACTGCAACTTCAGGGATATAGGATTTGTAGCTTCATCTTGCTCCACTACAACTTCAGGGAGATAAGATTCGTTATGGTAGCTTCAATCTGACCCACTACAACTTCAGGGGTATAGGATTCGTAGCTTCATCTTGCTCCACTATAACTTCAGTGAGATAAGATTCACTATGGTAGCTTCAATCCAACCCACTACAACTTCAGGGGTATAAGATTGGTAGCTTCATCTTGCTCCACTACAACTTTAGGGAGATAATATTCGCTATGGTAGCTTCAATCCGACCTACTGCAACATCAGGGGTATAAGATTTGAGGTTTCATTGATCTATTACACCGCTCTCTGGGAACAGGACCTGTAGAATCCAATTTATAAACCTATATTTTATGCCAAATGATTAGGATGTTATTATTAGAATGAATCAAATGCTCCTAACTAGATGTATATGAATGATATTTATATGGATGCAAAATGTCATTTTCGAGAATGGTCCACTTTTTAGTGCTTAAGTCGACATTGCTCGTTGTTCGTCAATGTTCTATCACTGATGTGTTACCATGCCCTCTTGTTTAGGCCTGGTATCTTTTATAGGAAACCCGAAGCGGTAATCACAATCTGGACTATTCGTTCCAAGATTTTTCCTATCTTCAAAATTTGTTAGTTCTAACTAGTGGTCCTATTTTATGTCCCTATACTATTTAGAAATCTTTTAAAGCAATATGCAAATATCCTTTTACTTTAATATTTTTAGTCCATTAATCATTATTTCAATACAAAAAATGCTTGAAAAAGGTCGTAAAAATGGACAAGACTGAAATTTATTAAGGACAAAACTCTTAATGAAAAAATTAATCAAAGTGGCAAACATTACTAAAACATTAAGTGGGTAAAATAAGCTAAGTGCCCCAGATATCGCAGTATGAGCTTCTCCAAGCAAACTTACTGATGATCAATCTAAGACTGATATGTGTTTGGGATATTAGAGAACTCTGTCGATGCCCCAAGATGTAAAGTTTCTCCTCATTGTTATCTTTGAGGGGAAATGACTATTACATGGCCATTCTTTGGTCAAAATTTTGAGCCGCCCTTTTCAGGTTTTCAACTCAAAACTCTTTTGGTCTCAAGACGCCTTTTATGGGTTTCGCCTTGGCCTTTCCCTTTTTTTAGGTGAAGTATTTCTTGGTTGAATCTGAATTCACAGGATTGGGCAGATCTTTCCCATCCATCTTAGCTAGAATCAGCGCTCCTTCAGAAAAGGATTTCTTTACTACATAAGGTATTTCCCAATTTGGCATCCATTTTCCTCTAAAGTCCTTTTATATGGGAAATTGTTTTTCAACACCGGGTCCTCCTCATAGAATTCTTTAAGGTAAACCTTTTTGTCATAAGCTCATATTATTCGTTTTTGGTACATCTGACCATGATGGATAGCTTTCAGCCTCTTATTTTTGATCAAGTTCAACTGGTCATATCGAGATTGGATCCATTCTACTTCATCTAACTTTAATTCTGATAAAACTCAGAGAGAAGGAATCTCAACTTCAATGGGGAAAACATCCTCCCTTCTATAAACCAATGTGAAAGGTGTTGCCCTGGTGGAGATTCTGACAGACGTTCGATAAGCATAGAGGGATAATGGTAATTTCTCAAGCCAATCTTTATAAGTCTTTGTCATTTTCCCCATAATCTTTTTAATGTTCTTACTAGCTGCCTCCACTACACCATTCATTTTTGGGCGATACGTGACGAGTTGTGATGTTTGATCTTGAATTAACTACAGACCTCTGCTATTGTACTATTATTCAAATTCAATGCATTGTCAGATTTTAGCATTCCATACCGACATATAGGGTTTGTTTGTTTGCCAGTAAAATATATTCCGAAAAATGATTTCTAGAAAATGATTTACTTTTCTGAAAAATGATTTACTGAAAATATTTTCTGGTGTTTGGATGAATCTGTGTAAAATATTTTCTGTTGTTTGGCAGATTTCCTGAAAATATTTTCTGGAAAAGTTGTTTTTACATATATTAATAAATTTATATACATAATAATAAATTTTTATATTTTAAATTGTTTCTACATATAGTGTAATGATTTATTTATAAATAAATAAATCAAATTAAATATATAATAATACTCAATTATTAAGCTACAATATTAACAGTCATAAATTAAAAACAATCAAAGTCAAAAAAATTATTTGTAATTGTGTTAAAAAAAATAAAAAAAACAAGGACACCACCCCAACAATTGCAATGGATAAAAAACATAAAGCTAGGAGAGAGGGACTCTGTTTATGTTGCCAATGAAGTGGCACACAAAAATAGTCCATGTGCAAGTCCAAAAAATAGGAAAAAACTACAGAGTATACAAGCAAACTGCTTATTAAGTACACCAACACTCAACATATAGCAACACCAGATCAAGAAGCAACTGACAAATTACTCGTATGCTTAATGAAATACTTGCTCTCACATCATTAGATTCATAACTGAAACAAGAACCCACCCAAGAAGTCCATGATATTTGGGCATTCTACAAATTTTATACACAACATGGAGAAAAGAAATACTCCACTTGGAGAAAAAAGGTACATCAGTCAAGTATCAGGTGGAGAGGAGAGTCCAACACTACCAAAACTCTCGCATTGATATGATACTTTGATGACACAATAAGCTTGAAGTCATCTTTGGGTGGCAACTTTAACACGTAATTAAGCCAAGTATAGTAGAAGTGTAACAAGAAAACAAAAGTTGACATTAGAAATTAGTGTTACAACTTTATGGAAAAAAAAAAGTCCAATAACACTTTTCTGGGAGAGAGATTCTCTACAACTCATAATTTATACAGCAAAATAAATAACTACATTTAACTTCAAAAGGTAAGCTGCATGTCTGTTTTTAGTATAGTCCAGCAGAGTACCTAATAGAAAATCAATAAGAACAGTGATATCAACCAAGAAAAAATAAACTTCCAAGTAGAGGAGATGCAGCAACAACCACGGATACCGGCAAGAATAGACAAAAAACCGTCACTACTTGTATTATTAAAAAAATATACTAATAACTAAATGGTACCGCTGGAACAAGAGTTCCTAACAGAACACAGAAAAACTAGTCTAGATCACATGTTTTGCCAACCAGCACTCAGAAACAAACATCTTAAAGGAGCAAATCAAGAGAAGTGGCTGTAAGAGCCTAGCTAATGCATTCATCAAGCCAGAGTATATATAGTCCGCATTCAAGCAATCACCAGAACCACAAAAAGCATCTGCGCCCAACAAGCTGTCATAAACCTGAATCAAACACCCATTTATAAATTCATCATTTCACATCATCAAGCAAAAAAATGAAATGTCAAAAACTAAATGAAAATAATGTATTAAAGCAACACTAGCGAAAGAAAAACACATGCATACCCGCTGTACTTACATGTAGGGATAAGCTCAGACATAAACACAAGGCAATTGCAATAATCATAGTGAGAATATATATAATCATATGTCCATCTAAATTGCACAAAAAACATTTAAAAATAAGAAAGCAGCAGCACTTTAGTATTCTATAAATAAAATAGGTGTAACACCCCAAACCCGGCCTATGCGTTACGAGCGGATTTGGTATGTCACATGAAGAAAGTGTAAAACTATAACATCCTAAAAACGGGGCTATTTGGTTTATAAATTATTTTTCTTATGTATGAATTGCTGTGTTATTATTTATGAAATAATAGAGCTTAATTTAAGGCTTTGAGTGTGCCCGGTTTGATAGAAAAATTTCAGTTTTAACTTTAAAGGCAAGGAGCATTAGCAGGAGGGTGTTATAAGAATAAATGTGGGTATTTTAACACAAAGATGAGCCTAGAATAAGTGGCAAAGTAAGCCCACTTAAGAGCTAGCATGTGACGTCACCAAGGAGCAAGGGAGAACCTTGGTTCGAGTAACAACAATCCCTCTTTTTGCACTTTGGTTGGACGGCAATAAGAGAGAGTTTTTCTCTCTTTAATTTCTTTTAATTATCTTTTAGATAATAGGATAATAGGAGATAATTAAGGATTTTATTTGGTTAAAAAGGGATTTTACTATAAGGATATTAAGAAGATAATCAAGAAGATTATTTGATTAAAAGGATTAATTAGTATTATTATTATTTAGATATCATGATAATAGTAGATTAAAGGGATTATTTGATATTATTTGGATTATTGATGGATTTTTGGATTAATTCAAAATTAATTTGAATTAATTAAAAGGGGTGGACGGCAAGGGTACTTAGAGCCTATAAGAGCATTAGTTGACCCCCTTGTTTTGTTTTTTTTTTCCATTCTTGCTAGTTGCCGAAAATCCCTAACCCCTCTCCCTTTGTGCTCTTTTATTTTCTTTGTTCTCTCAAACCCCTTCAAGCCAAAATTTCTAGCACCTTTCTTTCCCATTATTTTCTTTCTCCCCTTGGCCGAATACACTCCCTTGGAAGTGCTGATTTCTTTTCCTCTTATTAAACTCTCTATTGGCCGAATACAACCTAGTAGTTTGCCGAAACTCCCTCCTTCTATTCTAGTGTACTTTGGCCGAATATTGGAAGGAATATAGATCTCTTCAGATTCTTTGTTATCAATCGGGTGATAAGGTAAGTGATGGCTGAATTTCTATTTCCCCTTTTCTTTCTTTTTTTATCGACTTTTTACAAGGAAAGGAGCCGATTTCGGTAATGGTTAAGTCTTTTAATCGAGTAGTAACCGATTTCTGTTAGGTACTCAGGGGAGTAAAGCAGTCGACTCACAACCCGATCTCTAGTAATCGATTTTTGGTAAGTAATAGTAAGATCTACTTTAGTTAGTCAGTTGATATTCGTTTTAGCCGAAGGCTACTAACTTATTGAGTGCCGATTCATGGAATCAGAAGCAGATTCAGGAGTTTGGTGTGCGATTAACATCCAATCGAGGGAAGGTAAGATACCGGGTTCATAAGGAACCCCTTTCAATAATTTGGTTTGGCCGAATAGGCCATAAGACTAATCCATGAATTTGGCCGTATATAGGACAAGTGGATCTGTGGTGACCAACGTTTCTTTTCGGGATTAGAACATCCAAGGGTGACAGGTGTGTACATACACACTATAACCTATTTAATGTGCTGATTATTGGAAATGCTTAATTGATTTATGTAGCATTGGATGATATACCATATCGGTATAGATGGCAATTCAGGTAAGTACCTGTTAATGTGAATTATTATTAATGCTTTTGGGAAGCATGATGTACTGATTTATACATATAATGGCATGTAACATATATTTATGTGACTGATGTGGGATTGACTGAGTGGAGGGGGCAGCGATATTGTGCCGACGGGCACCAGTGTTTTGGTAACACACTGTGACTACGGTCACCAGAGGTTTGGTACCTCCAGAGGTTTGGCACCTCAGTAGCGACTTATCCCTGTGGTTAACACCACCGTGGGTTGGCCCCACTTGAGATATGGGATCGTCTGCCAGTGATTTGGTATCACACGATGGGTTGGCCCCATCACCCGATTTGTGTCTACGGACACCAGTGTTTTGGTAACACATTGTGACTATATGTCACCAGTGGTTTGGCACCACCAGTGGTTTGGTACCACAACGGGGTAGACAGTGGCGTATGGCTGGCTAGGTTGGGACACATGATATTTTGCATATTAATTGTTATATGTTGTGTATGAAAAATGTTTTTAAAACGAGGGAAGGGTTACATACTGAGTCTTGGTGACTCACCTTCTCCTTTATATTTTTCAGGTAACATGTAGATCGCGGATATGGAGCCGGATGGACTCGAGGTGGCCATGCAGTGGACTTGAATTAATTGAACTTTAAATTTAGTTATTTTATTTTATTATTGGTTTATTTTATTTTGGATGTAATAAGGCCTCCTTATACTTTATTTTTTTGTTATTTTTCTCATATGTTGGATATTTTGTTTAAAACTATATTATTAAAATTAAATTAAAATCACATGTTTTCCAAGTTTAAAACGAAAATTGTTTTTACCGTGCCATCGGGCACATTTGGAATTTTATATCAACTTGGCTTAAATAAATTTTCTAATAAAAACTAAATAAAGTTTTTACAAGACATTCAAACAAAAGGTTTTCAACAACTTAAATTGATTTAGAAAGACGAATTTTTCAAAATATTTTCCTTGTAACAGACTAGATTCGGCCATAGTGTTTGGGCCGGGTTTGGGTCGTTACAAAATTGGTATCAGAGCCCAGTTCAAAGCTCGGCTGTGGGGGCCCAAGGTCCAAAAATGTTTTGGTAGGCCTTATGGAATGATTTTTGGTTTTTGAACAGCATGGCCCGAGTCTCCGGCACCGATCCGCCCAGGTAAGTACTTTTAAACCTCTTTGTGAATTATATTCTGTAGAAGGGTAGGAAGCATGGAACGTAGATAGACTTATAGGAACTTGAACTCTAGGAATAGGTTACTCAAACACACAAACGAAGCATAAGACTTAAAGAACTAAACCAACCTATGACTTAGTCACTGAGCTAGGGTGTGGTAACCCCTGTACGCATGTCTAGGATTGGATCCGGAAGAGCCTGGTATTTAAGCAGTCCTCGTGACTCACCTCCTCTTCGCAGGTATCCTACCTGGTGCGTAGCTTCGGTTCACCCTAACTCAGAGGGCTCAGTGGTGTGGCAACCTCTGTGCGCATGTCTAGAAAGGTTCAGTAAGAGCTTGGTATTTAAGCAGTCCGCGTGACTCACCTCCTCTTCACTCGAATCCTGCCTGGTGCATAGCTTTGGTTCACCCTGACCAAGAGGGCTCGGTCATAGGCCTAAAATAATGACTAAAACCCGAAGGGGATCTAGCCACGTTTTGAAATGAATGAAACAACAAAGACTCAAATGTTTTCAAAACTTTTGCAATAAACTCTTTCAAAATTGAGAACAACACTTTTACAATGTTTTTCTCAAAAAAAAAAACTTGATTTGTGGAAAATTACAAAAAGGCCCTTAGGGGTAAAATTACTAAAATGCCCTTGGCTCATAAAATATCAGTTCAATGGTTTGGCTCAAAATTTTAACTATTTTACAAATATTCAGCAACTTAGCTTTGAAAATCATCAACAAAATATTTTGGTTTTGGAAAATTACGAAAACGCCCTCGAATTCAAAATTTCCCAAAATGACCTTACTTTTGAACTTTTTGCAAACAGCAACGTTTAAAAAAAAAAAACTTTCAAAAGAACCCCAAAGTTTTACAACCGTTAAAAAGAACCCTGATTGATCAAAATTACAAAATTGCCCTGATTGACAAAATTACTAAAATACCCCTGGGTTCCGAAACGATGTTATACCTTCAAATTTTTACAAAATCTTCAGAAACCTCTCCAGTTTTGAGAATTTCAAAATGATATGTTTTATTAAAGTTGTACAAACTTTTTATTTCAAAAATACCCTTATAGGAAAAATGACGAAAATACCCCTGGGTTAGAAATGGGCAGAAATGTCCGAAGAGCGAATAGGTAGGGAAAGTAGTAAGGAATGGATGCATGAACTCTTCTGTGTGAACTAGGATAGAAGACTGAAACCTTGTTTGCTTGAAAGAATCTTTAACTAAAACTCTATCCATAAAATTTCTTCGCGTATAAGAAAGTGGAACAAATGCTAACGCATAAAATTTTCTTAATTAGATTAAAAGCGCTGTAGATAGAATGAGTTCCAGAGGACGTGGACGCCGTGGACGCGGTAGGGGTAGGATGACGGTGTCTGAACCCGTCAGGTCAGGACAAGGTTCTGAAAACGAAGTACCACCGCCACCACCACCTCCAGCTTTTAGAGCTGGGGAGCAGGATCAGACCGGTGGTGAGGCAGTGTCGCAAGCTGTGTTGCAAGTTCTCGAGTTGGTGGCTGGGGCTGGTGGAAATCTGGGAGCTCGGAAGTCTGTTCCAGAGCGAGTTCGGTCTAACGGAGCTGAGGTATTCCGGGGTGTCTCAGGAGTGGCACCCAGTGCAGCAGAGTATTGGCTAGAATCTACAGAAAGGATCATGGACGATCTTGATCTGATTGAGGAGGAGAAGCTGAAAGGAGCAATATCGCTTCTGAAGGATGAAGCATATCAGTGGTGGTTGATGGTTCGGGATGGAGCCATAGCAGATGATCTCACGTGGGACTACTTCAAAAATGCCTTCCAGAAGAAGTATGTGGGTACTAGCTACACGGATGCTCAAAGGAAACTTTTTCTGGGCCTTGTGCAAGGGACTAAGTCGGTAGTGGAATATGAGGCGGAGTTTTTAAGGCTGAGTAGGTATGCTAGAGGCATCGTGGCTACTGAACACGAGCGTTGTGTCCGTTTTGAGGACGGACTTAGAGATGATTTGAGGCTGCTGATAGCTCCGCAGCAGGTTCGTGAGTTCTCATCCCTAGTGGAAAAGGCCAAGGTGGCCGAAGGGATCAAGGAGGCTGTGAGGCAAAGTTATAGTAGGAATAATCAGAAGAGAGGATTTGGGCCAGCTGGGTCAGGTGGTAATGTCCAGAAAAAGGCTAGGCCAAGTGGGCCAAATCAGGCAGCAAGGCCCATGACTACTAATCAGAGGCCGACTCAGTGTAACCGCTGTGGAAAGACCCATTGGGGAAGTTGTTCGACCGGCGATAGAGGATGTTTTGAGTGTGAGTCGTTGGAGCATCGTGTTAGAGATTGTCCCCGGAAATTAGCCAAAAATCAGCCAGAGGGGCAGAATCGTACTCAGGATAGAAATGTGGGACCACAGAGGGGTCGTGGTAATGGCAAAGGAAACAACGGTCCTAACCGAGGTCGTGGAACTCAGGGCAGAGGTTCAGGTAACACAGAGGCTAGGCAGCCTGGCTTAGTCTATGCAACTAGGCGTCGCGAGGAGGGTGACGCGCCGGATGTCATAACCGGTATGTTTTTAATCTCTGGTTTTCCTTATGTTGCATTGATTGATGTGGGTTCAACGCACTCGTACATTGCTAGTAGTGTGGTAGGAACTATGGACTTAAACTCTGAAACTGCTTCTAGGAAGATGACTGTAGTTAGCCCTTTAGGTCACTCTGTTTTGGTAGACAAACTTTATAGAGACGTACCCCTAGAACTCCAAGGGGTAGTATTTGTGGCTGATCTGATGGAACTACCATTTGGGGAGTTCGATTTGATCCTTGGAATGGACTGGCTGGTTAAGTATCAGGCGAATTTGGATTGCGCGGCTAAGCGCATGGTTCTTAAGACGGCTGAAGGTGGTGAAGTGGTTATGAAGGTGATAGAAGGAATTACCTATCCAATGTGGTGTCTGCCTTGAAGGCTGAGAGGATGGTCAAGAAGGGTTGTAAGGCGTTTTTGGTTCGAATTTGTGCTTTGGAAGTTAAGGAGTCAGTAATTGGAAGGTCCGAACGGTTGGGGAATTTGCTGATGTGTTCCCAGAAGAGCTTCCGGGTCTGCCTCCAGATCGGGAAGTCGAATTCGGTATAGACTTGCTACCCGGAACGGCACCTGTGTCTATAGCACCGTATCGAATGGCACCAAAGGAATTGGTGGAGCTGAAGGCTCAAATTCAGGAGCTCTTGGATAGAGGGTTCATCCGACCAAGCATATCTCTGTGGGGAGCACCTGTGTTGTTTGTCAAGAAGAAGGACGGTTCAATGCGGATGTGTATAGATTACCGCCAACTGAACAAGCTAACGATCAAAAACAAGTATCCGTTGCCTCGGATTGACGACTTGTTCGATCAACTGAAGGGTGCTTCGGTGTTTTTGAAGATAGACCTTAGGTCGGGCTATCATCAACTTAAGGTGAAGGAAGTTGATGTTCACAAGACGGCGTTCAGAACTCGGTATGGACACTACGAGTTTTTAGTGATGCCATTTGGGTTGACCAATGCACCGACGGCGTTCATGGATCTAATGAATAGGGTATTTCAGCAATACTTGGACCAATTTGTCGTGGTATTTATAGACGACATCTTGGTTTACTCAAGGACGGAGGAGGAGCATGATAAGCACTTACGTATAGTTCTACAAGTGTTGAGGGAAAAGCAATTATATGCCAAATTCAGTAAGTGCGAATTCTGTCTTAGAGAGGTGGCTTTCTTAGATCACGTAGTGTCAGCGGACGGAATAAGAGTAGACCCTCGCAAGATTGAAGCGGTGTTGGATTGGAAACCGCCTAGGTCAGTGGCGGAGATCCGAAGTTTCCTGGGTTTAGCGGGGTACTATCGAAGATTTGTAGAAGGATTCTCCTTAATCGCAGCGCCATTGACTAAGCTACTAAGGAAGGGTGTTCCATTCGTATGGACGGAGAAGCAGCAAGGAAGCTTTGATAAGCTAAGGAAAATTCTGACGGAAGCTCCGATTTTGGTACAGCCTGAAGCAGGGAAGTTATTTACCGTCTATTGTGATGCATCCCATACTGGTTTGGGATGTGTGCTGATGCAAGAAAGGAAGGTAGTAGCCTATGCATCCCGACAGTTAAGACCACACGAATTGAACTACCCAACGCACGACTTGGAGTTAGCCGCAGTCGTTTTCGCACTGAAGATATGAGACACTACCTTTATGGGGAGAAGTCAATAGTCTACACGGATCATAAGAGTTTGAGGTATCTCTTGACACAGAAGGATCTCAACTTGAGACAGCGTCGGTGGATTGAACTTTTAAAGGACTACGATTGTTCAATCGAGTACCATCCGGGTAAGGCTAACGTGGTAGCTGACGCGTTGAGCCGGAAGGTTGTGACGGACTTAAGAGCGATGTTTGCTCGGATGAGTCTATATGATGATAGAAGTCTTTTGGCGGAACTTCAAGTTAAGCCAACGTGGATCGAGGAGATTAAGGACAAGCAGTTAGTGGATGAGGGGTTGAATGCTAAAAGGGTACAAGTTCAGGATGGTGGTTTGGAAGGGTACAGTCTATCTAGTGATGAGTGCTATGTTTTCAAGGGCGAGCATGTATGCCAAAAGATGTGGAGTTGAGGCGGAAAATTCTCCAAGATGCTCATAGCAGCCCATATGCTATGCATCCAGGAGGAAACAAGATGTATGGGGATTTACAGAAGCAGTTCTGGTGGCCCGGGTTAAAGCGTGAAGTAACAGAGTTTGTTGGTAGGTGTTTGACTTGTCAGCAGGTCAAGGCTGAACATCAGTTACCGTCAGGGTTGCTTCAGCCAGTGAAGATTCCTCAATGAAAGTGGGAGAGGATCACTATGGATTTCGTCAGTGGGCTACCCCTTACGCCCAGCAAGAAGGACGCAGTTTGGGTAATAGTAGACCGTCTGACTAAGTCAGCTCACTTCATACCGGTGAGGGTGGATTATTCTCTTCAGAAGCTAGCTAAGCTATATGTATCGGAGATAGTGCGATTGCATGGTGTGCCGGTATCGATCATCTCGGATAGGGATCCCAGGTTCACGTCAAGGTTCTGGAAAACCTTGCATCAAGCTTTGGGTACACGGTTAGATTTCAGTACCGCTTTCCATCCACAGTCTGACGGACAATCGAAAAGGGTGATACAGATTTTAGAGGATATGTTAAGGGGATGTGTCTTGGATTTTCGGGGTAGTTGGGAGGAATTTCTACCATTGGCAGAGTTCGCCTACAACAACAGCTATCAGGCGAGTATCCAGATGGCTCCATATGAAGCACTGTATGGACGGAAGTGTCGTACTCCGACATGTTGGACGGAATTGGGTGAGCGACAGATTTTGGGTCCCGAGTTGGTGACAGAGACTGAAGACAAAGTCAGGGTGATTCGGTCTCGTCTCAAGGAAGCATCAGATAGGCAAAAGTCTTATGCCGATCTAAAACGCAAGGAAATGGAGTATGCTGTGGGAGACAGGGTTTTTCTGAAGGTGTCGCCTTGGAAAAAGGTGTTGAGATTTGGACGAAAAGGGAAGCTAAGCCCAAGGTTCATCGGGCCATATACAGTTGTAAAGCGAGTAGGACCGGTAGCTTATCAGCTAGAGTTGCCGGCAGAACTGAATCAGATCCATGATGTATTTCATGTATCGATGCTGAGACGGTATCGGTCAGATCCTTCGCACGTTGTGCCAGTAGCAGAAATTGAGGTGAACTCGGACTTATCTTTCGAAGAAGAACCAGTTCAGATCCTAGATCGAGATGTGAAGGTTCTACGTAGAAAGTCAGTACCCTTAGTGAAAGTGCTATGGCGGAATCATGGTACAGAGGAAGCTACGTGGGAGCCCGAGGATGTGATGCGGCAGCAATACCCCCACCTGTTTTGATCAAGGAATTTCGAGGACGAAATTTATTTTAAGGGGGTAGAATTGTAACATCCTAAAAACGAGGCTATTTGGTTTATAAATTATTTTTCTTATGTATGAATTGTTGTGTTATTATTTATGAAATAATAGAGCTTAATTTAAGGCTTTGAGTGTGCCCGGTTTGATAGAAAAATTTCAGTTTTAACTTTAAAGGCAAGGAGCATTAGCAGGAGGGTGTTATAAGAATAAATGTGGGTATTTTAACACAAAGATGAGCCTAGAATAAGTGGCAAAGTAAGCCCACTTAAGAGCTAGCATGTGACGCCACCAAGGAGCAAGGGAGAACCTTGGTTCGAGTCACAACAATCCCTCTTTTTGCACTTTGGTTGGACGGCAATAAGAGAGAGTTTTTCTCTCTTTAATTTCTTTTAATTATCTTTTAGATAATAGGATAATAGGAGATAATTAAGGATTTTATTTGGTTAAAAAGGGATTTTACTATAAGGATATTAAGAAGATAATCAAGAAGATTATTTGATTAAAAGGATTAATTAGTATTATTATTATTTAGATATCATGATAATAGTAGATTAAAGGGATTATTTGATATTATTTGGATTATTGATGGATTTTTGGATTAATTCAAAATTAATTTGAATTAATTAAAAGGGGTGGACGACAAGGGTACTTAGAGCCTATAAAAGCATTAGTTGACCCCCTTGTTTTGTTTTTTTTTTTCCATTCTTGCTAGTTGCCGAAAATCTCTAACCCCTCTCCCTTTGTGCTATTTTATTTTCTTTGTTCTCTCAAACCCCTTCAAGCCGAAATTTCTAGCACCTTTCTTTCCCATTATTTTCTTTCTCCCCTTGGCCGAATACACTCCCTTGGAAGTGCTGATTTCTTTTCCTCTTATTAAACTCTCTATTGGCCGAATACAACCTAGTAGTTTGTCGAAACTCCCTCCTTCTATTCTAGTGTACTTTGGCCGAATATTGGAAGGAATATAGATCTCTTCAGATTCTTTGTTATCAATCGGGTGATAAGGTAAGTGATGGTCGAATTTCTATTTCCCTTTTTCTTTCTTTTTCTATCGACCTTTTTACAAGGAAAGGAGCCGATTTCGGCAATGGTTAAGTCTTTTAATCGAGTAGTAACCGATTTCTTTTAGGTACTCAGGGGAGTAAAGCAGTCGACTCACAACCCGATCTCTAGTAATCGATTTTTGGTAAGTAATGGTAAGATCTACTTTAGTTAGTCAGTTGATATTCGTTTTAGCCGAAGGCTACTAACTTATTGAGTTCCGATTCATGGAATCAGAAGCAGATTCAGGAGTTTGGTGTGCGATTAACATCCAATCGAGGGAAGGTAAGATACCGGGTTCATAAGGAACCCCTTTCAATAATTTGGTTTGGCCGAATAGGCCATAAGACTAATCCATGAATTTGGCCGTATATAGGACAAGTGGATCTGTGGTGACCAACGTTTCTTTTCGGGATTAGAACAAGGTGACAGGTGTGTACATACACACTATAACCTATTTAATGTGCTGATTATTGGAAATGCTTAATTGATTTATGTAGCATTGGATGATATACCATATCGGTATAGATGGCAATTCAGGTAAGTACCTGTTAATGTGAATTATTATTAATGCTTTTGGGAAGCATGATGTACTGATTTATACATATAATGGCATGTAACATATATTTATGTGACTGATGTGGGATTGACTGAGTGGAGGGGGCAGCGATATTGTGCCGACGGGCACCAGTGTTTTGGTAACACACTGTGACTACGGTCACCAGAGGTTTGGTACCTCCAGAGGTTTGGCACCTCAGTAGCGACTTATCCCTGTGGTTAACACCACCGTGGGTTGGCCCCACTTGAGATATGGGATCGTCTGCCAGTGATTTGGTATCACACGATGGGTTGGCCCCATCACCCGATTTGTGTCTACGGACACCAGTGTTTTGGTAACACATTGTGACTATATGTCACCAGTGGTTTGGCACCACCAGTGGTTTGGTACCACAACGGGGTAGACAGTGGCGTATGGCTGGCTAGGTTGGGACACATGATATTTGCATATTAATTGTTATATGTTGTGTATGAAAAATGTTTTTAAAACGAGGGAAGGGTTACATACTGAGTCTTGGTGACTCACCTTCTCCTTTATATTTTTCAGGTAACATGTAGATCGCGGATATGGAGCCGGATGGACTCGAGGTGGCCATGCAGTGGACTTGAATTAATTGAACTTTAAATTTAGTTATTTTATTTTATTATTGGTTTATTTTATTTTGGATGTAATAAGGCCTCCTTATACTTTATTTTTTTTGTTATTTTTCTCATATGTTGGATATTTTGTTTAAAACTATATTATTAAAATTAAATTAAAATCACATGTTTTCCAAGTTTAAAACGAAAATTGTTTTTACCGTGCCATCGGGCACATTTGGAGTTTTATATCAACTTGGCTTAAATAAATTTTCTAATAAAAACTAAATAAAGTTTTTACAAGACATTCAAACAAAAGGTTTTCAACAACTTAAATTGATTTAGAAAGACGAATTTTTCAAAATATTTTCCTTGTAACAGACTAGATTCGGCCATAGTGTTTGGGCCGGGTTTGGGTCGTTACAAAAACATCATATGATTCTTACTAAAATAGGCATTACTTGGTTGTGTTTAAATAAACAAGTTTTGCATGTAAATATTTGATAAAAATACAGCTATTCTTGAATGGTTGATTGATGAGTCGCAAATCGGGGTAGTGAACTTTAAAAACCATGACTTTTGAAAATGACGTTGAAAATTTTAAAGAGAATTCGAGTCTTTTGAAAATTTCGTTGATAATTCGAAAGAGAATTTCCGTGTTAATTTATTTATAAAAGTTTGTTATGAAATCCATTTATTAATCTATTTTGGAAAAACCTTTACTATGATTTTAGAAAATCCCCATTTAAAACAATTCAAGCAAAATAATAAATACTTCAAAACATAAAGCAATTTAAAACATCCCAGAGGCCTTATTACAACTTTAAAACCCGAAAGAGTAAAAGCAACAAAATAATACGGAAAAGAAGTTTACTAAAGTTCGAAATTCACATTCCAAAAGTAGGGCGTCCACCGAGTCATCCATGGCCCCAAGTCATTGTCACTGAGCATTACCTACAAGGTTTAAGGAAGAAAAGGGGAGTGAGTTACAAGAACTCAGTGTGAAATCCCCTTACCGTCATCCACTGGGCCTGAACCCATTTAGTAATATCTTGGGCCTAGGCCCATATAGCATAATCTTTGGCCGAAGCCCATTTACAAAATAGAATATTCATATATGCAATGTATACAACCAATCCATCCTAGAAATCCATCCGCTACACACCACCCGTACCATCCCATCACACCTACGGGGATCAAGTCAACCCACCGTGCCAAACACACCAAATCGCAGGCAAAATGTCATTTAATATAATAATTCGCAGGCCAGTGGCCATTTATAATCGCAGGCAAGATGCCATTTACAATATTTGTGGCTGAGCCACCAGAGTCATAATTATACGTTGCATAACCACTATACAGATTGTGGCAGAGCCACCAGATATCATATACGGTAATATAATCGGCACACAGCCTTGGGTAAATATGATTGACAGAAAGTCGTTAGTTCATATGCTAGGCACATAGCCATTATCAAAATTTGTGGCAGAGCCACCAGAATATGTGGCAGAGCCACCAGAATCAGAATGTGGCAGAGCTACCAGGCTACACTTCTCTTCTTTAACATTTTTCCCATCCCATGCAAAATATGCAAATGCAACATAAGTAATAAAACATAATATTCACATATATAAACAACAATCATTAATCCAGTAATTTATTACGGTAAATCGGTCCACTAAAGCATTCTAGCAATTCGGCCCATAGGGGCATTTTAGTAAATCGGCCCGTAGGGGCATTTTCATAATTTGGCCCATAAGGTCATTCTATCAAATCGGCCCATTAGGGCATTTTCATAATTCGGCCTATAAAGGCATTTTTGTAATTCGGCCCATTTGGGCATTAAAAATTGAAACTGTCCATCTGCATCATACTAGCTAAATTGACTATAACTCGAGTTAGAAAACTCGAAATTTAGATCCGTAAATTTTTCCTGAAACTAGACTCATATATCTTCTTACTACAATTTTCCCAGAATTTTTGCCATAGCCATTTAGTATAGTTTATTCCTCAAAGTTTCCCTTGTTTCACTGACCAACTGCCCTGACCTCTCTTACCCGAAATTCATATATCTCACTGTACAATTTTCATATGTTGCTCCCACTTGTTTCTATTGAAAATAAGCTTACTAAGGAATCTATACATATAAATTATAACCCATAATTCACTTTGTACAATTTTAAACGATTTTTCCAAGACAGAATAGGGAACCACAAAGTCAATCAGAACCAGTCTCACTACAATTACAATATCACAGGATATAAAATTCCTTTTCCTTCTCCATTTCTTTCATATAAAAATAGACACAGTAAGCTTTCATTCTATATCTTATTCATTTTCTAATTCGCTTTCTCCTATTTTTCATGATTTTTCAAAATCATGTTACTGCTGCTGACCAAACTGTTTCATTGCAAAATATGGTTACTACTACGAACATACGCATGCCCAAGTGGTCTCGGATGCCGATTTCCTATTTTCTTTGGTATTTCAACTGAATTACAGAATCATTTCATGCAAACATTCAGAGAGGTATGAGATTACACACCATTTAAAACATGTATTTGGAAGGATACGGGATCACACACCTTATTCGGAATCCGTAACACGATACTCTCCGCGGCACCTAAAGGTACAATCGGTCAACAATTAGTCCAAAGCCCAATTTACAACTTCAACCAAGTATTGCGATTGATTAACAATCTATATCACTTACCAACAATCCGAGTCTCTTATTACGAGGGATAGGTGTTCGATTGGCCCTTCGATAAAGTACTTCGAGACTCTACTTACCAACCCTCTTCTGAAAGCCAAAGGCTAGAAAGATGACAAGAGCTAACACTCTACCGATTCGGCCAAGGAAGAGAGAGTGTCCAACACCCAAAAGAAAAAGAAAAGAAAAAGGGATATAGTGTTATGTGGTTCAGCTATTGGAGAAAAAGAACAAAGATGATTCGACCTCTATGTAAAAATCGATTAAAGAAAATGAGAGAAAGGTTAGAGAAATAGTGAGGAAGGAAAAGAAGAGATGGGCATAAGAAGTGTCAAAATTTTGGCTAATACCATGAAGGAGGTGAACAACAAGAGGGAATTATTTTTCGGTAATCGAGGGAAAAGATTGGAAGGTAAGCACCAAAATGTTAAAAGAATAAAGATAGCTATGGCAAAGATGAAAAGAAGTTACTCTCAAATGGTCTTGATTTAGGCAAGGAAAAAGAGGTACCAAATGAACAAAGAAATCAAAAAGGAATAAAAAAAAAAGCTCCTCAAAATGCCAAACAAATTTCGGCACACCCCCTTTACCAAAACCAATTTCATCTTTGCCAAAAAGATGAGTGTTGACCCCAAAATTATTCTTTCCAAAACATCCACCACACTTTAGGCCAACATGTCCCCCTCTCTTATCCCTTTCTTTGATTTCCTTCCTTCTTTTTCCCTTATCTTCCTCCTTACCATATTCCTTAGCCATCTTTCCATCAATAAAAAGTCTTCCTTACCATAATAAAGCCATGGCCGACACATGGAATGAAGCACAAAAATTAATACAAAATTTGCAATAGGTGGGATTCGAACCTCAGACCATTAGTACACTCCACACGCCACTTTCCACCTTTACCAATAGACTCCTTGTGCTAGCAAAATGCACACTTATTTTCTTAAGTCTTGATGCCCCTTACCTTCTCCCCCTTAAGTGCATAAACACAAAAATTTACCTATAACCTAACTTGAACCTAGAACTTCCTAGAAGCCTCGTAACTTTCCAAAATCACCTTCCTAATAAGTCTAACTTGAAATAATGCCGTTCTCTTGTTCTCAAAAATTTTAAACACTCCTACGCCCAAGGCCCAATGGGCCCAATTCTACTAGGCCCAATTTCAGGTCGTTACAATAGGTGCATGGAAATATAAAGACAAACCTGCGCAGTTGAAAACAAACAGATATTATAAAGTTATAAAAATTAATACCAAAAGGACCACAAGCATGAGAGAAGCAACATACCGCCTCATCAACATCCATTGAAAAATATTTAAGGGAAATGAAACTTCACTTTAACAATTATGTAATGGAAACCTAGAAGATAGGCAACAAAACTAACCCCTAGTTATCAAACTAGAGTAGCTACCCATAAAGCAACTGCAATGTAACTACCAAAATGCAAGGCCTACTTTTAGACCTTATCAGTCCTCATACTTGGTCTAGTTTACTATTTGTTACTAAAACCCATATGATCTACAAATTCATAACCTTCAAGTTTTTACATCTGTGTTTAAGCTCAAGGATATGGTTTGTATTAGAAGCATGGTCTATATTAAAAAAATTCAAGGTTCTCTGATTAGGGAAGGCGGGTGCAAGTGTAAAGATTATAGACAAAGAATCACCTTTTGTGCTTGTGCTACAGTCTTGGGAAACCCATCAAGAATGAAACCTTTTTTACATGAAGGCTTCTTCATCGCTTCATCGATAATGCCAACAACCAGGTCATCAGAAACAAGTTCTCCCTGAGAAACAATAGCTAAGCAATGAGGATCTGAAAAAAATATGACATGAACAAAATTCAACAAACTCTAGGATCTGAAAATTCTATTTTCCATGTTATTACTAGGAAAAAAATTCAGAGAAAGAATTGAAAAAATAAAAAGAATCAATCCAAATTACAAAAATAAAAATAAAGCGAGAGTAAAAAAAAGGGAAAAAAAGAGAACCAATGAGGATGAGGCGTTTCTCGGGTTTGGTGGCGCACTTCATACAGCTGAGAAGCTCATTCATCAGAGATTCAGAGGGTATTTCTTCCAAATTCACCGAACTGCTCGCCATTTCTTTGCTTTCTAAGAGTTTTTGGTTAAAGGGAAAGGGAAAGGAAAAGGGAAGATCGGCTGCTAATTTTCCTGAAAATGTCTTACCGAATTAGAAACAGTAAGACATTTTCCAAAATTAAGAGCTCATTTTCCCGTGTTTTGTAATTGGTTTTACTTTAGAAAAATATTTTCAGCCAAACAAACACCAAAAAAGGCTAAAAATCTTTTCCAGAAAATGTTTTACCCCAAACAAACGCACCCATAATATCTTTCTTCAAGAATTTTCTAAGTGTCTTTTTCATGACATTGGCATAAAAAGTGACTTCTACCCACTTGGTGAAGTAATCGATGGCCACAATGATGAATCGATGCCTATTGGTAGCCTTCGGTGAGATTGGCCCAATGACATCCATGCCCTACTTAGAGAAAGGCCGTGAAGAAGTCATAACATGAAGAGGTGAATGCGGCACATGAATTTTGTCCCCATAAATTTGAAATGTATGACACTTCTTAGCATATTTGATATAGTCCCCTTCCATGGTGGACCAATAAGATATGAATATCATAATTTACATAGCCATTTGTGAAACCATTAGCATGTGTTCTACAAATACCATTATGGACTTCTTCCAGGATTTTCTTGTCCTCAACAGCATCTACACATCTCAGTAACATCTGACCCTTTCTTCTTTTGTATAGGATCTCCCCATCTAGGACATACTCATTAGCCAGCCTTCTTAGAGTCCTTTTATCATTCTAAGTTGCCTGCTTAGGGTATTCACGGTTCCTTACATATTGCAATATGTCATGATACCAAGGGTGATCATCCCTTTCTTCTTCCTTAATGTTGTAACAATGGGTTAAGGCCTCATAAAAACTCATCTAGATAGGTTTTACATCCTCTTATTTGTTCATTTTGATCATGGAGGCTCAGGTAGCCAAGGCATTGGCCATCTGATTTTTAACTCGCTGGAGGTAGTAGAATGTGATATCATCAAATTACTTAGTTGTAACGCCCCAAATTGTAGAGCTAGAAGTTTTGAGTTTTTGTGGTTAGGGTCAGAAAGGGAGATGTACTATTGTGTTAAGTCATTCGTTTGAGTGCCAGAATGGGCCTGCTGGTCTGGTGGTAGAGTGCAGGTTAGCTTGTCTCTGGGTCCCATGTTCTAGTCCTCGTAGGTACTTTTTGGAGGAATATTTTTGTTCTGTTTTTGATAAACCATAAAAGTAACATATTTTAAGTCCATATTAGTATGCTTTTGGATGAATTATCCCTTGATTTATGTAAAAAGGTGCTCTTAATCCTTTGTTTTCATGTTTTATACCCAGGAAAGCACCTGAGGATGAAAAGAATGAGAAACGAGCCTAAAACGAACCAAATTGGGCCAAAGAGGAAATTGACACGGCCTGATCTTGAGTCACACAGTCGTGCTTCATTCAACAGGATTGAACACGGCCTGGCCACGATTCACACGGGCGTGTGCCATGGCCGTGCCCCTGTCGTGGCAAAGAGCAATTTCATTCAGATTTAGATACTTAAAGGTGTAGAAACATATTTTGAAAGCCTATATAAACCCCCTAAGTATAACCTAAAAGGGGGCAGTTAGCTAAGCCAATGAGCCGAGCCAGAAAGACTAGATTTGTGGGAATCACTCGAAGATAGCCAGTTGATCCATCTCTAGAAGCCGGAATTCTACTCAAGACGGCGGATCTCTCCTTCAATTCCTTCATGGGGTTTTAGAGATTTCTTATGTTTTGTTTTATCTTTTCTTCTGAGATGTTTTCTTTATTTGATATGAACTAAACCCTCAGATACCTGAGGGGGATGAAACCTAAGACAGATCTTGTTATTGTTTCCTGAACTATATGATAAATATTTAACTTGTTCTTAATTATGTGTGCTTAATTCTTGTGTTGATATTTCCAGGATATTGATTCAAGTATGATGTGCTTAGGTGGAGGAGCAAAAGTCCCTGCTTAAGAGTAGATCTGGCATAATTAAGCGGAGTTGATCGCACGCCTAGAGATAGGGTGACGAGATTTTGCCGGATTAGGGTGAAACCTAATATGAGAGTCCATAGATCGAGTTAATACGATTCTAGGGGTTTTAACTAGAAAGATATTTCAATTAGTCAACCTAGGGTTAGACGTTATTCGCTTCGAGAGAGGGTTTAATATAACTTAGGGAGTCTTACGGATCAAGTCAAGTGTATACATCGTCTGGTTCAGAGTTAGATAACAAGTGAAGTCTAGGTGGATTCTTCCTTGGGTGTCGTCTTAATCAACTGAGTTTTTCTTCCAAGTATTTCCTCAATTCATTCTTTTTGTCTTTGCGTCTTTGCGTCTTTGCGTCTTTAGTTAGTATTAGTACTTTTGGTTCCTCTGGGATTCGATATTCCGATTTTACCTAAACTATACTACTGTTCGATAGGTACGCTTGCCTTAAAATCGTTGTCAGAGTTAGTTTCCAGGTTCGATCATTCTATTTATAAATTTAAGACTCTGATTTCAACGATCAAGTTTTTGGCGACGTTGCTGGGGAACTAAAATATTAAGAAAGCTTAATTTTTATTACTTTAGCCATTATTTTATTTTTCGTAATTTACTTTATCTTTAGGTTACATTTTAATTTTGTTAAATTTTCTTTCTTTTGTCCCTTTCAGGTACATCTAGTTTATGACTAGAAGGAACCCGATAGGACCTCTACTTTACGACAGTGATATTGAAGGTATCGTTATTAGAAATCGCAGAGAGATAAGGCGAAGCCTAAACTACATAGACAAAGAGCAAGAAGCCGAAATAAATACCGCAGAAGAGATGGTTGAAAATAATCCGCCACCTCTAGAGATGGCTGAACATCATGCTTCACGTACTATGTATGATTATGCTAAACCTAGTTTAACAGGAACTGAGTCTAGTATTGTTAGGCCTACTATTGCTGCAAATAATTTTGAACTGAAACCTAAACTATACAGATGATACAACAGTTTGTTCATTTTGACGGTTTGCAGGATGAGGATCCTAACACACACTTAGCAAATTTCCTAGAATTTTGCAACACCTTCAAAATAAATGGCATTTTTGATGATGTCGTCTGTCTTCGGTTATTTCCTTTTTCCATGAGAAATAAAACCAAATAGTGGTTAGATTCTCTTCCACGAGGATCAATCACTACATGGGATCAAATGACCGAAAATTTTTATTAAAATATTTTCCACCGGCCAAAACGACCAAATTAAGGAATGATATCTCTTCTTTTGTGCAGATAGATTTAGAGGCATTATATGACCCATGGGAGAGATACAAGGATCTCTTAAGGAGGTGCCTACACCACGAACTACCATTGTGGCTACAGGTCCAAACTTTTTACAACGGTGTGAACCCTTCAACAAGGCAGCTAATCGATTCAGCTGCCGGTGGAACCCTGAACAACAAAACTCCTGAAGTAGCCTACGAGTTTATAGAGGAGATGTCACTGAATAACTATCAGTGGCAAGTTACAAGGACAAGGCCAGCTAAAGCATTCGGAGTTTTCAACATTGATGCAGTAACCGCACTATCAAATCAGG
The DNA here is from genome assembly GCA_005393395.2 of Gossypium australe. Classification (NCBI taxonomy): domain Eukaryota; kingdom Viridiplantae; phylum Streptophyta; class Magnoliopsida; order Malvales; family Malvaceae; genus Gossypium; species Gossypium australe. Next base: position 3,930,891 of record CM016619.1, on the reverse strand, counting down.
TAGAATTGCTACATAAAAAATTTGATAGTTTCTATGGTTCTTCGCAGGCACATCCAATTTTGCAGTGTGATGCAAGTGAAGGAGTGGTGAATCCTGAGTACCCACCCTACGGACAGGGCATGGAGAGCGAGCAGATGAATTATATGGGTAATAATTTCTGATCTAACAGTAACCCTTATAGTAATACATATTAACTTATCGTTTCTTGAATGTTAGAAACAGTGGAATGTAAGCACAGTCCTCCTTAGGGAGACTGATCTTCATAAGCTCATGCCGTTTGTTTCATCCAAACAACAAACCAAGGGTCTTTGAGACCATTTAGTTTTTATTTTTCTTTTCTCTTTTGCTTCAATTTCCTTCTCTTTGACAATCTTATGCTTAATTTAGTGTAATTTATTTTAGTTTCTTAGTGTCAGGTTAAAAAGGCTGCTAGGGAATCACCACAACCATGACCATAGCCACTCCACTTCCGCCACCGCCAGCACCTTAGCAGCCCTAGAGGTCACACCCACCTCGCGAACCATCTATCAATAAGGAATTCTCGGTCCATTAGTCTTTTCTTTTATTTTCATTTTCCTTCTTAGTCTCCCTATCTTTTTCTTTCTTGTTTTTAAATATATAATTAGGTTATTTTAAATGTTTTTCAATAATCTCTGGCTAATTCTTCACGAGCTTCCTAATTTCTTCATCTAGCGTAGAGTTCGAAAGAAGCTACCACCCCTCGGAACTTCCACCTCAAGGAAACCATCCAAATTCAGAAAGTTTCACCACTCTCTCCTTATTAAGTTTTATATACATCTTTGTACATTGAGGGCAATGTACATCTTAAGTGTGGGGGGTGAATATTTATTTCAAGAAAGGGCCTAACTTTCTGCATTATTCTCAAATCCGGCAAACTTTTTTCATTATTCTCAAATCCCTGAATTTAGTCTTGTTTTTAAGTAATTTCCTCATATTACTAATTAGAATGAAATTTCTGATGATTTATGATTTTTATTGACATATTTTTGAGTAAGTTATAGTCAATTGTGCATTGATGATTGAAATTTTATGATACTAGAGAATCAAGCATGATAAGTCTATTTTTCAGAACTAAAATTTTAGCTAGGTTGTTGAGCTGAACCTGAATATTATCTTGAAGTTTGAAATTTACAAGATTGATGTCAAAACACCCATAATTTTTGTGAGAATTTGAGCCTAATTGAGCATATATTCTTTTTCATACTGTATCAACTTTGAACTGTTATTCTAGAACTTGCCTCAATTATACATGTTGAGACCACACCTATGATTTGATATACAGAAATGATAAAGGCACCTAGGTTTTAACCCACTCACTCCACTAAAAAGCCTCCTCCACAAGTAACCCCTAGTGATCCCCATTGATCCTAACAACCCTTTTTATTGACTCACCCGCTAATGTTAACCCAAAGCCTTTGTATTTGTTATCACTATTCCTTTTGACTACCCTTATATCGAGATTTGATTTGATTTGTTGCCTAGCTATTATCTTTATTTTAAGTAATAGATTTATTCCTTATTATGTAATATTTGACTTAATCTTAAAAAAATGGAAGTATATTCAATATTAGTATTATGAAAAGAAAGCTTATACAACTAAAATTTAGTTATCAAAAGAAAAGCTCGTATTATCAGGGTTACTATTTTTAGTTGATGTAATTATTTATTATCGTCTCAATATTCCTTGTTAGGTAATTTGTCAGGTCAGTCTCGATTCTAACCTTCTAATTCAGCCTATATCCATACCCTTAACAGAAGCCCCGTTACAACCCTGATAAAGACCTTTTGATTTGTGTATCATCTCATATCACAGTGGTGGAGATTTGATTTTCAAGCAAGCCTATGGGATTAACTTTTCAGGTTCGACTTATGAGCACTTTTTCCTAAACCTTAAACACTTTGAGTGATTTGAGTGAATCTTTAGTGAGGATGTCAATCCTTGTCGATTTTGAATCAGAGGTAATTATTTAGATAAGGGGAGACACCTACGTTTTTGTGCTACAAATGTATGACTTTGATTGTTTGAATCTTTAGGACTCTTTGATTTAAATCATCCATGTATAAATTATCTATGAATTATGATGAGACATTTTCGGTAGGAATTATGAATTATGGAAAGTTCGTTTTAATTGTAAGTTGAGAATTTTGCTTGAGGACAAGCAAAAGCTTAAGTGTAGGGGTATTTGATAAATCGTAAAAGTAACATATTTTAAGCCCTCATTTAGTGTGCTTTTGGATGAATTAAGCCTCGATTTATGTAAAAAGGTGCTCTTAATCCTTTGTTTTCATGTTTTATACCCAGGAAAGCACCCGAGGATGAAAAGAACGAGAAACAGGCCTAAAACGGACCAAATTGGGCCAAAGAGGAAATCGACATGGCCTGGACTTAATCCCACACGGCCGTGCCACGTTAATCTACTAGAACACGGCCTGATCTTGAGTCACACGGCCGTGCCTTATTAAAGAAGTCCGAGCACGGCCTGGCCACTATCCACACGAGCGTGTGCCATGACTGTGCCTCTGTCGTGGCAAAGAGCAATTTCATTCGAATTTGGATACTTAGGGGTGTAGAAACATATTTTGAAAGCCTATATAAACCCCTAAGTATAACCTGAAAGGAGGCGGTTAGCTAGGCCAAGGAGCCGAGCCAGAAAGACCAGATTTGTTGGAATCACTCAAAGATAGCCAGTTGATCCATCTCTAGAAGCCAGAATTCTACTCAAGACGGCGGATCTCTCATTCAATTTCTTCAGGGGGTTTTAGGGATTTCTTATGTTTTGTTTTATCTTTTCTTCTGAGATGTTTTCTTTATTTGATATGAACTAAACCCTCAGATACCTGAGGGGGATGAAACCTAAGACATATCTTGTTATTGTTTTCTGAACTATATGATAAATATTTGACTTGTTCTTAATTATGTGTACGTAATTCTTGTGTTGATATTTCTGAGATATTGATTCAAGTATGATGTGCTTAGGTGGAGGAGCAAAAGTCCCTGCTTAAGAGTAGATCTAGCATAATTAAGCGGAGTTGATCACACGCCTAGAGATAGGGTGACGAGATTTTGCCGGATTAGGGTGAAACCTAATATGGGAGTCCATAGATCGAGTTAATGCGATTCTAGGGGTTTTAATTAGAAATATATTTCAATTAATCAACCTAGGGTTAGACGTTATTCGCTTCGAGAGAGAGTTTAATATAACTTAGGGAGTCTTACGGATCAAGTCAAGTGACTACATCGTCTAGTTCAAAGTTAGATAACAAGTAAAGTCTAAGTGGATTCTTCCTTGGATGTCGTCTTAATCAATTGAGTTTTTCTTCCAAGTCTTTTCCCCAGTTCATTCTTTTTGTCTTTGCGTCTTTAGTTTAGTTGATAGTTAAATTTAGATTAGATAACCATTGACTTAATTCTTAGGCTAAATAATAGAAAGAGAGTTAGTATTAGTACTTTTGGTTCCTTTGGGATTCAATATTCTGGTCTTGCCTAAACTATACTATTGTTTGATAGGTGCGCTTGCCTTAAAATCGTTGTCAGAGTTAGTTTCCAGGTTCGATCATTCTCTTTATAAATTTAATACTCTGATTTCGACGATCATGCGCCTTTTTACAAAAGGATCCCTATTATCCCAGGCTTAGAGCGACAGGTGTATTCTGAACATTACTCTAAAATGGTCGTAAAAACTACAGGGTACTCCTCTATAGTCCAGTTGTTTAGAACACTTCCGAGGTTATAGGGATGAATTTTTGATAGGTTCCCTTCATTAGTTCCCTCTTCAGAGACACAAACATCTTCCCTTCCAAACCCTCGATATCTTAAAGAATTCCAACTCTTCGTTTCTATTAGGCTCTGCACTAGAGTTCTGAACTTTGCTCACTTTTGGATTTAATGCATGTAATGTGTAACACCCCAAACTCGGCCTATGCGTTAAGACCAGACTTGGCATGCCACACAATTCGAACTTACGTCCAGTCATCAATGCTTTTAATAAAAACAATTCTTGAAAACGATTTTAAAGATGGAGTTTATCAAAAATCGAGATTTATTTGAAAATCATGATTTTAAAACATAAGAGTTTACAATTTGATTTACAGAGAGATAATTGGTTAAAAATCTAAATAATTGGTTGAAATGAATTTATAAAAGAGTTTTCACAAAATTTTACGAGTGAGTGATATTTAAGAAAAACCCCCTTTTTATACGCAAGTTTAAGAAAATATTTATAAAAATTAAACAACCCCATTTAAGTAATTAAAACATATTAAAAACCATCCACAAATAAAAATCCATAAAAATAATACCAGAGGCCTTATTACATCGCAATTGAGATAATACTTAAATAAAAATACTTAAAAGAAGTTCAAAGTTTTTATAACTTATCATTCGTAGTATGGCCTCCACACGAAGTCATCCCCGGCCCAAGCCTCCATCAATTATTATTACCTGAGAAGGGTAAGGAAAACGGGGTGAGTTACTTAGAACTCAATGTGTAACCCACTTACCGTCTTCACTGGGCCAAAACCATTTAAGCAATTAGTTGGGCTTGAGCCCATTTAGAATTGTATAATACATATAAATCAAATATATATATATAAAATGCATGTGATATGCAATTCCCAACCAAACCTAATTTCCATCCGCTACACACCACCCGTACCAACCAACACACCTGTGGGGATCAAGTCAACCCACCCCGCCAACACACCAATAGCAGGCATTAAGCCAATTATAATATTTGTGGTAGAGCCACCGAACTAGATTGTGACAAAGTCACCGAACTAGAGGCATTAATCCATTTAAAATATTTGAGGCAGAGCCACCGAACTAGATTTTGGCAACAGGCCTTTCTTCTCTTCGTCAATTGTCCCAACCCATGCAGTCATGTATATATATAATGCATAACAATATATTCATAAGGTAAATTTCAACAAAAAGCCCATATTACAAGTTATCAATTTGGCCCGTTAGTCAAAATAGCAATTTAGCCCATTTAACGATCTAGCAATTTTGGCCCATATATATCGATCTAGCATTTTTGGCCCATATATCGATCTAGCAGTTTTTGGCCAATATATCGATCTGGCAATTTTTCAAATTTTCCCATATAGCAAATTATCAGATTGGCCCATATAGCAATTTACCAAATTGACCCATATAGCAAATTATCAAGTTGGCCCATATAGCAAATTATCAAGTTGACCAATATAGCAATTTATCAAGTTGGCCCATATAGCAAATTATCAAGTTGGCCCATATAGCAATTTATCAAATTGGCCCATTAAGGGTATTTTCATAATTCGGTCCATAGGGACATTTCGTAATTCAGCCCATTAGGGGCATTTTCGTAATTCGGCCCATAAGGGCGTTTTTATAATTCGGTAATCGTACCCACTAAGGGTAATTCGATAATTTACCCTCTAAGGGTATGATGGTAATTTTCGCAACCTAGGCTTAATTACTAATTTGGGGCATAAAAATCAAAATTGTCCATCTGCGTCGTACTGACTAAACTGACTATAACTCGAGTTGGAAAACTCAAAATTTAGATCCGTAAATTTTCCCTGAAACTAGATTCATATAACTTATTACTGTAAGTTTTCCAGAATTTTTAGCTTAGCCAATTAGTACAGTTTATTCTTCAAAGTATCCCTTGTTTCACTGTTTGACAGTTCTGCCCTCTCTTCACAAAATCTCAGATATCTTATTGTACAGAACTCAAATACTGGTTTCGTTTGATCCAAATAAAAGGATTCTAATAATATAAACCATGTCCTGTAATTATTTTTCTACAATTTATAGTGATTTTTCCAATTCAGAATAGAGGATCTCGAAATCACTCTGAACCAGTCTCACAAAAATCTAAAAATCTCAAAATATACTAATCCTTTTCTTGCTTTGTTTCTTTTATAAGAAAATAGACTCAATTATCTTTCAATCCATTTCTCCTTCACTTTCTAATTCAATTTCCACTATTTTTGATAATTTTTTCAAAATCACGTCACTGCTGCTAACCAAAACTGTTTTGTTACAAAATATGGTTACCACTTCGAACATACGTACGCCCGAGTGGCCATAGATGCTGGTTTGTGCTTTTCAGTCTTTCGACCGATTCACAGAACATTTCATGCAAACATTTAGAGAGGTATGAGATTACACACCATTTTCAAACATATATTCGGAAGGGTAGGGATTACACACCTGATTTCGATTTCCTAATGAACCACTCGTCGTTGACCACTATGTCCGAAGGTAGAATATATCGAGTGATTTGTCCCTTATTAATATTAGATCCGATTTCTCCGTTCGACTTAAGGCTAGAATGATGTTCGGCCTCCCACTATATTTCGATTAATCAAGAAATGGATGTTAATATGGATGAGATGAAGAAATAGAGAAGAGATGAAGGTTTCGGCTATGGAGGAAAAATGGGCAAAATATTCAGCTAGAAGAGACAGAGGTAGAGAAGAGAAGAAGATGAGGGAGAGAGTTGAACTAAACTACAAGGGAATGGTTCGGTTATGGTGTTTTAGAGAAAAGAATAAAGAAGAAGAAAGGGATTTGGCAATGATGGCTGAATTTTTTGGATGTCTATTCAGCCATGAAATTTGAGTAAAATAATGACAATTTTCTTGGGTTATACACGTGAACAATTTTTTTTTTAGTTGATGGAAACACATGTGTTGGCCAAATTGGTAAGTGAGCATGTATGGACAAAAATTTGCAAGTGGCCATGCATAGACAATTCACTTGGACAAATTGGATAGGAACTTTAAATTGAAAAAAAAAAAGATAAAAGACATTAATTTAAGGCCAAACATGGGAGTAGTTAAAAGAATAAAGCAACCAATTTAATAAAATAAATAAATGATAAAAAAAATTAAGACAAGGCATCATGGAGTGGACGGTAATGGAGATTAAAGATTAATGAACTAAATTATATATATATATATATATTTTAAAAAAAATGGAAAACAAAAATGCCATGGCTGATTGTTATTATCATTATAATTTCAAAATGATGCATGTGCATCTCTTGACCGAACAACCCCTCCATTTCCAGGATGTTACAGTTCTACCCACCTTAAAGAAATTTCGACCTCGAAATTTACCTGATCAAAAGAGATGAGGATATTGCTACCCCATTGTGTCCTCAGGCTCCCACGTAGCTTCCTCTGCTCCATGATTACGCCATAGAACCTTAACCAACGGCACAGTCTTCTGTCTTAGCACCTTAACATCACGGTCTAAGATTTTCACTGGTTCCTCCTCGAAAGACAAGTCTGGCCTTAATTCCACTTCTTCCACCGGTACAATATGCGACGGATCCGATCTATAACGCCTCAACATAGAAACATGGAAGAAACTATGAATCTGACTCAACTCCGGAGGTAATTCAAGCTGATAGGCGTCTGGTCCTACACGCTTCAACACACGGTATGGTCCAGTGAACCTACGGCTCAACTTGCCCTTCCTTCCAAATCTAAAAATCTTCTTCCAAGGTGAGACTTTCAAAAAGACCTGATCTCCCACCGCAAACTCAATATCCTTACGCTTCAGATCCGCATACGACTTTTGTCGATCCGAAGCTTCCTTTAACCGCGCTCGAATCACTTTTACCTTTTCTTCTGTCTCAGATATCAACTCAGGACCCAACAACTGTCGTTCCTCCAATTCAGTCCAACAAGTAGGAGTACGACACGTACGACCGTATAACGCTTCATAGGGTGCCATTTCGATACTGGATTGGTAACTATTATTATACGCGAACTCAGCCAACGGTAGAAAATCCTCCCAACTACCTCTAAAGTCAATCACGCAACCTCTTAACATGTCTTCCAAAATCTGAATTACTCTTTCTGACTAACCATCTGACTGAGGATGAAAAGCCGTACTAAATTTTAACTTTGTTCCCAAAGCGTCATGCAAAGCTTTCCAAAACCGTGATGTAAACCTAGGATCCCTATCCGATATGATAGACACTGGTACCCCATGCAACCTCACGATCTTAGATACATACAGCTTAGCCAACTTCTGCAGCGAGTAATCCGTACGAACTGGTAATAAAATGAGTAGTCTTCGTTAATCGATCAACTACCACCCAAACAGAATCTTTCTTAGTAGGTGTTAAGGGTAACCCACTAACGAAATCCATTGTTATCTGCTCCCATTTCCATAGAGGAAACTTTACCGGTTGCAATAAACCCGATGGTAATTGATGTTCTGCCTTCACTTGTTGACAAGTCAAGCACTTACCCACAAAATCAGTAACCTCCCACTTTAACATTGGCCACCAATACTGCTCACAAAGATCCCAATACATCTTACTTCCTCCGGGGTGCATAGCATAAGGGCTACTATGCGCCTCTTGAAGAATCATTAGTCTCAAATCTGAATCCTTGAGCATACAAATTCTTCCGCGAAAACACAGTACTCCATCCTTATTCAATCCAAAATCCCCTCTTACACCACTTTCAATTTGTTGAATTATGGGACCCAACTTTTCATTTGATAATTGCTTCTCCTTGATCTGTTCTAACCACAAAGGCTTCACCTGTAGTTCCGCTAACAGACTGGCATCTTCATACAAACTGAGAGAGCAAACATTGTCCTTAACTCCGATATTACCTTACGACTCAACGCGTCTGCCACCACGTTAGCCTTTCTAGGATGATACTCGATTGAGAAGTCATAATCTTTTAACAACTCCACCCATCTTGGTTGTCTCAAGTTCAACTCCTTTTGAGTAAGGAGGTACTTAAGACTCTTATGGTCCGTATAAATGATCGACTTCTCACCGTAGAGATAGTGCCTCCAAATCTTTAAAGCAAACACCACAGCAGCCAACTCCAAGTCATGAGTAGGATAGTTGACTTCATGCGGCCTCAACTGACGAGAAGCATACGCCACCACTTTCCCACTTTGCATCAACACACATCCTAAACCCGTATGTGACGCATCACAGTAAACGATAAACTCTTTTCCAGCCTCAAGTTGAATCAGTACTGGCGCTTTCGTCAAAATCTTCTTCAATTTCTCAAAACTTTCTTTTGTTTCTCTGCCCACACAAACGGTACTCCCTTTCGCAACAGTTTAGTTAGGGGTGCAGCAATCAATGAAAACCCCTCAACAAAACACTGGTAATAACCAGCCAACCCTAGGAAACTCTGAATTTCAGCCACTAACTTCGGTGGTTTCCAATTCAACACAGCCTCTACTTTCCAGGGATCAAATCTAATTCCTTCGGCCGACACAACATGCCCCAAGAAGGTCACTTCTTTCAGCAAAAATTCACACTTACTGAATTTGGCATAAAGTTGCTTTTCCCTCAATATCTGCAATACCACCTTCAGATGCGAATCGTGCTCTTCTTTATTCTTCGAGTATACCAAAATGTCATCTATGAACACTACTACAAACCGGTCTAAATAGGGTTGGAAGACTCGGTTTATCATGTCCATAAATGCAACTCGTGCATTGGTCAAACCAAACGGCATCACCAAAAACTCATAATGTCCATAACGAGTTCGGAATGCCGTCTTATGAATGTCCGCCTCTTTCACCTTGAGTTGATGATAACCCGATCTCAAATCAATCTTGGAGAAAACTGAAGCTCCTCTCAATTGATCAAATAGGTCGTCAATTCTCGGCAATGGATACCTATTCTTGATCGTCAACTTATTCAACTGCCTATAATCAATGCACATACGCATCGACCCATCTTTCTTCTTGACGAACAAAACCGGTGCTCCCCACGGAGACACACTCGGTCGAATAAATCCCCAATCTAACAATTCTTGAATATGGGCTTTAAGCTCCGCTAACTCCTTCGGCGCCATTCTATAAGGAGCAATGGACACCGGAGCCGTTCCGGGCAGAAGCTCAATGCCAAACTCTACCTCTCGGTCTGGAGGCAATCTAGGAAATTCTTCGGGAAAGACGTCTGAAAACTCATTTACCATTCTAACGCCTTCCACCGATAATTCCTTGGCATCCAGAGCACTAATGAAGGCTAGGAATGCTCCATACCCTTTCTAGGACTCGCAACATTTCTTGGGTCAAAGCAATGTCCTCTCTCATGTGGTCGTGTGATCCAGTCTCACTCCCAGGTGACACAGGTGCGTCCATTTCCGGCATAAGACCCGGCGCTTCAGACGCAACCCTAGCACCTCGGCCTCTACCACGGCCATGTCTACGTCCTCTAGTGCTCATATTGGGTATTTCGGTTTAATCTAATTATAAGTCTTATGAATCAGTATACTATTTCAGTGTTTATTAACGATATTTTATGAGATATAAGAGATAGAGTTGTTTTCGTAAACGCATCCTATAGTCTCAATCTCTATAATTTCAACACCTAAAACTAAGAGTTCTAGAGTGTTCATATAGGCATATCACAATAATAAGAATTATTCAATTCACGTACACTTACTTGACTTGATGCCGGATACTCGTGGTGCCATACTACCTTTGAAGCATAAATTTTATAAATTTAAAACAGTTTTAAACGAAAATTGTTGTTGAAACCAAACCACAGCCGAGTTTTGAAACTGGCTCTGATACCATAAAATGTAACACCCCAAACTCGGCCTATACGTTAAGACCAGACTTGGCATGCCACACAATTCAAACTTACGTCCAGTCATCAATGCTTTTAATAAAAACAATTCTTGAAAACGATTTTAAAGATGGAGTTTATCAAAAATCGAGATTTATTTGAAAATTATGATTTTAAAACATAAAAGTTTACAATTTGATTTACAGAGAGATAATTGGTTAAAAATCTAAATAATTGGTTGAAATGAATTTATAAAAGAGTTTTCACAAAATTTTACGAGTGAGTGATATTTAAGAAAAACCCACTTTTTATACGCAAGTTTAAGAAAATATTTATAAAAATTAAACAACCCCATTTAAGTAATTAAAACATATTAAAAACCATCCACAAATAAAAATGCATAAAAATAATACCAGAGGCCTTATTACATCGCAATTGAGATAATACTTAAATAAAAATACTTAAAAGAAGTTCAAAGTTTTTATAACTCATCATTCGTAGTATGGCCTCCACACGAAGTCATCCCCGGCCCAAGCCTCCATCAATTATTATTACCTGAGAAGGGTAAGGAAAACGGGGTGAGTTACTTAGAACTCAATGTGTAACCCACTTACCATCTTCACTAGGCCAAAACCATTTAAGCAATTAGTTGGGCTTGAGCCCATTTACAATTGTATAATACATATAAATCAAATATATATAAAAAAATGCATGTGATATGCAATTCCCAATCAAACCTAATTTCCATCTTCTACACACCACCCGTACCAACCAACACACCTGTGGGGATCAAGTCAACCCACCCCGCCAACATACCAATAGCAGGCATTAAGCCAATTATAATATTTGTGGCAGAGCCACCAAACTAGATTGTGACAAAGTCACCGAACTAGAGGCATTAAGCCATTTAAAATATTTGTGGAAGAGCCACCGAACTAGATTGTAACACCCTGGTTCTAGGGGTTAGGTTTTTGGTGCTTAGCTCAGGTGTTGGCACACTTCAGTGTGTGATTGGGTGAGTTTTAGAGGTCCTAAGAACCCTAGGTGGTGGTGGAAAGCCTTAGGAAATTTTTAGTTTTAGGGGTTGAAAAGGGGGAGCTTGGCAAAGTTGGGTCTTAAGAGAAATTTTAATGGAAATAAGGCACAAGGAATGGCTTGACAGAGTGGCAAGGAGGCGCCACATAAGGCATGGAGAAGTGACGCCTCAAGGGTGCTTTGGGGTCTAAGGTTCAAGCTGCAAGGGCAGCATTTTGGTTTGTTTTTGCGTCATGAGCAAGGGGGGAGAGTTGGTTTCGGTTTTGGCATCTTAAATGAAGGATTTGACTTGTTCAAATTATTTTAAATGGGTGGCTAGGAGGAAAGATGAGTTGGCTTAAGTTTGAAATGGTTTGAAAGGTTGGTGTAGAGTGTTTCAAGGAGGGAATCAAGGGATTGGTGAGAGGAGAAGGTGTTGGACGGCTAGGGGGTGCTCTTGAGGGTATTTTCGGCCATGAAGGTTTGGGGGGGTGGCCGAATTCTATTTAAAGGGTGTGAGCTTCCTTGTTGCCAAATTTTAGCTCTTTGCTCCTAAAACCTTCACCCATTTTCCTTCATTTTCTCCCCTTGCCGAATTGTAGTCTTCTTCTTAAGCCTTCATCCATTTTCTTCCCATACTCTACCAACACTAAAAACGCCCCTCCTCCTCACCTGATTGTTTTGGCCGAATCTTCAAGGTCACTTAGCCGATTTTCCTACTTGTTTCTCTCCACTTCTCTTTAGCCGAAACCATCTCATCTTGTTCCCTCATACCTTTTCTTTCTTGCTCAAACCCTGTTGCCGAAACTCCTTGAGTCGAATCTCTCCTCAACTTTTGCCGAAATCTTTTTATTGTCCCTGTGTTGGTTGGCCGAATCTTAAGCAAGGAGTGGAGCTTTCGGGTCTTTTCTCTAGTCGTTGTGAAGGCCAGCAAGGAGGTGCGGTAAGGAGGACTCTTAAGTCCGATTCATCAAGTGTTGTAAGAGCATTCGGGATTTGATCAGTTGAGGTAAGGTTATTTAGTAAGATTAAATACCTAGTTTTGGCTTGGAGGTTTAACCGTTGTTCTGATTAAGTGTTCGGATGGAGGCAACAACCAGTCAAGGTGGGCAAGGGAAAGTCCCTATCCCAAAGTTCAAGAAGAGGGCTGTCTCGGCAGTTCGAGATTGGCCACCGGGGTGTGGGCCAGCGGCAGGAGATAGCTATAGGCAGATAGCTGTAGTTTCGTTGAGCGATAGCGTAGGGATCGAAAGTTTAGAACTGCAAGTGATAAGGTGCGTAATCATCGCACTATTTCTTCGGTTTTTGGTTTGCTAATGTGTTTACGTATGCATGATGTGTGATGGCCGATTATAATGGCTAGAATGGTGAGTTATTTATGATATATACATGATATGATAATCCACATGTGATGCTTACGCTTTTGTTATAATCTGACATGTTATACTTATGCATACATGCATGGGAGGTGGATTTGATCGATGAAGGAAGGAGTGTACATATGATGTACGTGGTCTAATGTTAGCTCGGGCTACATTAGCGCTTGATGGTTAGCTTTGTGCTACCTCAAGGGAGATGTTGGCTAGGTGTCCATCTCGGCAGTTGATGGCTATGTGCATCACCGCAGACAGATTATGTTGTTGGGATCACTTTGGTTGATCAGTGGTGGATTAGCCACGGCCTTAGGCAGGGGGTCTGCTAAGGTTGGTGTTACGGTTGGATAGTAGGTTGGGCTGAAATGCATTCTTGCATGATTTGTACGAGGACTGTGTGGGTATGGGCCAAGCCCATACGAGTGGAAATATGTGTTGTGATTATGCACTGAGTCAGTGGACTCACCCTGTTTTTCTTAACCATTTCAGGTGATGCGTAGAATTGGACCGGGATCGGAGAGGACACATGGTGGCCCATGCAGAAAGAGGAGTTTAAATATTTTAAGCTTATTTATATTAAGTATTTGGGTTTAAATATTGATGTAATAAGGGCCTTTTTGATCTTCATTTATTTTGGGAATTATTTTATTATTATTTTAAATTGTGGTTAGATTATATTAAATTACTAAGTGAAGACGAATTTATTCTAACAACTTGATTATTCAAATTGGTTTTATATATTCACTAAAGTTTAATTTTGGACAATATAATAATATCAAAGTTTTCATACAATATCAAATAAACATGGATTTCCAAAGGTTAATAAATTTACTGTTTTAGTCTAAGTCAAAAGAATTTTCACCGTCTTTTCCGCAGTGACATAACCAGATTCGGTCGTACTGAATGGGCCGGGTTTGGGGGTGTTACATAGATTTTGGCAATAGGCCTTTCTTCTCTTCGTCAATTATCCCAACCCATGCAGTCATGTATATATATATAATGCATAACAATATATTCATAAGGTAAATTTCAACAAAAAGCCCATATTACAAGTTATCAATTTGGCCCGTTAGTCAAAATAGCAATTTAGCCCATTTAACGATCTAGCAATTTTGGCCCATACATATCGATCTAGCAGTTTTGGCCCATATATCGATCTAGCAGTTTTTGGCCCATATATCGATCTGGCAGTTTTTCAAATTTTCCTATATAGCAAATTATCAGATTGGCCCATATAGCAATTTACCAAATTGACCCATATAGCAAATTATCAAGTTGGCCCATATAGCAAATTATCAAGTTGACCCATATAGCAATTTATCAAGTTGGCCCATATAGCAAATTATCAAGTTGGCCCATATAGCAATTTATCAAATTGGCCCATTAAGGGTATTTTCGTAATTCGGTCCATAGGGACATTTCGTAATTCAGCCCATTAGGGGCATTTTCGTAATTCGGCCCGTAAGGGCGTTTTTATAATTCGGTAATCGTACCCACTAAGGGTAATTCGGTAATTTACCCTCTAAGGGTATGATGGTAATTTTCGCAACCTAGGCTTAATTACTAATTTGGGGCATAAAAATCAAAACTGTCCATCTTCGTCGTACTGACTAAACTGACTATAACTCGAGTTGGAAAACTCGAAATTTAGATCCGTAAATTTTCCCTGAAACTAGATTCACATAACTTATTACTGTAAGTTTTCCAGAATTTTTAGCTTAGCCAATTAGTACAGTTTATTCTTCAAAGTATCCCTTGTTTCACTGTTTGATAGTTCTACCCTCTCTTCACAAAATCTCAGATATCTTATTGTACAGAACTCAAATATTGGTTTCGTTTGATCCAAATAAAAATAGACTCAATAAGGATTGTAATAATATAAACCATGTCATGTAATTATTTTTCTACAATTTATAGTGATTTTTCCAAATCAGAACAGAGGATCTTGAAATCACTCTGAACCAGTCTCACAAAAATCTAAAAATCTCAAAATATACTAATCCTTTGCTTGCTTCGTTTCTTTTATAAGAAAATAGACTCAATTATATTTCAATCCATTTCTCCTTCACTTTCTAATTCAATTTCCACTATTTTTGATAATTTTTTAAAAATCATGTCACTGCTGCTAACCAAAACTGTTTTGTTACAAAATATGGTTACCACTTTGAACATACGTACGCCCGAGTGTCCATAGATGCTGGTTTGTGGCTTTTCAGTCTTTCGACTGATTCACAGAACATTTCATGCAAACATTTAGAGAGGTATGAGATTACACACCATTTTCAAACATATATTCGGAAGGGTAGGGATTACACACCTGATTTCAATTTCCTAATGAACCACTCGTCGTTGACCACTATGTCCGAAGGTAGAATATATCGAGTGATTTGTCCCTTATTAATATTAGACCTGATTTCTCCGTTCGACTTAAGGCTAGAATGATGTTCGGCCTCCCACTATATTTCGATTAATCAAGAAATGGATGTTAATATGGATGAGATGAAGAAATAGAGAAGAGATGAAGGTTTCGGCTATGGAGGAAAAATGGGCAAAATATTCAGCTAGAAGAGACAGAGGTAGAGAAGAGAAGAAGATGAGGGAGAGAGTTGAACTAAACTACAAGGGAATGGTTCGGTTATGGTGTTTTAGAGAAAAGAATAAAGAAGAAGAAAGGGATTTGGCAATGATGGCTGAATTTTTTGGATGTCTATTCGGCCATGAAATTTGAGTAAAATAATGACAATTTTCTTGGGTTATACACGTGAGCAAATTTTTTTTTTAGCTGATGGAAACACATGTGTTGGCCAAATTGGTAAGTGAGCATGTATGGACAAAAATTTACAAGTGGCCATGCATAGACAATTCACTTGGACAAATTGGATAGGAACTTTAAATTTTTTTTTAAAAAAAAAAGATAAAAGACATTAATTTAAGGCCAAACATGGGAGTAGTTGAAAGAATAAAGCAACCAATTTAATAAAATAAATAAATGATAAAAAAATTAAGACAAGGCATCATGGAGTGGACGGTAATGGAGATTAAAGATTAATGAACTAAATTATATATATATATATATATATTTTAAAAATGGAAAACAAAAATGCCATGGCTGAATGTTATTATCATTATAATTTCAAAATGATGCATGTGCATCTCTTGACCGAACAACCCCTCCATTTCCAGGATGTTACATAATGAATGGAAAAGATGCATGCAAAAAGGCACTTGAAACACCCCAAACCCGGCCCACGAGCCTGAACCGGATCTGGTATGTTCCTCAAGTAAACCGGTTTCAAATTCTTTTGTTACTTAGAGAAAAACTTGTGTAATTTTAAAAAAAAATATTGTTTGGGTTGGGCTTGTGTTGAAAACAAACTGGATTTTTATATTAGAAAACCTTTTTTTTAATTTTAGGTAATAAACATATCGAGTATATTTTAAAATAAAATACTTAGTCTTTAACTAAATCAAAATTTGTAACACAATAAAACAACAAGTAGAAATAAAAATCGTTCATCATGGCCTTAAGGCCTTATTACATCAAATAGTTTCCAAAATATTTCAAAGTACTAAAATAAATTCAAGAGTCCATAAAAATATAAACTTCATGTTGAGCATGGCCACCACAAGTACTGCCGTCCCGGTCCATCACTGTTCATCACCTGAAAAATGTTCCCCAACGGGGTGAGTCAACAGACTCAATGTGTACACGACACTAAATCATAATAGAATCAGGCATACAATAGTTACACATTCAAAACATAAAATACAAGTTATGATGCATTCCCAAACCCAAACCTAATTGTCCATCCGCTACACACCCCCGTACCTGCCAAACACACCGTGGGGACTACTAAGTCGACCCTCCATCCGCTACACACCAAATTGCGGGCTTAAGTCACCGCATCTGTGGTTATAGATCACCACTTTTCAGATTACTGTGGTTTAGGTCACCACTTTTCGGATTACTGTGGTCTTAGGTCACCACTTTTCAGATTACTGTGGTTTTAAATCACCACTTTTCACTTCCCCTTTCAATATACAACCATATGCCCCATATATTAACATACATAATATACCAGAGTTCACAACTTTATCATATTCCCATGTTACAAATAACAGTTTTCATATTCCTAGTAGGAGTAGGAAACGTACCTGAGTACTTAGTACCTTAACACGGTACTTTAGCCACATTCATATTTTCATTAACACATATTTTAATGCATAAAACCATAATTCATATTATAAAGTAGTGTGGGGTACACACCTGATTTGCTTACCGAATTCCTTGAAAATCCCGAAGAGAACCGATTACAGATTTAGATCTCAAATCCTACATAAGTTAATCACTTACTATTTAAAAGACCATTTGGCCATTATTCCAAATACTAATAGGATTAGTATTATTTACCTTGTTGCCGAATTGATTTTAAGAATCAAATGCCAGATCTTTGTATTCCTCCTTTGTGAATTCGGCTAAACACTATATTACTCCATAGGTTAGTTTTCGGCTTCTAATAATAAATCCAAACCTTTAAAATAAACCTTGACCGAATATCTTAAACACATACCTTGTGATTCCAAATCCCCAAAAGTAACCCTTAGTTATGGAGGTGTTGAAATCCCTACACACATATGTTAGATCTGATTTCCAAATCACTTAATAAACTTAATCAAATGGCCTAAACCATGTTTTTCTTACCTTAAATCCTTGAATCTCGAAACTCTCTTCTTGAATGGCCAAAATCCTTAGATCAGAAATCCCGAAATTCCTCCTTTATTATTCGGCCAAAAGGACAACTGTAACATCCTGGAAAGGGCCTATCTTAAACACCCCAAACCCGGCCCACGAGCTTTAACCAGATTTGGTATGTTCCTCAAGTAAACCGGCTCAAAATTCTTTTGTTACTTAGGAAAAACTTGTGTGATTTTTAAAAAATATTGTTTGGGTTGGGCTTGAGTTGAAAACAAATTTATCTTATGTTAAAACCCATTTATTTAAGGTGACAAAACATTTAGAGTTAATTTTAAAAGGAATTTACTTAAACTTTAATTGATAAAAATCCATAAACATAATAAATAAAAGAAAAATAAAGTAAACCACAATGGCCTTATTATATCAATGATCCCAAAGTAAAACTTAAAATACTTAAAATAAATTGAAAGTCCAAATCATAAATTTCTTGCTATGCATGACCACCTTTAAGCTCCTGCCGACCCGGTCCATTACTGCTCATCACCTGAAAAATATTCCCCAACGGGGTGAGTCAACAGACTCAATGTGTACACAACACTAAGTCATAATAGAATCAGGCATACAAATGATACACATTCAAATCATAGAATACAATTAGTGATGCATTCCCAAACCCAAACCTAATTGTCCATCCGCTACACACCCCCGTACTTGCCAGTCACACCGTGGGGACTACTAAGTCGACCCTCCTTCCGCTACACACAATTTGCGGGCTTAAGGCTCCGCATCTGTGGTTTTAGGAAACCACTTTTCAGATTACTGTGGTCTTAGATCACCACTTTTCAGATTACTGTGGTCGTAAGTCACCACTTTTCAGATTACTGTGGTCTTAAATCACCACTTTTCACTTCCCCTTTCAATATACAACCAAATGCCCCATTAATATGCATAATATACCATAGTTCAAATTCTTATCATATTCTTATGTTACGAATAACATTTTTCATATTCCTAGTAGAAGTAGGAAACGTACCTGAGTACTTAGTACCATATCATGGTACTTTAGCCATGCTCATATTTCTATTAACATATTTTAATACATGTAACCATAATTCATATTACAAAGTAGTGTGGAGTACACACATTCTTAATAATACATTTAATTTAAACATAGCCATGAACCTATCAAAACTTAGGGTAGGGTACACACCTGATTTGCTTAACGAATTCCTTGAAATCCCGAAAAACTGATCTATTGCTTCAGATCTCAATTCCTACATTTGGTAACCTTAATATGTTAGCATAAAGCCTATAAAACCAAATCCTAGTAGGATTTGTATTCTTAAAACCTACCTTGTTGTCGAATTGACTATAGTCAAATCCCGAAAACTCGTATTCTTCCCCTTTTTAAACCGGCTAATCACTAGATCCCTTGAATCTGTCAAGTTTTAAGGCTTAAAAAGAGAAAATTAAGGCAAGGTGGCCTTAAGAAAAATAATAGGAGGAATTTGACACACAAACAGGCTTGGAAAAGTGGCCTGGAAATGCCACTTAAGGCCCAGGTAAGTGACGCCACCTACATGAGCAAGTGGGCCTGAGTTCGAGTCACATGGGAAGCAAATAAAAGAAATTTTATTTTGCTTCCAGAAGAAGTGAGGTGGACGGCACATGGCTATAAATTAGGAGCTTTTATCTTTTATTTTTAAGAGATAAAGGGTGGATAAATAAGGGATAAATAATGGATTTTTATTTTAGATTATTTTCCAGAGATAATTGTGGATTAATTCCTTTTATTTTTTTTAATGGATAAAAGAAGAGATAATAGATGGATAAATATGGATTTATTTCTTTTATTTTGATAGATAAGGAAGAGATAAAAGAGGATTATTATTAGTATTATTTTTATTAAGAGATAAGAGATAATTATTGGATTAAGTTTTATTAAAGTGATAAATCAAGGGATAAAGATATCAAAATAGAAGAGTGGTGGCCAAGTAAAGGACTCTAGCTAGTAATTTTGGCTATAAAAGGAAGAGTAAGGCTATTCTTCATTCATTCTTTTCTCTTCAAGAAAACCTCTGCCGAAATTCTCTAAAATTTCTCCTCTTCTCTCTGCCAAATTTTCTCTGCCATTATTCTTTTTTTCTCTTTTCTTTTCTTCTTCTATTACAAACACAATCAAAAGCCGAAGATACCAATAGCCCTAGTCGATTTCTCACTAAGCCTCAAGAGCCGAAATTGTTATCCACATCAAAGCCATAGCCGAATACTGCTAAGGGTTCAAGCAAGAGTTCCATCAAATTCTTCAGTAAGGGTAAGATTAGGTTAGATTCTCATTCTATTTCTTTTTAAGGCTGTCGAAATTAAGATTCTAATACCCTTAATATCTGTTGCCGAAGAGATCTTTCGGGATTTACTAAGTTTCGACTACAAGGAAGGAGAAGTTCTTTTCCCGAAGGTACACCATAAGCCGCGTGTTCCCTAATTATTCGGTGAGTTTCGGGATTTAAAATCCACAAGGTAAGTGTCTATAGCATTCGGCCAAGGCCTATTTTAGTAGTTAGATCTATTATTATTATGTGTTTTAAGCCGAAAACTAACAGATTCAAGGGATCTAGTGATTAGCCGGTTTAAAAAGGGGAAGAATACGAGTTTTTGGGATTTGACTATAGTCAATTCGACAACAAGGTAGGTTTTAAGAATACAAATCCTACTAGGATTTGGTTTTATAGGCTTTATGCTAACATATTAAGGTTACCAAATGTAGGAATTGAGATCTGAAGCAATAGATCAGTTTTTCGGGATTTCAAGGAATTCGTTAAGCAAATCAGGTGTGTACCCTACCCTAAGTTTTGATAGGTTCATGGCTATGTTTAAATTAAATGTATTATTAAGAATGTGTGTACTCCACACTACTTTGTAATATGAATTATGGTTACATGTATTAAAATATATGTTAATAGAAATATGAGCATGGCTAAAGTACCATGATATGGTACTAAGTACTCAGGTACGTTTCCTACTTCTACTAGGAATATGAAAAATGTTATTCGTAACATGAGAATATGATAATAATTTGAACTATGGTATATTATGCATATTAATGGGGCATTTGGTTGTATATTGAAAGGGGAAGTGAAAAGTGGTGATTTAAGACCACAGTAATATGAAAAGTGGTGATCTAAGACCACAGTAATCTGAAAAGTGGTTTCCTAAAACCACAGATGCGGAGCCTTAAGCCCGCAAATTGGTGTGTAGCGGAAGGAGGGTCGACTTAGTAGTCCCCACGGTGTGACTGGCAGGTACGGGGGTGTGTAGCGGATGGACAATTAGGTTTGGGTTTGGGAATGCATCATAACTTGTATTTTATGTTTTGAATGTGTAACTATTGTATGCCTGATTCTATTATGATTTAGTGTCGTGTACACATTGAGTCTGTTGACTCACCCCGTTGGGGAACATTTTTCAGGTGATGAACAGTGATGGACCGGGACGGCAGTACTTGTGGTGGCCATGCTCAACATGAAGTTTATGTTTTTATGGACTCTTGAATTTATTTTAGTACTTTGAAATATTTTGGAAACTATTTGATGTAATAAGGACATAAGACCATGATGAACGATTTTTGTTTCTACTTGTTGTTTTATTGTGTTACAAATTTTGATTAAGTTAAAGACTAAGTATTTTATACTAAAATATACTCGATATGTTTATTACTTAAAATTAAAAAAAGGGTTTTCTAATATAAAAATCCAGTTTGTTTTCAACACAAGCCCAACCCAAACAATATTTTTTTAAAATCACACAAGTTTTTCTCTAAGTAACAAAAGAATTTGGAACCGGTTTACTTGAGAAACATACCAAATCTGGTCAAAGCTCGTGGGCCGGGTTTGGGGTGTTTCAACAACCAAAAGAATCAGTTCCCAAATCTTGGTTGACAGAGAATAAACAACAAAAATCCATTATTCTTACCTTATCACCACAATTGACGGCACCCTTGAAGCCACAGAGATTCGGTTATGGAGACTTAAACAGGAATCAAAAAGGTTTCGGCTTGACAGTAGAAGAGAAAAGAAGAAGAAAAGAGAAGAAGAAAATTCGGCAAAGAGGGAGAGAGCTAGGGAATTTTCGGCAGAGCAGAGAAAGAAACAAACTAATGAGTAGCCCTCCTTCCTTCCCTTTTATAGGTAAAGTTATCAGCTATGGAGTCCCTTTCTTGGCCACCACTCCTCTATCTGATAACCTTATCTTTTAATTATCACAAATAAAAGAGTTTAATCCAATTTAAATCCTTTATTATCCCTTGAAAATAATCCAATTAAAAATCCTTTATTATCTCTTCGAAATAATCCAAATAAAAATCCTTTATTATCTCTTCGAAATTATCCAAATAAAAATCCTTTATTATCTCTTCGAAATAATCCAAATAAAAATCCTTTATTATCTCTTCAAAATAATCCAAATAAAAATCCTTTATTATCTCTTCGAAATAATCCAAATAAAAATCCTTTATTATCTCTTCGAAATAATCCAAATAAAAATTCTTTATTATCTCTTCGAAATAATCCAAATAAAAAGCTTCTATTTATCACCTTATTAATCACATATTTATGAAAATAAAACACCTCCTTTTCTAGAAGCATGTGCCGTCCACCTCAGCCTTCTGGAAGCCAAAATAAAACCTCATTTATTTGCTTCCCAAGTGACTCGAACCCAGGCCCATTCCTCTTGCACATGGCGCCATTTCCATAGGCCCTAAGTGACATCTTCAGGCCACTTTTCCAAGCCTGTTTGCGTGTCAAATTTCACCAACTTTTTCTTTTAAGGCCTCCTTGCCCTAATTTCCTATTTTAAACTTTAAAACTCGACATTTCTAAGTCATTTCTAAGTTTCCAAAAATTTTCGTTCGGCTCTGTAAACTTGACATTTCCTTACATTTCCAAGTTCCAGAAATGTTCACTTTCCTCTTTTGAATCATTTCCAAATCATTTCCTTACATTTCTTAGTTTCCAAAAATGTTCACTTTCCATTTTTAAACTTAACATTTCTATACATTTTCAGGTTTCCAAAAATGTTCATTTCCAAATCATTTCCATTCATTTCCGGGTTTCCAGAAATGTTCGAAATTTATTCCTAGTACATAAAACATGTCACTTCGTCCAATTAAACCGAAAATGCATAGGCCCTTTCCAGGATGTTACAGCACTGATTCTAGTTCAATTACATTAGAACAACTTTACTAGAAAATGAGTTTCTTTACATAAAATGGATACTTCCACTTTATCAAGAAACCCCTTTTCCATGACAAATTCTCTATTTAAAAATTGAACACGAATCAACACATTTCCTCTAAGATGAAAATACAATGCAACCACAGCCAAAAGAAAACAAAACACATAAGTACATTGTGTATAAAGCTCGAATATGAAACAAAGAATAACAATCAAAACATTCCTTCTTTGTAATCTATTCGGGTAAACGCTAATGGTTTGGCATGGTTCTTCTTAGGGTTGGCTCTTAAGGTTTATTATATGTGGTTTGGTTTTAAATTAAGGATACCTAAACCAACAGATTCCTCAATCTTCACCTATTATAGGCTCATATAGACTGAGTTCAGTTCAGGGGAATACATTTCCCTATGTCTGTACGGAGGTGAAGACCTTACGAAGGTATAGGTACGAATGTATCCCAATAGTGATCCACTATCCTATACGGAGGTGAAGACCTCACAAAGGAATTGTTTCCCACTCCCACTTAAGAAAGGTAAAATGGAACAATTATGTCATGCAATATAAGTAAAAACATACAAAGAGAAACTCTTGTACCAATAAAACAAATGTCTTAGATTGCTATGTGACCCGAGATAACAAAGACATTATTTATTGCCAAAATAAAACATGAAGGATGAAATGCAATAATTTGATCACCAGTTATAAACCAAATTCTCAATTCTCGACAAAAAGACCAAAAAGTAATCAACTCCTGGCTTGACTCTCTTATTTATTCCTAGTGGAGTCGCCAAGCTGTCGAAACCTTTTTGGTAATCGACTTTTTATTTTAAAAACGAAGATGGAGTCGCTATTAGGTGTGATCAAATCACCTTGAAACTTAATCATTTTAATAAAAGGTTAAATGTACTAAAACAATAATTTTTGGTCTACAAAATCCAAGAAGTAGGTTTGGGAGTCGGTTACGTATGAGGAAGGATTAGCACCCTCATAACGCCCAAAATTGATTCCTAGTTGATTACTTGATGTCTTAGTGTTGAAAATTGAAAATTTGAAGAGAATTTAAAATGCGATCCCTCTTTGCATGATGTTATTTGATTAAAATATCGCTAACTAAATTAAATTTTGGTGGAAAAGGCTTTATTTTGAATTAATCGAAAAGAAGAGATCATGCCCAGTAAGTTAGAGCACAATGTATCAAATCCTCGAAAACAAGAATAATCACAATTTGATTATTGCCTAAATCCTATGTGTTCTCGTTTTAAACAAGATATCCGATTACTTCGTTTCAAAGAGAAAATCATACTCCGTAAGTTAGGAGCAAGACCCCTCAGATTCCTCAAATAAAGAATATTGCCTCGGTTTTAAATTATTTTTTATGCGCTTATGTCGAAAAATGGATGAGTGTATGTAGCAACATTTACAATGTACAATGATGACAAATTTATGGTATTAACAAAATAACAACATAAATAGTGAAATAAAATGACAATACTATAATGAATACAATAATAAGAAATAATAATAACAATAATAAAAAATATTCAATTAATAATACTATATGATAATAATGATAATAATAGTGAAATAATATAAAAATGTATGATAATAATATAATTACATAAAATATTGATATTTGAGCAAATTTTAACAAAAATAATATTAATTAGCAATGATAATTACTTAATAGTATTAATAATATCAATAATTAAAAATAAAATACCAAAATAAAACAATCGGGAAATTCATGGGCGAAAATGTAAATAGCACAAATTATAAATGCTAGAAATAATTAAAAGAAAGGGAATAAAGGGGCTAACTTTATTGAATAAAGGACTGAATTAAAATTTAAACAAAATTTAAAGCCTGAATTGCAAAAAATTAAAGAAAAGGGAAATAAAGGACTGAATTTGAAAATATAATAAAATTAAAAGCCTAAATTATAAGGAAACAAAATATAAAGGATTAAATTAAAATGGGATAGAAAAGTATAGGGACTCATAGTGAAATTATCCCATCCATATTTACACGTGTCATTCCCTCAATGGGTCAATAGTGGGTCAATGGACTAGATTGTGCAAGAATAAAATAAGAAAGGTCAAATTTAAAATGAAATAGTACGAAATTAAAAATGAGCAAAGAAGCGGAAGGACCAAAATGGCAATTAGCCCCTCCATGCGAAAACACGCGGATCCTAGGGAGTTGAGTCGGATATTCGAATCAGGCTTGAAACGATGTTGGTTTTGGCTTCTGAAACCAAGCCCAAAATGATGTCATTTTGAGTGGTCTATATAAGTTAAAATGTAAAAAAAAATTATTTTTATCAGTTTAAAAAAAAACTATTCCATTTCTTTTTTTCCTCTCAAATCCCCTCTCCCTCTCTGGCCACAAGGCCGCTACATGTCGTCCCAGCCATCGGTCATCAGTGCTGGTGACCATCGCCTCTAGTGGTTGGAAAATAAATAAGACCTGTTTTAAAATCCTTTCAAAATCCTAGAGTTAGATCTAGGGATAAAACACCCAAAAAAGGCTGAGATCGGTGAAAAAATAAAAGGAAGAAGAAACCATTCGATTTCTTCCCTCCCTGGTGAGGCCTTCAACGTAACACCAAGTGGTTCTGAGGATTTTCAAATCGGAGGTGGTTCTTGACGACGGCTCTTAATAGCTAAAAATTTAAACTTCCTTTTAGCAAATAACATGAACTACCTTCTTTTTTTGAACTTCCTTCTTTTTAGTATTTGATCTTTTTTTTTCTTTTTTTTTCAGCGAGTCTATTTGGATTTTATCGCCAAAGTGATTACAATATTCTATTTTGTTTTCTCTTTTTTGTTTCTGCCTCTACTATCTGTTCTTCTACCTTTTCTTGTCTTTTTTCTTTTTTTTTTTAAGTGTTCGTGGCAAGGTCAACTGTGCTGAGGAGCCACGCTTTGCCATTTCAGTGAAAGGAGGGGCAGACCTCGGGTGGCACACCTGCTGGCGTGGCGAGGCTGCAGCTTGGATGGAGTTTAGGGTTATAGGGTTTTCTTTTTTTGTTTAAGTTTTGGGCTATTGGGCTTCCAGTGTTTTTTCTTTTAGGGTTAGGTTAGATAGGTTAACATATTGGATTTGTGTGGGTCATTTGAGTTTGTAAATGGACTTTTAGTTCATGGACTTTGTTTTTTTGTTGGGCCAGATGAAGTTAGGCCTCTACAACTATTTCAGTACAATGACATGTTTAACATGCTTATCCATATTCAGCGTCAATATATGCATTACATACTTTTCATGTAATGGTAACTATGGCATGCTCACAAGGTTTCATATAGTCATTATCAATCATGACATAAAACATACATCTCAATCAGTGTTTCAAGATCTAGCATGCTGAACACACATTCAATCCATAATTCATCACCCGTATAGGACAATTAAAAAATAGGCTTTCTAATTAATTACGTACCTTGATCGACACTTCACTTATTTGCATTTAGGTCATTTGGCAAAACCCTAATCCCTAAACCAAGCCACAGACCAAAAATACTTAAAATTACACACCAAGTCAAAATAAAAAACTTATTAAGAATAATTTATCTAAAACAGTTCGATGGCTGACACGTTGCCCCGAATTTCGGGTCCAGACCTATTCTCAAGGGTTACCTAAAAAGTATAACACTATAGGGAAGTGAGCTTACGAAAGCTCAGTGTGACTTTGAGAGTTATTTAAGCAAACATATAACAACACAGTAAGACGTAGGGACATCAACATAGCGAACATAATAAATAGAGCCATTTACCAATCAATGCATAAATGAATTACCCAAAAAGACCATAAAGCCATCTCATGGAGTTCATATCAATAAGAGTTCATATTAAACCATAACAGTTCACAGGACAAAGTATGAGCATGGTGTGATGCAAATAATTCAATGCAAAAGGTTTCTACCCAACCATTCACTACACACCACGAGTTCCCCAAAACTCGTTTACCGAACTCCAAACAGTGCGAGCCGGAGCTCAATGTGGATAAACCATCAGTATAGTAATGCAGATAAAACTGTCGGTAAAAATAAAGACAAGTTGCTAGTAAAACTGCGATAAGCCGCCCAATCTCCTCAATTGTGAGTCAAACAAAATTTAAACACAAAAGTACATCATATAAAAATATTAAATGAATACAATTGTTATTATGGTGTTATCATCAATCATGAGTTGGCATTGAGTTCACTTGTTGCACGAACTCACTCGATAACATTATTAGCACTAGAAATTCTATCACATGCATATTCGTGTGGGAACTAGTACTTAAAACACAAAGTGGTGGTTTTTTGGTAATTCCCTAATTGGGTTAGGACCTGGTTGATAGGTGACACCAATTTAATAAAGAGCTTTATAAATAGTATAGATGTACAAATATATATATATAACAAATATATTTATTAAATTTTCATATAAAAACTAAAAATTATTTAATTTCAAATGATAAAAGAAAAAGTTTTATATGCATGGTATCTTTGGTTTAAATTTTATTATGGACAAATTTTTATTGATTTATAAAATTTACTTTGCAAAAAATAAAATTATTTTTTAATACTTTTTTAATCGAGTTGGGATCCAATTATTGAGTGAAACCGATTTAATAAAGGGTTTTATGAATAGTATAAATTTATATGCATTTGTAGGAATCGGTGAAATTCAATTAAATTATTTGTTTGAGGAATTCATAAGGGCCATGACCAAGACCCATCAGGGTATTGTACATCTTCAATGAACTTTGCAGCTTTTCTGATGCAATTTTCAATCTCTATTTTTCTATGCCCAGGGTATAATTTCTTTAAAATAGCTAGTGCCTGGATTGATGATGAAGTGCACTCTACATGCCTGGATTTTACAATTATTTTTCCTTCTCATTAGTATAAAATTTATAAACCAGTTTTCCATAACAGTGTATAATTAATTTCATTAATTATAATAAAATAAAAAAAGCAAAGGAATCTTACTCATATTCTATGGTCAGATCCTCAAGAAACTCAATTGGATTCAGCCACTAAAAGGATAAGTTAAGGTGAAAAAAGTGCTTTATTAAATTCATAGGAAATTATATAATATTGAAGACAAGTACAAATATTGAAATATTACCTCCCACTAGAATGCACCTCCTGCTGGTTTCCAAGCAGTATAACCACCATTTTTACTCAGCAATAATTTGTAAAATAAATTATACTTAAACCAATATGTTTATTTATTTATTTAGATTTTTAGAGTACATTTGGTAATTGAGGAACGAACATAGTGATCCTAAAGATTAAATTCAAGTGTTAATCCCATACAATACAAAAATTTGTTGGCAAATAAAAAATTTATAATATACGGACAATTTAAACCATTCTAGAAATAAAAATAATTTGAAATTCAACATATATTTTTAAAGATTTTCTATGTCTATACTTTTATCTTAATTGACTTGGGGTCACAGGTTAACTGGTTACCAATTTTGTTAAGAAAGTTACGAAAATATTTTTTTATAAATAAATAAAGGGTAAGCTACATAAATAGTCACCTAATTATTAGAAATTTTTTTGTTAAGTCACTAACTTTAAAAAGTTACAAAATAATCACCCAAATAGTCAGCTGATAAGGTTGTTAACTTAATGACATGTTGTTTTAACGATTAATTTTACTCCACATGTGTATGTGTGTTAAATTTTTTTTATAAAACGGGTGACCATTTTGTAACTTTTTAAAGTTGGTAACCTAATAAAAAAAATTCTAATAGTTGAGTGATCATTTATGTAGTTTACCCATAAATAAATTATATTTTTAGGAAGGTACTTTTTTTCTTTCTATACTTTGAATAAAATTAGTAAAAATATTGAATACGGTGAGAATTGAACCCATACTATCAATATCTATAAAAATTTTCTTTCCTACATCAACCCAATTTTTATTTTAATGTTTTTACAAATTTCAATTTTGTTACACATTATTTCACCTTCATTGTTTATATATGTATATAAACTCTTCATTGAGTAGGTGTGACAGGTCAATCAAGCACGAACTCGGTTAAAGAAATTATGAAAATACTCTTCTATATACAAAAAAAATTATATTATTACAATGGTATTTTTATCTCTTTATATTTTTACTTTAATCAGTAAAAAATTATATATGATGAGAATTCAACCCCATACAACATCTATATATTTCACACGCATACGAAATTAATAATCTTTTTAACTTAGACATTCTATATATTGTACCTGTAAAGATAGAAGAACATTGACAGCATCATAAAATTGCTCTTCTTCCATTTTCTTACCAACCATTTTTGCTGTCATCATTGCAAAATTTACACAACACTACAAAGTAAGGAACATATTTTAAAATTTTGAAATTTTGAAATGTTGTGATGAATTTAGACGTGAAAAAAAAAATTAAATGTAAATGGTTTCAACCTAACCAGACTTATTAATATTTAAAAAAAAATATTAAATGTTCATTAATATTTGAAAAAAAAATTAAATGTGTCGAAAAAAATGAATATTTTAAGATCCAATTGAACCTAACCCGATTTATTTTTCAGATAATGTTAGGTAAATCTAAACCACATATGAACAAACATAAATATAACTCAGTTTATGAACACCACTTATTTGATTGAATGAAACAAAATTTACCTTCAAACTTTCTGCAACACAATCAGAAACTTACCATTATAAAAAAGAATGGTTGGTACTGTAAAGATAGGGATCATTGCGCACCTTCCCCTATCTTAAGCCTCCACATTTTCTTCCTATTCATGAACAAAGTCCTCATCTTATAGGCTTTACACCACAACCACCATTATTGAATGTAAGGTACAACATTAGACTTTGCACCACAATCATTAATTGTCATTATTAAATATGAAAGAAAATTTAAGGGGGGTAGATTAGGCAGGGCTAGCAGTTAGGCCTGAAGGTAGATTTGAAATTTGATAGAATTTGAGTAAAAATATTAGCCTAAAAATTAGTTTCGGTTAAAAAATTAGGTTTATTTAAATACGGTTTGAGTTCGGGCTTGAACATTCAAGGCCCGAGCCCGAGTCAATCCCTAAATTAAACAATTTCTTTATTTCGTACATTGATCCGTAAAAATTCCTAAATTATGCTAATATCTCTTTCGAGCATAAGAGCAACTAACTCTAGGTTGATTAATTGAAATTTCTTTCTAATTAAAACCCCTATTATAGCATTAACTCATGTTATGGATTTCCCTATTAGACCTGACTCTAATCTGATAGATTTATGTCGTCCTATTTCTAGGATCACATGCAACTCCACTCAACTATACAAAATCTACTATTAAACAGGGTCTATTCAACCACCAATTTAAGCTCATCAAATATGGATTAATAGTCTAGGAATATCAGACCAAGAATTAAACAGACATGATCTAGAACAAGAAATTAAATATTTATTGCGTAAAATAAAAATCAAATGGCTAAATCCATCATAGGGTTCATCTCCTCTAGGTATTTAGAAAATTAGTTCATGCTTGAAAATAAAAACATCCAAGACTTAGTATAACCAAAAGAAATAAAGAAACTCATGATAACTTCCTTAGAAATCAATTGGGAATCTTCAATCTTGATGGAAATCTGCTTCAAAATCGGCTTCAATGGTGTTTTTCAAGTTATTTTCTTAAATATGCTATGACGACTCACTCATATCTTCTTATTTTTGTCATATATACATCTTAGAATGCTTGGAAAATCTAAAAGTCGTGATTTCCGCACTTCGGTGCTCAATTTTGCGAAATCGACACGATCTACCACGCGCCCATGTGGTCTATCCGTGTGGAATGGTTCAGCCCGTGTGGCTCATACAGCTTGATCCGACACTCCAATTTTTGCTTGTTTTTCACTCATTTTTCTCCCAAATGCTCTATTAAGCATTAAATCATGAATTTAAATGATTATGAGTACAAAATTCACAATTAACATCAAATAATCACCCAAAAACTCATTAAAAATGAGGTTAAAACATATTATTTCTAGCACTTATCATGATGTTATCAAATATTTTTTTTAAATAAAATAGAGGAAAAAATTTTTAAAAAGCTAATACTTTTAAATGATTCAGTAGTTTTGATGGCATGTGCTATGCACATGATGTTATCTAATAAACTAATTTAATTATTCTAAAAAAAATTAAAAACATTTTTAGTATATTGTATTAATTAAAAAATTGATAAAGTGCTATTAATTAATTCGATGTATTTTTTTATTAGATATTAATTTATAATTAGTTTTCATTATAAACATATACGAGTAATTATTTGGTAAATTGGCAGTAGAAATTTTTAACTTCACAAGCGGGATCCCGAGTCTTTACCAAGAAAAGGTAAGTAAATCTCGTTCTGATGCTTAGATCCCAAATCTTTGTAGAATTCCTATCCAACGCTAATCTTATGTTCGATTAATCAATCTATTATGATTCTTGCCGAAACTTTCGATAATCTTGATAAATCTTGAAATAAATCATTAACTCGTGTATAAATATCATTTGAAGGACCTAATTTAGGTCTATCAAATCGTAATCAGGCATAAGAAACGTCAATTGGACTCCTGACGAAATGTGTGTGTTCCTTTATAAGTGAATCCGGGCAAACTGTATCTAGAAATAGTCACACGGTCTCCCACATGGATGTAGCAACCAATTTTGGCCCGGGTTCAGTAACCCAGGGCCCAAAACCAAACAAAATTAAAAAAAATCCAATACCAGACCCAAATTAAAGTTAAACCCCAAACCCAATAACAGACGGCCCAAATGGCCCAACAGAGTTAAAATTTTTTAGAAAAACCTAGGGTTTCTAGAAACCCTAGGCGCCGCAACCATACTCGCGCCGTAGCACCATCGCCGTTCTCCACTACCACTCCACCAGCGTCGGCCTCCACTATCCGTGTCCCCTACGACCTGCAAGAACAGACAAGACAACAGCAAGTAGACGACTACAAAAAAAAAATAATAATAAACTTTGTAATTTCTTTTATTTTTTTTTGGCTATAAAAAGCCATTCGTTTTGTAAAACAGGGGCCTTTTCTTTTTTCTTTCGCAATCAATCAATCGAAAGAATACAAATTTTTAAAAAACAGTGACAAACATCTAAGGATAGAACCACAGGCAATTAGATAGAATAAGAAACGAAGTTGAAAGGTTTTATCCTATTTTATTTCTTTTATTTTTCGAAGCAATACATACAAACTCATATCGTTTATTTCTGTTCTTTATATTTTAAATATACATAGTATCAAAAATAAAAAAGGGGGAAAGAAAGTCTACCTTTTTTGTGAATTCCGGCCACCGCCTTTTTTGTGACGGCGCCTCGCCGGAACCCCCTCCCCTCTCTCAGACCAGCAGAGAAAAGAGGGAATCACCCTTTTTTTTTAAAGCAGAGAGGAGAAATGAAGAAAATAAAAAAAAATCGGCTTTATATACAGAGGCAAAACGGTGCGTTTTGGCACCCCCCAAAATACCCAAAACGACGTCGTTTTGTCCTCCCAGGATCCGCGTGTTGACCCGACCCGCCTCAGGGTCGGCGTGTTTTCATGTATTGGGCTAATTGCCCTTTTGGTCCTTCCGCATTTTTTATTTTCAAAATTAAACTTTCTGATATTTCAATTTGGCCCCAAAAATTTACTTTCGTTCACGACTTGGTCCTTTATGCTGCTGTGCGTTTTTGGCCAGAAGGTTTTATTACCTCCTGGGTCCCCCCAGTCTTTTCGTGCGTGTAGATAGCCCCTCCCCTCTTCGTTTTATTTCAAATTTACCCCAAGCATTCCGTTTTTCTTCAATTTTAGTCATTTCTAATTGCTTTTTATTATTATGGTCATTATCTTTATTATATGTATTATTATTATTATTATTATTATTATTATTATTATTATTATTATTATTATTATTATTAGCATTATCATTATTACTATTATATTATATACATTGTGTATTATTATTACTATTACCTTATTATTACTATACTAATTATTATTACTATTATTATTACTATATTATTATGTTGTACATATTTTGTATTATTATGACTATTATTCTATTTTTGTATCATTATTATTATTTTATTATTATTGCTATACTATTATTATTATTATTACTATAGTTATGTTATTATCTTGTATATATTTGTATCATTATTATTATTACTATTATTATTATTGTTATATTTTCTATATTACTATTATTTTTACTATTATTATTATTGTATTATCACTTGTATAT
This sequence comes from Gossypium australe, assembly GCA_005393395.2. NCBI lineage: Eukaryota > Viridiplantae > Streptophyta > Magnoliopsida > Malvales > Malvaceae > Gossypium > Gossypium australe. Next base: position 3,897,756 of record CM016619.1, on the reverse strand, counting down.
ACTAACTTTATTATTATTATTATGATATTATATTAACATATTGTACATATTTTGTGTCAGTATTATTGTTATTTTATTATTACTATTATTATCATATTTATTATCATATCTATCATTATATCATCGTTATTATTATTATTATTTTTTTATATACTATTTATTATCACTATTATTATTACGTTATTATGCTGTACATATTATTATTATTTTAGTATTATTACTATATTACTATCATTATTATTAATTATTATTATTATATTATTATGTTGTACATATTACTATTATTATTATTTTACTACATTTAGCATTATTATTATTATTATTATTATTATTATTATGTTTATACTATCATATTGTATATATTTTTTATTATCTCGATCTTTACTAATACCTTTAACCCCTTTTTTATTATCATTTCAAAGCCGTCTTTTACCTTTTTACACTTTTATATTATTGTATCTTCTGTTACCAGTATCGTTGGTTTCGTATTTTTCTCGTTTCAAGTGGATCAACGGTTTTAAATCGCAATCCGATATTTTTAATTCATACAAAAGAGGTAATATTCGTGTGTTTAGAAGGCCGAAAAATCACACCCTAACGTGTTGGGTGTCGATCTTGTTCGTTCGACTAAATATTCAAATATCCTTTTCTTATTGAAGATGATCTCGGTGTTGAAATAATAGGGTGTTATATCCTAACGTGTTGGGTATGATACTTTTATTCCTTTGAAGCGAGATAATCTTAAGATTTAATCCCAAATGAACGAATTCTATTCCTTTCAATTTTTACCCTAAATATTTTCAAGTTTTCAACATTAGGACAACATCAATAAATTTGGTACCAACTTTGGGCGTTACAAGGGTGCTAACCCTTCCTTGTACGTAACCGACTCTCGAACCTGTTTTCTCAAATTTTCGTAGACCAAAAACACTGTTTTAGTAAATCAAAACGTTTTATTAAAACAAAGGTGATCCGATCACACCAAATAAAGATCGGTGGCGACTCCCGTTTTAATCATTTTCAAAACCCAAGGTCGAAACCCGTTTTGTCAAAAAATGGTTACGACAGCTTGGCGACTCCACTGGGGACGTTGAGAGAGTCAGGCCGTAAATTGATTGATTTTTGTCCTTTTGAATGAAAATTCGAAAGTATTTATTTTTTAAAAAAAACAAAAACAAAAAAAAATCATGTTTCGTTTGATGTATCTGTTTATGTGTTAATTACAATAATGTTGAGTCTCATAATTCTTACACTTGCATTGCATGACCGTTGTGGTCGCACCTTTTAAGTGGAGTAAGAAACTAAGCCTTCGTGAGGTTTTCACCTCCGCATGGGCTAGTGGATTGCTTCCGGGATACATCCGTACCTATGTGCTTCGTGAGGTCTTCACCTCCGCATGGCCATAGGGAAATGTAACCCCCTGAACCGAACTCGGTCCGTATGAGCCTATAATGGGTGAGGATTGAGGAATCTGCTGGTTCAGGTACTCCTCTCTAGAACCAAACCTCATGTGCAAGCTCTAGAGCCTACCCTAGGTAGAACGTCGAAATAGTTACCCAAATAAGTGTGTGATGATATTTTGCTTGTTCTGATTATGCAATACTGACTCGTGTTGATTTGTTTGACTTGCATGACATACCATATAAAGAGGTGTCAATTTCTGTTCGGTTGCTGAGATAGGAAGTTTGCTATGGAAAATGACTTTCTTGATAAAGTAGAAGACAATGCGGTTGTGCGCGCATGGTCAGAAAAGTTACAGTTGGAAAAAGGAGATAGCTTAGTTGAAGGTCATACGTCGGAGCTGAGGGACTTTACCCGTGTCAGTGTGACACAAAATGAGCTTCAAGAGTTGCGAGATATCTGGACCCATTGGGAAGATGAAGCTAAACAGATGTTCTGCCACCGTTATGGCGACATCTCTCACTTATTGGATATTAAGATAGATAAACACCTGTTTCGGGCTATGGTCTAGTTTTGGAATTCTGCATACAGTTGCTTCACTTTTGGGAAAGTGGATTTGGTGCCAACAATAGAAGAATATACCACTTTACTTTGTATTCCCGGAATGCAAGTTGACAAGGTTTATATTAGGCCTGCCTATATCCCTCCTTTGGCCAAGAAGTTGATGAAAATTACGGGAATGAGTGAACAGTGGATCTCGACCAAGATTCAACAGAAAGGTGAAGGGAGATGTATTCCTTGGGTAAATTTAAGGGATCTGATTTTGACGCATCCTGATGTGAGAAGGAAAGTTGATATCTTCGCCTTAAGCCTCTACAGATTAGTCATCTTCCCAAAAGCCCTGAGACACATATATGAAGCAGTAGTGGATCTATTCAACCGATTGGATAAACAAATCACACCTGTCCCGGTAATTCTTGCTGAGACTTTTAGATCATTAAATACATGCAGAAGAGCGAAAGAAGGAAGGTTTATCGGATGCGCACAGCTATTGATAGTATGGTTTCATGGGCATTTTTGAAAGATGGATAAAGTCTCTTGTCGCCCCTTTTATAAGGATTATTCACCGATAAAAGAGGAAGTAGCCGTGTCAAGACGAAAAGATATAACGGAAGAAGGATGGATGACAATTCTTCAGAATCTTCAGGAAAGAGACATTGAGTGGAGAGCTCCATGGATGGTGCCCGGAGAGATCCTTTACAGATACGGAGACTTTGGTTGGGTCCCTCTACCCGGAATTTGAGGAGTCATCGGGTATGCCCCTTTGCTAGTAGCAAGACAATACCAGTCTAGACAGTTCGTGCCAGCAACACATGGGTTAGATCGAAGCAAATTCTCTTATACAGGAGAAGGTTATAAGAAGAAGATTAAGGAAATTGCAAATGCTTGGAAGCTAACCTACCGGATGAAGAGGTTGACTGTGGGCGAAATGGCGACTTCTGAGTATACAGTGTGGCTAAACAAAAGAATCAACGACAATATTCCGAGACCAAGTTCAGATAATGCTCAATCTATAGAGGAACGTTTGCACATGATACCAACGGAGCTAGAAATTATAAAGCAAGATTTTGTACGGCGGAGTTCAGAGCTAGAGAAGAAAATTGAGCAGTTAGAGAAAGAGAGGATGCTCTTGAGATTGGACGTAGAAATATAGAAATCAGAAGCAGAAAAAATAAAGAAAGGGAAGAACAAAACTGAAGAAGAATTGGATAGCCTAAAGAGGGACTACAAAAAGATGCGTATCTCAATGAGAACTAAGGGACTAGGAAAGACTTCGAGTCAATGTCGACAAAAGTTACAAAAGGAAAGAGCTAGGACTGAGTAATGGGAAAGGAAATTCCAAGAAATGAAGGCCCAGAAAGAGATCTTAGAAAAGCAAATGTCGGAAGGCCAAAATAGAAGAAATGAGTTGAAGGCTAGAGTGGCGGAGGTGGAAAGGTCTTTAAATGAGTTGAAGGCTAGAGTGGCGGAGGTGGCAAGCCAAAAGTCGTGTCTCCAAAATAAGGACACCTTTGAAGAAAGTGTGGGAAATACTGACTGAAAAGGGTTTGCTCGGTAGAAGTTTCAAGAAGGAAAGCATGGAAGGTCAAAGTTTTTGCGTTTTTCATGGCATAGAAGGACATTACATCCAATCTTGTGAGGAATTTAAAGAATTACTTCAAGGTATGATGAACAATAAGGAGGTTGAGATCTGTGATAAGAAGGAAGAGATTGACGAAAATGATATATGTGCTTCCGAGGGTCAATCATCAGGTCCCCCTTATAGTGCTGACCAACCTTTGGTAATCTACTACGAAACAAAGAAGGAAGAGGTGAAATCGAAGATGATAATCAAAGTACCAACTCCGTTCCCTTACAAGGATGGCAAAGCAGAGCCTTGGAAATACGATGTCAACATTACCATGCCCGAAGCTACGAATGGAAGTGTTAGCGAGGTAGGGTGTTTTACTCGCAGCGGGAGGTGTTATTCTCTCGAGGTGGTTAAACCAAAAAAGAAAGGCGTCGACTCGAGTCAAAAAGGAAAAGCACCAATGCATGAGGCGGTAGTCGAGACTGAAACCCCGTCCGAACAAGAGATTAAAAGGCCCGTGAACGAGGACGAAGCGCATGAATTTTTAAGGTTTATCAAGCACAGCGAGTATAACATCGTGGAGCAACTGAACAAGCAACCGTCAAAGATCTCAGTGTTATCTCTACTGTTAAACTCAGAACCACACCGAAACGCTTTATTAAGAGTGTTAAACCCAGCATATGTGCCGAGCAACGTACCCGTTGAAAAGCTTGATAGATGGGCAAACAACTTAAACGCGGATAATTTCATCTCTTTCAACGATGATGAAATACCACCAAACGGTAGAGGCTCTATCAAAGCATTACATATTACAACCTATTGTAAAGGTTACATAGTACCGAGTGTGCTTATAGACAACGGGTCTGCGCTCAATGTCATGCCGTTGGCCACGCTTTCCAGGATGCGGGTTGATATGTCTTACCTAAGGCCTTGTCATTCCGCGGTAAGAGCGTTTGATAGGACACGACGAGAGGTCATGGGAAGGATTGAGATCCCTCTAGAAGTGGGCCCATGTATATACGATATTGAATTCCAGGTCATGGACATCGCGCCTTCATATAACTGCCTCTTAGGGAGGCCTTGGATCCATTCCGCCGGGGCATTCCCTTCGTCTCTCCACCAAAAGATCAAGTTTGTCATGGATAACCGTCTGATCACGGTCGCTGGTGAAGAAGACATCGTTGCGTCTTTCTCGACCGATGCACCCTATACCGAAGCAAATAAAGATGCAGTAGAATGCTCCTTTCGCTCATTCGAATTTATCAATGCTACATTTGTTACTGAAGGAAATAAGATTCCCACGCCCAAGCTGTCAATGAATACCAAGATGGGAATCAAGCTGACTGTGGGGAAAGGAGCCCGAGCAAGGAAAGGGTTGGGAAAATACCAGCAAGGAATGGCCAGAGCACTAAAACCAATACACCATAAAGCTCGATGGGGTTTAGGATTCAAGCCCGACGCGTGGCAAAGAAGGAAACAGTTACAGAAAGAGCAAGAAAGGAGGATTGCGAGAGCCTCATGTCGAGAATTGGAATTGGAGCCCATAATGTATCCGCCTTTGTCGAAAACTTTTACATCAGTAGGAATTACGTACCCGGGAGGAGATGATCCACAAAGCATGATGTTATGGATTGAAAGGGGCCTACAGGACTTCAGCATAAACGTCATTAACAAAGGGAATAATGCAGTGGAAGATATTTCAACGATACACCCTTACCCCCTGGATTCACTCCGAACAATTGGACTGCCATGGATCTCCTCGTAATTTCCAAGTCCCCTCCAAAGTAATGCTCAATACTGACGTTTGTATGCCCCTAAGCTGTAGGGGAATCTGCTATGAGAGTTAATGTTGTCTATTTAGCTTTTAAATGAAACATGAATAAAGATGCATTTTGTCGTGGTCTTTTCATTCTCATCGGCTCCATATTTATTTCCTTTTTTTATAACCTGTCCCTATATATCTCGTATCATCATATCATGTTTATAGGATCCGGTACCTTGATGTCCCTCTATAGTTTCTTTTTCATCTACTTTTCAGGTGCTCAGATATCAACGACGCGAACAATCCTATTACAAGTCCTAAAATCGACTTCGAGAAAGCCATTTGTGTGGAAGAATTTGAGGCCGAAGAAAATGCTGAAGATTATGTCTCCTCCCCAGACTTACTAAGAATGGTAGAACAAGAGGATGAACAGATTCTACCCTATCGAGAATCTATCGAAACAGTGAATTTGGGAAGCGAAGAAAAGAGGCAAGAGGTAAAAGTTGGGACCTCCATGTCAGAGGACACCAAACATGATCTGATCGCCTTGCTTCATGAATACAAAGACGTGTTCACATGGACGTATCAAGATATGCCAGGTTTGAACGAAGATATAGTGGTCCATAGACTCCCATTGAAACCAGAATGCAAGCCTATCCAATAGAAGTTAAGGCGGATGAGGCCTGAAATGCTCTTAAAGATAAAGGAAGAAGTAAAGAAACAATTTGATGCTGGCTTCCTACAAATCTCTAGATATCTAGAATGGGTGGCTAATATAGTCCCAGTACCGAAGAAAGATGGCAAAGTGCGAATGTGCGTGGATTACCGTGATTTGAATCGAGCAAGCCCTAAAGATAATTTCCCATTGCCACACATCGATACATTGGTAGATAACACGGCAAAGCATTCGTTTTTCTCCTTCATAGATGGATTTTCAGGCTACAATCAAATCAAGATGGCTCCCGAGGATATGGAGAAAACTACATTCACGACAATGTGGGGGACATTTTGCTACAAGGTGATGCCGTTCGGACTAAAGAATGCCGGGGCAACATACCAGAGAGCCATGGTAACATTGTTTCATGACATGATGCACAAGGAAATAGAAGTCTATGTTGATGATATGATCACCAAATCTCGAGGGGAAAGAGAGCATGTCGAGAATCTCTGGAAGTTGTTTGGAAGACTGAGAAAATTCCAACTGAAGCTTAACCCAGCCAAATGTACCTTCGGGGCTACCTCTGGAAAATTACTGGGGTTCATCGTTAGCGAGAAAGGTATCGAGGTTGATCCGGATAAAATAAAGGCCATACAAGAACTACCGCCCCCGCGCACACAAAAGGAAGTCAGAGGATTTCTAGAAAGGCTGAACTACATCACTCGATTCGTTGCTCAGCTCACCAAGCAGTGTGATCCGATTTTTCGACTCCTTCGAAAACACAATCCTGGAGAATGGAACGAGGAATGTCAAGAGGCTTTTGACAAGATAAAGCAGTATTTTTCTAGTCCCCCGGTGCTAGTACCACCAACTCCTGGAAGACCGCTAATACTATATCTGACTGTGTTCGAAAACTCAATGGGTTGCGTCCTGGGGCAACACGATGAGTCTGGAAAAAGGGAACAGGCGATCTATTATCTCAGCAAGAAATTCACGGAGTATGAAGCAAGGTATCCGACAATCGAAAAATTCTATTGTGCTATGGTCTAGGCAACTCGGAGGCTCAGACAATATGTGTTGTATCATACGACGTGGTTGATTTCAAAGCTGGACCCAATAAAATACATGATGGAATCGCCTGCACTCTCAGGAAGATTGGCACGATGGCAGATCCTACTATCGGAATATGACATCGCATACGTGAGCTGAAAATCAATTAAAGGGAGCACAATAGCCGATTTCTTAGCAACTCGAACAACAGAGGAATACGAGCCATTGAGATTTGACTTCCCAGACGAAGACTTGATATGCATTACGGAAAAAGAATGTGAATCGTCGAGAGAGAAATCATGGAAGATGAGTTTTGATGGTGCATCAAATGCATTGGGGCATGAGATTGAAGAAGTCTTAGTGTCACCGGAAGGGGATCATTCCCTTTTACTGCCAGATTGAATTTCTTCTGTACCAACAATATGGCAGAACATGAGGCTTGCATCATGGGACTTCGCGCAGCTATCGAGCAGAACGTCAAGATCTTAGCGGTCTCCGGGGACTCGGTATTGGTGATTTACCAAATCTGTGGAGATTGGGAAGTAAGAGACTCGAAATTGGTCAAATATTGCGATCTTGTTGCGGAATTGGTTGAAGAATTCGAAGAAGTGACTTTTAATTATTTCTGAAACACCCCAAATCCGGCCCACGAGTCTTGACCGGATCTGGTATGTTCCTCGGTGTAAACCGTTCAAAATTCTTTTATTACTTAGGAAAAACTTGTGTGTTTTGAAAGAAAGATTGTTTTTCGGTTGGGCTTGAGTAGAAAACAAGTTTATTTTATATTAAAAACTCTTTAATTAAGGTGACAAAACACTTAGAGTTTATTTTAAAAATAAATTTACTTAATATCTAATTGATAAAAATTCGTAAAATAATAAATAAAAGAAAAATAAAGAAGTTCAACTATGGCCTTATTACATCAAAATAAATCCCAAAATTAAATTCAAAATACTTAAAATAAAAGTCCAAATAAAAATAAATTCCTTGCTGTGCATGGCCACCTTTGAGCTCCTGCCGACCTGGTCCATTACTGCTCATCACCTGAAAAATATTCCCACAACGGGGTGAGTCAACAGACTCAATGTGTACACAACACTAAGTCATAATAGAATCAGGCATACATATGATACACATTCAAATCATAGAATACATTTAATGATGCATTCCCAAACCCGAACCTAATTAGCCATCCGCTACACTCCCCCGTACCAACCTGTACACCGTGGGGACTACTAGGTCGACCCTCCTTCCACTACACTCCATATCGCGGTCTTAGGTCACCGCTTTCGTGGTCTTAGGTCACCACATTCAGATATCGCGGTCTTAGGTCACCGCATTCAGATTACTGTGGTCTTAGGTCACCACATTCAGATATCACGGTCTTAGGTCACCGTGTTCGTGGTCTTAGGTCACCACATTCACTTCCCCTTTCAATAACCCATATGCCCCGTTTTATACATAATATGCAATAATCATGCTAAATATCACATTCTTATTCTTATTCACATGTTACAAATAACATATTTCATATTCCTAGTAGGAGTAGGAAATGTACCTGAGTACTTTGTACCATAACATGGTACCTTAGCCACTTTCATATTCTTAATATCACATATATTAATTAAATATAGCCATAATACATATTATGAAATAGTGTGGGGTACACACCTGATTCGCTTCAGGCTTCCAATCCAAATCCCGAAAAGCTTGATCTAATGCCTTAGATCCGTAACTCCCTACATTCGGTCAACATTTGATATTTAAACCAAAAGCCTATTCGGCCACAAATCCAAATCCTAGTAGGATTAGTACACTAAAACTTACCTTGTTGCCGATTGACTTAAGAACCAAGTCCCGAAACTTTGTATCCTTCTTTCTTGAAATCGGCAATCATTAGATTACTTGAATAGATTAGTTTCGGCTTTTGAATAATTAATAAAACACATCTATTTACCAAACATGGCCTTGGCCGAATGCTATAGACACTTACCTTGTGGATTTTAAATCCCGAAATTCACCGAATAACTAGGGAACACGCAGCCTATGGTGTACCTTCGGGAAAAGAACTTCTCCTTCCTTGTAGTCGACACTGGGCCAAATCCCGAAACTTTCCTTCCATGATTCGGCCAAGATCAATAATAGGAATTAATCCCCAAATTTCGATAAGTCTAAAATATAAAAGAATGGAAACCAAACTTGGATCTTACCCTTATTTGAAGAAATCGATTGCACCTTCACTTCAACCTTCAGAGATTCGGCTATGGCTAAATGATGCTCTCACAACTTTTGGCTTTTGGAGGGATTAGAAAGAAAAGAGAAGGAAGAATAAAGAGGGAGGATTCGGCTAGAACACAAGGTATTCTGGCTTGGCAAAAATAAAAGAAAAAGAGGATTTGGTGAAGAGAATTTGGCAGAGGCTTTCAAAGAACAGAAAATAATGCAGAATGGCCTCTCTTTTCCTTTTATAGCTGAATTTACTAGGCTAGAGTCCCTTACTTGGCCACCACTCTTCTATTTTGATAACTTTATCCCTTGATTTATCACTTTATTAAAAGAATTTAATCCAACAATTATCTCTTGAAAATAATGATAAATAAATCCCTTATTTATCCTCTATTTATCTCTTAAAAATAAAAGAATAAAAGCTCCTAATTTATAGCCATGTGCCGTCTACCTCTCTGCTCCTTGTAGCAAAATAAAATTTCTTTTATTTGCTTCCCATGCAGCTCGAACCTTGGCCCAATACTCCTGTATGTGGCACCATTTCCAGAGGCCCTAAGTGGCCTCCCCAGGCCACTTTTCCAAGTCTGTTTGTGTGTCAAATTTCACATACTTTTTCTCTTAAGGCCACCTTGCCTTAATTTTCTCTTTTAAACTTAAAAACTCGACATTTCTAAGTCATTTCTAAGTTTCCAAAAATTTTCGTTCGGCTCTTTAAACTTGACATTTCCTTACATTTCCAAGTTTCCAGAAATGTTCACTTTCCTCTTTTGAACTTAACATTTCTAAAGCATTTCCTTACATTTCCTTACATTGCCATTCATTTCCATACATTTCCATACATTTCCATACATTTCCTTACATTTCCTCACATTTCTATACATTTCCTTACATTTCCATGCATTTCCATACATTTCCATACATCTTAGGGTTCCTAAAACTCCTCAGAACACATCCAACACACCCACTGAGCCCACTATCTCATGAATTACACACGAACGCATAACCCCTAATCTAGGATGTTACAACTTCCCACGGGAAGAAAATAAATTGGTTGATGCCCTGGCCACCTTGGCTTCAATGTTCAAAGCAAACCGAGAAACAGAAATAATGCCTCTCCAGATGAGCATATATGAGGCCCCTGCGCATTGTTTTAGCATTGAAAGCGAAGCAGATGGACAACCATGGTTCCATGATATCTTAGAATATGTCAAGAATCAAAGATATCCCGAGCAAGCAAACGAGAACGACAAAAGAACGATCAGAAGATTGGCAGCAGGATTTGTTCTCGACAGGGACATCCTATACAAAAGAGGGAAAGATCAAATGCTCTTGAGATGTGTGGATACTGTTGAAGCCAGAAAGATACTCAAAGAGGTCCATAAAGGAGTTTGTGGAACGCACGCCAATGGCTTCACTATGGCCAGATAGATTATGAGGCTCGGTTATTACTGGTTGACAATGGAAAGCGATTGCATTAGTTACGCACGAAAGTGTCACAAATGTCAAGTTTATGGCGATAAAATTTATGCAGCACCTTCGCCCCTTCACGTCATGACTTCTCCGTGGCCTTTTTCTATGTGGGGGATGGATGTTATAGGGCCAATTTCCCCAAAAGCTTCTAATGGACATCGATTCATTTTTGTGGTCATAGATTACTTCATAAAATGGGTAGAAGCTGCTTCATTTGCCAATGTGACAAAGACCACAGTTTGCAAGTTCTTAAAAAGGGAGATCATATGTCGATACGGTTTGCCTGAGAGAATCATCTCAGATAATGCCTTGAACCTGAACAACAAGATGATGAAGGAAGTGTGCGAGCAATTTCGAATAAAGCATCATAACTCCTCACCCTATCGTCCAAAGATGAACGGAGCGATAGAAGCCGCAAACAAGAATATCAAGAAAATTATTGGGAAAATGATTGAGATGTATAAAGACTGGCACGAGAAGCTACCATTTGCTCTATATGCGTATCGCACATGTGTACGGACCTCCACGGGGGCAACTCCTTTCTCTTTGGTCTATGGAATGGAAGCTGTACTACCCATTGAAGTTGAGATCCCCTCCCTGCGAGTCTTAATGGAGTCAAAACTAGAAGAATCAGAATGGGTTCGAGCTCGATATGACCAACTGAACCTGATTGAAGAAAAACGCCTAAAAGCAATCTGCCATGGACAAATGTACCAGAAAAGAATGATCGCCGCCCATGACAAGAAGGTGCGTCCAAGAGAATTTCGCGAAGGAGAACTCGTCCTGAGAAAGATTCTCCCAATACAAAAAGACTTTCGAGGAAAATGGGCACCGAATTGGGAAGGACCATACGTTGTAAAGAGAGCTTTCTCAGGTGGAGCTTTGATTCTCACTGAAATGGATGGGAAAGAGTTACCAAGTCTGGTAAACTCAGATGCCGTGAAGAAATATTACGCCTAAAAAAAAGGGTTTAGGATGAAAACCTAAAAGGGCGTCCTAAGGAAGAAAATTTGGGCCGAAAAAGCAAGAATGGTTTGAACAAGGAGTTAAACGGCAAGATTATAGTATTGAAGCGGTCTCTGAAGCTCAAGAACCTTCTACACGAAAAACCTTGCTCGAAAAGATTCAGGATGAAGAAACATGGAGAAGTTCATGCGTCGGATATCTAGAGCACTTACGACAACTGAATTTGTTTTCCTTTTATAATGCTTTCTTGATCGAGTTATTCCTTGTCAATTCTCTTTGCTTGTTGCTTTTGAAATAAATATAGATATGAGGTATCCTTTTCATGCCTACTTTGCCATTTTCATGCATTTTTATTTATGTTTCATTTTAGAGATAAATAGTGAAATTACACACTCTAAAGAATATTAAGCATTACCTGGATGAGAATTGGGTAAGTACGAGAACCTTAAAGCAAGGACAAAGTTCAACAGGGGGCAAAAAAAAAGATATACGAGAAACACGGATTACTCGTAGAACTTGAGGACGGGTACAAGACTTGAGAAAAGTCAAGAACCGAAGCAATGAAGATGGGTCATCATGAGAGTCATAACGAGAGACACAGGACCAACCCAGGATGCATGGCATAGTCATGTAGGCATAAAAACATTTAAGACAAACACGTGCATATCATGCTAACATCACGCATGACACACACAGGTACGCCAGTAAAGCAAGAAGTCTTGACGATAGTTGTACCAAACCAAGGAAAGGAAAACATCCGAGTTCCACCAGATGATATATTTTGAGATTCCGGTTGCCTAAATCAACTCATATTGCGAGAGGTGAGTTGAGCCTCGGGTCACACCCTGAGGTGCCTTTTAATTTCTTTTCAAAATATCAACTCATATTGCGAGAGGTGAGTTGAGCCTCGGGGTCACACCCTGAGGTGTCTTTTAATTTCTTTTCAAAATATCAACTCATATTGCGAGAGGTGAGTTGAGCCTCGGGTCACACCCTGAGGTGTCTTTTAATTTCTTTTCAAAATATCAACTCATATTGCGAGAGGTGAGTTGAGCCTCGGGTCACACCCTGAGGTGCCTTTTAATTTCTTTTCAAAACATCAACTCATATTGCGAGAGGTGAGTTGAGCCTCGGGTCACACCCTGAGGTGTCTTTTAATTTCTTTTCAAAAGATCAACTCATATTGCGAGAGGTGAGTTGAGCCTCGGGTCACACCCTGAGGTGCCTTTTAATTTCTTTTCTAAACATCAACGCATATTGCGAGAGGTGAGTTGAGCCTCGGGTCACACCTTGAGGTGCCTTTTAATTTATTTTCAAAATATCAACTCATATTGCGAGAGGTGAGTTGAGCCTCGGGTCACACCCTGAGGTGTCTTTTAATTTCTTTTCAAAATATCAACCCATATTGCGAGAGGTGAGTTGAGCCTCGGGTCGCGCGCTGAGGTATTTTCAATTTCTGATCTTCAATTTCTGTTTGTTCAAAAAAGAAAAGAAAAAATCAACTCAGCTGGGTTAGGCCTTGGGTCACATACTGAGACATTTTAATTTCTGATTTTTAATTTCCGTTCGCAAAAATCAACTCCTCAGGTCGCACGTTGAGGTATTTTCAATTTCTGTTTTTCTTTTAATTTATGTTCAAAAAAATCAGCTCATATTGCGAGAGGTGAGTTGAGCCTCAGGTCACACGCTGAGGTATTTTTCAATATTTTTCAAAATAGCAACTCATATTGCGAGAGGTGAATTGAGCCTCGGGTCGCACGCTGAGGTATTTTTAATTCCTATTTTTCAATTCCTGCAAAAAAAAACTCCTCAGGTCGCACGCTGAGGTATTTTCAATTTCTGTTTTTTAATTTCTGTTTGCAAAAAAGGTCAATTCTTCAGGTCGCACGCTGAGGTCAATTCTTCAGGTATTTTCAATTTCTGCTTTTCAATTTGTGTTTTTCTTTTAATTTCTGTTCAAAAAAAATCAGCTCATATTGAGAGAGGTGAGTTGAGCCTCAGGTCACACGCTGAGGTGTTTTTCAATATTTTTCAAAATAGCAACTCATATTGCGAGAGGTGAATTGAGCCTCGGGTCGCACGCTGAGGTATTTTTAATTCCTATTTTTCAATTCCTGTAAAAAAAAAACTCCTCAGGTCGCACGCTGAGGTATTTTCAATTTCTGTTTTTTAATTTCTGTTTGCAAAAAAGGTCAATTCTTCAGGTCGCACGCTGAGGTCAACTCTTCAGGTCGCACGCTGAGATCAACTCAGGTGAGTTGAACCTCATGTCGCACGCTGAGGTCACATGCGGAGGCACTTACAGATGGAAGACTGAAGTCACCTTGAGCAAATTGAACGAAGAAGTTCCAGTGGACAAAGAAGATAGAGCAAGAGCAAAATGAAGCTACAAGCTATATCTCTCAGAAGTAGAATTGGAGTAGACTGAAGATCAAGGCCTCCCCGAAGATAGCAGGGAAGCAGTTTGAAAAGTTTAGATTTATTTCCTTGAAGTCCCGGTGGAGTAGATCAAAGATGAGAATCTCTTCTCCCTGAAATCACATCAAAGCCGATCGAGGCGCTAGTTATTGTACCCTTGAAGAAGCAATAGAATAGGAAATATTATCTCCCCGAAGGTACAACGCAACAGTGGAGTGGATCAAAGCAATGGGGTTTGAAGATGTTTGAGGAAGACGAGGACCAACAAGTCAAGGCTTGGCCAAGACCGGGCAAAATTGGTTCTTCTATTGTCTTTGCTCTATTATCGTTTCACGACAACGAGCAAAGAAGGGCAGCTGTAGCAACCAATTTTGGCCCGGGTTCAATAACCCAGGGCCCAAAACCAATCAAAATTAAAAAAAAACCCAATACCAGACCCAAATTAAAGCTAAACCCCAAACCCAATAACAGACGGCCTAAATGGCCCAACAGAGTTAAAATTTTTAGAAAAACCTAGGGTTTCTAGAAACCCTAGGCGCCGCAACCCCACTAGCGCCACAACCCCACTCGCGCCGCAGCACCATCGCCATTCTCCACTACCACTCCACCAACGTCGGCCTCCACTATCCGTGTCCCCCGCGACCTGCAAGAACAGACAAGACAACAGCAAGTAGACGACTACAAAAAAAATAATAATAAACTTTGTAATTTCTTTTATTTTTTTTTTGGCTATAAAAAGCCATTCGTTTTGTAAAACAGGGGCCTTTTCTTTTTTCTTTCGCAATCAATCTATCGAAAGAATACAAATTTTAAAAAAACAGTGACAAACATCTAAGGATAGAACCACATGCAATCAAATAGAATAAGAAACGAAGTTGAAAGGTTTTATCCTATTTTATTTCTTTTATTATTTGAAGCAATAAAAAATAGGCGACGGCGCCTCGCCGGAACCCCCTCCCCTCTCTCAGACCAGCAGAGAAAAGAGGGAATCACCCTTTTTTTTTAAAGCAGAGAGGAGAAATGAAGAAAATAAAAAAAATTCGGCTTTATATACAGAGGCAAAACGGTGCGTTTTGGCACCCCCCCCAAAATACCCAAAACGACGTCGTTTTGTCCTCCCAGGATCCGCGTGTTGACCCGACCCGCCTCAGGATCCGCGTGTTTTCATGTATTGGGCTAATTGCCCTTTTGGTCCTTCTGCATTTTTTTTCAAAATTAAACTTTCTGATATTTCAATTTGGCCCCAAAAATTTACTTTCGTTCACGACTTGGTCCTTTATGCTGCTGTGCATTTTTGGCCAGAAGGTTTTATTACCTCCTGGGTCGCCCCAGTCTTTTCGCGCGTGTAGATAGCCCCTCCCCTCTTCATTTTATTTCAAATTTACCCCAAGCATTCCGTTTTTCTTCAATTTTAGTCATTTCTAATTGCTTTTTATTATTATGGTCATTATCTTTATTATATGTATTATTATTATTATTATTATTATTATTATTAGCATTATCATTATTACTATTATATTATATACATTGTGTATTATTATTACTATTACCTTATTATTACTATACTAATTATTATTACTATTATTATTACTATATTATTATGTTGTACATATTTTGTATTATTATGATTATTATTCTATTTCTGTATCATTATTATTATTTTATTATTATTGCTATACTATTTTATTATTATTATTATTATTACTATAGTTATGTTATTATCTTGTATATTTTGTATTATTATTATTATTATTATTATTATTATTATTATTATTATTTATTATTATTATTGTTGTTGTTATATTTTCTATATTACTATTATTTTTACTATTATTATTATTATTGTATTATCACTTGTATATACTAACTTTATTATTATTATGATATTATATTAACATATTGTACATATTTTGTGTCAGTATTATTGTTATTTTATTATTACTATTATTATCATATTTATTATCATATCTATCATTATATCATCGTTATTATTATTATTATTTTTATATACTATTTATTATCACTATTATTATTACGTTATTATGCTGTACATATTATTATTATTATTTTAGTATTATTACTATATTATTATCATTATTATTAATTATTATTATTATATTATTATGTTGTACATATTACTATTATTATTATTTTACTACATTTATCATTATTATTATTATTATTGTTATTATTATTATGTTTATACTATCATATTGTATATATTTTTTATTATCTCAATCTTTACTAATACCTTTAACCCCTTTTTTATTATCATTTCAAAGCCGTCTTTTACCTTTTTACACTTTTATCTTTTGTTACCAGTATTGTTGATTTCGTATTTTTGTCGTTTCAAGTGGATCAACGGTTTAAATCGCAATCCGACATTTTTAATTCATACAAAAGAGGTAATATTCGTGTGTTTAGAAGGCCGAAAAATCACACCCTAACGTGTTGGGTGTCGATCTTGTTCGTTCGACTAAATATTCAAATATCCTTTTCTTGTTGAAGATGATCTCGGTGTCGAAATAATAGGGTGTTATATCCTAACGTGTTGGGTATGATACTTTTATTCCTTTGAAGCGAGATAATCTTAAGATTTAATCCCAAATGAACGAATTCTATTCCTTTCAATTTTTACCCTAAATATTTTCAAGTTTTCAACATTAGGACAACATCAATCAATTTGGTACCAACTTTGGGCGTTACAAGGGTGCTAACCCTTCCTTGTACGTAACCAACTCTCGAACCTGTTTTCTCAAATTTTCGTAGACCAAAAACACTGTTTTAGTAAATCAAAACGTTTTATTAAAACAAAGGTGATCCGATCACACCAAATAAAGATCGGTGGCGACTCCCGTTTTAATCATTTTCAAAACCCAAGGTCGAAACCCGTTTGGTCAAAAAATGGTTACGACAATGGACATGTGTACCACACGGACCCCCCACACGGAAACAGAACTAAAAACAAAACTAACGTAAAGTGGAGGGGAAAAGAGAGAAATAATGGACAGTTGAGGGAGAGAATTTTGGGGGTTAATGCAAAATATTTTTAAAAAAATAAAAACAAAAGCTTATTTATCCAAATACTATTAGATTTCCAAAATTTGAATTTAACTCAAATTCTGACCACATAGCATGCACAAACAGAGAATAGCAAAAATATTTTCTCTCCGCATGCACAAGATCCAAACGTACGATCTCTAAGTAAGCTGAAGCCTTACCACTAAATCAGCAAACTCATCCTTATTAACTAACACTGAAAATTAAAAGATAAGTCAGATGTTGTAAGTCATAAGTAAGCTGAACCAACGTGAATATAACTGAGTTTATGAACACTACTTATTTAATTGAATGAAACAAAATTTACCTTCAAACTTTCTGCAGTACAGTCAGAAACTTGTCATCCATGATCTCGATCAGAGAATGTCCATGATCCTTTAGAAATATGTCTAAACATTCTTTTAAAATCTCCTGAAGGATTATCCCTAACCTTAAAATTACAACCAATTTCGAGCAAATTGGTAAAATTAATCACAACTTTGTGTTGTGTGGTGAACATGAAAATAGTTAAGAAACTATATATAATGTTTAGGGTTTTAAATTTAAAGTTCAGACAACCTGTGAGTTCTTTAAGAAATTGTGCCCCTTCATCAGAGTTAGTCCAATTTCATCGTATAAATTGCTAGCAAGCAAAGCTTGGAGAAGGAAACTAGTATCCCAAACTTGACTTCCAAAGCCATTCATGGTGAAATATTGAAAAAAAAAAAAGAGAAAGCATAAACTAATTAGCTAAAATAGTAATGAACAATCAAAGTCAATAATAGTAAGACCCTACAGGGTATTGTACATCTTCAATAAACTTTGCAGCTTTTCTGATTGTTGAGCGGAAGCGTGTAAAAGAGTATAATTATTGTACTGAAAAATCACACTGAGTTCAGTTCCCAGGAAAGAGAGGTGGATTACGAGGATCACTTAAGTACCAGATCTTTCCTAGCCAGAATATCCCTCTATCGTAATTTAATAGCACAATAAATAACTACAATCACACTCACAAGATATGAAAAATAAATAATAAAAAACACCAGAATTTTAACGAGGTTCGGCAAATTTCGCCTACGTCCTCGGGCACTACCAAATATATTTCACTCCAAAATTACAAGTGAAAATATACAAATAGGGAGAGAGAACAATGCCTTAAGTAGAGAATGGCAAATTGTGGGATGAAGAAAGAAATGGTTAGGCCTATTTATAGTTAAGGTTGAGGGATCAACTTGCAAAGTACCTATACAAATAGGGACCAAAATTGCAATTATCCCATGCCAATTGTCACCCATTAATTTCGGTGCGCCAACTATTGCCAACCAAGGCCATTTGCTTCCTACTTACAGCCAACTATCTTTGACTTTTCAAAGATAGTGGCTGCCAATAATCTCCACCTTGAAGATTTGATTAGGATAATCTTATTTTCACACAATTCTTTCTGTCTTTGCCAACAATACTTGATAGTGCCTTCTTCAACTGTTAAACTTGCAGGATATTGATCAAGTTCAAACAATGTTCGAACTTGGTTCCTGTTACCACCTTGGTCATCATATCTGTGGGATTATTTGCAGTCTTAATCTTCTGAAGGCGAATCTTCCCTTCATCAATAATTTCCTGCACAAAATGGAATCGTACGTCGATGTGTTTTGTATGTGCATGATAGACTTGATTCTTTGCTAAATGAATAGCACTCTGACTATCACAATACATGTTAATATGCTCCTGAACCAATCCCAAGCTTTTAACCATACCTTGTAATCAAATAGCTTCCTTTACAGCCTCTGTCACAGCCATGTATTCGGCTTCTGTGGTTGACAACGCAATTGTAGACTGTAGAGTAGACTTCCAACTGATTGGTCCTCCAGCAAGTGTAAACACGTAACCAGTGGTTGATCTTCGTTTATCTAAATCACCGGCATAGTCAGAATCAACGTACCCAATAACACCTTCACCAAGTGTATTATCCTACTCGAACAGTAATCCAAAATCTACGGTCTTTTGAATATACCGTAGAATCCATTTCACAGCTTGCCAATGTCCTTTTCCAGGATTATGCATATACCTGCTCACTATACTAACTGCCTGTGAAATGTCAGGTCTTGTACACACCATTGCATACATCAAGCTACCCAATGCATTAGAATACGGAACTTGCAACATGTATTCTCGTTCTGTATTCGTCAAAGGAGATAGTTGTGCAGAAAGCTTGAAATGAGAAGCCAACGGGGTACTTACAGGTTTTGTCTACTCGTTCATGCCAAACTGCTGTAGTACCTTCTTCAAATACTGCTTCTGAGACAAGCTAACTCTGCCATGGGCTCTATCTCTACATATTTCCATGCCAAGAATCTTCTTAGCTTCACCAAGATCTTTCATTTCAAACTCGAGATTGAGTTGAGTCTTCAATCTCTCAATCTCAACTTTGCTCTTAGATGCTATTAGCATATCATCAACATATAAGAGCAAGTATATGAAAGTTCCTTCTTGTATCTTCTGGAAATACATGCAATGGTCAAATTTACTTCTTGTGTACCTTTGCCCTTTCATGAACTGATCAAATCGCTTGTACCACATCCTCGGGGATTGCTTCAATCCATAAAGCGACTTTGTCAGTTTGCAAACCTAATTCTCTTTACCAGCAACCTTGAATCCATCTGGCTGAGTCATATAAATTTCCTCTTCCAAATCACCGTGTAAAAATGTGGTCTTCACATCAAGCTAAACTAGTTCAAGATTGTATTGCGCAACCAAGGCTAGCAAAATCCGAATAGACGAATGTTTCACAACTGGGGAAAACACTTCATTGTAGTCTATTCCTTCTTTCTGAGCGTAACCCTTTGCTACCAATCTAGCCTTGTACCGAATTTCATTTTTATCAGGAAATCCTTCCTTCTTTGCATATACCCATTTGCATCCAATTGCCTTCTTTCCCTTGGGTAGTGTCATCAACTCCCAAGTCCTATTTTGACGAAGAGACTGCATTTCTTCATTCATGGCTTGCTTCCACTTTATACCATCAGGGTTACTTATTGCTTCTATGTAAGTAGAAGGAGCATCATCATCTGCAATTGGAAGTGCATAGGCCACTATATCATTAAAGCGAGCAGGCTTTCGAATCTCTCTTCTTGGCCTCCTATATGCAATTGAATCTTGTTGCTGTAGAAGTTCTTGGGTCGGAACTTCTTCATCATTTGTTCTTTCAATATTAGCTGGATCATCATTAACCTTTTCAAGCTCCACCTACTGCAAAGTACTACTGGTTTTGTCATCCTTTTGTGAATCCTTTAACATGGTTGATTCATCAAAAGTCACATCTCTGCTAAAGACAATCTTCCTTGTATCAGGACACCAGAGACGGTATCCTTTTACACCACTAGTTATACCCAAGAATAATGCTTTTTTTGCTCTTGGGTCTAACTTCGATTCTTTTACATGATAATATGCAGTGGAACAAAAAACATGTAAAGAATCATAGTCAGTAGTAGATTTACCAGTCCACATCTCCATAGGAGTTTTTCCATTTATTGCAGCTGATGGCAAACAGTTAATTAGATGGCACGCATATTTAACAGCCTCAGCCCAAAATTCCTTGCCCAATCCAACATTGGACAACATACATCGAACTTTCTCCAGTATAGTTCGATTCATGCGTTCTGCCACCCTATTCTGCTGTGGTGTATCTCGAACAGTGAAGTGACGCACGATGCCCTCATCTTGACATACTTGTAGAAATGGATTATTTTTGTACTCAGTACCATTATCTGATCAAAGTCGTTTGACCTTTCGACTAGTCTGAGTTTTCACCATCTTCTTTCATTTCAGAAATGCATCCAATACTTCACTTTTTCCTTTCATTAGATACACCTATACTTTTCTTGAATAATCATCAACAAAAGTAACAAAATAGTGCATACCTCCCAAAGAAGCCACTTTGGTAGGTCCCCACACATCACTGTGAACGTAGTCCAGAATTCCTTTCGTATTGTGAATTACTGAACCAAATTTTACCCTCGTCTGCTTGCCCAGAACACAATGTTCACAGAATTCCAATTTGCAAGAATTTGCACCTTTCAACAAGCCTTGCTTCGCCAAAGTCTGCAAAGCTTTTTCACCAGCATGTCCCAAACGCATATGCCATAACCTAGTAGCCTCTGAATCTACATCTTTCATCACCGTCAAATTCCCAACTGCTACCTTTAGTAATCCATCTCTCAAGGTGATTATGAGTGCTTTAGATTCTAAGGCCCCTAATGAGATGAGATTTTTCTTCAAGCTGGGTACGTAGCGAACATCAGTCAAGACTTGGATTGACCCGTCGTGATTCTTCAATTGGATTGTACCTACTCCCATTGTCTTACAAGCACTATCATTGCCCATAAGAACAACTCCACCTTCTAGTTCTTTAAGACTAGAAAACCAGTCCTTATTAGGACACATATAGTAAGTACATCCCGAATCCAAAATCCATTCATCAGTATGACATGCCATTGCCATGCCAACCAAACTAAAGTCTGACTCCTCATCATGCTCCGCTACATATGCATTAGAAATAACCTTGCCCTTTTGTAACTTAGGACAATTCTTTTTCCAATGCCCTTTCTCACGACAAAAGGCACACTCATCTTTGGCGGGTCTCCCTTTGGATTTTCCCCTTCTACCAGGTTTGCTGCTGCTTGAACGACCTCTTGCTGTTAAGACTTCTGCAGTTGTATCTCTGTGATCTCCTTTATCTTTCTTTCGAGTCTCAGATCTATACAACGCACTACTGACTGCATCAAATGTGATTGTGTCCTTCCCATGAAGCAATGTGGTGATAAGATGATCATATTCATCAGGAAGGGAATTCAACAACAATAATGCCTTGTCTTCGTCTCCAAATTTCTCATCCAAATTTAGCAAGTCTGCTAAAATTTTATTGAATGAGTTCACATGGTCATTCATCGACATACCGAGTGCATACGTGAATCGATAAAGTTTCTTTTTCATATAAAGCCTATTTTCAAGGCTTTTTGTTAGAAACTTTTCTTCCAATGTATCCCACAACTTCCTCGCTGATGTCTCCCTCATGACAGAGTACTTCTGCTCTTTGGCCAAACATAGACGGATTGTACCACACGCTTGTCTATTAATCTTGGCCCACTTCTTGTCATCCATATTGTCAGGTTTTACTTCAAGGGTTATATCCAACTCTTGTTGACATAAGACATCCAGGATCTCACATTGCCACATACCAAAATTATTAGTACCATCAAATTTCTCTACTTCAAATTTTGCATTGGTCACCGTAGTCCTTGCTGATGACGATGCCTGTGCCATTTTTCTTCTCAATCTCAACTATTGTATACGTGAACAGTACCGTATACGTGAATAGTACCACAAACGATTGTACTCCCCAAGTACGAATCTAGCTCTGATACCAATTGTTGAGCGGAAGCGTGTAAAAGAGTATAATTATTGTACTGAAAAATCACACTGAGTTCAATTCCCAGGAAAGAGAGGTGGATCACGAGGATCACTTAAGTACCAGATCTTTCCTAGCCAGAATATCCCTCTATCGTAATTTAATAGCACAATAAATAACTACAATCACACTCACAAGATATGAAAAATAAATAATAAAGAACACCAGAATTTTAACGAGGTTCAGCAAATTTTGCCTACGTCCTCGGGCACTACCAAATATATTTCACTCCAAAATTACAAGTGAAACTATACAAATAGGGAGAGAGAACAATGCCTTAAGTAGAGAATGGCAAATTGTGGGATGAAGAAAATGAGAAATGGTTAGGCCTATTTATAGTTGAGGTTGAGGGATCAACTTGCAAAGTACCTATATAAATAGGGACCAAAATTGCAATTATCCCATGCCAATTGTCACCCATTAATTTCGGTGCGCCAACTATTGCCAACCAAGGCCATTTGCTTCCTACTTACAGCCAACTATCTTTGACTTTTCAAAGATAGTGGCTGCCAATACTGATGCAATTTTCAATCTCTATTTTTCTATGCCCAGGGTATAATTTCTTTAAAATAGCTAGTGCCTGGACTGATGATGAAGTGCACTCTACATGCCTGGATTTTACTGTAACACCCCAAACCCGGCCCACAAGCCTTGACTGGATCTGGTATGTCACGGAGTAAAAACGTTTTGAAAGCTTCAATGGAAATTTTCAATTTATTGGGGTAATAAAATGGTGTTTGCTAAAACTCAGATGGGTTGGTTTGATAAATACGATTGAGTTGAAAACTTTTCCTTTTCCTTTGAAACCATTTGATCATTTAGATTTTTAAAACATTAGAGTCATCGATAACTTAGAAAATTTTGTTACTCGATGGTAACGTTTTTGAAAACGCATACGAGTACTTATTTTGAAAACGTTACCTTTAACCGATTTGCTTAACAGTTCATAAGTTCATCAGTTATATAATAAAGTAAAAACGAACTACCTAAAAATCCAAAATAATAAGCGGCCATATTACAACCCAATCGAATTTTAGTGAGTAATAAACTTAAAGCGGGGCAAAATAAAATTTCAAGTCCACAAAACAAACATGGCCGCCTCGAGTTCTCCCCGGCTCCGTCTCCGCGATCTACTCACCTGCAAGATGATATGGGAAGGGGTGAGTCACCAAGACTCAGTGTGTAAATCCCCAACCCAGAAATAACACTCATACACAAGATATTAGTATGACATGCAATTATGCAACCCAACCTAGCCATCCATGCTCCTTTTTCTACCCCGTGTGGTACCAAACCACTGGTGGTGCCAAACCACTGGTGACTTACAGTCACGATATCCGTCAACACGTGTGGTGCCAAACCACTGGTGGTGCCAAACCACTGGTGACCCGAAGTCACAATCAAATGATGGGGCCAACCCATCGTGTGATACCAAATCACTGGCGTCGATCCCGTATCTCAAATGTGGGGCCAACCCACGGTGGAATTAATCCACAGGGACGAGACGCTATGAGCTGCCAAACCTCTGGAGGTGCCAAACCTCTGGTGACCGTAGTCACGAAATGTGGTACCAAACCACTGGTGTCCGTCGACACGATTATTACTCCCTCTCACCAATCCCACCATCATCATGCTCACATAACAAGTATCATGATCCCATATATCATGCATTTGTATATAGCATAGCATTTAACAGCATATGATGGCATACACAACATATATCGTAGATCGAGTAATAGGGGACTTACCCGAAAACCAAGCTTATGCCCACTAGGCAAAGTTACCACATGAGAGGTTATAAATATCATTAAGTAACAATTTATACTAATAAAGTGTGTAAGAGCTTACACACCTATTTAATCGGAGATCTAGAGAGGAATCGCGAATTTATCCGATATCGCAAAAGTCTCAAACCGTATCCCGTATTGCACCTATATTCGGCCACTATAAGTTATTATTAAAGAGTCTCATTGATTAACTAACAATTCCAAAGGATCGGTCATATCATAACAAAATAGGGCCTTAGGCCGAACCTTTATTAGCACTAAACCACGAGATTTGAGAACCCAAAAACTTCTGATTTCTTGGCCGATTTACCCCCTAAAATCAAAGTACAAGTTTCGGTTATACTTAGGTACCCAAAATGGCCTTTGGCCGAATAGTATATATATATATATCTTACCAAAACGAAACGAAGTCTCGGGAAGCCACTCCTTCAATGCTCCTTTACGATTACTACACACAAGGGAGTAAAACTCTTAACATCTTAAGATCACATTCGGCTAACCTTACAAAAGTTTAGCCTCAAGCTTTCGACATACTCTTAGAACCCATAAGCCATTCGGCCAAAACTTACATTCCAAACCACAGGAGTTAGTCGTCCCTTACTTTGATGGTTGGTTCGGCTCCTCAAGACCCACGTTTGACTCCCCCTATAGGTGTTCACAGGTTTCGGCTACCACATAAAACGGGAGTGAGGTTTAAACCCATGTAATATTGATTGAAGAGAGTATTGACAGAGAAGCAAAAGGGATTCGGCATAACCGAATTAGTTGAAGAAATGATCTACACTTACCAGAATATTCGGCCGTTTTCCCCAAGAGAATAAATCTTGTTTTCGACATCTACTATAATGAAGAAATAATGCAAAAAGAGAGGTCTTGAGAGCAAGTTATTCGGCTAAACAATGTGGCAAGAAAAAGAAAGCAAACTACAAGCTTTTCTTTACCAAATCTAGGCCGACTAAGCTCCCTTAACCAAGCTTCATTCGGCCAAGCAATGAAATTGGAAAGAAAAGGAAACAAAGAAGTTATTATTTTTTTTTCAGCCTTGCTCTCCTTTGCAAATCTCCATGGCCGGCCAACAACTCCCCCAAGGCATGCTTCAATTTCACACCATTGAAATGGACAACTTATTGTTTAATCATTTGTCTATTACTTCCCATGCTCCAATAACTAAATAAAAGAATTTAACCCATACATCATATATAAAATAAATAATAATAATAATAATATATAATAACAAGAACTAATGGTTAATGCCCATAATTTCAGCACAACCACGGCAGCATGCCTTCATGCGATAGAACCCATGCGCAGGCCACCCTTTCACGCAGGCCAAAAAAAATAAAAGGATAAAAACCCTCCCTTGCAGCATACGGGTTTCGAACCCCAGACCCGAAGCAATCCTCTCCAAGCCTCAGCCACTCAGCCAGCTTGACTTTCATGACATAAACCCCCCTCAAATTTCTTTTATTCACTCCTCAGCTCGCTCCACTGCCACGACGCTAAAAACAAAATAAAACCTGCTCATGCGTTACCCCTAGGATTCGAACGTGCGACCTCCATCCCGCAGCCCTCCAGTAGCGCCCTTAGCCACTTGGCCAAGGCGTCTTGTTCGACATAACCATGCCGAAATTTTATTTAAAACCTCTTTCGCTGGCTTCCTTCACCTTAATGGCAAAACCAAAAATAACCACACCCGCGCGCCTCTATCAGGACTCGAACGAGAGTCCCCAGGCTGCAACGAACCATCACGCCTCTGGCCACTTTGCCAAGGCATTTATTTGTGACATGTACTCATCCCAAATTTCTTTTAAGGTCTTCTTCGCTAGCCCCTTCTTTTATATCACTAAAGCCCAAAATAAAATACCACACGCAGCCACCATGACTCGAACTTCAGACTTGCTGAAGTCCCTATGCACCTTAGCGCCCCAAGCCATTCGGCCAGGGCGTTCATTTGTGCCATAATCTCAACAAATTTATTCTTAAACCCTTCTCATTAAGTCCTCCTTCACGCCAAAAATAAAACTTCCTCCCACGCGATTCGAACCTGAGCCCAGCGCCCCCAAACCCTTAAGTGGCGCCCCACACCACTTTGCCACTCGCTTTCTTATGCCAAACTCTTCCAAAACTTTTTCTTAATCCTTATCTCGCCTAGCTCCTTCCCCTTAAGCACTCAAATAAATCCTTAGCCCTAAGACAGAATTTCCTCGGGTTTAAGACTAAATCCTTAAACAACCCTAACAAAGGCATTTATTCGGGCGATACATGAAATTAAAATAATTCCAAACAATCCCTAATTCGGGATGTTACAATTCTACCCCCTTAAAATAATTTCGTCCTCGAAATTACCTGGATCAGAAGAGTTGGGGGTATTGCTGCCGCATCGTATCCTCGGGCTCCCACGTAGCTTCCTCCACGCCATGATTCCGCCATGGGACCTTCACTAAAGGAACTGACTTCCTACGCAAAACTTTTACATCCCGATTTAGGATCTGCACAGGTTCCTCTTCCACCGTCAAATCTGGACTCACCTCAACTTCCTCAACTGCCAAGACGTGCGATGGATCAGAACGATAGCGTCTAAGCATGGAGACATGGAACACATCATGAATCTGACTCAGTTCTGCTGGCAACTCGAGCTGATAAGCTACTGGTCCCACTCGCCTCAACACCTTAAACGGTCCAATGAACCTTGGACTTAACTTGCCCTTTTTCCCAAATCTTAACACTTTCTTCCATGGCGAGACCTTCAGAAAAACTTCGTCTCCCACGGCAAACTCTATGTCCCTCCGCTTGAGATCGGCATATGACTTTTGCCTATCCGAGGCTTCTTTCAACCGAGCTTGGATTTTCTTCACCTTATCCTCAGTTTCTGCAACCAATTCCGGTCCTAACACCCGTCGCTCACCCAACTCTGTCCAACAAGTAGGCGTGTGACACCTCCTACCATACAATGCTTCATATAGTGCCATCTTAATGCTTGCCTGATAACTATTGTTGTATGCGAACACAACTAAAGGCAAAAACTCTTCCCAACTACCTCTGAAGTCCAAAACGCAGCCTCTTAACATGTCCTCTAAAATCTGAATAACCCTTTCCGACTGCCCGTCAGACTGTGGATGGAAAGCTGTACTGAAATCCAACCGTGTACCCAAAGCCTGATGTAGCGCTCTCCAAAACCTCGACGTAAATCTGGGATCTCTGTCTGAGATGATCGACACTGGGACACCGTGCAATCTTACTATCTCAGCCACATACAACTTAGCTAACTTCTGAAGCGAGTAATCTACCCTTACCGGTATGAAGTGAGCCGACTTGGTCAGACGGTCCACGATCACCCAAACTGCGTCCTTCTTGCTGGGCGTGAGGGGTAGCCCACTGATGAAGTCCATAGTGATCCTCTCCCATTTCCATTGAGGAATCTTCACTGGTTGAAGTAACCCGGATGGCAACTGATGTTCAGCTTTTACTCGCTGACACGTGAGACACCTTCCCACGAATTCTGTTATCTCACGCTTCAATCCTGGCCACCAAAACTGCTTCCGTAAATCTCCATACATCTTGCTACCTCCAGGATGCATAGCGTATGGGCTGCTATGTGCATCCTGAAGAATTCTTTGCCTCAATCCCACATCATTCGGCATACAAGCCCGCCCTTGAAAACACATCACACCATCACCAGTCAAACTATACCCTTCCAAACCACCATCTTGAACTTGCAACCTCCGCGCGTTTAAACTGTCATCCCCTAATTGCTTTTCCTTAATCTCCTCGATCCAAGTTGGCTTAACTTGCAACTCTGCCAAAAGACTTCCATCGTCGTATAGACTGAGACGAGCAAACATCGCTCTTAAGTCTGTCACGACCTTACGGCTCAACGCATCAGCCACCACGTTAGCCTTACCTGGATGGTACTCAATTGAACAGTCGTAGTCCTTCAATAGTCCAATCCATCGGCGCTGTCTCAAATTTAAGTCCTTCTGAGTCAAGAGATACCTCAAACTTTTGTGGTCCGTGTAGACTATCGATTTCTCCCAATACAAGTAATGTCTCCATATTTTCAGAGCGAAGACTACTGCCGCTAACTCCAAGTCGTGAGTCGGATAGTTAACCTCATGCGGTCTTAGCTGACATGATGCATAGGCCACTACCTTCCCTTCCTGCATCAATACACATCCCAAACCAGTATGGGACGCATCACAATAAACCGTGAACAACTTCCCTGCCTCAAGCTGTACCAAAACTGGAGCTTCCGTCAGAATCTTCCTTAGCTTATCAAAACTTTCTTGCTGTTTCTCTGACCAAACAAATGGGACTCATTTCCTTAATAGCTTAGTCAACGGCGCTATGATTAAAGAGAATCCTTCCACAAATCTTCGATAATACCCGGCCAGACCCAGAAAACTTCGAATTTTCGCCACTAACCTAGGTGGTTTCCAATCCAACACCGCTTCAACCTTGCGAGGGTCCATTCTAATCCCTTCGGCTGACACCACGTGCCCCAAGAAAGTCACCTCCCTAAGCCAAAATTCGCACTTACTGAATTTGGCATACAACTGCTCCTCCCTCAGTACTTGTAGAACTATACGCAAATGCTTATCATGCTCCTCCTCCGTCTTTGAGTAAACCAATATGTCGTCTATAAACACCACGACAAATTGATCTAGGTATTGCTGAAACACCCTATTCATTAAGTCCATGAACGCTGCCGGCGCGTTGGTCAACCCAAACGGCATCACTAGGAACTCGTAATGCCCATACCGGGTACGAAATGCCGTCTTGTGCACATCAGCTTCCTTCACCTTAAGTTGATGATAACCCGACCTAAGATCTATCTTCGAGAACACCGATGCACCCTTCAGTTGATCAAACAGGTCATCAATCCGAGGCAATGGATACTTGTTTTTGATCGTTAACTTGATTAGCTGACGGTAGTTGATACACATCCGCATTGGCCCGTCTTTCTTCTTGACAAACAGCACAGGTGCTCCCCACGGAGATATACTTGGTCGAATAAACCCTCTATTCAAGAGCTCCTGAATTTGAGCCTTCAGCTCCACCAACTCCTTTGGTGCCATTCGGTAGGGTGCTATAGACACAGGTGCTGTTCCGGGCAACAAGTCTATACCGAACTCAACTTCCCGATCTGGAGGCAGACCCGGGAGTTCTTCTGGAAACACATCAGCGAATTCCCCTACAGTTCGGACCTTCTCAACTGCTGACTTCTTAGCCTCCAAGGCACAAATTCGAACCAACAACGCCTCACAACCTTTTCTGATCATTTTCTCGGCCTTCAAGGCAGACACCACATTGGATAGATAATCTCTTCTGTTACCTATCATGACCACTTCATCACCCTTAGCCGTCTTTAGAACCATGCGCTTAGCAGCGCAATCCAACCTTGCCTGATACTTAACCAGCCAGTCCATTCCAAGAATTAGATCGAACTCCCCAAACGGCAGTTCCATCAGATCAGCCACAAACACTACCCCTTGGAGTTCTAGGGGTATATCTCTATATAGCTTGTTCACTACCACAGAGTGTCCTAGAGGACTAATTACAGTCATCTCCCTAGAAGCAGTCTCGAAGTCTAAGTTCATAGTCTCTACCACACTACTAGCAACGTATGAATGCGTCGAACCCACATCAATTAATGCAACATAGGGAAGACCAAAAACTAGGAACGTATCAGTGATGACGTCCGGTGCGTCACCCTCCTCGCGACGCCTCGCTGAGTAGACCAAGCCAGGCTGCCTAGCTTCTGTGTTGCCTGCACCCCTGCCCTGAATTCCGCGACCTCAATTAGGACCATTGCCTCCTCTACCATTACCACGACCCCTCTGTGGTGGTCCCACATTCCTAGCCTGAGCACGGTTCTGACCCTCTGGCTGATTCCTTGCCAACTTCCGAGGACAATCCCTTATACGATGATCCAAAGATCCACATTCAAAGCAACCCCTCTCACCGGTCCAACAACCTCCCCAATTCCCACAACGATTACACTGAGCCGGTCTCTGATTAGAAGCCATGGGCCTTCCAGCCTGATTCGGCCCACTCTGCCTGGCCCTTTTTTGTGCATTATTACCCTATCCAGATGACCCAAAACCTCTTTTCTGCTTGCTCCTATCATAGTTCTGTCTTACAGACTCCCTGACCCTTTCGGCTACCTTAGCCTTCTCTACCAAAACAGCAAACTCACGCACCTGCTGTGGAGCAATCAACAACCTTAAATCATCCCTAAGTCCGTCTTCAAAATGGACACAACGATCATGCTCAGTTGACACAACTCCCCGAGCATAGCGGCTCAGCCTCAGAAATTCTGCCTCATACTCAGATACCGACTTATTTCCTTGTACTAATCCCAGAAAAGCTTTCCTCTGAGTATCAGTGTAGCTGGTGCCCACATACTTCTTCTGATAAGTAGCTTTGAAGTATTCCCAAGTAATGTCATCTGCCGTAGCACCATCTCGAACCGTGAGCCACCACTGGTATGACTCATCTTTTAGAAGCGACACTGCTCCTTTCAGCTTCTCCTCATTTGTTAAATCGAGATCGTCCATGATCCTCTCGGTCGATTCTAACCAATATTCGGCCGTACTGGGTGCGACACCTGACACACCCCGAAATACTTCAGCTCCGTTGGATCGGAGTCGCTCAGATACAGACTTCCGAGCTTCTGTACCTCTACTGGTCCCAGCCATCATTTCTAGAACACGCAGCATAGCCTGCGATACCGACTCACCCCCCGTCTGATCCTGATGTCCATCTCCAAAAGTTGGGGGTGGTGGAGGAGGTGGCATCTCATTATCCGATCCTTGGCCCGACCTAACTGGTTCTGACATGGCCATCCGGCCTCTACTGTATCCCCGACGGCCACGACCTCTAGAACTCATTTCTTATAGCGCAATCTGTCTTTAAAAAGTTTTATGAGTTAGCCAATGTTCCACTGATTATTAGCAAAGAATTTTATGGGTGAAGTTAAGAAGTTGTTCTTTCGATCAAACAAGTTTCAAGTCTTCTATTGTAATTCGAAGATACACATTCACTTATTCCATCACCCTCTTTGACCAATCCTTAACCCGGGGGTATTTTCGTCATTTACCCTACAGGGGTATTTTGGTAATAAAACAAAGTAAGTTTGTAAATCTTGACAAATCAAGGGAAATTTGAAAAAAATTCACAAAATTTGGGGTTCTTTTTGAGAAATTGTCTTCCCAAATTGGTAGTGTTGCAAAAACTTTGAAAATCAGGGTCATTTTGGTAATTTGCAAATTAGGGGCAATTTCGTAATTTTCCAAAATCACGACATTTTTGATATTTTGCAAATTAGGGATTTTGGGTATGCTTGTAAAATAAGGAAAATCTTGTTAAAAATTTTGGGGTAGCTTAGTAGATTTTAAAACTAGGGGCGTTTTTGTAATTTACCACTAAGGGTATTTTGAAATGTCCATAAATCAAGAGAATTTTGTAATATAAATCTCACAAGTTTGAGGGAAGTCTTTAAAACTAGAGTTTTATCAAAACGCGGCTAATTCCCTTTCGGGTTTTTATAATAGGATTTAGCCCATGAACAAATCCTCACGGTTAGGGTGAACCGAAGCTACGCACCAGGTAGGATTCCCGCGAAGAGGTTATAAATATCATTAAGTAACAATTTATACTAATAAAGTGTGTAAGAGCTTACACATCTATTTAATCGGAGATCTAGAGAGGAATCGCGAATTTATCCGATATCGCAAAAGTCTCAAACCGTATCCCGTATTGCACCTATATTCGGCCACTATAAGTTATTATTAAAGAGTCTCATTGATTAACTAACAATTCCAAAGGATCGGTCATATCATAACAAAATAGGGCCTTAGGCCGAACATTTATTAGCACTAAACCACGAGATTTGAGAACCCGAAAACTTCTGATTTCTTGGCCGATTTACCCCCTAAATTCAAAGTACAAGTTTCGGTTATACTTAGGTACCCAAAATGGCCTTTGGCCGAATAGTATATATATATATATATATATATATATATCTTACCAAAACGAAACGAAGTCTTGGGAAGCCACTCCTTCAATGCTCCTTTACGATTACTACACACAAGGGAGTAAAACTCTTAACATCTTAAGATCACATTCGGCTAACCTTACAAAAGTTTAGCCTCAAGCTTTCGACATACTCTTAGAACCCATAAGCCATTCGGCCAAAACTTACATTCCAAACCATAGGAGTTAGTCGTCCCTTACTTTGATGGTTGGTTCGGCTCCTCAACACCCACGCTTGACTCCCCCTATAGGTGTTCACAGGTTTCGGCTACCACATAAAACGGGAGTGAGGTTTAAACCCACGTAATATTGATTGAAGAGAGTATTGACAGAGAAGCAAAAGGGATTCGGCATAACCGAATTAGTTGAAGAAATGATCTACACTTACCAGAATATTCGGCCATTTTCCCCAAGAGAATAAATCTTGTTTTCGGCATCTACTATAATGAAGAAATAATGCAAAAAGAGAGGTCTTGAGAGCAAGGTATTCGGCTAAACAATGTGGTCAAGAAAAAGAAAGCAAACTACAAGCTTTTCTTTACCAAATCTAGGCCGACTAAGCTCCCTTAACCAAGCTTCATTCGGCCAAGCAATGAAATTGGAAAGAAAAGGAAACAAAGAAGTTATTATTTTTTTTCAGCCTTGCTCTCCTTTGCAAATCTCCATGGCCGGCCAACAACTCCTCCAAGGCATGCTTCAATTTCACACCATTGAAATGGACAACTTATTGTTTAATCATTTGTCCATTACTTCCCATGCTCCAATAACTAAATAAAAGAATTTAACCCATACATCATATATAAAATAAATAATAATAATAATAATATATAATAACAAGAACTAATGGTTAATGCCCATAATTTCAGCACAACCACGGCAGCATGCCTTCATACGATAGAATCCATGGGCAGGCCACCCTTTCACGCAGGCCAAAAAAAATAAAAGGATAAAAACCCCCCATTGCAGCATACGGGTTTCGAACCCCAGACCCGAAGCAATCCTCTCCAAGCCTCAGCCACTCAGCCAGCTTGACTTTCATGACATAAACCCCTCTCAAATTTCTTTTATTCACTCCTCAGCTCGCTCCACTGCCACGACGCTAAAAACAAAATAAAACCTGCTCATGCGCTACCCCTAGGATTCGAACGTGCGACCTCCATCCCGCAGCCCTCCAGCAGCACCCTTAGCCACTTGGCCAAGGCGTCTTGTTCGACATAACCATGCCGAAATCTCTTTCGCTGGCTTCCTTCACCTTAATGGCAAAACCAAAAATAACCACACCCGCGCGCCTCTATCAGGACTCGAACGCGAGTCCCCGGGCTGCAACGAACCATCACGCCTCTGGCCACTTTGCCAAGGCATTTATTTGTGACATGTACTCATCCCAAATTTCTTTTAAGGTCTTCTTCGCTAGCCCCTTCTTTTATATCACCAAAGCCCAAAATAAAATACCACACGCAGCCACCATGACTCGAACTTCGGACTTGCTGAAGTCCCTATGCACCTTAGCGCCCCAAGCCATTCGGCCAGGGCGTTCATTTGTGCCTTAATCTCAACAAATTTATTCTTAAACCCTTCTCATTAAGTCCTCCTTCACGCCAAAAATAAAACTTCCTCCCACGCGATTCGAACCTGAGCCCAGCGCCCCCAAACCCTTAAGTGGCGCCCCACACCACTT
Source organism: Gossypium australe (assembly GCA_005393395.2). NCBI lineage: Eukaryota > Viridiplantae > Streptophyta > Magnoliopsida > Malvales > Malvaceae > Gossypium > Gossypium australe. The sequence goes on along the minus strand of CM016619.1, from coordinate 3,863,672 downwards.
TGCCACTCGCTTTCTTATGCCAAACTCTTCCAAAACTTTTTCTTAATCCTTATCTCGCCTAGCTCCTTCCCCTTAAGCACTCAAATAAATCCTTAGCCCTAAGACAGAATTTCCTCGGGTTTAAGACTAAATCCTTAAACAACCCTAACAAAGGCATTTATTCGGGCGATACATGAAATTAAAATAATTCCAAACAATCCCTAATTCGGGATGTTACATTTACAATTATTTTTCCTTCTCATTAATATGAACTTTATAAACCAGTTTTCCATAACAGTGTATAATTAATTTCATTAATTATAATAAAATAAAAAAAGCATAGGAATCTTACTCATATTCTATGGTCAGATCCTCAAGAAACTCAATTGGATTCAACCACTGAAAGGATAAGTTAAGGTGAAAAAAGTGCTTTATTAAATTCATAGGAAATTATATAATATCGAAGACAAGTACAAATATTAAAATATTACCTCCCACCAGAATGCACCTCCTGCTGGTTTCCAAGCAGTATAACCACCATTTTTACTCTGCAATAATTTGTAAAATAAATTATACTTAAACCAATATGTTTATTTATTTATTTTTTTAGATTTTTAGAGTACATTTGGTAATTGAGGAAAGAACATAGTGATCCTAAAGATTAAATTTAAGTGTTAATCCCATACAATACAAAAATTTGTTGGAAAATAAAAAATTAATAATATACGGACAATTTAAACCATTCTAGAAATAAAAATAATTTGAAATTCAACATATATTTTTAAAGATTTTCTATGTCTATACTTTTATCTTAATTGACTTGGTGTCACAGGTTAACTGGTTACCAATTTTGTTAAAGAAGTTATGAAAATACCTTTTTATATATAAATAAAGGGTAAGCTACATAAATGGTCACCTAACTATTAGAAACTTTTTTGTTAAGTCACCAACTTAAAAAAGTTACAAAATGATCACCCAAATAGTCAGCTGACAAGGTTGTTAACTTAATGACATGTTGTTTTAACGATTAATTTTACTCCACATGTGTATGTGTGTTAAATTTTTTTTATAATCGGGTGACCCTTTTGTAACTTTTTAAAGTTGGTGACCTAACAAAAAAAGTTTCTAATAGTCGGGTGATCCTTCATAACACTGCGGGGTACCTTTTGCTATAAAGTAATGCCTTTCGGACTAAAGAATGCTGGGGCAACATATCAAAGGGCCATGGTAACTTTGTTCCATGACATGATGCAGAAAGAGATTGAGGTGTATGTCGATGACATGATCGCCAAGTCTCGAACAGAAAAGGAACACATAGAGGTCTTGAAGAAGTTGTTTCTAAGGTTGAGAAAATTTCAATTAAAGCTCAACTCGGCAAAGTGTACTTTTAGAGCTCGGTCAGGGAAGTTACTAGGTTTTGTGGTCAGCAAGAAATGAATTGAAGTTGACTCGAACAAAGTTAAAGCTTTACAAGAATTGCCTCCACTGAGCACTCAGAAGGAAGTTCGAGGTTTTCTTGAGAGGTTAAGTTACATTGCTCAGTTTATTTCACAGTTAACTGAGAAATGTGATCCCATATTTCATCTTCTCAAGAAACATAATCAAGGAGTATGGGATGATGAATGTCAGAGGGCTTTTGACAAAGTCAAACTGTATCTGTCAAATGCACCAGTATTATCTCCGCCTAATCCAGATAGACCATTGATACTGTATTTGTCAGTATTCAATAACTCCATGGGATGTGTGTTGGGACAGTACGATGAGACAGGAAGGAAAGAAAAGGCGATATACTATCTCAGCAAAAAGTTCACTGATTGTGAAATGAGGTATTCTTCAATCGAGAAATTGTGTTGTGCTTTGATTTGGACAACTCGGAGATTGAGACAGTATATGTTATATCATACAACTTGGTTGATTTCTAAGCTTGATCCGTTAAAGTACATGATGGAGTCTACTGCTTTGAGTGGAAGAATGGCTAGGTGGCAGATTTTGTTATCTAAATTCGATATAGTCTTTGTGAACTAAAAGGCTATAAAAGGGAGCGCAGTAGCAGAATTCCTGGCTGGTAGAGCTTTGGAGGATTATGAACCCTTGAACTTTGATTTCCCAAATGAAGAGCTGATGTATATGGAAAATACTGAAGATTATCGGTGGAAGCTGAATTTTGATAGAGCATCAAATGCCGTGGGAAATGGAATTGGGGCGGTCTTGGTATCCCCTACTGGTGATTATTATCCATTCACATGTAGATTGGATTTTGACTACATAAATAACATGGCAGAATATGAAGCATGCATCATGGACTTCGAGTAGCCTTAGAACGCAAGATCAGAGCGCTAGAAGTATACAGAGATTCTGCCTTGGTAATTTACCAACTTAAAGGAGAGTGGGAGACAAGAGATCCCAAACTAATTGATTATCGAAAAATAGTTCTGGGATTGATTGAGGAATTTGATGACATTACTTTCAATTACCTTCCACATGATGAAAATCAGATGGCAGATGCCCTGGCAACCTTGGCTTCTATGATCAAAGTAAACAGACCAGATGATATGAGGCCTATATAAATGAGTATCTTCAAGGTTCCAGCCTATTGTTATGACATAGAGGAAGAGGAAATAAATGACCATCCTTGGTATCAGGATGTATTACTATACGTGAAAAATCATGAATACCCAGCGAATGCCACTGAGAATGAGAAAATGACTTTAAGAAGAATGGCCTCTGATTATGTCTTGGATGGAGATATCTTGTACAAAAAGAGAAAAGATCAAGTACTATTAAGATGCGTTGATGCTGTTGAAGCTAAGCAAATCTTTGAAGAAGTTCATGAGGGCGTTTGTGGAACACACGCTAATGGATTCACAATGGCCAAGCAGATAATGAGATTTGGATATTATTGGTCTACTGTGGAAGGAGAGTGTATCAACTATGCCAAGAGATGTCATAAATGCCAGATTTATGGAGACAAAATTCATGTGCCTTTGTCACCTTTGCATGTTATGACTTCCCCATGGCCATTTTCCATGTGGGGCATAGATGTTATTGGGCCAATCTCACCAAAAGCTTCGAATGGGCACCTATTCATCTTCGTGGTAATTGACTATTTCATGAAATGGGTAGAGGCTGCTTCATATGCTACTGTCACTAAGTCAGCAGTTAGTCGATTCTTGAAGAAGGAGATTATTTGTCGCTATGGAATGCCTGAGAGGATCATATCGAACAACACGCTGAACTTGAGCAACAACTCGATAATAGAAATTTGTAGCCAATTTGGGATCAAACACCATAATTCTTCTCCATACTGACCAAAAATGAATGGGGCAGTGGAAGCGGCTAACAAAAACATCAAAAAGATAGTGGGGAAGATAACTGTAACTTATAAGGATTGGCATGAGAAACTACCGTTTGCACTCTATGCTTATCGGACGTCTGTCAGAACCTTTACTGGGGCAACGTCTTTCTCGTTGGTTTATGGGATGGAGGTTGTTCTACCCATTGAAGTGGAAATTCCTTCTCTTCGAGTTTTGTCAGAAATAAAGCTGGATGAAGCTGAATGGATTTAGGCTAGGTATGATCAATTGAATTTAATTGAAGAAAAGAGGATAAGGGCAATTCGTCATGGTCAGATGTACCAAAAACGAATGATGCAGGCCTATAATAAGAAAGTTCGCCCAAGAGAATTTCATGAGGGGTACCTTGTATTGAAAAAGATCCTTCCTATACAAAATGATTCCAGAGGAAAATGGATGCCGAATTGGGAAGGACCATATGTGGTGAAGAAGGCTTTTTCTGGAGGAGCACTGATCTTGACCGAAATGGATGGGAAAAGTTTACCCAACCCTGTGAACTCTGACTCAGTAAAAAAGTATTTTTCTTGAAAAGAAGAAGAAGCAAAAGTGAAAACCCGAAAAGGCGCTTTGATTTCTCAAAAAAAATGAAGAGGCCAAGGCGAAAATGTAACACCCCAAATCCGGCCTAGAAGTTAAGCCCGAATTTGGCGTGTCACATAGAAGTTTTTTTTTTTTAAAACCATCTTTGAGATTGTTAAAAACTTGTTCGAGATTTACGGCCTCTTTTTTAAAACCCAAAACACTTAAGCAATTGTTATCTACTTGAAAACGTAATTATCTTTAAAGACCTTTTTGGTTGTGACCAAAAAGGTCTTTAAAGATAATTACGTTTTCAAGTAGATAACAATTGCTTAAGTGTTTTGGGTTTTAACAAAGAGGCCGTAAATCTCGAACAAGTTTTTAACAATCTCAAAGATGGTTTTAAAAAAAAACTTCTATGTGACACGCCAAATTCGGGCTTAACTTCTAGGCCGAATTTGGGGTGTTACATTTAGTGGTATCAGAACTTAGTTTGCAAAACTCGACTGTGGTTTGGGTTCAAAAGCGTTTTCCAAAGCTGCTTAAAATTTTGATTTATAAAATGCATGTTATAAAGGAAGTATGGCACCACGGGTACCCGCACCAAGTCAAGTAAGTATTTGTTTTCATTTTATGATTATTGTGTTATTACTGTGGTAAGAAAATTCCACAAAATAGAATACTCTAGAACTGTTAGCTTTAGAAGTTGAAACTATAGAGACTGAAACTCTAGGATGCGGATTTGACTCTCGAAAACAACTTTTCTGCTCACACTTCATAAAACATTTGTTAATAAACATTGAATAGTATGTTGATTCATAAGACTTGAAATCAGATTAAATCGAAATTAGTGAATATGAGCGTTAGAAGACATGGACGCAGTAGACGCAGACGTGGTAGAGCCCGAGGTGCTAGGGCTAGATCTTTGGCACCGAGGCATGTGCCTGAAAGGGAGGTACTGGCATCGTCAGTGGCTGAGACAGGATCTCATGATCGAACTAAGGTTGATGAGCTGACTCAAATAGTTAAGGAGGTATTTGAAGAGGTTAAAGGAATTGGTAAAGCACTTCGAGTTGGGAGTGTGGACTGTAGGAAGAAAAGAGAACGTAATTCTTTTGGGTCGCAAAGTCGTTCCGTAAAGCATGTCAAGGCACGTCCAAACTTTTTGGCTTGCGATTATTGTAGAAAGCATCATCCTGGAGAATGTTGAAGGAGGTCAAGAGCATGTATGAGATGCGGGTCTAAGGAGCATAAGGCTCGAGATTGTTTTATCACCATCAAGTCAGGTATGTTTTGGTTGGATGTGATGATTAAGTGTAAAAAAAAATTAAGTATAAGTGGTAGATGACTGCTTGCTTCTGTGGTTAGATGTTTGGTTGTGAAAAAGGATTCAAGAGTATGTTAAAAGTACATTAGTGTTATTAAGATCAGAGTGCGCAGCAAAAGCATAGTGAGGTGATTTAAGCGATACGTTTAGTAGTTGATTGGAAATTTCGAGGACGAAAATTTTTTTAAGGAGGGTAGAATTGTAACATCCCGAAATTGGGCCTAGTAGGATTGGGCCCATTTGGCCTTGGGAGTAGGAGTGTTTAAAATTCTTGAGAATAAGAGAATGGCATTATTTCAAGTTGGACTTATTAAGAAGATGATTTTAGAAAGTTACGGGGTTCTATAAAGTTTCGGGTTCAAGTTGGGCTTTAATGAAAGTTATTGTTTAAGCCTATTAAGGAGAAATAGTAAGAGGCATCAAAACTTATGAAAATAAGTGAGTAAATTGTTATCATAAATGAACTATTGGTAAAGAGGTTATGGCATCAAGTGGAGAGCATGGAGGGAAGGGGTTCAAATCCAATCTTTTGCAAAATTTTGGATTTATTTTTGTGTACTCTTCCAAGTGTCAACCATGACATTATTAAAGAAAAGAAATAAAAGAAAAAGAATAAAAAAAAAGAAATGGGAGAGAAAGGAATGATGGAGAGTGATTTGTGGAAAAAGGAATGATGGAGAGTGATTTGTGGAAAAAATATATATAATGATGAGATTTGAAAAGAATGGGGTAGGTGAGAAAAAAAATGCATGGAGGGTGTAATAGCCCGATTTAAGGGATACTCAGAACAGTGATCTCGGAATCACTAAACCGAGGATAGAGAAAATTATTTTTATGTTATTATATGTGTTATAACATGTTTATAAACATGCATGAAATTTTTGGTGTCTCAATTTTAGCGATTGAGGGCTTAATTTCGAAAAAGGACTAAATCGCATAAAGTGCTAAAGTTTAATTTTAATTGCTAGAGGTGCAAATTGACTAAGGAATATTAATTGGAGGTCCTTAAAGTACAAATAGGCTAATTTTAAAGTGATGGCCGGCTAAGAGGATAAGAAAGGTTGAAAAGTCAAAATTTTGGTATGGGTTGGTAGATGATGACAAAAGCAATAGTTAATAATAATAATAATAAGTGGTCATCTTCCTTTCCCATTTTTCCTCTCTCTGCCGAAATTTAAGAAGAAAACCCCCCATGGAAGCTGAAATTTTCAGCCACTTCTCATCACCTCAAGTAAGTGATTTTGATGGCTTTAGTTGATAATTTTTGTATTTTTGGAGTCCTCAAAGCTTAAGCTAGCTAATGAGGGGACTAATTTGTAATATGGTTGAGAGTCTAGGGACTTGCCATGAGAGAGTTTTATGCTGGTTGCAAAGTCTCGAAGTACTTTATCAAAGGTTCAATCGAAAACCTATCCCTCGTAATAGGTGACTCAGAATTTTGGTGTCGCGGAGAGCATCGCGTTACGAATTCCGAATAAGGTGTGTAATCTCATACCCTTCCATATATATATCTGAAATAGTGTGTAATCTCACACTTCTCTGAAAGTTTGTATGAAATATGCTATTAATCGGTCGAAATACCGAAGAAAACTAAAAACCGGCATCCGTGATCACTTTTGTAATAAGACAGTTTCAGTTAGAAGCAGTAATGTGTTTCTGAAAAATCATGAAAAATAGGATAAAAGGAATTAAAAAGTGAATAAGATATCATATTAAATCTTACTGTGTCTATTTTAATATGGAAGAAACGGAGAAGGAAAAGGAATATTATATTCTGAGATATATTAATTTTAGTGAGACTGGTTCTGAATGACTTTGGGGTATTCTGTCCTGTCTTGGAAAAATCGTATAAAATTGTACAAAGTGAATTAAGAGTTATAATTGATATGTATGGATTCCTTAGTGAACCTATTTTCAAAATAAACAAGTGGGAGAAGTATATGAAAATTGTACAGTAAGATATTTGAGATTAAGTTAAGAGAGGTCAGAATCGTTGGACAGTGAAACAAGGGAAACTTTAATGAATAAACTGTACTAAATGGATAGGCTAAAAATTCTAGAAAACTTACAGTAAGAAGATACATGAGTCTAGTTTCAAGGAAATTTTACGGATCTAGATTTCGACTTTTCTAACTCAAGTTATAGCCAATTTAGTAAGTATGACGCAAATAGACAGTTTAAATTTGTATGCCCCAAATTACTAGTTAAGTTTTAGTTGCGAAGTTACCCTGTTTGGGCCTAAAATGGATTTTGACCCAATAGTTCCGTAGAGACCCAAATAGAGTTCTGTATCACTCGAGGCGATAGTGAATCTTCGGAAACACCGTTAAATATGAAATTACCGAATTACCCTTGGAGGGTAAATTACCGAATTACCCTTGGAGGGTAAATTACCGAATTACCCTTGGAGGGTAAATTATCGAATTACCTTTGTAGGGTAAATTACCGAATTACCCTTAGAGGGTAAAATTTCTGAATTACCCTTGGTGGGTAAAACTACCGAATTACCCTTGGAGGGTAAATTATCGAATTACCCTTGGAGGGTAAATTACCGAATTACCCTTGGTGGGTAAAACTACCGAATTACCCTTGGAGGGTAAATTACCGAATTACCCTTGGAGGGTAAATTACCGAATTACCCTTGGAGGGTATATTATCGAATTACCCTTGGTGGGTAAAATACCGAATTACCCTTAGAGGGTAAATTATCGAAATACCCTTGGGTTGTGAAATTACCAAAATACCCTTAGAGGGTAAATTACTAAAATACCCTTGGGTTGTAAAAATTACCAAAATGCCCTTGGAGGGTAAATTATCGAAATACCCTTGGGTTGTAAAAATTACCAAAATGCCCTTGGAGGGTAAATTACCGAAATACCCCTAGGTTGTGAAATTACCGAAATACCCTTGGAGGGTAAGTTACTGAAATACCTTTGGGTTGCGAAATTATCGAGATACCCGTGGAGGGTAAATTACCAAAATACCCCTGGGTTGCAAAATTATCGAAATACCCTTGGAGGGTAAGTTACCGAAATCCCTTTGGGTTTCGAAATTATCGAAATACCCATGGAGGGTAAATTATCGAAATACCCCTCAGTTGTAAAATTACCAAAATACCCTTAGAGGGTAAATTACTGAAATATCTTTGGGTTGTGAAAATTACTGAATTACCCTTGGTGGGTAAAATTTCTGAATTACCCTTAGTGGGTACGATTACTGAATTATGAAAATGCCCTTACGGGCCGAGTTACGAAAATGCCCCTAATGGGCCGAATTACGAAATGTCCCTATGGACCAAACTACGAAAATACCCTTTATGGGCCAAAATGTTATATTTGCTATATGGGCCAAATGTGATATTTGTTATATGGGCCCAATGTGATATTTGCTATATGGGCCAAATGTTATATTTGCTATATGGGCCAAATGTAAAATTTGCTAGATCGATTAATGGGCCAAATTTGCTAGATCGATTAATGGTCCAAATTTGCTAGATTACTTAATGGGCCAACTTGTGTTATGGGCCTTTTGTTGAAATTATTCTATGAATATTGTTATGCTTTGTATATGCATACATGATTGCATGGGTTGGGATAAAATTGAAGAGAAGTGATAGTGGCTCTGCCACAATCTAGTTCGGTGACTCTGTCACAATCTAGTTCGGTGACTTTGTCACAATCCAGTTCGGTGGCTCTGCCACAATCTAGTTCGGTGACTCTGTCACAATCTAGTTCGGTGGCTCTGCCACAAACATTTTAAATGGCTTTATGCCTGCGATTGGTGTGTTGGCGGGGTGGGTTGACTTGATCCCCACAAGTGTGCTGGTTGGTACGGGTGGTGTGTAGCGGATGGAAATTAGGTTTGGTTTGGGATTTGCATATCATATGCATATTATATACATGTTATTATGTTATAATTGTAAATGGGCTTAGGCCCAAAATATTGCTATGTGTGTCCGACCCAGTGGATGATGGTAAGGGGATTACACACTGAGTTCTTGTAACTCACCCCTCTTTCTCTTAACCTTTTCAGGTAATGCTCAGTGACGTGGACTTGGGCCATGGATGACTCGATGGAGACCATACTTCAGAAATGGTTTATTTGGACTTCAGACTTCTTTCTTGTTTATTTTATTACTCTACTATTTTGGGTTAAATGTTGTAATAAGGCCTAAGATTTTCTTTCAAAATGCTTCTGCAACTCTATTCCCAAACATCCTATTTTCGTAAATTGTTTATTTCAAATATGTTTTCACAACCAAAAAGGTTTTTAAAGATAATTACGTTTTCAAGTAGATAACAATTGCTTAAGTGTTTTGGGTTTTAACAAAGAGGCCGTAAATCTCGAACAAGTTTTTAACAATCTCAAAGATGGTTTTTTTTAAAAAAAAAACTTCCATGTGACACGCCAAATTCGGGCTTAACTTCTAGGCCGGATTTAGGGTGTTACAGAAAACCCGCAAAGGGCGCCTTGAGACCAAAGGGATTTTGAGTTGAAAACCCGAAAAGGGCAACTCAAATTCTGAATGGACACGTAGTCATCTCTCTACACTTAAAACGAAAATGAAAGGAAGAAAGTCACATATTGGGGCATCAACAAATTCTGAATGGACACGTAGTCATCTCTCTACACTTAAAGACAATGAAAGGAAGAAAGTCACATATTGGGTCTTCTAAACACATGTTGAACTCAAGGCAGTCTTCAAAAAGTTTGTATATGGAAGCTCAATCGGTGATATCTAGGGCATCTGATCGAAGATACCAGGTCTTATCTTCCTGAAGTTGCAGGAAGCAGATCAAAAGACACTTTCAACCTTGTTTCCCTGAAGTTGCAGCAGAGTAGACTGAAGATAACAAATCTTGTTTTCTTGAAGTTGTAAGAAGAAAATCAAAGATAGCAGATCTTATCTTCCTGAAGATGCAGGAAATGGATCAAGGATATCAAATTGGTATCCCTGAGCTTGTAAGGGAGCAGACTAAAGATAGTAAATTTTGTCTTCCTGAAGTTGCATTGAAACAGATTGAAGAAATTAGCCTATCTCCTTGAAGATACAGCCATTTGACAAGACCGGACAAAATGGGCTCTTTTATCGTCTTTACTCTATTTTCCTTGCACAACAATGAGCAAAGAGGGGCAGTTGTAACAACCCATTATTGCCCGGACTTAATGAAAATAATAAATGTCCAATTACAATCTTTTTACATTACCAGACTAACCCAAAACCCATTTACACCCTTAGCCCAAAACAAATGACTCAGTACACACTACCAGAACAAAACCCAAACTAAGCCTAAACCTGACCCAACACTTAAACCCGGACTACCCAATACTTAAAACAGAAATAGCCCAAAAAGGCCCAATATTAAACAGGTTCAGCCTAGGGTTTCTGAAACCCCAGGCGCCGCAATACCAGGCCAACAATCGCGCAGCTTTAGCAGGAGACCGATCGTCACGCCGCAAGCTTCGCTCCAGCCTTCACGCCAGCAGCTCCTCGATCGCGTCGCCAGTCACACCGCGATCCCCGCTTAGCCACCGTCCTCCACCTTCAACCTGCAAAGAAAGGGAAACACCAAAGCAGAAAGGAAACAAATCGCAGCAAGAAAGGAAAGAACATATATGGAAAATATATTTTACTTTTTTATTTTTTTTTTGGGTTATAAAACCCCTTGAAAAAACCTGTAATAGACACGTACACAGAGAGAAAAAAGAAAATACACAGTGACTGTTACAAAAATAAAAAAAGGTTACTGATATATGAAAAAATAGATTTTTACACTCAAAGTTAGTGAGTTGCCAGAAAATTTGGTGGAATAACAGTCAGTGATTTCAACAAGGTGAGTCTCGTTCCGTTTGTATTTTTTTATTATATATATATATATATATATATATATATATATATATATATATATTTCACATATATAACTATTTTTAAAAGAAAAAGTATAAAGGGAAAGAGGTTTACCTTTCGAAAATGGTGGAAATAAGAATTTTTAAGCCTCTGGTCACCGGCCATGGAGGTGCGTGTGGCGCGTGGCGTAGGAATCCGATGGACGGAGCTCAGGCGTGAAGACGAAAATTTCAGAGGATTTTTCGGAGTTTTTTAAAAAAAAACAAATCAAATGAATTTTTTTTAATAAAACTGACTTTTATAAATGAAATAGAACGACGCCATTTAGCAGATACAGGATCAGCGTGTTGACCTGACCCAGCTCTCAGGATCCGCGCGTTTTATTAAAAAAAGAGAAATTGCTCTTCCAGTCCCTCCAATATTTATTAAATTAATTACGTCCTGTCAATTGTTTTATCTTTTTAAAATTAGCCTTGAAAATCTGTTTATATTGCAATTTAACCCTTTTTTTTCTCTTTAAAAAAATTATATATGTATATTTAAATTGTTTTTAAATTATGTATTATATTAAATATTTATATGTTTAGTAGTTATCTATATTAATCTATTAAGTTATAAATATTTATTATTTTGTCTAATTATTTTTATTACATATTATTTAGTATTTATATATATTAGATATTATATTATATTTAAAATGCTACACATTATATATACATTATATCATATCTAATTAAAACTATTTATAATATATTCCATTTACAATATTTTTTTAAATTATTATTATATATATATATATATATATTTTTTTTACACACTGTTTATATCATATGAATGTCCTTCTCATCTATTATTTAAATTTGCATGAAATATGTTCATAGTTGATTTTATTGTTTATTATATTTGTTTATACTTCATCATGTATTTGTAATTGCTTTAGTATAGGAATTATTATTTGTCGTATTTCATATTATTATTGCCTATAATTGTTTTTTTTTATATTTATATTCGATAATGTACAAATGCAATATTGCCACATGGTTATGGTTTAAAATAAAAAATACATTTTCTACAAAATCAATATTTTATTTAAAGGTTTTTAAAATAAGACAATGTTTTGATATTTAGAAATTAGGGAAATAGTGCCCAATCATGCTGTGTTGCGATTTTCCGTTTGGCTAAATAACTAAATATCCTTTTAACAAGTTTTATAAATTATGAGATGATCTTAGTGACGAGGGTTTAAAAATATCATGTCCAATCGTGCTAGATGTGATGTTTATATTCTTTCGGATCGAAGAATTCTCAAATTTTAAATCACAATTGTTCGAAGCTTTTATAAATTATGAGATGATCTTAGTTACGAGGGTTTAAAAATATCATGTCCAATTGTGCTGGATGTGATGTTTATATTCTTTCGGATCGAAGAACTCTTAAGTTTTAAATCAAAATTGCTCGAAGCTTTGTAAGTCGTGAGATAATCTTAGTTACGAGTGTTCAAAAATATCGTGTCCAACCGTGCTGGATGTGATGTTTATATTCATTCGGAACTAGAAACTCTCAAATTTTAAATCAAATTGCTCGAAGTTTTTTTAGAAATCATATTTTTCAATTCCTTTCTAATTCCAAACATTTGGACATAATTTTATCGATTAGGTACTGATTTTTGGGCTTAGGTACCAATTTTTGGGCGTTATGAGGGTGCTAACCCTTCCTCATACGTAACCGACTCCCGAACCCATTTTCTTGTTTTTCGTGGACTAAAAATCAAATGTTTTAAAATAAAAAGTTTTGTAGGGTAATCCAATCACACCTAAATAAAAAGGGATTGGTGGCGACTCCCATTTTCATTTTTTAAAAGTCGACCCCGTTTTTCATAAAATTTAAAAATGGTTTCGACACATAAATGAATAAAAGAATCAATATATATCTTTTAAAAGGAAATTTATATTTATAAAAAAATCAAAGATGAAATAAACTAAAATATAATGAAAATATAGAAATTATATATTGCACTATTTTATTAGAGAAATTATTTGGTATATTACTAGTGGAGTTTTTAGACTCTACAAGTAAAGTTGAAAGTTGACAAATATCTTATAAGATATAGTAAAATACTAAAAAAATAAATATTTAAAAAAGAGAAAAATACATGTCAAAATTTTAAAATTACTTATGAAGGAATACCCTGCCAAATTTACCAAATACTCACTAAAATTTTTTATTCATGAAGATACATATTTTGATGGCCAAACATAATTACAATACTCAGCCAAAGCCCACAGTGGGAAAAAGTTCCTATGTAATGGAAAGTGTAGCATACAATTCTTAAAGAAAGATCCACCCACTCCCTGCCATTTGATCCAAAAATTACATCATCAAAAAATATATATCCTTCTCCCGGTAAAAGTAGTATGAAAATATTTGTATTAGAAATTAAATCATATTTTACCCTAGTATTTAAAAATAGACAAATTAATTTTTATTTATTAGATCAAAGAATAAATTGTTCCTTTTTGTTAAAATTTTCATCTATTTTTACTATTAAAAATTTATGTGACTGATAGAATAACGAGACAAATATGGCACGTCACGTGTATCTCATTCTAATGTACAGAGACCAGTATTTAACAATAGAAATAAATGAATTTTTTAACAAAAAAAGTTATTTTGCTCTTTGATCTAATATATAGAGACTAACTTATCCATTTTTTGAATAAAAAGATAAAATGTAATCTAACTCTTAATACAAAAGCATCATCAGTACTTTTACCCCTTCTCCTTTCCCTTTTCTCTTAAGGTGTATGTATAAACATGAAAGAAACTTACCTGCTGGGGAAAATCACCATTTTGTAACTGAGAATTTATCAACAATTTTGCAGCTCGATGCAAAGGAGTAGGATCCCTCTCAACCTAGCAATAAATTTAAGTTTAGAATGTATAGTTTTCTTTAAGGCACGAAGTCAAATTTCATCCTCAACATTTATATTTTTTTGGAAATTTGACCTTTATTCTTTTTAAAAAAATTAAATTTGACTATTAACTTTTAAAAAAGAATCAAATTTTTAATGGAAATGTTAGCTAAAATATTAATCTTTTAACGATGTTGGCGTGACAGTTCACATGTACTTCATATTGACATGACATTGTTTATCATATATGTCATGTCAACAAATAATTTAAAAATTATAATAATATTCAAAAAGATAAAAAACTTCTAAATTCACAAAAGTATATAAAAAGATCATATTTTTTTAAATAAAATGGAGTACATGAGAATTGCAATGCTAGTTGTCATGTTTAAAAATTTAATGTTTTAGTCAATATTTTTGTTAAAAAAATAACATTTCAACTCTTTTTGAAATGTTGATTGTCAAATTCGACTTTTATTTTAAGACATTGAGGCAAAATTTAATTAAAAATGAATAATGACCAAATTGAAAATAATATAAATGTGAAGGGCTAAAATCAATGTTAATCCTTTATTTATTTATTTGGGCACATTAGGAATATTAAATAAATTGACAATTGTAAGTAAAGCATACCTGGCCGCCAATAATTAAACCCATCAAAGCCTGTGCAGTATTTACCAAATTCGATTCTTTTCCTTCGATGGGTGTATATACCTTTTATCCATAAGGAAAATAAAACTTCAAATTTGTGAACTTCAAATTTTGATTAGTCTATCCTTAATGATGTGGCATATGATTGACAGAAAATAAAAATGATAAATTAACAAATTTTGTCATAAATTGGCAACAATTATAATGATTGGACTAAAATTTTAAATTGAAAAAGTAAGAGGACTAAATCTAAATTTTTACCATATGAACAAAAGGAAATTTATATTAAATATTAATTACCTTATTGGGACAAGAAAGGTGACTCTCTCCCCAACCACCATCTTCTCTTTGGGTTTTAAGCAAAAAATCAACTCCTTTCCTAATAGCCAAACAATTTTTGAAGTTTTTACCAGCAGCTTTAAGACCTGATAGTGCAAACCATGTCCCATAAAAGAAGCAAACTCCCCAATTTCCATACCTACACACACACATATATAGGAATTATATATCCATCCCATCAAATTTCATGTTTTGAAGAAATGAAAAGGCCTTATTAAGTCCTCACCAAGAACCATCAGGATATTGTGTATCTTCAATGTACTTTGCAGCTTTTCTGATGCAAATTTCAATCTCTTGTTCTCTATGCCCTGGGTATAATTTGTTGAAAAGAACTAGTGCCTGGATTGAAGATGAAGAGCACTCCACATACCTGGAGTTTACATTTGTTTTTTTTTCTCCATTCATAAATATATAATTTTATAAATTGGTTTCTTTTACATTAAATAATTAATGAAATTTATTGAGGGAAAAGATAAGCCTCTTACTCATGTTCTTTAACTATATCCTCTAGAAACTCGACTGGATTCAGCCACTAAAAAGATAATTTAAGGTGAAAAGTTGTTGATATATGTATGCATATATATATATATAAAGACTAATCCAAATACTGAAATAGTTGTTACCTCCCACCAGAATCCACCTCCTGCTGGCTCCCAAGCTGAGAAACCACCATTTTTGCTCTGCAATAATTTGTGCATAGAATATACTTAAGACCAAGATATTCATCATATAAGGACAAATTAAAATAATTTGACATTGATATGAATTAATTATTGGTATTCAGAGAAGGCTTGACCTCAGAAAATGGTAAATTTACCATAGAGATTCTTTGAATTTTATCAAATCATAATAATTTATTATTTAATTTTAAAATTATACCTTCCCCTACAAAAATTTTTATTCATTTTTTTAGTTCCGCTAAAGTCCCTATCGGTATTACAATCTATACCTGTAAAGATAGAAGAACATTGACAGCATCATAGACATGCTCTCTTTCCATTTTCTCACCAACCATTTCAGGTGCCATCATTGAAAAATATAGGCAACACTGCAAAAACAATTAGCAGTTTTTAAGCAATAATTTCCAGCTGCAAATTTGTTTCAAAATCAAAATGCATTGTGTTTAATTGGAACTAAAACAAAATTACCTTTAAACTTTCTGCAGTACAGTCAGAAAGTTGCCATCCATGATCACGATCAGAGAACGTCCATGATCCTTTAGAAATGTGTCTAAACATTTTTTTAAAGTCTCCCGGAGGATTATTCCTAACCTTCAAATTTTCAACCAAACCTTTCAACCATCAACTCTAAGCAGAAGAATATTGGAGAAAGTAAAATAGAAGTAATTAAGAAACCCTAAACATTAAACCTGTGAATTCTTTAAGAAATTGTGCCCCTTCATCAATGTAGGTCCAATTTCATTAGATAAATTGCTAGCAAGCAAAGCTTGGAGAATAAAACTAGCATCCCAAACTTGACTTCCAAAGCTCTGCATGGCGAAATATTGAAAATATACGGTAAAAAGATGTTTATGGTTTCTCTTATTTTTTATATTGAACAAATTGATTCTTATTTAAAGAAATATCAAAGCAAATTAAGTTTGATCAATTTCGAAAATGAGCAACTAAGGATAATTAGTCACAACATTAATGTTGTTCTTCAATTGTACATATATTTTACTGGTATAATAACAAATTTAGCCTGCAACATTTACACATTCTAACAACATTTTATGCAAAATATATAAACTTTGAGGGCTAAATTTATTATCATACTTATCAGAATTATGTACAATTGACAGGAAATATTAATGCCATATGATTAATTGTTGTTAGTTGTTCACTTTCAAATATTGCTCAATTTTAAGGATTAAAGTTGTTATTATACCAACAAAAATATTGATCTTGTGATCAATTGTTCTTAGCCGTTGATTCTCGAAATTGATAAAAATTAAATCACTTTAATTGTTTTTAGAAAGAACAATTAATTCAATACAGAATATGAAAGTTTAATTAATTCAACATTTGTAGTGTTTTTTATAATTAGCAAACCTGCATCTTTATTCCATCTTCTCCAACCCAAATATAGTCATCAACCCTAGAAAGATGCTTCTTAAAGTGAATTCCATTCGGATCTTCAACCCAACAAGCTAGCATACATAAAGGCTGCCCAATGTATTATTAAATTTTAATTAGTTAAATAATTAGAAAGCAGTACTATATATATAATATTCAAAATCAATTCTAATTGAATTGGGTTACCTTTTCCACACATCCAATAGTAATATATTGACTGCTTTCATCTTCATAATGAATGAGATCCATTGTTACTTTAAGAGCTTTTTCTCGTAACTTATTAAAGGGCCAACAATTAAGGAGAGGCTCTGAAAATATGTAAAGACTATCCCAAAGCAATATTTGAAGCCATGTATGAGGGTAATAAAGATCTTCCTGCATGCCATGTATAAAACATTTTTTCATTTACATTTTAACTCTAAATATTGTGTCATACATTGTGATTATAAAATTCACCTTTGCACATAAATGCCGCTTTGTACTCCAATCGATTTCATTATATGGTTCAATGTGGAGTTCTTCTCTTAATTGTGAAATTAGAGGTGTGATTGGACCCACAAATTTTCTTCCGTACAAATACGACATTGGCATGTACGTTAGTCGACAGTAACAAAACATCTTTGCTGCATTAGCATATCATCGTCGTTAATATATACAATTAACTCTGCATATCTTACGTTGTATTCCGATTTAATATCTAAATGATAAAATTTGAAATAATTCAATATTAAAATGATCCGAATTCTAAAATTTTAATACTCAAAATAATACATATTTTGAATTAACCACAAATAAATAAATATTGCAAACCTGGATGAATGGGAAAATAAGAAGGAAAGAGCCAAAATTCTGGAGGCATTGGTTGGCAACCTGACCATTCATAAACACCAAGTATCTACAACCAAATTAAATAGAATATATATTTAATATAAAAAGAAATAAGTTTGATGGTAAATCTTGTTGTAAAAAAAAAAAAAAGGATGACCTACTGAAAGCCAAGTCTTCCCCCAAGAAGAAATGGTAGTGACACCCCCACGATCAAGAATCCATTTTCGGCCTCTCTCACAAGCATTATTGAGGCCACCATCAGGTCCTACTCCCAATAAACGCATACAAATGTAGTTGAGAGCTGTGCAAAACATTGTGCTGTGACCCCCTATGTATAATCCCCATCCTCCATCCTCATTCTGCCATGCAAATCCAAGTTTTAATATTTGTCAATACTAGTCCACTATTTAATGCATATAAACCTAATCATATGTCATAGATACTCAAATGAAGAAAAAAGATACCCTTCTTTTATTTAGGAAAAACAAAATCAATTTTATAACCTGATGGCAATAAATATAACGAAGAATTTCTTTGCGATGTTCTGATGAGAATGTGGTATTGAGATGTCCTGTGATATATAAAGACATGACCTGCAAAGATTAGGATAAGATTTGCATAAAAATTTGTGATCTTCTGTAAGGGAAATTAGAAGAAATATATATAGATATATAATATGAATATATGGAAAGGAATAAGAAGAATGACCAAAGGAGCAGAAAAAAACATAGGGCCAGAATTCTCAGCTGGCCAGTGGCCATGTATTGATTGTAGAGCTGAAAATAAGTGCACACTTCTCTTCACTACTGCAGTTGTAGCTTCATATGTCACTTCTTCACCATCCTCTATCTTTTGTTGGGGAATGGTTTGTTTCATCTTTTTCTCTCTTAGAAACTGCAGTCATCAAAATTTGTCAATGTGTAATGAAAACCCTAAAAAATAGTGAATAGTGAAAGTCGAAATCTGAAACTACTGACACCATACTGGCTAACCCAGTAGGCTGTGTGGGCCCAATGCAAGAAGACGTGGATTCGAGTGCGTTGAAGCGTATTATCTTCCTATTTATGGGTTGAGAAGAAGCTCTATTAAGCTTATTTATCATTAGCGAACCAAAATTTGATATTCTAATTATGTTTTAAACAATATCTCATCATTTGATTTATGAATAATCATAAAATTGTAACATTTTTTTTATAAAATAACCTTATTATTAAAAAGTCAAAATGATGAACGCATTATAACCCAATAATACGCATTAGAAATCCATCGAACTTGAATGCATACACGTTTAATGGGAAAGGATTGTATGAAACAGTGATGCCACATCATCTGTATCCCTTTCCAATGATTTATGCCACATCAGCATTTTCATCCTGAATTTCAACATTTTTATCCTGAGAAAAATCAAATCCAAATTAAAATCCTGAAATTCAGGATAAGAATACTGATGTGGCATAAATCTATTGGAAAGGGATACAGATGATGTGGCGTCACTGTTTCATACAATCCTTTCTCACCTTTAATTGAGTTTGAATTCAAATTTAAGTACAAAATTTGATAAACAAGCTTAATAGAGCTTGAACTCAAGATCGAATAGTTCAATTATATTTGGAGTCGAGCTCAAGTTTAAAAATAAATATGTTTTCAAATTTTGAGTTAAAACAAATAATGTTTTAATTTAAATCATAAAATTAAATATCAATGTTCTTCACCAAACATATCTATAACTTTTCCAAGTGAAAAGAAAGTTTAATGAAATAGTATCACTTCAATAACTCTTTTTAACAAAATCAAATAGAAACAGAATGATAATGAGATAACTATATTTTCTTCATGAATCCTATTTCTATTTTAATTTATTGTTATATCATGGCAAAATGATATACCTGCAATCGCCAGAGAAGATCAGAACTAGGCTGAACATTGAACCGATTGTTGTAGAAGTTAAGACGAGCTTCTTCAACCTCAGCTCGTTCTTCATCTGTGCCTGCATTTGGATCAAACTCCCATGTTTGTCTTCCCAGAAAATTATTGGTACTGTGAAGGTAAGGATCATTGCCACCTTCCCCTATCTTAAGCCTCCACATTTTCTCCCTTTATTTATTCTTTCACTACCAATTCAAGAATGGAACTGTAAGTGATAGTGATCAGTTTATCACTAAATAATTTAGTGGTTCGTAGTTAAATGGAAAAAATAGGAATGAAAATATGGTTACCATTTGATGATAAAAACCTCCCGCTTATATATAGACTTTAAGACTACTGCTACTTGCCATTATTGAATACAAACAATTTATATTTATATTTAATTATTTAAAATACTATTATTATTTAAAATCAACCCCTACATAATTTATTAATCAAAATTAATATTTCAATTTAAATTATTATTATTTAAAATTTTGGTTTAATTTTATACTTAAATAACAATTTTTTATTGATATCTTCACATACATAATTTTAATTAATAATAAAAATAATTAAATTTAAATTTATAAATAATATATATCTTTCAAATAATCTTATTTAAAAATTTCATATTTTATAAAAATTAAATTTAGAACAATTAATATGGCATTATTTTTTATTGTTAAAATTTTATTACTTTTATAAAACTCGTGCACAGTAGAGTGTGTGATTTATGTATATTAAATATTTAAATTTATAATTTATTGATATTATTCAAATAATGTATTATGTAGAAACGAGGGGTTTAAGAAAACAAAAAATGTGACTAAAATGGTACTTGAAATTTTACCATAGTTTCAACCACAAAACTAAAAGTGCAAAAAAAGCAAAGAAAACCCAAAAGTTTAGAAAAAATTAAATATCGCGACGAGTTCGAATGGATGTTTTTAATAAAAGTTCTGATCAGTATATTCAACATTATTTTTATTATTACATGATTATCAAGTGAATTTTTTTTAATTTCAAAATATCACACTAAAGAATTTAATAGAATAATTTTAATAGTGGTAACAACTGAATCTCAAATTTTAAATTCAAAAAATAAAGGACTATATTACTAAAAAAAAACAGTGACTAAATTTCAAGTATAAAAAATGTAACACCCCTTAACCTTAATCGTCGCCGGAATAGGATTATGGAGTATTACTGGACATTTCAGATCAAATACGAACATTACATAAATATTTTGCATACACATTATAATTAAATCATATTGTCCCTTTTATGAGCCCTCGAGGCCCAAAATACATGTTAGAAACAAATAGGAGCTAAATCGGACATTCAGGAATTTTTTTGCGAAATTTAAAATTTTTTCCTAGAAACAGGGCACACACGGCCGTGTGGATCTGGGACACGCCTGTATGACTATAGGACACACCTATGTCTCAGACTGTGTCCTACCCCAGGTAACTCTCTGAGTTTGGTCACATAGCCGGCCACACACCCGTGTGCTAGGCCGTGTGTCTCACACGGTCCAGTCACACGCCCCGTGTGTCTAGTCGTATGGACTCATTATGAGCATTAAACATTAAGGTTATCATTCCCTGCAATCTTACACATCAAGCAACTCAAAACCATTTATTCAACCAATTTAAAACTTAGTTAAACAAACTCTAAACATGTCAAAATAAACATTCTAAGTACCTAACCAATGTACCTTCATAGGCACTCTACCTAATTTATTCAAACACGTATGTGCAAATTTTTACTAAATAATCTTCTTGAAACCAATTATCGTATACCTATATGTTTACACATAACCCATATGCCTTTAGGCACCTCTTATGTATATTCAACTACTATTTTACTTCTCATTATTCAATCACATCAATATTATAAGGCAATTATGCAAATACCACAATACCAAAACACAAGCCAAATACGTGACTAATTTCAACAAAACTCCCATAGACTAATATTTAGTCAAAATAACCTATACATGCCATCATAACCAGAATCAAGTCATCAATAATTACCATTAGAACCAATGGATAGTGTGATATAGCTCCGATAAGCTTTCAACCAGTTCGAGCTTCCGATAATCTGTAAGGTAAATAAATAAAACAAACACGTAAGCAACAAATGCTTAGTAAGCTCGTATAATTTTTAATCATATTAATTTATCTCAAATATAAAATTTTACGTATCAAAAGTATTCCAATATTATTACCGTAATACTTATAAACTATATTCATTAATTCACAAGGTGAACTAATCCATAGTATCACAGATATACTTATTGCCCCCATCTTAGTAAAATTTTATATAACTTTAACTCTTCCATACTTATTCCATATGAAATGTCATACAAGTCATATGCATATCATTTAGCCATTGTCACAAATTAGTGCATCTAACCAAAGCCTTATTCTAATTGAACACATAATAAATTGTTCCATAAGAAATTGAATAATTTAAACCTTACCATTCTTTCCTGAGTGCTAACTTATTTTCACTTAAATACTTACCATTTCAATGCATCAAATAACTAAATAAATTACTATTCAGCCAATAGCTTGACACTTGCCTAAACATCAAGTAACAACAATAGTTAGCGTACTTGCACATTTACATATAAATTCAATATTGACAAACTTATTTTCTCGACATGCCACCATATACATGCTTTCCTTGTATCAACATATCAATATATTAAGTAAATATCACTTCCAACATGTTTCAATATATCAATTAAATATCATTTCCAAGTATTTCAGGTATATACCGGTAATAACCATAAATCTTCCAATATTATTTTATATATATTTATAGATCACTCATAGCACATTCAATTATCATTAATTTGCTATCTAAAAGGTTTTTCACAATTAATACACAATTCATATGTTTCATTTCCATTTCACATTTAGTATTATCAATTTCCATTCATAATATCATTTCATTTAATTTCCCCTATTAACACGACTCGGACTCTGACTATAACAGCCCGTTTTTAGTCAAACTGGAATAGTGGTTTCAGGACCACAAATCCGAGGTCAAAATATTTATTTTATAATTATTTTAATGTCTACAACATGATTGAGTGATTGTGTGGAAATTTCGTTAAGAAATTTTATCATTTAAATGGTCAATTTGATAAAAAGGACTAAATCATGTAAAATGCAAAAGTGACGTTCTATTAGCTAAAGGTGTCTAATAGCTATAAAAACTTAAAGTTAAGGTCCTTATGTTGAAATTAGACCATTAACATGATAGTGGATGATAGTGGCTTTGTAACATTCTAGAATTAGGGGTTCTGCATTTTAGGCTTTTCTGTGTGCTTGGTTTGTTCTGTTGTTATTTAAAAGTGCTTGGGGGTCCTGGTGAGGCTCGGGTTCAAGCCAGAGCCTTGGTAAATTTTTTGTTTTGGGCATCTAAGGGGGAGAGCTAGTAGGAGCAGGCCTTAAGTTTATTTGCGTGTTTGTTGACACAAAGGAAGCTTGTGTACAAGTGGAGGTGGCGTCATTTGTAGGAGCAGAAGGGGAGGAGTTCGAATTCCATAAGCCTCATTATGAAGCTTTATTTTTGGTGCCAGGATGGAGAGGAGATGATTTCGGTAGGGACTCTTTAAGGGTGGTGGTTGAATGGGTCAATGCATTCAAATGGATGGACAAGAGAGCTTGAAGGAGTTTGAATTGGTCAAACCAATTTGAATGAGTGATGGGGAGTATTTGGTAGAGCAAATCAAGGGATTTGGTGATGGTGGAGGTGTTGGCCGAATGTGGGGAGCTTGGAGGGGGATTTCAGTTTAGTTGCTAGGATAGGTGAGTGTGCCGAAATTCTCTTGAGTAGTAGGCATTTCCATTTTGGCATTTTTGGTCATATAGGCAGAGTGCCGAATTTTTGTAAGGGTCTTAGGGAGTTTTTTCTTTTCTCTCATTCGGTTTTCTACTTCTCTTTGTGCTTAAACTTTCAGCTTTCTTCTCTTCATCTCTTATTGCTTCTTTGACATTAGCTGAAACTAGGGTGACCACTAGGGCATTTCTTTTTCCTTTCATTCTTTTTCTCTAACGGTTTTCTCTTCTACCCTCTCATAGCCGATCTCAATTTCCATTTGCTTTTCCCTTCTTTTTGGTTTTCTTTTGTTTTACTCTAAAGCCGAAACAGTCTTCTTCATCTTTTCTCTTCTACATTCTTTTCTTCTCTAGCCGAAACATACTTCTCACTCTTTTCTCTTGTGTGTTTCATTTCTACACTGTTTCACCATAGCGAATCTCCTTTGATGCCACACTAAATCTATTCTTACACTCTTTTTCTGTTAGCTGAACATCGCGAAACAAGGTGCTAGGAATCTTTGGCCGTAGAAAGTCTTTTCAACCAGTTTTTGTTAGTTAATGTAAGGGGAGACTCTTTCGTTTCTTTCTTTATTTCTTTCGATTCTGTGTGGTCATAGCCGAATGGCTATTTTGTTCTTGGTGTTTAGATTGTGGCTAATCCCTTCTTCTTCTTCTCTCGTTTTGGAACGTTTACTTCGGGAAACTCCATTAGCCGAATGTTGGAGGTCTGAAGCCTGAAGGTCTGTTGATTTCTGAATTTGATCACTCCATTCGGGTTCTTCAGGTAAGGAGCCATCTTTGCGTTTTCTTAGCTATTTCATCCCTTTCAATTGTAGTCTGCCTTAATCACATTCTTTTGTTAGCCAACCTACGTTTCTCCTTGAGTACTGATCAAAGATTCTCTCCATGGATACTAGTGCTAGCCAAACTAAGGAGGGGAGTGGACTCGTAGTCTCTACTCCTAAGTTTAAGGGACGTGCTGTGTCGGTGATTTAAGACTTTCCGCCAGGCTGTGGTAGGGAGCCGACATCTGCCTAGGATAGACAAATCATGGTTGTTTCTTCTAGTGAGAGTGTCGATAATCTAGAGAGTTTAGTCTTACGCGTAATCAGGTGTGTAATGCTCACACTTTACTTTATTAATTTACGTTAATAACTGTGTTGGCTGAAAGCCGAAACGACTGCATAGATAGTCGAGATACCCTTGTGGGTAAGGTTGGAGACACCGGGTAAGTACCACTATGATTTTACTTTCGAATATATGTATGTATGAATTAATTGTCTGTTGTACATTGAAAGTATGTTATGTATGAATTAATTGTCTGTTGTACATTGAAAGTATGTTTGCATTCATCTCAGTATGATAATATGTTGCATGGGCTTTGGGATATGATTGACAGGGGAAGTGTGATTTAGTGACTTCTGTCACAGTGGTCTGGGACCACAGTGGTTTGGAACCGCGTATATATATATTTATTAGTGACTTATCTAAGTGGTTTGGTACCACAGTGGGTTGGCCCCACATATACTTATCAGAGATTGTCACAGTGGTCTGGGACTACAGTGGGTTGGCCCTACATTTATATATTCTGTGACTCTGTCAACTGTGGTCTGGGACCACAGTGGTTTGGAACCACAGTGGCTTGATGCCACGGGTGTTTGGCCGATTCAGGTGACCTAGAGGATGGAAAACTAGGTTAGGCTGGGCTGCATTGCATACATTTTTACTATGCTATATTGTGTGGGCTAAGGCCCAATGTGCATCTGTGAGCTTAAGGCCCAGATTACGTTATAAGGGGATTTACACACTAAGTCTCGTGACTCACCCCTCTGCTTAATTTTGCAGGTAATCCCTAGATCACGAATTTGGAGCCGAGGCGGACGTTGAGGTGGCCATGCAATATTTTTCTCGTAAACTTTCGGTTCTTTTTTAAACTTTTTTTAATTATTGGATTTTGCAATGTAATAAGGCCTCTACAAGTTTAAATTGGGACTTGCTGTAATACGGTTAGTACATATTTTTGAGGTGACAAATATGGAGTTTTTCTAAAATAAAATCATAAACCATCTTTTTTCTAAAAAGGTGTTAACAAAAGATGACATGCGAATAACTAATAAAGTTGGAGATTTTCTTAAAACCTCAACATTGTTTTCAACTGTCACGTTTATAAAATTCCCTAATTCCGGCTTTCGTAAAGCAAAACTGTATATGGCTTCTAGTTCAATCTAATAAGAAATTGGTAAGAAACTTTCAAACGAGATTTTAAATTATTATCAAGTTGGTAACAGTAATCAGAAAGTTTTTTTTCATATTACGATGTTCCGTTAAAAATTTCAAAACTTCTTTTCTTGTAACATACCAGATTTGGTCGTAACGTATTGACCGAGTTTGGAGTGTTACAATTATGGTATCAGAGCCCGGTTACAAAACTCGGCTGTGGGTTTGGGGTTCAAAAATGTTTTCAAAAGTTGGTTTGGAAAATGGTTTAAAAAAATACATGTTTTTTGGAAGTACGACACCCGAGTCTCCGGCACCAATCTACACTGTAAGTTTTCTGATTATTGTTTGAATTCTTATGAAATATTGTGATAGATAGTTTTAAGAAATACAAATTTAGAAATAGAGACCTTTAGAAATATTTCTTGCGAAAAACTACTTCTAATACTATTTTCATAAGACTGTCTGGTAATAAACAGTGGAAGAAATACTAACTCATAAAATTTTAATCAGATTAAGTCAAATTCGTAATCATGAGTGCTAGAGGACGTGGACGTGGTATGCGCGGCCGTGGTAGAGGCTGGAGTATTGAGGCTAAACCCTCGGAATCAGGGCATGGGCCGGAAGGTGAAGTGCCAGCATCACCAATTGCAGAAGCGGGATTTCAGGACCAAATTGGTGGAGACGATGTTGTGTCTCAAGCTATGTTGCGTGTTCTAAAGTGGGTTGCTGGAGCAAGCACGGGATCAGTAGCTCGAAAATCTATTTTTGAGCGACTCCGAGCTAATGGGGCTGAGATATTTAGGGGCATTTTTGATGTGGCTCCTAACGTAGCTGAGTACTGGTTGGAAGCGGTTGAACGAATCATGGACGATCTTAATTGTACCGCAGAGGAAAAGTTGAAAGGAGTAGTGTCCCTCCTTCGAGATGAGGCATACCAATGGTGGCTCACGATAAGAGATGGTACATCAATGGACCGTATTACCTGGGACTTCTTTAAGTTAGCATTCCAGGGAAAGTATGTTGGGACAAGTTACGTAGACGCTCAGAGGAAGGCATTTTTAAACTTGGTCTAGGGAATAAGTCAGTGGCTGAATATGAGGTGGAATTCCTGCGTTTAAGCCACTATCCCCGGGGTATCATTGCAACAGATCACTAGCGTTGTGTCCGATTTGAGGATGGTCTGAGGGACGAGTTGCGAGTACTAATAGCTCCGCAACGGGAAAGAGAGTTTGCTATTCTGGTTAAGAAGGCTAAGATAGCCGAAGAGGTGAAGCGGTCTGAAAGACAGAATCAGGATAAGGATAGGGGTAGGGGTAGGAATAAAAGGAATTTTGGGTCGTCAGGATCTGCTGGGGGTTTCTAAAAGAGGCCTAGGTTTGATGGGTCGAGTCGAGTTACGAAGCCTGTTGCTGTTGGTCGGTTTCAGCAGTGTGCTAGATGTGGGAATTATCATTCGAGGGAGTGTAGGGCAAGAAGTAAAGGATGTTACAGGTGTGGATCTATAGATCATCTGGTAAGGGACTATCCACAAGAGCCGAACAGGGCACGGCCAGTAGGTCAGGGATTTGTACAGTCTGGAAGAGGTGGGCAGCAACCATCGGGAGGTCGTGGTTCGGCCAGAGGAGGAAATGGTTTTGGTCGAGGGTGTGGAGCACCGGGCAGAGGTGCTGGGAATACAAATGCAAGACAGCCTGGACTAGTTTATGCAGCTAGACGCCGAGAGGATGGCGATGCACCGGACGTCATAACCGATACGTTCCTTATTTTTGGTTTGCCCTTTACAAGACTGATAGATATTGGGTCTACACATTCGTATGTTGCTAGTACTGTGTCTGGAACTTTGAACATAGAATCTGAGGTTTCTTCTAGAGAAATGACTGTGATTAGCCCTTTAGGACAATCTGTAGTAGTGAACAAACTATTTAGGAGTGTGCCTTTAGAAGTTCAAGGGATAGTCTTCTCGGCTGACTTGATGAAATTGCCGTTCGGTGAGTTCGATTTGATTTTAGGCATGGACTGGTTAGTTACGTATCATGGAAACTTGGACTGTACTGCTAAGCACATGATATTGAAGACTCTCGAGGATAAGGAGGTGTTGGTGTTAGGTGAGAGAAGGAATTACTTGTCCAATGTGGTGTCTGCTCTAAAGGCTGAAAGGATGGTGAGAAAAGGGTGTGAGGCTTTCTTTGCTTTCATTAGTGCTTTGGAAGCCAAGGAGTTGCCTGTAAGAGATGTTAGAACGGTGAAATAGTTCTCAGATGTTTTTCCAGAAGAGTTTCTAGGGTTACCTCTGGATCGCGAGGTAGAGTTCGGTATTGATCTTCTTTCGAGAACAGCTTAGGTGTTCGTTGCCCCATATAGGATGGCGCCGAATGAGCTGGTGGAGCTTAAAGCTCAGATTCAAGAATTGTTGGACCGTGGTTTTATCTGACCAAGTGTGTCTTCGTGGGGAGCACCGGTGTTATTTGTCAAGAAAAAGGATGGGTCGATGCGGATGTGCATTGACTATAGGCAATTGAGCAAGCTGACGATTAAGAACAAGTACCCGTTGCCAAGGATTGACGATCTGTTCGATCAGCTGCGAGGCGCTTCGATCTTCTCGAAGATAGACTTGAGGTCAGGTTATCATCAGCTTAAGGTCAAGGAGGCGGATATTCATAAGACTGCTTTTCGAACTCGTTATGGTCACCACGAGTTCTTAGTGATGCCGTTCAAGTTGACGAATGCACCAGCCACATTTATGGATATGATGAACCGGGTATTCCAACCCTACTTGGATTGGTTTGTCGCAGTGTTCATAGATGATATCTTGGTATATTCAAGGACGGAAGAGGAGCATGATTCACATCTTCGGACTGTTCTGCAGATTTTGAGAGAGAAGCAACTGTATGCCAAATTCAGCAAGTGTGAATTTTTGTTGAGGGAAGTTACTTTTCTAGGACATGTTGTGTCTGCAGAGGGAATTAGGGTTGATCCCCGAAAAGTTGAAGTTGTTTTGGAGTGGAAATAACCAAAGTGTATAGCGAAAATTCGAAGTTTCCTTGGGTTAACTAGGTACTACAGAAGGTTTGTTGAGGGATTCTCGTTGATCGCTGCACCTTTAACCAAGTTGTTACGAAAAGGGGTACCGTTTGTCTAGTCAGATAAGCAACAAGAAAGCTTTGAAAAGTTGAAGAGGATTTTCACGGAGGCACCAGTGTTGATTCAGCCTGAGGCTGGGAAGGAGTTTGTTGTCTATTGTGATGCGTCGCATACAGAATTAGGATGTGTGTTGATGCAAGAAGGGAAAGTGGTAGCGTATGCATCTCGACAATTGAGACCACATGAACTGAACTATCCCACTCATGATCTGGAGTTAGCTGCGGTAGTGTTCACTCTGAAAATTTGGAGACACTACTTGTATGGAGAGAAGTAGATTATCTACACCGACCATAAGAGCCTGAAATATCTCCTTACCCAGAGGGAGTTGAATTTAAGGCAGCGGAGGTGAATTGAATTGTTGAAAGATTATGATTGCTCAATTGAATATCAACCAGGTAAAGCTAACATAGTGGCGGACGCGTTGAGCCGTAAGGTGATATCTGATTTGAGGGTAATGTCTGCTCATATCAGTTTGTATGATGATGGAAGCTTGTTAGCTGAACTTCAAGTGAAGCCTTCATGGGTAAGTCAGATTAAAGAGAAGCAGTTGTCATATGAATCGTTAAGTTCTAGATTTCAGCAAGTGGAAGGTGGTGAGACAGAAGATTTTAGTTTGAACAGTGATGGGTATTGAGCTTTCGTGGAAAGGCTTGTATGCCGAAAGATTCCGAGTTGGGACAGAGGATTCTGCAAGAAGCATATAGTAGTCTATACGCTATGCATCCTGGTGGGAGTAAAATGTATCGAGATTTGCGTGAACAGTTTTGGTGGCCAGGTCTGAAGCAAGAAGTTACCGAGTTTGTGAGTAAGTGCTTGACGTGTGAGCAGGTGAAGGCGGAACATCAGTTGCCTTCAGGATTGCTACAGCCAGTGAAGATTCCACTTTGGAAGTAGGAGAGGATAACTATGGACTTTGTTAGTGGGCTACCTCTTACGCCTACTAGAAAGGATTCGGTGTGGGTGATTGTCGATCGGTTGACAAAGTCCGCTCATTTCATACCGGTTCGTGTTGATTACTCACTACAGAAGTTAGCCAAGCTGTATGTAGCAGAGATTGTGAGGTTACATGGGGTACCAGTGTCTATCATATCAGACAGAGATCCCAGGTTTACATCGCAATTTTGGAAGGCGTTGCATAAAGCGTTGGGTACAAGACTGGATTTCAGCACAGCATTTCATCCGTAGACTGATGGTCAGTCAGAGAGGGTAACTCAGATTCTGGAAGATATGTTGAGAGGCTGTGTTATTGACTTCAGAGGTAATTGGGAGGATTTCTTACCATTGGCAGAATTCGTATACAACAATAGTTATCAATCCAGTATTCAGATAGTGATAAACCATAATAATAACATATTTTAATCCCACATTTAGTATGCTTTTGGATGATTTAATCCTCGATTTATATAAAAAGGTGCTCTTAATCCTTTCTTTTCATGTCTTATGCTCAGGAAAGCACTCGAGGATAAAAAGAACGAGAAACGAGCCTAAAATGAAGCAAATTGGGCCAAGGAGAAAATTGACATGGCCTGAACTAAAGCCCACACGGTCGTGCCTCGTTGATCATCTAGAACACGGCCTTACCCCCGATTTACACGGCCGTGCCTCATTAAAGAAGTCCGAACACGGCTTGAAGACTAGTCACACGGGCGTGTGACATTGCCGTGTCCCTATCGTGGCAAAGAGCAATTTCATTTAGATTTGGATATTTTGGGGCGAAGAAACACATTCCAAGAGCCTATATAAACCCTTTAAGTGTTACCTGAAAGGAGGGCGATTAGCTAGGCCAAGGAGCCAAGCCGAAAATATCAGATTTGTGGGAATCACTCGAAGATAGCCAGTTGATCCATCTCAAGAAACTGGAATTCTACTCAAGACGGCGTATCTTTCCTTCAATTCCTTCAGGGAGTTTTAGGGATTTCTTATGTTTTGTTTTATCTTTTCTTCTGAGATGTTTTATTTATTTGATATCAACTAAACCTTTCAGATACCCGAAAGGGATGAAACCTAGATGGATCTTGTTATTGTTTTCTGAATTATATGATAAATACTTAGTTTGTTCTTAATTATGCGAACTTAATCCAAATTTAATGTGCTTAGGTGGAAGAGGAATAGACCTTACCTAAGAGTAGATCTAGCATAATTCAGCGGAGTTGATCGCATGCCTAGAGATAGGGTGACAAGATTTTGTTGGATTAGGGTGAAACCTAATATGGGAGTCCATAGATCGATTTACTACTATTCTAGGGGGTTATTAAGTGAGAAAGAGATTTTCGTTAATTAACCTAGGGTTAGACGTTATTCGCCTCGAGAGAGGGTTTAATATACGTTAGGGAGTCTTACGGATCAAACTAAGTGAATAAATCGTATGGTTCAAGGTTAAATAACAAGTGAAGTCTAGGTGGATTCTTCCTAAGGGTATCGTCTTGATCAACTGAGTTTTTCCTCAAGTTATTTCACAATTCGTTCTTTTTGTCTTTGCGTCTTTAGCTTATTAGTAGTTAATTTAGATTAGATTTAAACAACTTCACTTATTTAAGGCTAAATAATAGCAAGAAAGTTAGTATTAGTACTTTTAGTTCCTTTGGGTTCGATAATCTGGTCTTGCCTAAGCTATACTACTGTTCGATAGGTACACTTGCCTTTAATCATTGTCAGAGTTAGTTTCCAGGTTCGATCATTCTCTTTATAAATTTTAAGACTCTGATTCAAACGATCAAGTTTTTGGCGCTGTTGCCGGGGAACTAAAATATTAAGAAACTCTATTTTTACTACTTTAGCCATTATTTTTATTTTTTTGCAATTTATTTTTATTTTTTAGGATAAATTTAGGTTTTGCTAAATTTTCTTTCTTTCTTTTCCTAGCAGGTACCTCTAGTTTATGACTAGAAGGAACCCGAGAGGACCTTTAGTATACGATAGTGATATTGAACCTACCGCTCGAAGAAATCGCAAAGAAATCAGGCGAGCCCTGGTTTACAGAGAGGAAAATCAAGAAGGCAGATCTAATCCTACTAAAGGGATGGACGAGAATAATCCACAACCACATGATGTGGGAGACAACAATGCCCCACGTACTATGTTTGATTATGCTAAACCTCATTTAACAGGAGAAGAATCGAGTATTGTTAGGCCTGCTATAGCTGCTAATAATTGTGAATTAAAGCTTAACACAATACAAATGATTCAACAATTTGTTCAATTTGATGGTTTGCAAGATGAAGACCCAAACACTCATATAGCTAATTTTTTAGAGTTCTGTGATACTTTCAAAATAAATGGCGTTTCTGATGATGCCATACGTCTTCGGTTATTTCCCTTTTCACTAAGGAATAAAGCTAAACAGTGGTTAAACTCATTACCATGAGGGTAAATCACTACATGGGAACAAATGTCCGAAAAATTTCTTTTAAAATATTTCCCACCAGCCAAAACGGCCAAATTACGGAATGATATCTCCTCTTTTGTGTAGATGGATTTAGAGACATTATACAGCGCATGGGAGATATACAAGGATCTCTTGAGAAGGTGTCCGCACCACGGTTTACCCTTATGGCTACAAGTCCAAACATTCTATAATAGTGTAAACCCCTCAATGAGGTAATTAATTGATTCAGCTGTCGGTTGAACCTTGAACAACAAAACTCATGAAGCAGCCTACGAGTTCATTGAAGAGATGTCACTGAATCACTATCAGTGGCAAGTTACAAGGACTAAACCGACAAAATCAGTCGGAGTTTACAACCTCGATGCAGTGACCACACTATCAACACAGATAGAGATGATAAATAAAAAGCTTGATAATTTGTGTTCTTAGCAGGTACACCCAGTCATGCAATGCGACGCAAGTGGAACTATGGCGAATCCTGAGTACCCACCCTACCAACCGGGTGCAGAGAGCGAACAGATGAACTATATAGGTAATAATTTCAGATCCAATAATAATCCTTATAGTAATACTTACAATCCAGGTTGGAGGAACCACCCAAATTTTTCATGGGGAGGTCTAGGAAATCAAAGACAACAACCTCCTCAAAATTTCCAAAATCAGCCATATCCACAAGAGAAAAAGCCAAACCTCGAAGAGATGCTGACAAAATTCATGGCAAGCACAGAAAATCGTCTCTAAGATATCGAGAAAACACTTAAAAGTCAACAAACACAGGCTGAGGAGACCAAGAACCGAATCGGGAAACTTTCTAGGTCAGTAGGGGAAGTCACTAAAGCAGTCGGACAACTTGCAAAGTTAATGTCTGAACGATCGCAAAGACGCCTACCGAGTAACACTGAGATTAACCCAAATGAGCAAATCCAAGCCATCACAGCTCATAATAGCACAGGGGTAAATGAACCTAATCCAATACAAAAGAACGAGGTAGATGAAGGAAAAGTTGAGGCAACACAGGAAAAGCCAAAACCAGAAATCAAAGAATACCAACCTCGCATACCTTATCCCGAAGCAATGAAAAGAGATGATACAGAAGAACAGTTTGGTAAGTTTCTTAAACTTTTAAAGAAATTACATATTAACTTACCTCTTTTTGAAGCTCTTTTTCAGATACCAGATTCGAGGAAATTTTTAAAACAGCTCTTAACGAACAAACGCAAATTAGATGAAGAGCCACATGTGGAATTGAACGCAGTATGCTTAGCAATGTTACAGAATAGACTACCGCGGAAGCAGAAAGATCCAGGGAGTTTTACTATTCCTTGTTTAGTTGGTAGACTAAATGTTGATAATGCATTAGCTGATTTAGGGGCAAGTATAAATGTCATGCCTTATACATTGTTTAAACGACTAGGTCTAGGGAAGCCCAAACAAACTAGGATTAGTATTCAATTAGCTGATAAAACTATTAGAATTCATAGGGGCATTATCGAAGATGTTCTCGTCAAAATCGATAAATTTGTTTTCCCAGTAGATTTTGTTGTCTCAAACATGGATGAAGATAATTCAATCCCCTTAATTTTAGGAAGATCCTTCCTAGCAACTGTTAAGACTAAAATTGATGTTGCAACAGGAGAACTTATACTTTGTGTAGGTGACGAATCAATCAGTCTTCAAGCTCTTGACTTGGCCAAGACAACAATCGATAAAGGTAAGAAAGTCAATTCAGTTGATAATCAATTTGTGCAACCTTCATCGCAGGAAACACAAATCAAAGAGGAACAGGAACGAAACGAAGTAAAACATAAGGAGCCTCCAGAAGAGCTCATAGGAACATTGAATCACTTCAAAATAGGAGACCAGGTGCTGTTGGACAAAGCCGACCCTCGCACCACCACATCAGACCTGAAAGTAAACGAAGAAATTCCTCTAAAGGTACATAAAATCTTCCCACACGGAACAGTCGAGGTAAGAATCCAACATTCGACACTTTTAAGATAAACACTTCTCGACTTAAATTTTATCAAGAAAGTGGAACTGTAAGCATGAGGGAAGACATTCAAACCTTTAAACCTCCCTGATTTTTTTACAAGGAAAGTCTAGATTAAGACTATAAACAAGCGCTTCTCGGGATGCAACCCGAGCATTAACCCAATGTATTTTCACATTTTACTTTCTTTTCTTCTTTCTTTTCTGAAAATTTAGTTTTAAACTAACACAAAAATACATATTTCAAAGCCACACGGCCTTACACACGGCCGTGGCCGTGGCCGTGTGGACCACCAGAATCCCCATACTGACATGGCAGAGGCAGTACAAGTCAAATTCAACTAATTTTCGAAATCACAGACTCAACCACTACCCCACAGGCACTGACAAAGTGGCACGCCGTGCCCCACAATCGTGTGAAGATACTGACTTGCCAACCATGGGCAGAACAGTCCCGTGCCTTCCAGCTATGCCAACATACTGACTTGCCATCAACGGGCGTAACTGGCTGAAAAACGGGCATGGAGAACTAACACGCCCAAACACGCGGCCGTGTGAATCGACACGCCCTTGATCCACGGGCGTGGGCAAGCACCAGAGTTGAGCCTCTATTTAAACACCAACCCCCTCCCCATTCTACCACTTTCCATTTCTTTTCTTATTCTCTTTTCTCAGATTTCCTTCCAAATAACAAAGTCTCCAACCTCTTGAGATACACCAAAGCCATGTTGAAGAAGCGGAAGAAGGCAAGCAAAGTCTCCTCTATGGAGATCCCAATACATAAGTTCATGCCGGCCGCTTCATCCAAACAACAAGCCAAGAGTCTTTGAGACAATTCAGTTTCTATTTTTCTTTTCTCTTTTGCTTCAATTTCCTTCTTTTTAACAATTTTATGTTTAATGTAGTTAAATTTATTTTAGTTTCTTAGTATCAGGTTCAAAAGGCTGCTAGGGAATCACGCTCTAGGAACCACGACCACCACCACCACAGCCTTTGAAATAATAAAGGCTGCTTGGGAATCACGCCACTTCTGCCACCGCCAGCACCTCAGCAGCCCTAGAGGTCACACCCACCTTGCGAACCATCCATCAATAAGGACCCTTCGGTCCGCCCACCTTTTCTTTTATTTTTATTTTCCTTCTTAGTCTCCTTCTCTTTTTCTTTCTTGCTTTTAGATATATATTTAGTTTATTTTAAATGTGTCTTAATAAATCCTGGCTAATTCTCTACGAGCTCCTCAATTTCTTCATCTAGCGCAGAGCTCGACAATAGCCACCACCCCTATCGACTTTCAACTCCGGGAAATCATCCAAATTCAGGAAGTTTCACCTCTCACTCGCTCTTAAATCTTATAAATATCTTTGTACATTGAGGGCAATGTGCATCTTAAGTGTGGGGGGTGAATATTTATTTGAAGAAAGGGCCTAACTTTTT
Source organism: Gossypium australe (assembly GCA_005393395.2). Lineage (NCBI taxonomy): Eukaryota > Viridiplantae > Streptophyta > Magnoliopsida > Malvales > Malvaceae > Gossypium > Gossypium australe. The sequence continues at coordinate 3,827,928 of CM016619.1, read as the reverse complement.
GCATTATTCTCAAATCTGGCCAAACTTTTTTAATTATTCTCAAATCCCTGAATTTAGTCTTGTTTTTAAGTAATTTCCTCATATTGCTAATTAGGATGAAATTTCTGATGGTTTATGATTTTTATTGATATGTTTTAGATTAAGTCATAGTTAATTGTGCATTGATGATTAAATTAGAAGAATAGTAGAGAATCAAGCATGATAAGTCTATTTTTCAGAAATAAAATCTTTGCTAGGTTGTTGAGCTAAATCTGAATATTATCTTGAAGTTTGAAATTTACAAGGTTGATGTCAAAACACCCATAATTTTTGTGAGATTTTGAGCCTATTAGAGCATATATTCTTTTTCATGCTCACGTTATTGATTATGAGTGTGTCAACTTTGAACTGTTATTCTAGAACTTGCCTCGATTATACATGTTAAGACTACACTTATGATTTGATATACCGAGATGATAAAGGCACCTAGGTTTTAACCCACTTACTCCACTAAATAACCTACCTCCATAATTAACCCCTAGTGAACCCCGTTGATCCTAACAACCTTTTTTATTGACTTACCAGCTAATATTAACCCAAAACCCCTTTGTATTTATTATCACCATTCCTTTTGACTACCCTTATATCGAGATTTGATTTGATGTGTTGCCTAGCTGTTATCTTTATTTTAAGTAATAGATTCATTCCTTATTATGTAATATTTGATTTGCTCTTAAAAAAAATGAAGTATATTCATTATTAGTTCTATAATTAAATGAGCTTACATGTTGAAATTCCACATCTTGAGGAAAAAGCTCGTATTATTAGTTTTCAATTGTTGTAATTATTTAGGATTAGTTCAATTTTTTAGTTAGGCAATTTGTCAGGTCAGTCTCGATTCTAACCTTCTAATTCAACCTTTATCCACACCTTTAACCCTAGCCCCGTTACAACCCTGTTAAAGACCTTTTGATTTGTGTATCATCTCATATTACAGTGGTGGAGATTTGATTTTCAGGTAAGCCTATGGGATTAACTTTTCAGGTTTGACTTCTGAGAGCTTAATTTTGAACCTTAAACACCTCGAGTGATTTGAGTAAATCTTTAGTGAGGATGTCAATCCTTGTCGATTTTGAATCAAAGGTAATTATTTAGATAAGGGGAAACACCTTCATTTTTATGCTACAAATATATGACTTTGACTGTTTGAATCTTTAGGACTCTTCGAGTTAAATTATCCATGTATAAATTATCTACGAATTATGATGAGACATTGTTGATAGGAATTTTGAATCATGGAATGTTCATTTTAATTGTAAGTTGAGAATTTTGCTTGAGGACAAGCAAAAGCTTAAGTGTGGGGGTATTTGATAAACCATAATAATAACATATTTTAATCCCATATTTAGTATGCTTTTGGATGATTTAAGCTTCGATTTATATAAAAAGGTGCTCTTAATCCTTTCTTTTCATGTCTTATGCTCAGGAAAGCACCCGAGGATAAAAAGAATGAGAAACGGGCCTAAAACGAAGCAAATTGGGCCAAGGAGGAAATCGACACGGCCTGAACTAAAGCCCACACAGCCGTGCCTTGCTGATCATCTAGAACATGGCCTTACCCCCAATTTACACGGCCATGCCTCATTAAAAAAGTTTGAACAGAGCTTGAAGACTAATCACACGAGCTTGTGACATGGCCGTGTCCCTATCGTGGCAAAGAGCAATTTCATTCGGATTTGGATACTTTGGCGCGAAGAAACACATTCCAAGAGCCTATATAAACCCCTTAAGTGTTACCTGAAAGGAGGGCGGTTAGCTAGGCCAAGGAGCCAAGCCGAAAAGGTCAGATTTGTGGGAATCACTCGAAGATAGCCAGTTGATCCATCTCAAGAAGCCGAAATTCTATTCAAGACGGTGGATCTCTCCTTCAATTCTTTCAGGGAGTTTTAAGGATTTCTTATGTTTTGTTTTATCTTTTCTTCTGAGATGTTTTATTTATTTGATATGAACTAAACCCTTTAGATACCCGAATGGGATGAAACTTAGATGAATCTTGTTATTGTTTTCTGAATTATATGATAAATACTTAGTTTGTTCTTAATTATGCGAACTTAATCCAAATTTAATGTGCTTAGGTGGAAGAGGAATAGACCCTGCTTAAGAGTAGATCTAGCATAATTAAGCGGAGTTGATCGCACGCCTAGAGATAGGGTGACGAGATTTTGTCGGATTAGGGTGAAACCTAATATGGGAGTCCATAGATCGATTTACTACTATTCTAGGGGGTTATTAAGTGAGAAAGAGATTTCTGTTAATTAACCTAGGGTCAGATGTTATTCGCCTCGAGAGAGGGTTTAATATACGTTAGGGAGTCTTAGGATCAAACTAAGTGAATAAATCGTATGGTTCAGGGTGAAATAACAAGTGAAGTCTAGGTGGATTCTAAGGGTATCATATTGATCAACTGAGTTTTTCCTCAAGTTATTTCACAATTCATTCTTTTTGTCTTTGCGTCTTTAGCTTAATAATAGTTAATTTAGATTAGATTTAAACAACTTCACTTATTTAAGGCTAAATAATAGAAAGAAAGTTAGTATTAGTACTTTTAGTTCCTTTGGGTTTGATAATCCGATCTTGCCTAAGCTATACTACTGTTCGATAGATACACTTGCCTTTAATCGTTGTCGGAGTTAGTTTCCAAGTTCGATCATTCTCTTCATAAGTTTAAAGACTCTGATTCCAGCAATCATATGGCACTCTACGAAGCGTTGTATGGTCGTAAGTGTCGTACTCCTACCTACTAGACAGAGTTGGGTGAGCAACAGTTGTTGGGTCCGAAATTGGTTTCAGAAACAAAGGAAAAGGTTAAGTTGGTTCGAACTAGGTTAAAGGAAGCTTCCGACAGGCAGAAATCTTATGCAGATCTGAAGCGTAAGGAAGTAGAATTTGCAGACGGTGATCAGGTTTTTCCGAAATTTTCACATTGGAAGAAGGTTTTAAGGTTTGGACGAAAGGGTAAGTTGAGCCCCAGGTTTATTGGGCCTTATCGAGTATTGAAACGTGTGGGACCAGTAGCTTATCAGCTCAAGTTACCTTCGGAGTTGAGTCAGATACATGATGTATTTCATGTTTCAATGTTAAGGCGCTATCATTCGGATCCATCTCACATAGTGTCGGTAGAGGAAATTGAAGTAAGACCTGATTTGTCTTTTGAAGAAGAACCAGTTCAGATCTTAGATTGAGATGTTAAAGTGTTGAGAAGGAAGTCAGTTCCGTTAGTTAAAGTTTTATGGCGGAATCACGATTCAGTGGAAGCCACGTGGGAGCCAGAGGATGTGATGCGACATCAATACCCTCACCTCTTTTGATCAGGTAAATTTTGAGGCCAAAATTTCTTTAAGGGGGTAGAACTGTAACATTCTAAAATTAGGGGTTATTTTAGGCTTTTCTGTGTGCTTGGTTTGTTCTGTTGTTATTTAAAAGTGCTTGGGGGTCCTGGCGAGGCTCGGGTTCAAGCCAGAGCCTTGGTAAATTTTCTATTTTGGGCATCTAAGGGGGGAGAGCTAGTAGGAGCAGGCCTAAAGTTTATTTTCTTATGTTTGTTGACACAAAAGAAGCTTGTGTCCAAGTGGAGGTGGCATCACTTGTAGGAGTAGAAGGGGAAAAGTTCAAATCCCATAAGCCTCATTAAGATGCTTTATTTTTGGCGCCAGGATGGAGAGGAGATGGTTTCGGCAGGGACTCTTCAAGGGTGGTGGTTGAATGGGTCAATGTATTCAAATGGATAGATAAGGGAGCTTGGAGGAGTTTGAATTGGTCAAACCATTTTGAATGAGTGATGGGGAGTATTTGGTGGAGCAAATCAAGGGATTTGGTGATGGTAGAGGTGTTGGTCGAATGTGGGGAGCTTGGAGGGGGGATTTCGGTTTAGTTGCTAGGATAGGTGAGTGTGCCGAAATTCTCTTGAGTAGTAGGCATTTCCATTTTAGCATTTTCGGTCATATAGGCAGAGTGCCAAATTTTTGCAAGGGTCTTAGGGAGTTCTTTCTTTTCTCTCATTCGGTTTTCTACTTCTCTTTGTGCTGAAACTTTCAGCTTTCTTCTCTTCATCTCTTATTGTTTCTTTGACATTAGCCGAAACTAGGGTGACAACTGGGGCATTTCTTTTTCCTTTCATTCTTTTTCTCTAACGATTTTCTCTTCTACCCTCTCATAGCCGAATCTCAATATCCATTTTTTCCCCTTTTTTTGGTTTTCTTTTATTTTACTCTAAAACTGAAACAGTCTTTTTAATCTTTTCTCTTCTACACTCTTTTTTTCTCTAGCCGAAACATTCTTCTCACTCTCTTCTCTTGTGTGTTTCCTTTCTACACCTTTTCACCATAGCCAAATCTCCTTTGACACCACACTAAATCTATTCTTACACTTTTTTTTTTTGCTGGCTGAACATCGTGAAACAAGGTGCTAGGAATCTTTGGCCGCATGAAGTCTTTTCAATCAGTTCCTGTTGGTTAAGGTAAGGGGAGACTCTTTCGTTTCTTTCTTTATTTCTTTCGATTCTGTGTGGTCATAGTCGAATGGCTATTTTGTTCTTGGTGTTTAGATTTCAGCTAATCCCTTCTTCTTCTTCTTCTCTCATTTTGGAACGTTTACTTCTGGAAACCCCATTAGCCGAATGTTGGAAGTCCAAAGCCTGAAGGTCTGTTGATTGCCAAATCTGATTACTCTATTCGGGTTCTTAAGGTAAGGAGCCATCTTTGCATTTTCTTGGCTATTTCATCCCTTTCAATTGTAGTCTACCTTAATCAAATTCTTTTGTTAGTCAACCTACATTTCTCCTTGAGTACTGATCAAAGATTCTCTCCATGGATGCGAGTGCTAGCCAAACTGAGGAGGAGAGTGGACTCGTAGTCTCTACTCCTAAATTTAAGCAACGTGCTGTGTCAGCGGTTCGAGACTTTCCGCCAGGCTATGGTAGGGAGCCGACATCTCCCTCAAATAGACAAATCGCGATTGTTTCTTATAGTGAGAGTGTCGACAATCTAGAGAGTTTAGTCTTACGCGTAATTAGTTGTGTAATGCTCACACTTTACTTTATTAATTTACGTTAATAACTGTGTTGGCTGAAAGCCGAAACGACTGTATAGATAGTCGAGATACCCTTGTGGGTAAGGTTGGAGACACCGGGTAAGTACCACTATGATTTTACTTTCGAAGATATGTATGTATGAATTAATTGTCTATTGTACGTTGAAAGTATGTTTGCATTCATCTCAGTATATAATATGTTACATGGGCTTTGGGATATGATTGACAGGGGAAGTGTGATGTAGTGACTTATGTCACAATGGTCTAGGACCACAGTGGTTTGGAACCACGTATACATATATTTATCAGTGACTTATCTCAGTGGTTTGGTACCATAGTGGGTTGGCCCCACATATACTTATCAAAGATTGTCACAGTGGTCTGGGACCACAGTGGATTGGCCCCACATTTATATATTCTGTGACTCTGTCACAAGTGGTCTGGGACCACAGTGGTTTGGAACCACAGTGGCTTGATGCCACGGGTGTTTGGCTGATTCAAGTGACCTAGAGGATGGGAAACTAGATTGGGTTGGGCTGCATTGCATACATTTTTACTATGCTATATTGTGTGGGCTAAGGCCCAATGTGCATCTGTGAACTTAAGGCCCAGATTGCGTTATAAGGGGATTTACACACTGAGTCTCGGTGACTCACCCCTCTGCTTAATTTTGCAGGTAATCCCTAGATCGTGAATTTGGAGCCGAGGCGGACTTTGAGGTGGCCATGCAATATTTTTCTCGTAAATTTTCGGTTCTTATTTAAACTTTTTTTTAATTATGGGATTTTGCAATATAATAAGGCCTCTACAACTTTAAATTGGGATTTGCTGTAATACTGTTAGTACATATTTTTGAGGTGACAAATATGGAGTTTTTCTAAAATAAAATCATAAACCATCTTTTTCTAAAAAGGTGTTAACAAAAGATGACATGTGAATAACTAATAAAGTCAGAGATTCTCTTAAAACCTTAACATTGTTTTCAACTGTCACGTTTATAAATTACTTAATTTCGGCTTTCGTAAAACAAAACTGTATACGGCTTTTAGTTCAATCTAATAAGGAATTGGTAAGAAACTTTCAAACGAGATTTTAAATTATTATCAAGTTGGTAACACTAATCAGAAAGTTTTTTTTTTTCAAATTACGATGTTCCGGTGAAAATTTCAAGACTTCTTTTCCTATAACATACCAAATTTGGTCGTAACATATTGACTAGGTTTGGGGTGTTACAGGCTTGGTAATTTTGAAATTATTAATGTTCATTAAAGTTAAATAGGTAATTTGGTGAATAAAGGTTATTATAATAAAACAAAGTCAAGACATTTGCTCATCTTTCTTCTTATTGCCGAAATTAAAGGAGAACAAGAAGATTAATAGGGTTTTTCATTCGGATTTAGATCAGTGGAAAAGTAAGGTTATCTAGTAGTCGACTCGATATGTCATTTCCGTATACGAGGTAAGTTCGTATAATTGAACTTAATTGTGCATTTGTTTAATTGATGGATAGAATTGAGATTGTATGTATTCTATTAGTTAAATTTGGGGATATTGAATTTAAATGTACGGTTTAAGCATATGAGTTGCTGAATAAGACCACAGCTGGGCTATGGAAAATTAGAAAATAAGACCATAACCGGGTTATGGCATATGAATGTAAGACCACGACAGGGCCTTGGCAACATACGTATAAGACCATAGTTGGACTATGGCATTGGAAAATCGATGAATTTGTATCAGAAGTATTTATATGCCAAAGTGGTTTGATAAGAGAATTGTCGAGAGATAGATAAGTATCGGTACAGGCATTACGGAAAACTGCTCAAGTAACGTGTTAGAAGAAGTTGAGGACTTATGAGTTACGACTTATGAGGACCATCGTCGGTTGTATATGGTTCCAATTTGTATTATTTATCATTCATCGAGATGTATAGTCGGTTTACGTGGATTTATCTCATCCAACGTAAGTCTCAGGCAGTTGAGTGTTTTCTTCAATTTCAGAAGATGGTCAAAACTTAGTTTGGGAAAGATATTAAGAGTTTTCAAAATGATTGGGGAGGATTGTTCATATCATAAATTGTCTCCATACTTTAGTTCTGTAAGGGAAGTCTCCATATCAAGTTCTTCATGATCGTGAGCCTACATATGATCACTTAAGGGTGTTTGGGTACTGTTGTTTTCCTTATCTGTGACCGTTTGCACATCACAATTGGGTTTTCATTCTCAGCCGTGTATTTTTTGGAGTTCAGTTCCCCACATAAAGGTTATAATTGTCTCACACCAGATGGTAAGGTCATTGTTTCTCGTCATATTGTTTTTGATGTACGGCGATTCTTTTTCTCTTCATCAACCATGGATAGACTTATGACTAGTCCGCGTGTTTTTACATATGTTCCTATTGTTCAGTCTAATTTCCCCTGCCTTGCTCCAATAATTGTGAGGTCCACTGGCACTTCATCTTCTCCTCACTATAGCCCTATGCAGTCTACCACAGGTGGTTCAATGGATGAGTTGAGGTCTGCTCATGAAGAATCCCAACTCTCAACCTCGACAGCTGCGGGTAGTTCGTCTGCTCCAAACATAGTGCCTTCAGTTTCAACGTCTGTTCCACTAGGAATACTCATACTATGATTACCAGGTCCAAGGCTGGGATTTTTAAACCCAAGGCTCTATTTGTTGAAGTTATTGACATGAGCCATGCACAGTTGAGGAAGATCTTACTGATCCAGAGTGGTAACCAGCAGTACAAGCTAAGCTTTATGCTCTTATGGCTAACTCTACTTGGAAACTTGTTTCTCTCCCTCATGGATGAAAGGTAGTAAGGTGTAAGTGGCTCTTCAAAGTAAAGAAAAATCCTGATGGAACTATTGCTCGACGTAAGGCTAGGTTGGTAGAAAAGGGGTGTTCGCAAGTTCCCGGATGTGATTTAAAGGAAACATTCAGTCCCGTGGTCAAACCTGCTACTATTCGAACCATACTCTTAGCCGTTGTCTTTCGTGGTTGGCAACTTCGTCAGGTCAATGTCAACAATGCTTTTTTGAATGATGATCTCTCGGACGAAGTGTTCATGCAACAACCTCCAGGTTATGTTCAATTTGGTCCGAATGGTGAGCAATTGGTGTGTCGTCTAGCGAAGGCATTATACTGGTTGCGACAAGCTCCCCGTGCCTGGTTTGATAAATTGAAAAGGTTTCTTGATTCTAGTGGTTTTCTCGTATCCAAATCTGATGCATCTCTGTTTGTTCGAGTAACGACTGAGTCCGTCATCTATGTTCTTGTTTATATGGATGATATTATTGTGACGGGGAGTGTGGCTGGTAGTACAAATAACTTTATTCAGCTTTTAGATAAAGAGTTTTCTTTAAAGGATATAGGAGACGTTCACTACTTCTTAGGCATTGAAGTCACTCGATCGTCCACTAGAAGTCTTCATTTATGCCAACGCAAGTACATCAGGGATCTACCTGACAAAAGTTCTTTGACCAATGCAAAAAGTGTCCACACACCAATGATCAGTTCATCAACGTTGTCCAAAGATAAGGGTACTAGTCTTGCTGATTCTACGTAATGTCGAAGTCTTGTTGGTGCTCTTCATTATATGGTCCTGACCCAACCTGATATTGCTTATGCTGTGAATCGTGTGTGTCAGGTTATGCATGCACCCACTACAGTACATTTGGTGGCTTTAAAATGAATCTTACGGTATTTACATAGGGCTATTGATCATGGGTTGGTTTTTATTTTGTCTGACAGACTATCTCTCGTTGGATATCCTAATGCCAACTCAGGATTGGATTTTGATGATCGTCGCTCTACGACAGGATATTGTGTGTATTTTGGAAATACGTCTGTTTAGTGGTGTTTGGAAAAGCAACAATTTTTTCGTGATCGACAGTTGAGGCTGAATATCGAAGTTTGGCTGCAACCACCAGTGATGTTACATGGTTAGTCTCTCTGCTAACGGAGTTACAAATTCGTTTTGCTGATTCGCCTGTTATTTGGTGTGACAATTTTGGTGCGATAGCAGTTGCTGCTAATCCTGTCTTACACTCCAAGTTCAAACATGTTGAGCTTGACCTATTTTTTATCCATTGATAAACCTCAATTTATACATATTTTATTCCCACATTTAGCATACTTTTAGATGATATATCTCCTAAATTGTGAAATTTGATGCTCCTAATCCTTTAATTTCATGTTTGATACTCAGGTGAGCATCGAAAGATGAAAAGAATGAGAAACATGCTTAAAACAGACTAAATGGGCCAAAGCACAAAATGCGCACGGCCTGGGCCTAAGCTACATGGCCGTGCCTTATTAACAGACCTGAACACGGCCTGGCCACAATTCACACGGGCGTGTGCCATGGGCGTGTCTCTGCCGTGGGAAAGAGGAATTTCATTCGAAATAGGGTACTTAGAGCCAAAGAAAGCCATTCCAAAAGCCTATATAAACACCCTAGAGGCCAACCTTTAGGGGGGCGTCCAGCTAGGCCAAGGAGCCAAGCCAGAGAGGTCAGAATTGTGGAATTACTCGAAGGCAGCCAATTGATTCATCTCAAGAAGCTGAAATCATACTCAAGACGAAGGATCTCTCCTTCAATTCCTTCAGGGGGTTTTAGGGTTTTCTTATGTTCCGTTTTATATTTTCTTCTAAGATGTATTCTTTTATGATTATGAACTAAACCCCTCTAATACCTGAGGGGAATGAAACCTAAGACGGATCTTGTTATTGTTTTCTGAACTATATGATAAATACTTGATTAGTTCTTAATTATGTGTTCTTAATTCTTGCTTTGATATTTCAGGATATTGATTCAAGTACTGATATGCTTAGGCAGTGGAGCAAAAGTCCCTGTTTAAGAGTAGATATAGTATAATTAAGCAGAGTTGATTGCAACCCTAGAGATAGGATGACGAAAATCTGCTGGATTAGGGTCAAACCTAATATAGGAGTCCATAGATCGAGTTAATGCAGTTCTAAGGGTTTTAATTAGAAAGAGATTTCAATTAATCAACCTAGGGTTAGACGTTAGTAGCCTCGAGGGATGTATTAATATAACTTAGGGAATCCTACGGATCAAGTCAAGTGAATAAATTGTCTGGTTCAGAATTAGATAACAAGTGAAGTCTAAGTGGATTCTTCCTTGGGTATTGTCTTAATCAATTGGTTTTTCCCACAAGTATTTTCCCCAATTCATTCTCTTTGTTTTAGCACCTTAGCTTAGTAGTTAGTTAATTTTAGATTAAACAATAATTTCCTTTTATTCTTAGGCTAAATAATAAAAAGAAAGTTAGTATTAGTACTTTTGGTTCCTTTGGGTTCGACAATTCGGTCTTGCCACTAAGCTATACTACTGTTCGATAGGTGCACTTGCCTCAAATCATTGTCATAGTTAGTTTCTAGGCTCGATCATTCTTTATATAAATTTTTAAGACTCTGACACACAATCATCCATGAAAAGGTAGCTAAGGGTTCGCTCGTTGTTGGCGAGGTGTCAGTTGTGACCAGGTTGCTAACATTTTCACAAAACCCCTGTCCGTCTCATTGTTTACTCAATTTCGTTATTTACTTCGGGTCTTACCTATTGAGAAGTTGGATGAATGTTAAGTATAGGATAAGTTAGATTGTTAGAAATTTGTTATACAAACTAGTATACTGTTAATAGAGTTAGTTGGCAGTAGTTAGTCATTTAATAGAGTTAGTTGGCAGTAGTTAGTCATTCTTTCATGTATATAAGTCCTACTACTGTACCGATCAAATCAACCAAAGAATATCAGAATATTCATTCATGTTCACTTTGTATTTCTTCATTTTCTATACTTATAAACAATAAGAAGTATAAATTACATAAAAATTCTACTCCGAATGAATATTAGAGTTTTAATGTATATTAAATTTATCTTGATCTCGATAAACATCCACCTAATAAAAAAATATTCATAACAAAACATAAATATATATATCAATAAAAAATAATAAAAATATCAAAACCATAATTCAGCATAAATATCAATTGGCCTTGAATTCAATTCCATCAACATTAAGTTTGATTACATTGGTTGAAACTGATGTACTACCTACATTAATGACAATTGAAGCATTTGTCAAATGCCCATAGTTTTATACATTGTCACGCAACTGAATACATAAACTCACATTTATAGTCGATGAGATCTACAAATTTTATATATAATAAAATTATCAGAACCATAATTTGGCATAAAGTCAAACAACCCTACCGACGATCTTATTAATGAGCCTTGAAATGAACAATCAACATTAAGTTACATTAATTGGTTGAACGTGATGTACTACCTATATTAATTACAATTGGACCACGTGCTAAATGCCCATTAATAGGGCCAACTTTATACATATATCACTCAACTGAATACATAAATTCACAGTTATATATGATATTACTAAAATAATACTACCTATAATTAAGAAAGGAAAAAAAATTTAATAGACATGACACTTTTTTAATCACGATTATATAATTAAAAAATTCACTAAAGATATATAAAATAAATTATATTAATATTTATAATCAGCCTAATTTGTCCGGGCTCGATTTAAACCAAAAAAATAAAACAACAAAAAACCCAACAATAAACAGATCCATTAAAGCCCATTCATTAACCAAAATTAAAAACTAAATAAAAAAGAAACATAAAAGTCCAATAAACAGTCCATTTTTTACAAACATTAGGGTTTACTTTACAATAGCCCAAATTACATTTAACCCGAGCCCCCACGCGCTCGGGCCTCCACATCACCCATGAGCGGTTTCTCCCTCCACTACGGTTTCACCCGCAAACAAAGAAGCACAACAAAAAAGAGCCAGTAAAGAGGGATAACAGAAAAGAAAATATTGTATTTTTTATTTATTTTTCGGCTATAAAACGAAAAGAAAGGCCTCTGTATTAGTCTCTACATTTTTACAGACGATATCAATGCAAAAAAGATCTGCAAAGGTCCATTGTATTTTCTTTTATTCCTTTTTTCTTTTCTTATTATTTTATTCGAAACTGTTTATACATGCATAAAGGTTTTATTCTTATTTTTAAAAAATAATATATATATACGTATTAAAATACAACAAAAAAAGAGAGAAAAAAATATACCTGGGGCGTCCTACTACCGTCCACGACGGAGCTGCGATGGAACAGTGACGGGCCTCCGGTAGTCTTTGCGGCCAAGATCTGGGTTATCCTAGAGAGAAAAAGGGTTTTTCTGTTTGTTTTTTTTACTTTGGTGAAGAATGATTTTTTTTTTTTAAATTTGGCCTTATATACAGAATGAAAACGGCATCGTTTTGGTCCTCTGACCTGCGCCTCGACCCGACCCAGCCTTAGGATCCGCGTGTTTTTGCAGAAGGGTCTATTTGCACATTTGCCCTTCCGCATTTTTCCCCTTTTTACTTCAACTTTTTTTTATTTTCAAATTTTCCCTATAGATTTTCTTCTGTTTTAATTTAGTTCTGCGCAAAACGCTGCGTTTTGGAGGAGAAGGGAAAATTGCCCTTTGGACCCCTCCTTGCTATTCTTGCATTCGGATATGTCCTTTCTTTTTTATTTTTACCCCAAACGTTTGTTTTAAATTCAATTTAGTCCTTTTTTTATATTCCTTTGTTATTTTGCTATTAAATAATTATTTTTAATATTATTATTACTATTACTTTTATTATTACTAGTATTATTATTTCTATTTTTATTACTATTATTTTATATTATTATTGCTATTATTATATTCACTATTATTATTATTATTATTATTATTATTATTATTTATTTTTAAATTGTTTTACCTAATATTCATTCGTTTATTTATTTGTTGATTCACTATTAAATTTTTAATTATTTTTTAGTTTTCATTTATTTACTTACTTACTTTTTTTATAATTAGTTTGTTTTATTTTTTTATTTGTTTATTTTTGCTTTGTTATTTATTTTATTTTTATTATTACTTTTATTATTCCTTTTTATTTCGGTTTGTTTTATTTTAACTTTAATATTTATTATTGTCATGCACTTATTAGCATTGTAATTCACTTTCCATTTTACTACGATCGTATTACATTTTATCCGATGCATTAAAATTTTGTGACATAAGCAAATACTCCGCGTTCTAAAATTCGAAAGAAATCGTACCCTAACTTACTGGGTTTCGATTTTTCTCATCGAATCTAAAGAACCAATTATTGTTTTAAAAAATCAAAGCATATAAGTTAAATAAAAAATTATTTTCGGGAATTCAAAAATGTTGTGTCCTAACTTACTGGATGTGACATTTTGTTATCTCGAGGTAAGGATTTATAAAAATAAAGGTAATATTCCGTATTTGGAATTTTGAGAAATTGTGCCCTAACTTACTGGGTTCCGATTTTTCATTTGACCCAAATAACCGAATATCCTTCTCAAACTTAAATGCACGAGTTTTAAAGGTCAAAAGACAAGCTTAGCTTCGAGGATTCGAAATGTCATATCCTAACTCACTGGCATGACATTTTCTCAACATAATTTATTCAATTTTTTTTAAATAAAAAGGAGCTTATTTTAAAATCTCTTCAAATTTTTGACAATAAGACGTTAATTAATCAATTCGGTACCAATTTTGGGCGTCACGAGGATGCTAATCATTCCTCGTGCATAACCGACTCCCGAACCCGTTTTCTCGAATTTCGTAGGCCAAAATCATTGCTTTAATAAATCAAAATATTTTAATGATTAATCTCAAGGTGATCCGATCACACCTCAAAAAAAAAAAAAGATTGGTGGCGACTCCATTTTTGTTTTTAAAGTCGACCCCGTTTTCCAAACAAAAAATGGTTTCGACAACTTGGAGCCTCCACTGGGGATTTTAAGAGAGTCAAGCCATAAAATTGATTATTTTCTATCTTGTTGTCGAAAAATTGAAAATCTAATTTGAAAAATTACGATCCTTTTATTGCATTTGTTTGTGTTATTTCATATGATTGTTGCGATTTGAGTCTCGTAAAAATTTTTCGCATCATATTGCATAAGGACCGTTTGGTCTTACCTTTTTAAGTGGGAGTGAGAAGCTACTCCTTCGTGAGGTTTTCACCTCCATGCAGGATAGTGGATCGCTTTAGGGATACATCTGTACCTATATCTTCGTGAGATTTTCATCTCCGTGAAGCCATAGGGAAATGTATTCCCCCAAATTGAACTCGGCCCGTATGATCCTATAATGGGTGAGGATCGAGGAATCTGCTGGTTTGGGTTGCACAACTCTAGAACCAAACCGCATGTAGAATAGATATCACTGCGCCAAACCCTAGTGGTCACCCAAATAGGTGCTCTATTTGTTTCTTTCTTGTTTGCTTTTACTTTGTACTAACGTATTTCATTTTATTTTGGTTATGATAGCATTGCATGCCATTTCATATTTGAAAGAGTTTCGATTCACGTTCGATTACTAAATTAGAGAGTTTGTCATGGAAAACGAATTTCTTGATAAAGTGGAAGATAATGCGGTTATCCGTATATTTGTAATTTGTTTTATGTAAAGAATTTTGTTCTCTAGTAAAGTTTTCTAAATGCAATTGAATCAAAATCGACGCCTTTTTGCATTCATTTCATGTATTCGCATTACATCACTGATAAACCATAAAAATAACATATTTTAATCCCATATTTAGCATACTTTTGGATGATTTTTCCCTTGATTTATGTAAAAAGGTGCTCTTAATCCTTTCTTTTCATGTCTTATACTCAGGAAAGCACCGGAGGATGGAAAGAACAAGAAACGAGCCTAAAACACACCAAATTGGGCCAAAGTGGAAATCGACATGGCCTGGACTTAAGCCCACACGGCTGTGCCTCCCTAATAAACTAGAACACGACCTAATCCTGATTTACACGGTCGTGCCTCATTAAAAAAATCCAAACACGGCCTAAAGACGATTCACACAGGCGTGTGCCATGGACGTGTCCCTGTCATGGCAAAGAACAATTTCACTCAGAAAAGGATACTTAGTGTAACGTCCTAGAATTAGGGGTTCTCCATTTTATGTTTTTCTATGTGCTTGGCTTGTTCTGCTTGTTATTTAGATGTGCCTGGGGGTCTTGGGAAGGCTCAGGTTCAAGCCAGAGCCTTAGTAAAGTTTTGGTTTTTGGGCTTAAGGGGGGAGAGCTAATAGAGGCAGGCCTTAAGATTATTTACATGTGCTTGTTGACACAAATGAGGTTGTGTCCAAGTAGAGGTGGCATCATTAGCAGAGCAAGGGGGAAGGAGTTCGAATCCCATCTGCTGCATCAAGAGCTTTAAATTTTTGTGCTCAATGAGAGGAGGAGCTAGCATTCGGCTGGGACTCTTCTAAGAGGAGTTTGAATGAGTCAAATGAATTGGATTGGATGGATGAGAGGTGATGGAGGAGTTGAAGTGGTCAAATTGGTTTGAATGGGTGATGGGGAGCAAATTGTGGAGTAAAATAAGGGATTTGGAGTGTGGTGGAGGTGTTGGCCGAATGTGGGGGTTTTGGAGGGGAGAATTTCGGTTTTGGGGTCATGTGAGTGTGTGACGAATTTTCAAGCTAGTGATTTTGGTGTTTTTGCATTTTAGTTTTGGTAACTTAGGCATTAGGGGTCTTGGCTTGTCAACTCTTTATTGCTAATGCCGAAATACTCAAGCCACTTTTCTTCTCTTCTCTTCAACTTGGTGTTGGCAGAAACTTTTTGCACCTCTCTCCTGCTCTCTTTTCTTTACTGAAACTGTAAGTGACTATCCTCTTTACTTTCCAATTCTTTTTCTCTTCTCCCTCAAGTTTGATAGCCGAAACTTCAACCTTCCCTTTCTTATTGTCTTTTCTTTCTTCCTACTTTTTTTCTTCACCACAAGCCGATTTCTCTTAAAGCCCTCATTGCTGAACCTTTCCCTTTTGATTTCCACCATAGCTGAACCTTCATACTTCTTCTTTACTTCTCTACCTTCTCCTTTAAACCGAAACCCCTGCTTCTTGTGACTCTTGGCTAGTTTTCCTCTATA
This sequence comes from Gossypium australe, assembly GCA_005393395.2. NCBI lineage: Eukaryota > Viridiplantae > Streptophyta > Magnoliopsida > Malvales > Malvaceae > Gossypium > Gossypium australe. Next base: position 3,811,848 of record CM016619.1, on the reverse strand, counting down.
GCCGAATAGTTCTGGGATCTTGTTGAGGGCTGAATCTTGCTTTTCATCCGACACTTTCTTATTATTTCGATAAGGGTTCTTCTTCCCCTATTTCTTTTTGTTCGTTGCTCTTCTCTTGTTTTCTTGTTAGAACTGAAGTTCTTAAACTCACTTCTTTTGGGCTTTGGTCGATTGTAGAGAGGATTAACCTTACCTTCTCTTCTTTATTTAGCCTTCATTCGGGAGGTTTCTAGTAAGTGTTGGTGATGACCAAATGGTTCGGGGGCCTCTTTCACGTTTTAGCTTGGCTGAAAGGCCGTTTCTTTTATTCTTGTTTTGGGCATCGGTCCTAGCCCCTCGTGTTATTGAGGGACTCATCCAGTTTCGTAAGCCGAATCTTCTGGTGTTCGGTCCTCCTTTGATCAAGGTAAGGAATCATCTTTTCGGTTTCTTGACTATTAATTTCCGTTACATTTTCGTCTGCCTTAATCAAATTCCCTTGTTAGACAACCTACGTTTCTCTTTGAGTACTGATCAAGACTCTCTTCATGGATGCGAGTGCTAGCCATTCCAAAGGAGCCTGCGGAGAGTGAACCCGTAGTCTCTACTCCTAAGTTCAAACGACATGCTGTGTCGGCGGTTTGAGACTTTCCACCGGGTTGTGGTAGGGAGTCGACATCTGCTTGGGATTGACAAATCGCTGTTATTCCTACTAGTGAGAGTGTCGACAATCTAGAGTATTTAGTTTTGCGCGTAATCAGGTGTGTAATGCTTACACTTTCCTTTATTTTGCATTAATAACTGTGTTGTCTGAAAGCTGAAATGATTGTATAGACAGTTGAGATACCCTTGTGGATAAGGTGGGAGACACCAGGTAAGTACCTTTATGATTATGTCTTTCGAATAACATAGCCTAAGAATATGTTTGACTTGATTATCTGCTCTATACTAAAAACATGATTGCATTCATCACAAATTGTTAATATGTTTGCATGGGCTTTGGGATATGATTGAAAGGGGAAGTGTGATTCAGTGACTTTTGTCACAGTGGTTTGGTACCACCGTGGTTTGGCACCACATATACATTTATATTTCGTGACTCTGTCACAGTGGTTTGGTACCACAGTGGCTTGGTGCCACAGGTGTTTGGCTGATTCAGGTGATGTAGAGGATGGAAAACTAGGTTGGGCTGGGTTGCATTGCATACACTTTTTAATATGCCATATTGTGAGGGCTAAGGCCCAATGTGCATCTGTGGGCTTAAGGCCAGATTGCGTTCGTAAGGGGAATTACACACTGAGTCTTAGTGACTCAGCCCTTTACTTAATTTTGCAGGTAACCCCTAGTTGCGGATTTGGAGCCGTGGTGGACTTTGAGGTGGCCATGCATTACTACTTCCGTAAATTTTCATTTCTTTATTTAAACTTACTTTTAATTTGGGATTTTGCTATGTAATAAGGCCTCCATAACTTTAATTTGGGTTTTGATTTAATGATGTTCTTATGTATATTATGAAATGTTAAATATTGAGTTTTCTAAAAAATATATATAAACAATCATTTTCCAAAGTGTTAACAAAAGGATGACAAGTGAATAAATAATTAAACTCAAAATTTTCTTAAAACCACAAATATTGTTTTCAAATGTCACGTTTATGAAATTCCCTGATTTTTGGCTTTCGTAACCAGAAAACCTGTTTACGACTCTTAGTTCTTTTTAATAAGAAGTTGGTAAGAAACTTTCAAACAGAATTTAATTTTTAAGATGGAAACACCAAGTGAAAAGTTTTCTAAATTGCGATGTTTCTTTAAAATTTCAAAACTACCTTTTCATGTAACATATCAGATTTGGTCGTAATGTATAGGCCGGGTTTGGGGTGTTACACTTAGGGGAAAAGAAACCTATTTCAAAAGCCTATCTAAACCCCCTAAGTATTACCTAAAAGAGGGAAGTTTGCTAGGCCAAGGAGCCGAGCCAAAAAGGCCAGATTTGTGGGAATTACTCGAAGATAGCCAGTTGATCCATCTCAAGAAGCCGGAATTCTACTCAAGGCGGCGGATCTCTCCTTTAGTTCCTTCAGGGGGTTTTAGGGATTTCTTATGTTTTGTTTTATCTTTTCTTTTGAGATGTTTTCTTTTATTATTATGAACTAAACCCTTCAGATACGTGAAGGGGATGAAACCTAAGACGGATCTTGTTATTGTTTTCTGGACTATATGATAAATACTTGATTTGTTCTTAATTATGTGTGCTCAATTCTTGTGTTAATATTTCCAGGATATTGATTCAAGTTGAATGTGCTTAGGTGGTGGAGCAAAAGTCCCTACTTAAGAGTAGATCTAGCAAAATTCAGAGTTGATCGCACGCCTAGAGATAGGGTGACGAGATTTTGCCAGATTAGGGTGAAACCTAATATGGGAGTCCATAGATCAAATTAATGTGATTCTATGGGTTTTAATTAGAAAGAGATTTCAATTAATCAACCTAGGGTTAGACGTTATTGATCGTCAAATTCAGAGTTTTAAATTTATAATGAGAATGATCGAACCTAGAAACTAACTCTGGCAACGATTGTGAGGCAAGCGCACCTATCGAACAGTAGTATAGTTAAGGCAAGACCGGAATGTCGAACCCAAAGGAACTAAAAGTACTAATACTAACTTTCTTTTTATTATCTAGCCTAAAATAATTGAAGTTGTTGTTTAATCTAAATTTAACTAACTACTAAGCTAAAGACGCAAAGACAAAAAGAATGAATTGGGGAAATACTGTTGGAAAAACTCAGTTGATTAAGACGATACCCTTGGGAAGAATCCACCTAGACTTCACTTGTTATCTAACACTGAACTAGACGATGTATTCACTTGACTTGATCCGTAAGATTCCTTAAGTTATATTAAACCCTCTCTCGAGGCGAATAACGTCTAACCCTAGGTTGATTAATTGAAATCTCTTTCTAATTAAAACCCCTAGAATCGCATTAACTCGATCTATGGACTCCCATATTAGGTTTCACCCTAATCTGGCAAAATCTCGTCACCCTATCTCTAGGCATGCGATCAACTCCACTTAATTATGCTAGATCTACTCTTAGGTAGGGACTTTTGCTCCTCCACCTAAGCACATTCAACTTGAATCAATATCCCAGAAATATTAACACAAGAACTAAGCACACATAATTAAGAATAAATCAAGTATTTCTCATATAGTCCAGAAAACAATAACAAGATCCGTCTTAGGTTTCATCCCCTTCAGGTATCTGAAGGTTTAGTTCATAATAATAAAAGAAAACATCTTAAAAGAAAAGATAAAACATAACATAAGAAATCCCTAAAACCCCTGAAGGAATTGAAGGAGAGATCCGCCATCTTGAGTATAATTTTGTCTTCTTGAGATGGATCAACTGGCTATCTTCGAGTGTTTTCCACAAATCTGACCTTTCTGGCTCGACTCCTTGGCCTAGCTAACCGCCTTTTTTAGGTTATACTTAGGGGGTTTATATAGGCTTTCGAAATAGGTTTCTTTGCCCCTAAGTGTCCTTTTCCGAATGAAACTCTTCTTTTCAGTGACAGGGACATGGCCATGGCACACGCCCGTGTGAATCGTCTTTAGGCTGTGCTCGGATTTCTCTAATGAGGCACGGTTGCGTGGCTTGGGCCCAAGCTGTGTGGATTTTGTGATATGGCCCATTTACTCCATTTTGGGCCCTTTTTTCGTTCTTTTCATCCCCTGGTGCTCTCTTAGGTATAAAACATGAAAACAAAGGATTAAGAGCACCTTTTTACATAAATCAAGGGATAAATCATCCAAAAGTATGCTAAATGTGGGATTAAAATATGTTACTTTTACGGTTTATCACATACCCCCACACTTAAGCTTTTGCTTGTCCTCAAGCAAAATCCTCAACTTACAATTAAAACGAACTTCCCCAATTCATAATATCCATCAATGATGCCTCATCATAATTCATAGATTTGGATAATTCAACTGAAAAAGTCCTAAAGATTCAAACAATCAAAGTCATACATTTATAGCCCTGAAAACATTAGATGTTTCCCCTCACCTAAACAATTACCTCTGATTCAAAACCTACAAGAATTGACATCCTCACTAAAGATTCACTCAAATCACTCAAAGTGTATTAGGGTTCATAATTAAGCACTCAAAAGTCGAACATGAAAAGTTAATCCCATAGGCTTGCATGAAAATCAAATCTCCACCACTATAATATGAGATGGTACACAAATCAAAAGGTCTTTAACAGAGTTGTAATGGGGCTTGGGTTAAAGGTGTGGATAAAGGCTGAATTAGAATGTTAGAATCGAGATTGACTTGGCAAATTACCTAACTAGAAACAACAAACTGATAACAAAAATTTTATTAACTGGAAACTAATAAAACGAGCTTCTTTTTCAAGAATTGGAAATTACATGCATAAGCTCATAGAACTAATAATGAATATATTTCGATTTTTTTTAGAACAAGTCAAATGTGTGATAATTGATAAATTCAACTACTTGAAATAAAGATCATAGTCAGGCAACTGATCAAATCAAATCTCGACATAAGGGTAGTCAAAAGGAATGGCGATAAAAAATACAAAGGGTTTTGGGTTAATATTAGTGGGTGATCAATAAAAAGGGTTGTTAGGATCAACGGGGTTCACTAGGGGTTAATTATGAAGGTAGGCTTTTAGTGGAGTAAGTGGGTTAAAACCTAGGTGCCTTTATCATCTCTGTATATCAAATCAAAGGTGTGGTCTCGACATGTATTATCAATGCAAGTTCTAGAATAACAAATAAATGTTGACACACTCATAATCAATAAAGTGAGCACGAAAAAGAATGTATGCTCTAAAAGGCTTAAAATCTCACAAAAATTATGGGTATTTGATGTCAACCTTGAAACACCCCAAACCCGGCCCACGAGCCTTGACCGGATCTGGTATGTTCTTCAAGTAAACCGGTTCAAAATTCTTTTGTTACTTAGGAAAAACTTGTGTGATTTTTTTAAAAAAAATATTGTTTGGGTTGGGCTTGAGTTGAAAACAAATTTATCTTATGTTAAAACCCATTTATTTAAGGTGACAAAACATTTAGAGTTAATTTTAAAAGGAATTTACTTAAACTTTGATTGATAAAAATCCATAAACATAATAAATAAAAGAAAAATAAAGTAAACCACAATGGCCTTATTATATCAGTGATCCCAAAGTAAAACTTAAAATACTTAAAATAAATTGAAAGTCCAAATCATAAATTTCTTGCTATGCATGGCCACCTTTAAGCTCCTGCCGACCCGGTCCATTACTGCTCATCACCTGAAAAATATTCCCCAACGGGGTGAGTCAACAGACTCAATGTGTACACAACACTAAGTCATAATAGAATCAGGCATACAAATGATACACATTCAAACCATAGAATACAATTAGTGATGCATTCCCAAACCCAAACCTAATTAACCATCCACTACACACCACCCGTACCTGCCAGTCACACCGTGGGGACAACTAAGTCAACCCTCCATCCGCTACACACCATCGAAGGCAGTCGCTGCAGTCGACGTGCTCATCGCCCATATAATTTGTGTCATTAGACACCATATTCAAATAATGTAACCGAAGTTACCAAATTCAGATAATGTAACCGAAGTTACCATATTCAAATTTTGTGACCGTAGTCACCATATTCCGTTGGTGAGACCGAAGTCAACACCTTCTTCCCCTTTCACATAGATCCCGAATGCCCCATAAATTTTATATCATGCATAACATACTTAATTCTCATTCATGTTACTATTCAAATGTTCAAAATATATCATATTCATAATCCTATCAGAAGTAGGAAACGTACCTGGGTACTTTTACCACATTTGTGGTACTTAGCCACATTCACATTCTTATGCATATTCATATATTAAAATAATTGCCATATGATATATCGAAGGTTAGTATGAGTACACACATTCCTAATAATACATTTAATTTAAACATAGCCATGAACCTATCAAAACTTAGGGTAGGGTACACACCTGATTTGCTTAACGAATTCCTTGAAATCCGGAAATCTGATCTACTGCCTTAGATCTCAAATTCCTACATTTGATTAATCACTTACTACTTTCATAAAAAGCCATTCGGCCATAAATCCAAATCCTAGTAGGATTAGTATTCTTAAAACTTACCTTGAAATTCTCAAATCCCGAAATTCACCGAATAACTAGGGAACACGCGGCTTATGGTGTACTTTCGGGAAAAGAACTTCTCCTTCCTTGTAGTCGACACTTAGTAAATCCCAAAAGATCTCTTCGCCAACAGATATTAAGGGTATTAGAATCTTAATTTTGACAGCCTTAAAAGAAATAGAATGAGAATCTAACCTAATCTTACCCTTACTGAAGAATTTGATGGAATTCTTGCTTGAACCCTTAGCAGTATTCGACTATGGCTTTGATGTGGATAACAATTTCGGCTCTTGAGGCTTAGTGAGAAATCGACTAGGGCTATTGGTATCTTCGGCTTTTGATTGTGTTTGTAATAGAAGAAGAAAAGAAAAGAGAAAAAGAGAATAATGGCAGAGAAAATTCGGCAGAGAGAAGAGGAGAAACTTTAGAGAATTTCAGCAGAGGTTTTCTTGAAAAGAAAAGAATGAATGAAGAATAGCCTTACTCTTCCTTTTATAGCCAAAATTACTAGCTAGAGTCCTTTACTTGGCCACCACTCTTCTATTTTGATAGCTTTATCCCTTGATTTATCACTTTAATAAAACTTAATCCAATAATTATCTCTTATCTCTTAATAAAAATAATACTAATAATAATCCTCTTTTATCTCTTCCTTACCTATCAAAATAAAAGAAATAAATCCATATTTATCCATCTATTATCTCTTCAAAAATAATCCAATTTAAATCCCTTATTATCTCTTCGAAATAATCCAAATAAAAATCCTTTATTATCTCTTCGAAATAATCCAAATAAAAATCCTTTATTATCTCTTCGAAATAATCCAAATAAAAAGCTTCTATTTATCACCTTATTAATCACATATTTATGAAAATAAAACACCTCCTTTCCTAGAAGCATGTGCCGTCCACCTCAGCCTTCTGGAAGCCAAAATAAAACCTTATTTATTTGCTTCCCAAGTGACTCGAACTCAGGCCCATTCCTCTTGCACATGGCGCCATTTCCATAGGCCCTAAGTGGCATCTTCAGGCCACTTTTCCAAGCCTGTTTGTGTGTCAAATTTCACCAACTTTTTCTTTTAAGGCCTCCTTGCCCTAATTTCCTATTTTAAACTTTAAAATTTGACATGTCTAGATCATTTCCAAGTTTCCTAAAATTTTCGATCGGCTCTGTAAACTTGACATTTCCTTACATTTCCAAGTTTCCAAAAATGTTCACTTTCCATTTTTGAATCATCTCCTTACATTTCCATACATTGCCTTACATTTCCATACATTTCCATACATTTCCATACATTTCCATACATTTCCATACATATCATGAATTACACATCCAACACACCCACTGAGCCCACTATCTCATGAATTACACACGAACGCATAACCCCTAATCTAGGATGTTACAGTTCTACCCTCCTTAGAAATAATTTCGTCCTCGAAATTACTTATTAACAGTCGTACAATCCTTCTCATCGCACTATGCTTACGCTGCGCACACTGATCTTAATAGAACCATCATACTTTCTAGGCACAATCTCTAAGTTCACGTCCCTTAGAACTCATTTTCTAACGTCGCGATTTAATCTGATTTAAGAGTTTTATACATTAGTCTTTGTTTCACTTGATTACCCGCAAAGAAGTTTTATGAAAAGAGTTTTAGGAGTGGTTCTTTCGTATTCATACAGGCACACAGTCTATTCATACATTCATCAATCAATTATGAACTTCCGTTCATTCAGAGAAACGTTGTAGTTTTCATTGTTGTTGTTTTTCCACTACCCAGGGGTATTTTCGTAATTTTCCCTACAGGGGTATTTTTGTAATTTGTCAAAATAAGGTTCCTTGGTGATTTTGTCAATCAGGGTATTTTGGTAATTTTTGAAATCCGAGGGTATTTCGGTAATTTTGAAATTCCAAGGGTAATTCGGTAAATTTTTACAAATCAGGGTAAATTTGTAAAGTTTAATAAATCAGGGGTATTTCAAAATTTTGCAAAACTTGAGGGTTCTTTTTGAGAATTTGTTTTCCAAATCGGCGATGTTGCAAAAATTTTAAAAATCAGGGTCATTTTGATAATTTTGTAAGTTAGGGGCAATTTTGTAATTTTCCAAAATCAAGGTATTTTGATATTTTGCAAATAAGGGTTTTTTTTTTTGAAAATAGTGAAATTTTGGAAAAACTGTTGGGTAATTGGACCTTTTATAAACCAAGGGCATTTTTGTAATTTTACCACTAGGGGCATTTTAGTAATTTTGTAAACTAGAAGTTTTTGGAAAATTTTCGAAAATAACAATTTTCTCAGTTCAAAAGAGTGATTTGTTGAAATATTTTTTTTTTAAAAAAAAACTAGGGTTTCCATAAAAACACGGCTAGTTCCCTTTCGGGTTTTAGTTAAAGGTTTAGCCCATGAATAAGTCCTCTTGGTTAGGGTGAACCGAAGCTACGCACCAGGTAGGATTCGAGTGGAGAGGAGGTGAGTCACGCGGACTGCTTAAATACCAAGCTCCCACCGAATACCAATCCTAGACATGCGCACAGGGGTTACCACACCCTAACTCAGTGACTTAGCCATAGGTTTGTTTAATGGTCCTTAAGTCTTATGTATTTGTGTTTGAGTAGACTAGTCCTAGAGTTCAAGTACCTATCATACTATTCTACGTTCCATTCCTTTTCTACCCTTTTATAAAACACATAATTACACAGATGGTTAGGGGTACTTACCTGGTGGACTACGGGTCGGAGACTTAGGTGCCATGCCAGAAAACCTGCTTAATCTTCAAAGAAACTCATTTGGGCTCGATTTGAAAACATTTTGGGCCTTAGCCCACAGGCCGAGAGTTTTAAAACTAGGCTCTGATATCAAACTGAAACACCCCAAACCCGGCCCACGAGCCTTGACCGGATCTGGTATGTTCCTCAAGTAAACCGGTTCAAAATTCTTTTGTTACTTAGGAAAAACTTGTGTGATTTTTTTAAAAAAATATTGTTTGGGTTGGGCTTGAGTTGAAAACAAATTTATCTTATGTTAAAACCCATTTATTTAAGGTGACAAAACATTTAGAGTTAATTTTAAAAGGAATTTACTTAAACTTTAATTGATAAAAATCCATAAACATAATAAATAAAAGAAAAATAAAGTAAACCACAATGGCCTTATTATATCAATGATCCCAAAGTAAAACTTAAAATACTTAAAATAAATTGAAAGTCCAAATCATAAATTTCTTGCTATGCATGGCCACCTTTAAGCTCCTGCCGACCCGGTCCATTACTGCTCATCACCTGAAAAATATTCCCCAACGGGGTGAGTCAACAGACTCAATGTGTACACAACACTAAGTCATAATAGAATCAGGCATACAAATGATACACATTCAAACCATAGAATACAATTAGTGATGCATTCCCAAACCCAAACCTAATTAACCATCCACTACACACCACCCGTACCTGCCAGTCACACCGTGGGGACTACTAAGTCAACCCTCCATCCGCTACATACCATCGAAGGCAGTCGCTGCAGTCGACGTGCTCATCACCCATATAATTTGTGTCATTAGACACCATATTCAAATAATGTAACCGAAGTTACCAAATTCAGATAATGTAACTGAAGTTACCATATTCAAATTTTGTGACCGTAGTCACCATATTCCGTTGGTGAGACCGAAGTCAACACCTTCTTCCCCTTTCACATAGATCCCGAATGCCCCATAAATTTTTTATCATGCATAACATACTTAATTCTCATTCATGTTACTATTCAAATGTTCAAAATATATCATATTCATAATCCTATCAGAAGTAGGAAACGTACCTGGGTACTTTTACCACATTTGTGGTGCTTAGCCACATTCACATTCTTATGCATATTCATATATTAAAATAATTGCCATATGATATATCGAAGGTTAGTATGAGTACACACATTCTTAATAATACATTTAATTTAAACATAGCCATGAACCTATCAAAACTTAGGGTAGGGTACACACCTGATTTGCTTAACGAATTCCTTGAAATCCGGAAATCTGATCTACTGCCTTAGATCTCAAATTCCTACATTTGATTAATCACTTACTACTTTAATAAAAAGCCATTCGGCCATAAATCCAAATCCTAGTAGGATTAGTATTCTTAAAACTTACCTTGAAATTCTCAAATCCTGAAATTCACCGAATAACTAGGGAACACGCGGCTTATGGTGTACCTTCTGGAAAAGAACTTCTCCTTCCTTGTAGTCGACACTTAGTAAATCCCAAAAGATCTCTTCGGCAACAGATATTAAGGGTATTAGAATCTTAATTTCGACAGCCTTAAAAGAAATAGAATGAGAATCTAACCTAATCTTACCCTTACTGAAGAATTTGATGGAATTCTTGCTTGAACCCTTAGCAGTATTTGACTATGGCTTTGATGTGGATAACAATTTCGGCTCTTGAGGCTTAGTGAGAAATCGACTAGGGCTATTGGTATCTTCGGCTTTTGATTGTGTTTGTAATAGAAGAAGAAAAGAAAAGAGAAAAAGAGAATAATGGCAGAGAAAATTCGGCAGAGAGAAGAGGAGAAACTTTAGAGAATTTCAGCAGAGGTTTTCTTGAAAAGAAAAGAATGAATGAAGAATAGCCTTACTCTTCCTTTTATAGCCAAAATTACTAGCTAGAGTCCTTTACTTGGCCACCACTCTTCTATTTTGATAGCTTTATCCCTTGATTTATCACTTTAATAAAACTTAATCCAATAATTATCTCTTATCTCTTAATAAAAATAATACTAATAATAATCCTCTTTTATCTCTTCCTTATCTATCAAAATAAAAGAAATAAATCCATATTTATCCATCTATTATCTCTTCAAAAATAATCCAATTTAAATCCCTTATTATCTCTTCGAAATAATCCAAATAAAAATCCTTTATTATCTCTTCGAAATAATCCAAATAAAAATCCTTTATTATCTCTTCGAAATAATCCAAATAAAAAGCTTCTATTTATCACTTTATTAATCACATATTTATGAAAATAAAACACTTCCTTTCCTAGAAGCATGTGCCGTCCACCTCAGCCTTCTGGAAGCCAAAATAAAACCTTATTTATTTGCTTCCCAAGTGACTCGAACTCAGGCCCATTCCTCTTGCACATGGCGCCATTTCCATAGGCCCTAAGTGGCATCTTCAGGCCACTTTTCCAAGCCTGTTTGTGTGTCAAATTTCACCAACTTTTTCTTTTAAGGCCTCCTTGCCCTAATTTCCTATTTTAAACTTTAAAATTTGACATTTCTAGATCATTTCCAAGTTTCCTAAAATTTTCGATCGGCTCTGTAAACTTGACATTTCCTTACATTTCCAAGTTTCCAAAAATGTTCACTTTCCATTTTTGAATCATCTCCTTACATTTCCATACATTGCCTTACATTTCCATACATTTCCATACATTTCCATACATTTCCATACATTTCATGAATTACACATCCAACACACCCACTGAGCCCACTATCTCATGAATTACACACGAACGCATAACCCCTAATCTAGGATGTTACAAACCTCGTAAATTTCAAACTTCAAGGTAACATTCAGATTCAGGTAGACAACCTAAAAATTTTTAAATTTTGAAAAATAGACTTATCATGCTTGATTCTCTAGTATCCTTCAAATTTATTTATCAATGCACAATGATCAATGACTTAATCTAAAACATATCAATAAAAATCATAAATCAAAGGAAATTTCTTTCTAATCGTAATATGAGAAACTTACTTTTCGAACAAGGCATAATTCAGGGATTTTCAAATAATACTATAGTTAACCCCCACACTTAAGATGTACATTGCCCTCAATGTACAAATATAGATAATATCAAAATAATCATAAAATCATAAGATGGGGAGAGAAGTGAAACTTCCTGAATTTTGGATGAAGTTAATAAAAAGAAACCGGATAGGATTGGAGGTGAACGTGGGGAAGCATCTCGAACCATTTGAAATTGAGTCCTCGAAGCAGCCGTCTTGATTTTATTGTATCCTAAGCTAAATCTAAATGGTACGAATAATAAAAAGAAAATAATAAAGAAAACAATAAAAATAAAAATAAAAATAAAAATAAAAGTAAAAGTAAAAGTAAATAATGGAAAATGAAAGAAGAAAGATAATGGGAAAAGGAAGGGAAGAAGGGGGTTAAATAGAAATTATGGATCTGGTAGTTGGCCCCGCCCTTGTACCTTCCTATGGTGGCCACACGGCCACGGCCACGGCCATGTGCAAGGCTGTGTGGTATGGAAATCTGTACTTTGGTTAGTTTATGGTTAGGTGCTAAAAGGAAAAATAAAAGTAAAAAATAAAAAAATGTAAAAATTAATGGGGTTAGCGCTCGGGTTGCCTCCCGAGAAGCGCTCGTTTATAGTCTTAAGCTAGACTTTACCTCTCATTCATATGGTCATGGTGGTTTGAGGAGGTGAAAATCCTTTCTCATGCGATCAATTCGGTTATTGATATAAAATTTAAGTCGAATAGTGTTTACCTTAACGGTGCTGATTTTAGGACTAGTTATCTCGACTGTTCCATCTGGGAAGATTTTGAGTACCTGATCTCCTATCTTAAGCTGGGTTGTCCCATCATTAAGTTTGTCGTGGAGTCGCCTCGTTTTTGCTTCGTGTGTTTTTAGTTTCTCTTTGAGGTGTGTCTTCCATTCGTCTAGTTCATCGATCCACAGCCTTTGTTCCTCATACATGTCTTCTTTATCCCCATGAGGTCTACGATCTGGCATCTGCGAAAGAGCTTCAAGAAACGGCAAGTTAATATGAAATTTCTTTGGAAGTTTAAGAGATTTACCGAATTGTTCCTCTGTGTGGTCTTTCTTTATCGTATTAGGGTATGGCATAAGAGCTTGGTACTCTGTAATTACTGGGTTTGGTAAATCTTGGCTTACCTCAAACTTACCTTCACTACCACAAGCTCTTGCCTTGGGTCAGATTCTACTAACCTTTCATTATCATGAGCTGTTACGGCTTGAATTTGCTCTTTTGGGTTAGTTTCAGTGTTGCTTGGCAAGCTTTCTTGTGGTTGTTCTAAGATCAGCTTAGTAGGTTGACCTAACTGATCCTCGATCCCTTGAATCGATGCTTCTTGTTTCATTTCTATATTGTGGTAGCGAGTTTCTGTGTTTGCTATGAATTTTGCCAGCATCTCTTCAAGACTCGACTCCTCTTCCCGTTGGTGAGGTGGTTGTTGAAAATTTGGAGGAAATTCCTTTCTATGGCTACTTTGATCATCCCACGAGAAATTGGGATGGTACCTCCAACCTGCATTATAAGTGTCACTATAAAAATTATTTTGATGTCTAGAATAGTTACCGATATAGTGGACTTGTTCGTTCTCCATGCCATATCTGTAGGGTGGGTACTCAGGATTCGCCACGCCTCCTGGATTCGAGTCATATTACATTACTGTGTGTACCTGCCAAAGGCTATACAAATCATCAATCTTTTTATTCATCATCTCTAGTTGGTTTGATAGCATGGTTATTGGGTCGAGGTTGTAGATATCAGCTGCTTTTGTTGGCTTTGTCCTCATAACTTGCCACTGATAGTTATTTAGTGCCATCTCCTCTATTTGCCAAAATCAAATAAAAGAAAATTTAGCAGAGTAAAAAATATAAAACTAAAAATAAAAAATAATAATGAAAATAAATTGTAATAAAAAATGGCTAAAGTAATAAAAATTAAGCGCTCTTAATATTTTAGTTCCTCGACAATAGCGCCAAAAACATGATCGTCGAATTCAGAGTTTTAAATTTATAATGAGAATGATCGAACCTAGAAATTAACTCTGACAACAATTGTAAGGCAAGCGCACCTATCGAACAGTAGTATAGTTAAGGCAAGACCGGAATGTCGAACCCAAAGGAACTAAAAGTACTAATACTAACTTTCTTTTTATTATCAAGCCTAAAATAATTGAAGTTGTTGTTTAATCTAAATTTAACTAACTACCAAGCTAAAGACTCAAAGACAAAAAGAATGAATTGGGAAATACTGTTGGAAAAGCTCAGTTGATTAAGACGATACTCAGTTGATTAAGACAATACCCTTAGGAAGAATCCACCTAGACTTCACTTGTTATCTAACACTAAACTAGACGATGTATTCACTTGACTCGATCCATAAGATTCCCTAAGTTATATTAAACCCTCTCTCGAGGCGAATAACGTCTAACCCTAGGTTGATTAATTGAAATCTCTTTCTAATTAAAACCCCTAGAATCGCATTAACTCGATCTATGGACTCCCATATTAGGTTTCACCCTAATCCGGCAAAATCTCGTCACCCTATCTCTAGGCGTACGATCAACTCCGCTTAATTATGCTAGATCTACTCTTAGGCAGGGACTTTTGCTCCTCCACCTAAGCACATTCAACTTGAATCAATATCCCGGAAATATTAACGCAAGAATTAAGCACACATAATTAAGAACAAATCAAGTATTTATCATATAGTTCAGAAAACAATAACAAGATCCATCTTAGGTTTCATCCCCTTCAGGTATATGAAGGTTTAGTTCATAATAATAAAAGAAAACATCTCAAAAGAAAAGATAAAACAAAACATAAGAAATCCCTAAAACCCCCTGAAGGAATTGAAGGAGAGATCCGCCGTCTTGAGTATAATTTCGTCTTCTTAAGATGGATCAACTGGCTATCTTCGAGTGTTTTCCACAAATCTGACCTTTCTGGCTCGGCTCCTTGGCCTAGGTAACCGCCCTCTTTTAGGTTGTACTTACGGGGTTTATATAGGCTTTCGAAATAGGTTTCTTTTCCCCTAAGTATCCTTTTCAGAATGAAACTCTTCTTTCCAGCGACAGGGATACGGCCATGGCACACGCCCGTGTGAATCATCTTTAGGCCGTGCTTGGATTTCTTTAATGGGGCACAGGTGTGGATTTCGTGATATGGCCCATTTACTCTATTTTGGGCCCGTTTTCCGTTCTTTTCATCCTCTGGTGCTCTCCTGGGTATAAAACATGAAAACAAAGGATTAAGAGCACCTTTTTACATAAATCAAGGGATAAATCATCCAAATGTATGCTAAATGTGGGATTAAAATATGTTACTTTTACAGTTTATCAATTATTCGCCTCGAGAGAGGGTTTAATATAACTTAGGGAATCTTACGGATCAAGTCAAGTGAATAAATCGTGTGGTCCAGTGTTAGATAACAAGTGAAGTCTAGGTGGATTCTTCCTAAAGGTATCGTCTTAATCAACTGAGTTTTCCCAACAGTATTTCCCCAATTCATTCTTTTTGTCTTTGTGTCTTTAGCTTAGTAGTTAGTTAAATTTAGATTAAAGAACAACTTCAATTATTTTAGGCTAGATAATAAAAAAAAGTTAGTATTAGTACTTTTAGTTCCTTTGGGTTTGATATTCCGGTCTTGCCTTAACTATACTACTGTTCGATAGGTGCGCTTGCCTCACAATCGTTGTCAGAGTTAGTTTCTAGGTTCTTTCATTCTCATTATAAATTTAAAACTCTAAATTCGACGATCAAGTTTTTGGCGCTGTTGCCGGGGACTAAAATATTAAGAAAGCTCTATTTTTATTACTTTAGCCATTATTTTTATTTTCCGCAATTTACTTTTTTTTTTAGGTTAAATTTTGATTTTGCTAAATTTTCTTTCTTTCTTTTACCTAGCAGGTACCTCTAGTTTATGACTAGAAGGAACCCAAGAGGACCTTTAGTATACAACAGTGATATTGAAGCTACCGCTCGTAGGAATCGTAGAGAAATTAGGCGAACCCTAAATTACAAAGAAGAGGAGCGAGAAGGCAGATCCAATCCTACTGAAGGGATGGACGAGAATAATCCACCACCACAAGATGTGGCCGAAAATAATGCTCCGCGTATTATGTATGATTATGCTAAACCTCATTTAACAGTAGCAGAATGGAGTATTGTTAGGCCTGCTATAGCTGCTAATAATTTTGAATTAAAGCCTAACACTATACAAATGATTCAACAATTTGTTCAATTTGATGGTTTACAGGACGAAAATCCAAATACTCATATAGCTAATTTTTTAGAGTTCTGTGATACCTTCAAAATAAATGGCGTTTCTGATGATGCCATACATCTTCGAATATTTCACTTTTCATTAAGGAATAAGGCCAAACAGTGGTTAAACTCGTTACCACGAGGGTCAATCACTACATGGGATCAAATGACCGAAAAATTTTTAATAAAATATTTCCCACCGGGCAAAACGACCAAATTACGAAATGATATCTCTTCTTTTGTGCAGATGGATTTAGAGATATTATACAACGCATGAGAGAGATACAAGGATCTCTTGAGAAGGTGTCCACACTATGGTCTACCCTTGTGGCTCCAAGTCCAAACTTTCTATAATGGTGTGAACCCCTCAACGAGGCAACTAATTGATTCAGCCGCCGGCGAAACCTTGAACAACAGAACTCCTGAAGCAGCCTACGAGTTTTTTGAAGAGATGTCACTGAATAACTATCAGTGGTAGGTTACAAGGACAAAACCAACAAAATCAGCCGGAGTTTTCAACCTCGACGTAGTAACCATGCTATCAACACAGGTAGAGATGATGAATAAAAAGCTTGATAGTTTGTGTTCTTCGTAGGTACATCCAGTAATGCAGTGTGACGCAAGTGGAACTGTGGCGAATCCTGAGTACCTACCCTACCAACCGGGCACAGAAAGCGAACAGATGAACTATATAGGTAATAATTTCAGATCTAATAATAACCCGTATAGTAATACTTATAATCCAGGTTGGAGGACCACCAAAATTTTTTATGGGGAGGTCAAGGAAATCAAGGAAATCAAAGACAACAACCTCCTCAAGATTTCCAAAATCAGCCCTATCCACAGGAAAAGAGGCCGAACCTCGAAGAGATGCTGACAAAATTCATGGCAGCCACAGAAACCCGTCTTCAACAAACTGAGACGACACTCGATAATCAACAGGCATCAATCAAAAGGATCGAGAGCCAAGTTGGAGAACTTACTAAGTCAGTTGAACAACTTACTAAGATAGTTTCTAAAATTCGATCAGAGATTTTTTCTAAAGGAACCGAACAGGTAAAGGCAGTTACACTGAGAAGTGGAAAGGAGTTAGTCGAACCAAAGAAAAAAATACCACACGAAGATAACAAAGCAAGGGATGAGGGAGCTGAGGATGTAACTCCAGTACGCAACGAAAGTAAACCACAAATCCCATATCCGGCAAAGTTGAAGAAAGACCGGCTAGATGCCTAATACGGTAAATTTCTTGAACTTTTTAAACAAATACATATTAACTTACCTTTTGTTGAAGCCATTTCACAGATGCCAATGTACGCAAAATTCTTAAAAGAACTCCTAACGAATAGAAGGAAGCTTGAAGAAATATCAACAGTGGAGCTTAATGAAGAATGTTCAGCCATCCTCCAAAACAAGTTACCAACCAAATTGAAAGACCCAGTAAGTTTTACTATTCCCTGTTTAATTGGTAGTTTAAATATTAAGAAAGCATTAGCTAATCTAGGTGCCAGTATTAATTTAATGCCTTATAAAATGTTTAAACAACTAGATCTTGGGGAACCAAAACCCACTAAGATGAGTATTCAGTTAGCTGATAGATCTATTAAATATTGATAAACTGTAAAAGTAACATATTTTAATCCCACATTTAGCATACTTTTGGATGATTTATCCCTCGATTCATGTAAAAAGGTGCTCTTAATCCTTTCTTTTCATGTTTTATACTCAATAAAGCACCCGAGGATGGAAAGAACGTAAAACGGGCCCAAAACAGAGTAAATAGGCCATATCACGAATCCACACGGCTGTGCCTCCCGTTCTACTAGAACACGGCTATCTCCCGATTCACACGGCCGTGCCTCATTCAACAGGATTGAACACAGCCTGGCCACGATTCACACGGGCGTGTGCCATGGCCGTGTCCCTGTCGTCAGAAAATAGAATTTCACTCGGAAAAAGATACTTGGAGGCAAAGAAACACATTCTAAAGCCTATTCAAACACCCCAGTAGAAATTCTACTTGAATTAGGATACTTAGGGGCCAAGTAAGACATCTCAAAGTCTATATAAACACCCAAGGGGGCAACTTGAGAGAGGAGTTTGGCAGAAGCCCTTTGTCGGGGCGGTTAGCTAGGCCAAGGAGCCTAGCTAGAAAGACCAGATTTGTAGGAATCGCTCGAAGATAGCCAGTTGATCCATCTCTAGAAGCCAGAATTCTACTCAAGACGGTGGATCTCTCCTTCAATTCCTTCAGGGGGTTTTAGGGATTTCTTATGTTTTGTTTTATCTTTTCTTCTAAGATGTTTTCTTTATTTGATATGAACTAAACCCTCAGATACCTGAGGGGGATGAAACCTAAGATAGATCTTGTTATTATTTTTTGACCTATATGATAAATATTTGACTTGTTCTTAATTATGTGTGCTTAATTCTTATGTTGATATTTCCGTGATATTGATTCAAGTATGATGTGCTTAAGTGGAGAAGCAAAAGTCCCTGGTTAAGAGTAGATCTAGCATAATTAAGCGAAGTTGATCGCACGCCTAGAGATAGGGTGACGAGATTTTGTCGGATTAGGGTGAAACCTAATATGGGAGTCCATAGATCGAGTTAATGGATTCTAGGGTTTTAGTTAGAAAGAAATTTCAATTAATCAACCTAGGGTTAGACGTTATTCGCCTCGAGAGAGGGTTTAATATAACTTAGGGAGTCTTACGGATCAAGTCAAGTGAATATATCGTCTGGTTCAGAGTTAGATAACAAGTGAAGTCTAGGTAGATTCTTCCTTGGGTGTTGTCTTAATCAATTGAGTTTTTTTCCAAGTCTTTTTCCCAATTCATTCTTTTTGTCTTTGCATCTTTAGTTTAGTTGATAGTTAAATTTAGATCAGATAACCATTCACTTAATTCTTAGGCTAAATAATAGAAGGAGAGTTAGTATTAGTACTTTTGGTTCCTTTGGGATTCGATATTCCGGTCTTGCCTAAACTATACTACTGTTCGATAGGTGCGCTTGCCTTACAATCGTTGCCAGAGTTAGTTTCTAGGTTCGATCATACTCTTTATAAATTAAAGACTCTGATTTCGATTATCAAATATCCTAGAGGAGTTATCGAAGATGTCCTGGTAAAAATTGATAAATTTATTTTCCCGGTTGATTTTGTTGTGCTTGACATGGATGAGGACATTGAGGTTCCCTTAATTTTAGGGCGCCTGTAACACCCCAAACCCGGCCCAAAACACCACAGCCAAATTCAAAATGTTACGAGGAAAAATGTTTGCGAATAGTTTGGTTTTACAGATGAAACGTAGGTCAAATTTTAAAGAAAACGGATATCCAGCTTCTACTGAAAAATGGGTTGAAATTAGATCTGTCTTTGAAGGTAAAAATAAGGGTTAAGTTTAAAAACGTATGCTTAGTCTATAAGAGGTTTGTTATTTGGAAAATCTTAATTTGCTGGGAATAAAACATGCAGAAATGATCAAGTCCTTATTCGAATAAAATTATGAGAAAACGAATTATTTGTCCACAATCCGAATTTGAAATCTTTAATTTGAGGTTTAAGATATAAATGCTCCAAGTCTTTTTTTTTAATAAAAGTCCGCTATTAATCCCAGCTTAAAACCATAATAAAAATTAAGAAAAACTTAAAGCGGCCTTATTACAATAAAAATTAACCCGAAAGTAATTAAAAATCTAAAGTGCATAAATAAAACATCTTCTGCATGGCCACCTCAAATCCACTCCAGCCCGGTCCAAGAGTCATGTATCACCTGCATTGTTTTTAGAAAAATAGGGTGAGTCAAACCGACTCAGTGTGCAATTATTCCACATGTCTCCACTAATGGGCTTGGCCCACATCCACACAAATCCACATACCACACATGATTATGCAAAATGAACCCCAACCCAACCTAGTGTCCATCCGCTACACACCCCTGTATCCTGCCACCACACACCAAGGGATTACTAAATCGACCCTCCATCCGCTACACACCTCTTTGGCACTCATGCTGCTCAAAGTCAATATAACGTGGCCTAGCCATCGATCACCATGTGACCAAATATAACGTGACCTAGCCACCGATCACTATGTGACCAAATTTCGATATCCACGATGTGACTCAAGGTCATCATCAATCCACGATAAAGTACGAAGCTAACATCAATCCACGATGTGACACATAGCCGACATCAAGCCACGATGAGGCACATAGCCAACATCAATCCACGATGTAGCTCAAGGCTAACATCAATCCACGTACATAAATGTACACCCTTTCCTTCATTACATATATCCCAATCCCCATGCACATATATTATGATGATATGACAATGCAACCATAAGAACACGTCAGATATGCATATTTAACATGCGTACGAAAATCCACATACATCCATCCATGACTTTGATATGAGAAAGATACTAACCTGGTTGCCGGTTTACCCATCGTGGGTAGCCACACCACCACAGCCATCATTTGGCTTCCACACATATCACATACATTTAATTAATTTAAACAGAGAAACAGTGTAAAAACTACACATCTGATAACCCGTAACACCACGCCCTCTATGTCAATACTGTCCCTGATCGAGACTACCACTATCTGACTACAATCCTGTTCCGACGCTGGCCCACACCCCGGCGGCCAATCTCGCACCGCAGAAACCGAACGCTTCTTGAACTTAGGGGTAGGGACTACGTGTCCAACCCCTTTCTCCCCTTGACTGGTATTCGTATCCATCAATAATATCTTAGTCAGAAAACCCCGTTAAGAAATCGAATCAAATCCATACGAAAACTAAATATCATCTAAATCGAATAACCTTACCAAAGTAGATCCAAAACCCGAAGGTTCTCACTTGATTTTGAAAGTTGTCGAAATCCCTACATTAACCCTGTTAGAATCGGCTCTAACACCAATGAACACAAGTAATGGCCTTCGGCCAACCACCACAATTATCTTACCTCGATTGCTCAAATCCCGGAAGATCTCTAATCCCCTTAACACCAGGCCAACAGAAATCCCGAAATCACCCTTCATGGATTCGACCACACCAAAGAAATGGAGTTAAACTCTTGTTTTCGATAACTTAAGGAGAAAAGAACGAGATTCAACTAAAATAGAAACTCCTTACCACACTTACTAACAGCCGATTGAGAAGATGATAGGAGAAGAACGACGACACCACCTACCCAGGCTCTGACAAATTTGACTAGAGTAATAGGTTTGAGAAATACGAAAAGAACTTGAAAAAGAAAACAAACAGATGGTAGGAGATTCGGCCAAGAGAAGAGAAATAAGGCATTCGACTATGAAGAATAGTGAAGAAGAATTTCGGCTTACGCAAGAGAAGTGAGGTGAAGTTTTAAAGCTTAACCAAAATAAAAAGAAAAGAAGAGAGGAGAGGAATAGATTCGGCTAGAGAAGAAAATAGAGGAGAAGAAAAAGATGATAAAAAAAGTGACCTTATTGGTCTACCAATTTTCGGCTAATGAACAAAAAGAGAGAAAACTAGTTGAACAACTAGATATTTTTGGCACAAATGAGAGAATGAGAAACAAGAAGAAAAAGAAGGCTAAATTTCGGAACACACATTTTAAGACAGTTTCGACACCTTCCCTCCCCTTACATGATCGATTTTGCCATCCCCCAAAGTCCCACATTCGGCCAACACCTTCCCTCTCTCTCAAATCCCTTCGTTTTCTTCTATTTTTCCTCCCTTCCACTCATTCAAATGAGTTTGAATGAATCAAACTCCTATCTCCTTTCTTAGCCATAAGTTTGATATGTTGACTCAATCCATACCTCATCCACATAGAGTTTGCATGCCGTCCAACTCTCCCTCCTCCCTTGACGCAAAAAGCCACCTCCAAAATGCTTTCTCTGCAGCTCGAACCTCCTCCCCCTTGACACTCCATATGACGCAACACTCCCCCTTGCTCTTTTGCGTTACCTTGCCACTCTACCACTCCCTTTCTTGTGTCACAAACCCCACACTAATTTCCTTAAGGCTCAGCTCCCTTAGCTCTCCCCTAAAGGCTTAAAGTCAAATATTTTTCTAAGGCCTCTACCTACACCCCAAGGTTCCCGAAGCCCCCAAACACATACAAACAGCACACAAAGCACACTACCACATGAATATGAATTAAAACGCATAACCCCTAAATCCCAGATATTACAGTTCTACCCCCTTAAAAATAATTTCGGCCTCGAAATTACCTGATCAAAATAAGTGAAGGTATTGCTGTCGCATCGCCTCCTCCGGCTCCCACGAAGCTTCTTCAGGTCCTTGGTTCCGCCATAACACCTTGACTAGAGGAACTGATTTCTTCCGAAGCACCTTCACATCCCGCTCCAAAATCTGAATCTGCTCTTCCTCATAGGACAAGTCTGGCCTCAACTCAACTTCCTCAACTGGCACCACATGCGATGGATCTGATCTGTAACGACGTAGCATTGACACGTGAAACACATCATGCATCTGTTTCAATTCTGGAGGAAACTCTAACTGATATGCCACTGGTCCAACCCGCTTCAAAACTCGATAAGGCCCGATAAACCTGGAACTCAGTTTACCCTTGCGTCTAAATCTCATCACCTTCTTCCACGGCGAAACTTTCAGGAACACATGGTCCCCCACTGCAAATTCTATCTCTCTCCGCTTAAGATCCGCATACGACTTCTGTCTGTCAGATGCCTTTTTCAACCTTGCTCGAATTACTTAACCTTCTCCTCCGATTCTGCCACTATCTCAAGACCTAAAACATGACGCTCCCCCAGTTCTGTCCAACAAGTAAGAGTCCGAAACTTTCGCCCATACAATGCTTCATACGGTGCCATTCGAATACTAGCTTGGTAACTATTGTTGTAAGCAAATTCTGCTAAAGGCAAGAATTCCGCCCAACTGCCCCTGAAGTTGATAACACATCCCCTCAGCATATCTTCCAATATTTGTATTACCCTTTCAGACTGGCCATCCGTCTGCGGATGAAATACCGTACTAAAATCCAACCTGGGGCCCAAAGCCTGATGTAACGCCCTCCAAAACCTCGATGTAAATCTAGGATCCCTATCTAATATGATCGACACCGGCACTCCATGCAGTCTCACAATTTCTGCTACATACAGCTTCGCCAACCTCTGCAGAGAGTAATGAACCCGAACAGGTATGACATGCGCAGACTTTGTCAACCAATCCACAATCACCCATACCGAGACTTTCTTAGTCGGCGTAAGAGGAAGCCCACTAACGAAATCCATTGTGATTCTCTCCCACTTCCACTGCGGAATTTTCACTGGTTGCAGCAACCCCGATGACACTTGGTGTTCAGCCTTGATCTACTGACACGTCAAGCACTTTCCCACAAATTTCGTAACCTCCCGTTTCAATCCAGACCACCAAAACTGATCCCTTAGATCCCTATACAACTTACTTCCTCTAGGATGCATAGCGTAAGGGTTACTATGCGATTCCCGAAGTATTCTCTGCCTTAATTCCTCATCCTTCGGCATACAGACCCTACCATGAAAACACAAAACCCCGTCACCACTGTAGTCCCCTTCTCCCCCATTCTGAAATTGTGCAAGCTTAGCACTCAAAACATCATCCACCAACTGTTTCTCTTTAACCTAACTTAACCATGTCAGCTTTACCTGCAACTCTACTAACAAACTCCCGTCATCATAAAGACTAAGATGAGCTAACATCGCTCTCAGATCCGATACTACCTTCCAACTTAGTGCATCCGCCACCACATTTGCTTTACCCGGGTGGTACTCAATCGAACAATCGTAATCCCTTAACAGCTCCACCCACCTTCGCTGTCTCAAATTCAGCTCCTTCTGAGTCAGCAGATATTTCAAACTCTTATGGCCCGTGTAGATCACTGACTTCTCTCCATATAAATAATGCCTCCATACCTTCAGAGCGAAGACCATTGTAGCCAACTCTAGATCATGCGTCGGATAGTTAACTTCATGCGGTCTTAACTGCCGAGACGCATAGGTAATAACTTTCCCTTCCTGCATTAGTACACAACCTAACCTGGTATGAGAAGCATCACAATACACCACAAAATCTTTCCCTGCCACAGGCTGAATTAAAACTGGAGCCTCAGTCAAAACCTTTTTTAGCTTCTCACAACTCTCATGCTGCTTATCCGTCCATACGAAAGGTACCTCATTTCTCAATAACTTTGTCAAAGGTGCCGCTATTGAGGAGAAACCCTCAACAAATCTTCTATAGTAGCCTGCTAACCCCAAGAAACTACGAATCTCTGCCACCGACTTAGGTGGTTTCCAGTCCAATACTGCCTCAATCTTCCTAGGATCCACTCTTATTCCTTCCGCAGATACTACATGACCCAGAAAAGCAACTTCACTTAACCAGAATTCGCACTTGCTAAACTTGGCGTACAACTTCTTCTCCCTTAAAACCTGTAGCACTACCCGAAGATGCGTATCATGCTCTTCCTCAGACTTAGAATATACCAGAATGTCGTCTATGAACACTACAACAAATTGATCCAAGTAGGGTTGGGAAACCCGGTTCATCATATCCATGAACGCAGCTGGGGTATTCGTCAACCCGAACGGCATTACCTGGAATTCTTAGTGCCCGTATCGAGTCCGAAAGCCATCTTGTGAATATCCGCTTCTTTCACCTTCATCTGGTGATACCTCGATCTCAGATCAATCTTTGAAAACACCGCAGCCCCTTTAAGCTGATCAAACAAGTCGTCTATCCTCGGCAACGGGTACTTGTTCTTGATCGTCAGCTTATTCAACTGGCGATAATCTATGCACATCTGCATAGATCCATCCTTCTTCTTTACAAACAAAACCGGGGCTCCCCATGGAGACACACTGGGTCGAATAAAGCCACGGTCTAGCAACTCTTGGATCTGGGCTTTAAGCTCAACCAACTCCTTTGGAGCCATCCTGTACGGAGCGATAGACACCGGTGCTGTACCAGGCAACAAGTTGATTACAAATTCCACCTCTCGATCCGGACGCAACCCTGGAAGTTCTTCCGGAAAAACATCCACAAACTCCTTCACTGTCCTGACCTCTCCCACAGTTGCTTCCTTAGCATCCAAGGCACTAACAAACATCAGGAAAGCCATACATCCCTTCTTCACCATCTTCTCTGCCTTAAGAGCAGACACTATGTTAAACAGGTAGTCTCTCCTCTCACCTACCACCACCTCATTGTCCTCGGGAGTCCTCAACGACATGCGCTTAGCAGCACAGTCTAGATTTGCACGATACTTTACTAACCAATCCATACCTAGGATTAGGTCAAATTCTCCGAACGGCAGCTCCATCAGGTCGGCTGGGAACACTTCCCCCTGAACTTCTAAAGGCACGTCTCTAAAGAGTTTATCTACCACTACCGATTGCCCTAAAGGACTAAGTATAGTTATCTTCCTAGAGACAGTTTCAGAGTTCACAACCAAGGTTCCAGACACTATGCTAACAATGTAAGAGTGCATCGACCCAACATCAATTAAAGCAACAAAGGGTAACCCATAAATAAGAAACGTACCCGTGATAACATCTGGTGCATCCCCTCTTCACAGCGTCTGGCTGCATACACTAACCCCAGCTGCCTTGCATCTGAGCTCTCAGCACCTCTGCCTGGTGCTCCACGACCTCGACCAGAACCATTCCCTCCATGATTTGGACCACGACCCCTCTGTACCTGATGGCCACCCCTTTCGGGTTGCAGATACCCCTGACCTACTGTCTGAGCCCTATTCGGATCCTGAGGACAATCCTTAGCCAAATGAGCCTTGGACCCACACCTGAAGCACTCCTTACCCCTTCCCCAGCACTCGCCAACACGAGTCCTTCCACACTGAGCACACGGATGGGCCTGATTCCCAGTAGTTGGCATAGAAACACGAGTAGAACACTCAACCCTAGGCTTTTTCTAAAAACCTCCTGAAGATCCTGATGGTCCAAAAGCTCTCTTATTACGGCCTCTGTCCTTATCCCTGTTCTGCCTTTCAGTTCGCTTAACCTCCTCGGCTATTCAAGTTTTCTCTACCAAGGTAGCAAAGTCCCTCTCACGCTGAGGAGCTATCAACACCCGCAACTCATCTCGCAGCCCATCCTCAAATATCATGCAGCGCTCGTAATCAGTAGCAACCATCCCTCTGGCATACTGACTTAACCTCAAGAATTCTGCCTCATATTCCGCCACTGACTTACCCCCTTGCACTAGGTTCAGGAACGCTTTCCTCTGCGCGTCCACATAACTAGCTCCGACGTACTTCCCCTCGAACTTAATCTTAAAGAACCCCCAATCCACTCGATTCGCCGGAGTACCCTTTTTGACAGTGAGCCACCACTGGTAGGCCTCATCCCGAAGTAAAGACACAACGCCCTTCAGCTTTTCCTCAACAGTGCAGTCCAAATCATCCATGATCCTCTCGACTGCCTCCAACCAGTACTCCGCCACGTTCGGAGCCACCCCAGAAACTCCCCTAAATAGCTCGGCTCCATTCGCCTTGAGTCTTTCAGAAACGGACTTTCGGGCCCCAGTACCCATATTTGCTCCCGCAACTCTCTCCAAAACTCGCAGCATAGCCTGCGAAACTGCGTCGTCTCTACCTGTCTGATCCTGAAATTCAGCTTCCGCAGTTGGCGGCGGCGCCTCATTTCTCGAGCCATGACCAGACCCAACTGGTTCCGATATAGCCATTCTTCCTCTACCACGCCCACATGCGTTATGACCACGTCCCCTAGACCTCATTTCTATCGTCGCGTCTTAATCTGTTTTAAGAATTTTTATGCATTAGCTTATTTCCACTTGTTGATTAAAGGACAAAGTTTTATGATATAGAAGTTCAAATTATTCTTTCGTATAAAGCACACATCCTAAAGGTTTCAGTCTCTAGAGCGATTGTCCTATCTTCTAAGGTCTACAACAATATCCACAACAATGCAGTATATACCATTTCCACTTAATAGTCAGAAGACTTACCTGGCAGACCTGAGCCGGAGAATTCGAGTGCCATGCCTCCAAAATCCATCCCACGAGAAATTTTCTTTAACTAACTTTAAAAATTCATTTTGAAAATGTTATGGGCCTCAAAACCCATAGGCCAAGTTTAAAATCTGGGCTCTGATACCAAATTGTAACACCCCAAACCCGGCCCAAAACACCACAGCCGAATTCGAAATGTTACGGGGAAAAATGTTTGCGAATAGTTTGGTTTTACAGATGAAACGTAGGTCAAATTTTAAAGAAAACGGATATCCAGCTTTTACTGAAAAATGGGTTGAAATTAGATTTGTCTTTGAAGGTAAAAATAAGGGTTAAGTTTAAAAACGTATGCTTAGTCTATAAGAGGTTTGTTATTTGGAAAATCTTAATTTGCCGGGAATAAAACATGCAGAAATGTTTAAGTCCTTATTCGAATAAAATTATGAGAAAATGAATTATTTGTCCACAATCCAAATTTGAAATCTTTAATTTGAGGTTTAAGATATAAATGCTCCAAGTCTTTTTTTTTAATAAAAGTCCGCTATTAATCCCAGCTTAAAACCATAATAAAAATGAAGAAAAACTTAAAGCGGCCTTATTACAATAAAAATTAACCCGAAAGTAATTAAAAATCTAAAGTGCATAAATAAAATATCTTCTGTATGGCCACATCAAATCCACTCCAGCCCGGTCCAAGAGTCATGTATCACCTGCATTGTTTTTAGAAAAATAGGGTGAGTCAAACCGACTCAGTGTGCAATTATTCCACATGTCTCCACTAATGGGCTTGGCCCACATCCACACAAATCCACATACCACACATGATTATGCAAAATGAACCCTAACCCAACCTAGTGTCCATCTGCTACACACCCCCGTATCCTGCCACCACACACCAGGGGATTACTAAATCGACCCTCCATCCGCTACACACCTCTTTGGCAGTCATGCTGCTCAAAGTCAATATAACGTGGCCTAGCCACCTATCACCATGTGACCAAATATAACGTGGCCTAGCCACCGATCACTATGTGACTAAATCTCGATAACCACGATGTGACTCAAGGTCATCATCAATCCACGATGAAGCACGAAGCTAACATCAATCCACGATGTGGCACATAGCCGACATCAAGCCATGATGAGGAACATAGCCAACATCAACCCACGGTGTAGCTCAAGGCTAGCATCAATCCACGTACATAAATGTACACCTTTTCCTTCATTACATATATCCCAATCCCCATGCACATATATTATGATGATATGACAATGCAACCATAAGAACACGTCAGATATGCATATTTAACATGCGTACGAAAATCCACATCCATCCATCCACGACTTTGATATGAGAAAGATACTAACCTGGTTGCCAGTTTACCCATCATGGGTAGCCACACCACCACAGCCATAATTTGGCTTCCACACATATCACATACATTTAATTAATTTAAACAGAGAAATAGTGTAAAAACTACACACCTGATAACCGTAACACCATGCCCTCAATGTCAATACTGTCCCTAACCGAGACTACCACTATCTGCCTACGATCTTGTTCTGATGCTGGCCCACACCCCGGTGGCCAATCTCGCACAGCAGAAATCGAATGCTTCTTGAACTTAGGGGTAGGGACTACGTGTCCAACCCCTTTCTCCTCTTGACTGGTATTCGTATCCATCAACAATATCTTAGTCAGAAAACCCCGTTAAGAAATCGAATCAAATCCATACAAAAACTAAATATCATCTAAATCGAATAACCTTACCAAAGTAGATCCAAAACCCGAAGGTTCTCCTATTTTTCCTCCCTTCCACTCATTCAAATGAGTTTGAATGAATCAAACTCCTATCTCCTTTCTTAGCCACAAGTTTGAACTATTGACTCAATCCATACCTCATCCACACAGAGTTTGCATGCCGTCCAACTCTCTCTCCTCCCTTGACGCAAAAAGCCACCTCCAAAATACTTTCTCTGCAGCTCGAACCTCCTCCCCTCTTGACACTCCTTGTGACGCAACACTCCCCCTTGCTCCTAGGCGTTACCTTGCCACTCCACCACTCCCTTTCTTGTGTCACAAACCCCACACTAATTTCCTTAAGGCTCAGCTCCCTTAGCTCTCCCCTAAAGGCTTAAAGTCAAATATTTTTCTAAGGCCTCTACCTACACCCCAAGGTTCCCGAAGCCCCCAAACACATACAAACAGCACACAAAGCATACTACCACATGAATATGAATTAAAACGCATAACCCCTAAATCCTGGATATTACAGCGCCCTTTTTTAGCTACTGCTAGGGCTGTTATCGATGTAGGTGACGGTAAACTTGCATTAAGGATAGGTGATGAGGAAATTATTTTTCAAATTTATGATGCCATGCGATATTCTAGAGAATAGGATGATTCCTGTTATTTTGTTGATACCACTGATCATATCATTCAAAACTCATTACAGGAAATTATACATGATGACACGATGGAACTGTGCCTGACTCAAGAAGAGGGGGAAGAAGATGAAGTCGACGAGCTGAATTTGAATACACCTTCATCTAGATATACGAAAAAAAGAAAGCATTAAAGTCAATGACGAATTAAAACAAAAAACCTCCATTGACGAGCCGCCCAAATTGGAATTAAAACAGTTGCTGAAACACTTAGAATATGCATTCCTCGGGGAAAATTCGACGCTACTAGTAATTATCTCTTCAGATCTAGAACGCAAAGAAAAAGAGGAGTTGATACAGGTACTAAGAGAACATAAAAGAGCCATAGCTTGGAAAATCTCTAACATTAAGGGAATAAGCCCATCGTTTTACACCTACAAAATTTTAATGGAAGAGGAATACAAGCCGTGTGTGCAACCACAGAGGCAATTAAACCCCAATATGAAAGAAGTGGTCAAAGTCGAGGAAATTAAACTTCTAGATGCAGGAATAATTTATCCTATTTCTGACAGTACTTGGGTAAGTCCTGTGCAGGTAGTTCCAAAGAAAGGAGGTATGACTGTGGTGCCCAACAAAAGGAATGAGTTGATTCCTACAAGAACAGTTACAGGTTGGAGAGTCTGTATAGACTATAGAAAGCTGAATGATGCCACCAGAAAAGATCACTTCCCTTTACCCTTCATAGATCAGATGTTAGAAAGATTGTCAGGGCATATGTACTACTGTTTCTTGGACGGACTCTCCGGCTACTTCCAAATCCCAATAGCTCTTGAAGATCAAGAGAAGACAAAATTTACATGCCCATACGGTACATTTGCTTATCGTAGAATGCCTTTTAGATTATGTAATGCTCCTGCTACTTTTCAGCGCTGCATGCTGGCCATCTTTGATGAACTTGTGGAAGACATTATGGAGGTATTTATGGAAAAATTCTTGGTATTCGATAATTCTTTTCACCTTTACCTTAAAAATTTAGAACGAGTTTTAAAAAGATGTGAAGAAATGAATCTTGTCTTGAATTGGGAAAAATGTCACTTTATGGTTAGAGAAGGGATTTTGTTAGGACATAAGATTTCTAGTAAAGGGATTGAGGTAGATAAAGCAAAGATTGAAACCATAGAAAAATTACCTCCCCTTAGTTCAGTTAAGCTATTAGAAGCTTTTTAGGACATGCAAGAGTCTATAGAAGATTCATTAAAGATTTTTCTAAAATAGCTAAGCCTTTAACAAAATTACAAGAAAAAAGATGTTCCTTTCAATTTCGATCAGGAATGTTTAGATGCATTCAATATCCTTAAAGATAAACTAATAAATGTTCTGATTATAATTGCACCTGATTGGAATTTACCTTTTGAACTAATGTGTGATGCGAGTGATTTTGCAGTAGGTGCAGTTTTGGGACAACGAAGAGGCATTTTCAGCCAATTTATTATGCTAGCAGAATATTGACACCCGCACAAGAAAACTACACCACCACAGAGAAAGAATTACTAGCTATAGTTTTTACTTTTGACAAATTTAGGCAGTATTTAATATTATCTAAAGTTGTCGTTTACACTGACCATTCAGCTCTTCGTTATCTTTTAACTAAATCTGATGCAGAACCTCGGCTTATACAATGGATTTTACTCCTACAGGAATTTGATTTGGAAATACAAGATAAGAAAGGAGCTAAAAACCTTGCAGCAGATCACCTCTCCAGACTTGAGAATCCACATATCGAAGAGCTCGATGAAAGTGAGATCAACGACTCATTTCTCGAAGAACAAATCTTTTCTATAACCCACTCTGAGGTACCATGGTTTGCAGATATTGAGAATTATTTAGCTGCTAACATCTTGCCAAAAATACTAACACATCACCAAAAGAAGCGATTCTTTACTGATGGGAAAAACTATTTTTGGGAAGATCCCTTTCTTTTCTGCATATGTGCAGATCAGGTAATTCGAAGATGCATTACAAAGGTAGAAGCAAGAAAAATCCTGGAACATTGCCATTCAAGACCTTCAGAAGGACACTACGGTGGCATTAAGACAGCACATAAAATACTCGAATCAGGTTTTTATTGGCCCACTCTATTCAAGGATGCCAACAGGTATGCCGCTTCGTGTGATAAATGCCAAAGAACATGTAATGTTTCTAAACGTGATGAAATGCCTCAAACATATATGCTTTCGTGTGAAATATTTGATGTATGGGGTATTGATTTTATAGGTCCATTCCCTAGTTCATTTGGAAATAAATACATCCTAGTGGCAGTTCATTACATGTCAAAATGGGTGGAAGCTGAAGATTTACCCATCAATGATGCTAGAGTAGTAGTTAAGTTTCTCAAGAAACTATTCTCTCGATTTGGAACACTTAGAGCTATCATTAGTGATAGGGGCACTCATTTCTATAATACTCTATTTGACAAAGTCTTAAAAAATATAGAGTACACCACAGGATAGCTACCCCATATCACCCTTAAACCAGTGGGCAAGTTGAAGTAGCAAACCGAGAACTTAAACGCATCCTAGAAAAAATGGTTGAATCAAACAGAAAAGATTGGGCATTAAAAGTAGATGATGCCCTATGGGCCTATAGAACAGCGTTTAAAACCCCTCTAGGAACATCCCCATAGAAACTTATATACGGGAAAAGCTGTCATCTACCATTCGAGTTAGAACACAAAGCTTTTTGGGCTATAAATTTTTTAAATTTCGATCTTAAAGCTGCAGGAAAGAAAAAAATGATACAGATGAATGAGCTAGACGAATGGAGAGCTGAGGCATACGAGAGCTCAAAACTATACAAGGAGGCAACAAAGCGACGCCATGATGCTCGTCTAAAGAAATTGAAACAATTCGAAGAAGGGGACTTGGTCCTGCTATACAACTCAAGGCTTAAAATATTTCCTGAGAAGTTGAAATCAAGATGGTCAGGCCCATTCATGATCAAAACAATTTTTCCCTATGGCACAATCGAGGTAACTCATTCCACTCAAGGCACATTCAAGGTAAATGGTCACTGACTTAAAATCTATAATGGTGAAGATTTTAGGGATATGAGAGAGGAGCTTCAACCCCGTGAACCTTCTTTTAGAAATGAAAACAAGGTAAGTCTAGCTTAAGACTTTAAACGAGCGCTTCTCGAGAGGCAACCCGAGCACTAACTTCACTGACCCCATTAATATTCACATTCTAATTTTATTTTCCTTTTTTAGCACCTAAATCCAACTAACTGAGTTAGTTAAGTGCAGGTTCCTACCACATGGCCTTACACACAGGCATGCCCGTGGCCGTGTGGTCAATATGGGATGAAAAACAGGCGTGCAGGTAGACGTGCGAGAAAAAGAAGAAAAATTTTCCCCGACATGGTCTGCGACAAAAAGACCATGGCTGTGCGATGCGACCATGGTCCATCCTAAGTAAACCAACACGAGCTGCGATAATAGTCCACGCACGTGCCGACTTTTTATGGACTATACTGACTTATCAAACACGAGCAAAACACGATCGTACCTTATAACCATGTGAAGATACTGACTTGTCGAGTGCGGGCTAAACAAACCCGTTCTAAGCAACCATGGGAAGAAGAACACGGGCATGGCACCTTGACCACAGCCGTGGTCAAATACCCTGAACGCGCCTTAAATTTAAAATCACGAAAAACACGGGCTGATTAAAATCGAACACGGGCGTGGCCCGTGCCCGTGCCCTCACCACTATTTAAAGAACTGAACCTCTCGTATTCCCTAAAACCCCAACCCTAACCGATTCTTCTCACCCTCTCCTCCCCAAAATCGGTGCACCACCATTTTGACCCCCATAACTCCTCCACCTTCCTCCTCTCAAAATACCCATACAAAAATACAGCCACGCCTGTGTCAACAGGAGCCCACGCCTTCGCCACCGCCGTGCGTATCCAGAAATTTCACAGCACAAAACCGTGCACCACCATCCACGATCGTGCTTCGCCATTCACGTCGCTGCACATCCCAAAACACTGCTGGTCACCCTTCATCTATTTACCTATTGTTTGATTAACATTTCATGATTATTTAAGAACTAATTATCTATTTCTTGTTATTTAGTTTTCTTTTTCCTATTAGTATTATTTACTCTTAAAGTTTAATTTCTTAATATTTTAAGAACTCATTTGATTGCTATATTGAGAATTTTTCTTTTGATATCTACTTAGAATTAGATAGAAATAATAACTAACGAATTGGTTGCTCATAGTTAAAATAGTCGTATTTTGCCTTTGAATACTTCGGGTTTAGAAAAAAGTACTTGATTCAATTTGGTACAACATTACTTGAAAATTAACTATTTTCGTACAATGTCATCATTAAGAGGAAAACGAACCGCGGTCGCCCCCTCTAAGAAACGAAAGGGACCCTGCTCGTCCTCTGCCAGTGCCTCCTCCAAAGTGCGCCATCGGTTCCTTCAATTTACTCAAGAGGCCCAAGAGGAATGGTACAAGACATTTCGGGCGAGACCTCTTGGAAACACAAAAAAATATATACTTTTTCATGCCCTTTTTGACCCAAATTCATGTGGTTTCGAGTAAATTCTTGTTAGAAAATAATTAAATATTATAAAATAATTAAAGTGTGCTAAAAATATGAACATGATGAATTTTAATTAATTTTATAGTTAATTTTTTTAATTTCGACTATTTTCGGCAGATTCGCACAAAGGGCGAAAATCGGCTCGGCAGACACTGCTCGAAGAATAAACCCGAAAAGCAATTTGAAGTATCAAGACGAATTTATTTCTAGCCCAAGACGGTCCAATTATGAAGATTTAATCACAATATATTTAATTTTAATTTATTCCCAATTTAACTTGGGCTAAATAAATTATCATTAATTAATTATGGAAAAAGGGTCCAGTCAAACCGCACTGGTTGAACCGAACCGATTGAACCAAACCAACCACCAATTGGGTAGCCCAAACCGTCCACAATGATGGCCCAAATTAGCTTATTAGCTGATTAATTAAGCTTGCAAAGAAGCCGTTGAAGACCTTTCAAAATTGCATTCAAACCCTCCAAATTTAGTGGCTTTCTAGATTTGCCCCATGCTATATTTAGCAAAGTTGAATTCTTCAACTTTGCCACATGGGATGGCCGGCCAAGGGAGGCCTCTTTTGCTGCTACTATTTGCTATTTTTAGCAGCCTTGATCAGCTATAAATACACCCTTTTGTTGCTCATTCAAAACACACCTCAAGCATCCAACATTCTCCTCTTTCACTTTCTCTCAATTCCCATTTTTCCCATTTCCCTTTGTGTGTTCTTGTGCCGATTTCTCCTCTTGGAAAAGAGGTGTTTTCCCAGCCATTCGGAGCAGCAATTGGAGTGTTCATAAGCCACCTTGATAGCCGAGGCCAACGAAGAACGAAGAACGGAGCAATTAAACAAGCCACGGAGAAACACCGGATTTGCTTCTTGTTCCCTATCTCTTTAAATTTCGTTGTTGTTTTGGAAAACATGTTTATGAATATTTATGTTGTTGGAATGTTTAATTTAATCAATTTAGCTTGAATTAAATTCATGTTGGGTTGATTGCATTTCGTCCTCTTGAATTATTAAAATTGTGTTTATGCTGTTAAAGGCCTCATTAAAATGTTTGGTTAAGTAAAATCATGTTAAGTTATCTGGCATTATAATTGTTTAGATAGCTAATGAATTAATTATTTAAACGCATTGAAATTATAATTAATGGACACAATACTTAACCTGTGCATGTTTAATTCTTCTAAGGTAGCTGAAGATTAAATTAGCATTGTATTTGGCAATACATATGCCTTGCATAACTTGCAAGATTTTGTGATTAAATTGTTTCAAGGTAAAAATACTTTGTTACTTTGCATGATCTTTTATATGCTTATTAAGTTGAATTAATCAGTTGAATCACATAAGAATATGCGAGAGATTGTTTAATTTAATGAGTATGTATGTGCAATAACATGCTTACTTTCAGAAGTATGTTTAATCGTTCGAATTTGCATAGAAATATGTTGTAACAGTTCAGTTTATACCCTAGTCGGAACAGTGGTTTTGGGACCACAAATCCGAGTCTGAATAATATTTTAATATTATTTTCTGTGCCGTTAATATGTGATTAAGCATGTGCTGAACTTCCGTAAGTTAAATTGTTTGTCTGTGTGTTTAATTTGACAAAAGGATTAAATTGTATTAAATGTGAAAGTTGCTTGCTATTTGTTAAAGTACCTAAGTGTTGTGGCTTTGTAAGGTTGGAGGCCTTATATGGCAATTTGCTCATTTTTATTTATAGTGGATGGCAATGGTCATTATTGACCTTATATATATATATGTTTGGTTTTATATTATAAAAGGTTAATAATGTCATTTTTGAATTAAAATGTTTTATGATAAAAACAAAGTATGAAAAAAAAGACATTATTTCATTCATCTTTTGACCGAATATTAGAGAAGGAAGAAAGGCTTAAGTTCTTTTGATTTTTAGCACTTTTAAGCTTGAATTCAAGGTATGTTTTCAGTCGGTTTTCGATAATTTTTACGTTTTTGCAATCGTTGCTTTGATAGCTTCAAAACCCATGTGTTACTTTAATGAATTGGTGATGTTTGTGAGTTATTCCATTGATGATATGTTAAGCATTTTGATGATTTTTGGTGTTAAATGAAAGATATGAGTTAGATGAACATACTTTGTTCTTGAAGTTTTGATAAATTTAGCTAACTAGTGCTAAATTGAGAAAATAGAAAGTTGAGGGACTAAATTGCAAATTTTATGAAATATTTGGACTTATATAGTCCCTAGAGAGGTTTGGCCAAGCATGTGTATATGTGGATTTTGTGAATTTGGTGTTTTTTGAAAAATAGACTAGATTGATAAAATGTCAAATATGAGGGCTAAATTGTAAATAGCCCTAAATGTATGTCTTTGGATTGAATTGAATGAACTAGTGAATAAAAGGGTTAATTCTGAATATGTTTAGATCAAGAACCGAGGAAAACGGATTTAGATTGTGAGAAAGCGAAAGTAAACGAGTAGCCGTTTCTATTCCGATAAACCGAATCCGAGGTAAGTCACTATGAAAATAAACGTACTTGTTTGATATTATATGTGTTCATATGATTAATGTTGACTATGAAGGTTTATGAGAAGTTATGAAAATGAATTCCAAGATAAGTTCGATATAGTGATTAAGTCCGATAAGTCCCGTGCGAACCTAGGAATAAATAGGATTAGCTATGTCATGACATAGGTAACTGTTCTGTTTTATCATGTAAGACCACGTCTGGGACGTTGGCGTTGATTTGAGATTCGTGTATGACCCTGTCTGGGACAGTGGCATCGATATCTGAATATGTGTAAGACCACGTCTGGGACGTTGGCATCAGTATAAGATTTACGTATAAGACCACGTCTGGGACGTTGGCATCAATATAAGATTTACGTATAAGACCACGTCTGGGACGTTGGCATCATTATGATTTTTTATGTGTAAGACCATGTCTGGGACATTGGCATCATTCTGATTTGTGTAAGACCCTGTCCGGGATAGTGGCATCGATATCTGAGTGCATGTAAGACCTCGTTTGGGACGATGGCATTGTACTACTATTCCGAGCTTTTAAAGTATCCTATTGGATTTCTTATGGTTCAACGGGCAAGTATGAAATACGAATGACAAATCCGAGCTTTGATAGATTAAGTAAATGAATGTTCGATTCAGGTATGTTGATCATATGCCAAATGTGTATATAAGGTAAGTGACTAAGTGTTTTACTATGATAGATTGGAAATATGATACATGAAAGCATATATGAAAAACTATGTGTTTGTGATTCTCGAATTGATAAATGTGGCAATTTGGCCAAGAATATGAATCAAAGTATAAATGTGAGAAATTTACCTTGTAGAAGAAATATGTCAATGTGGTTATATGCTTACATGCTTTACATATCAAGTTTGTTTGTGTATTTACTTACTAAGCTTTTGGAAAGCTTACTCTATGTATGTGTTTTCTTTGTTCTGTAGGTCGTCAAAGCTACTGATAGGTTCGGGACCGTCACGGATCTTCATCACACTACTAAAACTTATTTTGGTACACTATGAAAATGTATATAGCTCAATATGGCATGTATAGGCTAGTTTTGGTATAAGTTGTATAATGAACTTAGCCATGTGATTTGGCTAATTATGTTTTGGTAATATGCCTTAATTAATGTGATATGTGAAGTCGTTTTGGCATCATTAGTTGATATATGAAATGGTTATGAGATGGTAAGTATATATATTGATGAAAGGAGCTTGGTATAATTTAGATTTAGTCATGCAAATTGGTATGTTTGGAATTGGTTTGAATGGTTTGTAGTGTGATTACCTTAGTTGGCAAAGATGCATGAATTGGTTGATTATTTTGGTATGTTTTGATGGTAAAATGTGCATGAGATATCTTGTTAAATATAGCTTGTAGGTTTGACCCTTATGGGTGGCATTTTGGCCTTGTAAATAGCCTATAATGTCACACGGTTGTGGCATACGGGCGTGCCTAACGACCGTGGGTGAATTGTAGGATGTGGTTTAACATCACACGGCCTCGACACGGGTGTGTCATCTGGCCGTGGTGTGCAAGTCAGTAGCTTGCATAAAAGTACACGGCCAAAACTCACGGGTGAGCTTGGTGGCCGTGGTGGGGAAGTCAGTATATGACCTAAAAGTACACGGCCGTGCCTAATGACCATGTTGGTATAGTCAGTATATAGACACAGATGGATACACGGGAGTGTCTAGAAGCCGTGGAGGGCACACGGTCTCCTCCCCACGGGCGTGTCTCCCCTGTAGTTTATTAAAGTTTTAAATTTTCGTGAAATTTCATATGTGTTTTAGTTTAGTCCCGACTCAACTTCTAAGTATGATTAAGGTCTTGAGGACCCGTTTAAGGGACATTATGTCTGAGAATGATGATTGAATGTATGATTTTGTCCGCGAACATTTTCGATATGTCCAGTAACGCTCCTAACCTTAATCCGGCGACGGATACGGGATAGGGGTGTTACATATGTACAAGAGATGAATGGATTTTTATTTGTAAGTATGTTCATAAGTTAGCAAATTACTTAGTTGCCATGTTTTAACAAGTATAAAGATGAGCTTAATAATTTTAAGTTAAGAAATGCGATTGATCCAACACAATTATATCATCTTGATTAAAATCAGCTTTTGAAATCGTGCATTAGAACTTTGTTTTATTTTATTTTACTTTGTTTTTCTTTTATTTTTTAAATATTTCTTAACTCCAAATATTTTTCTTTCACCAAAGTGTTTAAAATCATTTTCATAAATAATTCTTTTACAGTCCCTGTGGGTACGATAACTCGACATTTACTTGTCACTTTATTACTTGTTACGATTGTGTATACTTGCACATTTCCACCCTTCCAAGTTTTTGGCGCCATTGCCGAAGACTATTTTTCAAAGCCATTATTTGTGAATCTGTTTTACATTTTGGTTTATTTATTTTTTGTATTGAAATTTTTACTTAATTACTTTTTCTGTGAATATTTCAGGTGTTTATGAATATTGACCAGATTATTGACCTACTTCCTGTGGACCCTAAAATAGAACGTACCTTTCAACAATGAAGAAGACAAGCAAACCAGAGAAGGACCGAAGGAATGAATTTCGAGAATATGAACCAAGGAAATGGAGCAAACCTTGCTCAGAATCCTATCCTTATTGCTGATGATAGGGATAGAGCCTTAAGATAATATGCCGTGCTAGTATTTAATGATCTTAATCTGGGTATTAGGAGACTCGAAATCAAGGCGCAACAATTCGAGCTGAAGCCAGTCATGTTCCAGATGCTTCAGACAGTGGGCCAATTCAGTGGAATGCCTATTGAAGATCCTCATCTTCACTTAAGACTATTCATGGAAGTGAGCGATTCTTTCAAGTTAGCTAGAGTTTGCGAAGATGCCTTATGATTGAAGTTGTTCCCATATTTGTTAAGGGATAGAGCTCGTGCCTGGTTGAATTCATTAACACCGAACTCCATTTCTACATGGCAAGAGTTAGCTGAGAGATTCCTCATGAAGTATTTTCCACCAAGCAAGAATGCTAAGCTGAGGAACGAGATCACTGCTTTCCACCAAATAGATGATGAGTCCTTGTATGAGGCATGGGAAAGATTTAAAGAGTTATTACGAAAATGCCCTCATCTTGGAATCCCTCATCGCATTCAACTTGAGACATTCTATAATGGTCTCAACGCTCACACAAGGATGGTAGCGGACGCCTCTGCTAATGGTGCTCTCCTTTCTAAGTCTTATAACGAGGCTTATGAAATTATTGAGAGGATGGCCAGCAGCAACTATCAATGGCCAACCAGTCGAGCAACGTCAGGAAGACGAGTCGCTGGAATTCATGAAGTAGACGCTCTTACTTCACTCGCATCTCAGGTATCATCAATATCGTCAATGCTTAAAAATCTTACTACCAATGGGTCTAATAGTTTTGCAGCACAGCCGTCTAATCAATTCGAGAATATAGCATGTGTCTATTGTGGGGAGGGACATTTGTTTGAAGAATGTCCGTCGAACCCAGAATCTGTGTACTACATGGGCAATCAGAACCAAAACCGAGGAAGGCAAGGGTTGCAATCCAACTTTTATAACCCATCGTGGTTAAACCACCCAAATTTTTTCCTAGAGTAACCAAGGGGCTGGAACCAGTACCACTTACACCCAACCCAGACCAACCCAGCCGCCTAATTTTCCACAAGAAGTTCAGAAACTGGTTCAAGCTGAAGTATCCAATAGCCAAGCAGCTACGTTGAAGAATTTGGAGAATCAAGTGGGCCAGCTTGCAACTGAACTCAGGAACCGACCACAAGGTGCTCTACCTAGTGACACAGAGAATCCGAGAAATCCAGGGAAGGAACATTGCAAATCGTTGACATTGAGGAGCGGAAAGATAGTAGAGCCCTTGTAACATCCTGAATTATTGGACCTATGCGTTTAGTGTAAGGATATGTTTAATAAGTTAATTTAAGTGATAGGGGTCCAAACTGGGCTCAGGATTAGGCAAAGGCCTTGATTAAATTATTAGATTGGGCATTAGAGAGTTAAAAGGTGGTAATTCTGTTTAAAATGCTAACATGGGCTTGTGGCCCAACAATAAGTGGCACTGTAAGGGAATTAGAAGTGACGCCACACACAAGGGATTTAGGGGCCCAAAATTTAAGTTTAAAGAAGCCCAAATCTTTTAATTTGAGTTAAACAATTAGGTTTAATGAGGTGGACGGCTACAAGGCTTAAAAATAGGAGATTTATATGGGTTTAATAATTGTTAATTTAGAAGATAAAAAGGAGAAAAGATAGGAGCCTATCTACAAGGCAAGTGATGGCCGAAAATCCATCATCTAGAGGAGTGTAGAAATCAGCTACTGCATGGCAAAGGGGTGCCGAATTTTCCCTCTCATTTAGCTTGAATTTTAATTAATTAGGAAGGGCGTTTTCGGTTTTATACATGAGGTGCCGAAATATCTATAAATAGGGGGATAGCTCATTGATTCTAACAT
Source organism: Gossypium australe (assembly GCA_005393395.2). NCBI lineage: Eukaryota > Viridiplantae > Streptophyta > Magnoliopsida > Malvales > Malvaceae > Gossypium > Gossypium australe. The sequence goes on along the minus strand of CM016619.1, from coordinate 3,770,636 downwards.
TGAAAACCCTAATTTCTTCCCCCATTGTGCCGAAATTCCTTAGCCTCTCCCTCTACAATTTCTTTTCTCCAATTTCTTCAAAAGCCGAAACTCTTCTCCACTTTTTCCCTTTGTGCCGATTTCTCTAGAAAGCCGAAGCTTCCATAGTCTTTTCTTTTATTCATCCCATTTAATAATTAGTTCTACACTTCCGGCATTTAAAACTTTCCTTTGGCATTGCTGAATCTTCTTTCCAAGTGCTAGCCGAATTCCCTATACTAAGGAAGCTTGGTCATCTAGATCTAAAAGCCGAAATTAGCTAGTCTCCAATTTCAGGATTTTTAAGGTAAGAAGATTTCCCTAGATTTCCATTAGATTTGATCAATTTATACAAGATCTAACCTTTATGATGAGGATTAACGATTAAATATTGTGATAGTAGCTCTGATAAGGATTTGTGATGGAATTAAATATGGATCAGGCAAAGGAGAGAATCCCTAAGTTTAAGAAACGAGCGGTATCTGCCGTTCGAGATTGGCCACTTGGTTGTGGACCTGCTTCTGAACAACATCTTAGGCAGATAGCAGTAGTGTCGACTAAGGATAGCGTCGACATAGAGAGCATTGTTTTATCAGTAATCATGTGTGTAGATCCCAAACACACTACTAATAAATGTATGTATGTCTATTTATATATATATATATGTTATGGGCTAAAAAGCTGAAATGAGGCTGTATAGACAGTCGAATGGAACCCTAAAAGGGTTAGGCAAGGATGCCAGGTACGTAAACATAGAACTCCCTATGTGTAACATCCTGAATATTTGGGCCTATGCATTTAATGGGTGAACATGTGTAATGAGTTAATTTAAGTGTTAGGGGTCCAAATTGGGCTCAGGCTTAGGCAGAGGCCTTGGTTAAAATTATCTGTTTGGGCATTATAGCGTTTAAAAGGTAGTATCTATGTTTAAAACATCAAAATGGGCTTGTGGCCCAGTGGTCAGTGGCACCACTTAGGGAGCAAGGAGGTGACGCCACACAAGGGAATAAGGGGCCCAAATTTAAGTTTCATGGAGCCCAATTCTTTTAGTTTAAGTTAGCAAATTTTCAGCATTTGGGTTAGGTGGAGTGGATGGCAACAATGCTAAAAAATAGGAGGATTTATATGAATAGATAATGTAGATATTATAGTTGATAATATGGAAGATAAAAGGAGAAAAGATAGGAGCTATCTACAAGGCTAAGAGTTAGCCGAAATTTCTATAAATAGGGAGGGTTCTCTTCTTTATTTTGTGACAATTAGGGTTTCCACCTTTTCTTTCTCTTCTTTCTTCTAAAAGCCGAAAACTCCATTATTCTTTTCTCTTCCTTCTTCTAAAAGCCGAAAACCCCATTATTCTTTTCTCTTCTTTCTCCTAAAAGCCGAAAACTCCATTATTCTCTTTTTTCTTCTAAAAACCGAAAACTCCATTACCCTCTTCTTTCTTCTAAAAGCCGAAAACTTCATTATTCTCTTCTCTTCTTTCTTCTAAAAGCTGAATCTCTATAGATTACTTCGAATCATCTTCTCTTCTTGATTTTTGCAAAAAGTCAGAATCCTCTAGGAGTAGCCGAATCTTTTCTAGTAAGTAGATCTCTTAGATCTAAAAGCCGAAAACACTAGTCCCTGAATCTCATATCTCTTTTCAGGATTTCAAAGCAGATAGTGGTGGTGTTGGCTACGGATAGCGTCGACTTAGAAGGTCGCGTTATAACGGTAATTAGGTGTGTAGATCTCTAAACACACTAATAATCTGTATGTATATATATGTGATGGTTAAAAGCCAGAAAATGAGGCTGTATGAACAGTCGTGTGTAGATACTTATCACATAAGTTTTATTTTGTATTATACTTGTTAGGGGCTGAAAAGCCGGAAAATGAGGCTGTATGAACAGTCGTGTGTAGATCCTTATTAGATAAGTTTTATTTTGTATTATACCTGTTAGGGGCTGAAAATCCGGAAAATTAGGCTGTATGAATAGTCGTGTGTAGATCCTTATCACATAAGTTTTATTTTGTATTATACCTGTTAGGGGCTGAAAAGCCAGAAAATGAGGCTGTATGAACAGTTGTGTCTAGATCCTTATCACATAAGTTTTATTTTGGGAATATTTAGGTAATAAGGCCCCATAGTTTATATTCATCTAAGTAGTTTTTATTATTTGCAACTCTTGAAATTATGTCAATGGTTTAATTATACGGAATAATAATAATACAAGGTTTTCTTTTCAAAGGTCACTTATTTATTCAAATATTGTCTAATTAACTTTTCCAAAAACCAACAAAGCAAAAGTTTTCAATGTACAACCCGTAGCATACCAGATCCGGTCAAAACTTATGGGCCGGGTTTGGGGTGTTACAATTTGGTATCAGAGCACAGTTCAAAACTCGGGCTGTGAAATAGACTTAGCAATGTTTTGTAAAGTGATGTGAATTTGAAAAAAAAATGTGTCCTTGTTGAAGATATGACCTTCGAGTCTACCAGCACCCGATCCACACAGGTAAGTATTCTAAACTCTTGTTGTGATATACATGTGGGCTTAATGGGCTTGAGGGACGTAGGCTAGAATATTAGACATTGATGGACTTTAGGTTTAGTTTAAGTCACTCTCTAAATTCATAAGATTTAATCCAACTAAACAAACCCGTGAACAAGTCAATAGGTTAGGGTGTGGCAACAGGCATACGCATGTCTAGGATTGGATTCAGGAAGAGCTTGGTACTTTAGCAGTCCTAGTGACTCACCTCCTCTTCGCTAGAATCCTTCCTAGTGCGTAGTGACTATTCACCTTAGCCACGATGACTTGTTGATGGGCCAAAATCTATAATTAAAACCCGAAAGGGACCAGCCACCCTATTTCGCAACCAAAATACCCCCAAGTTTTGTAAAATTTCCAAAATACCTTTGGTTTGTGAAAATTTTTAAAACGACCTTGATTTTATGAAATACCCATGTTTTGCAAATTTACCTGAAAACCCCTATATTTATAAGAGTAACCCGGTTTGCGAAATTAAATTTTCCAAAGTAATCCTGCTTTAAAAAAAACAAACAACAACAACATCAAAATATCTCTATTTCGGGAACAAAACCAAGATACCCCGTTTTGAGGAAATTACCAAAATACCCTCGTTTTGTTTAAAAAAACTTGTTTTCCAAAAATACCCTTGCTTTAAAAAAAGTGTACCAAAGTACCTCTAATTCAAAAAAAATTACCAAGATACTTTATTTGGAAAAAAATACCTTGTAGGGCAAAACTACGGAAAAAAACCTTGGGTAGTGAAATGACGAAAATACTCTTTAAGTGAGGAATGTGAGTTCACGGATGTTATATGTATGTTGGTGTGTGGTGATTGAATGTATGTGCTTCTTAGAACTAGGAGATGTGAACTTGAGACTGAATTGTAGATATAACTGCGAATTCGAAAGAACTACCCTTAAAACTACTATTCATAAGACTGTTCAGGGTTAATCAGTGGAAGAAAACTAATAATTCATAAAATTCTAATCAGATAAACACGAATCGGTAGAATGAGTACAAGGGAACGAGGACGCCCTAGATGCGAATACCGGTGCGTACTCTACCATAGTATACTAAGTGCTTCTTTTGGCTTTAGAATTAGAGTGCGCAGCGAAAGCGTAGTGGTGAGACTTGGGTAGTATGATTAATAGTTAGTTGGAAATTTCGAGGACGAAATTTCTTTAAGGGGGTAGAACTGTAAAATCCTAAATTTTTGGGCCTATGCGTTTAATGGGTGAACATGTGTAATGAGTTAATTTAAGTGTTAGGGGTCCAAATTGGGCTCAGGCTAGGCAAAGGCCTTGGTTAAAATTATCTGTTTGGGCATTATAGGGTTTAAAAGGTATTATCTGTGTTTAAAACATCAAAATGGGTTTGTGGCCTAGTGGTCAGTGGCACCACTTAGGGAGCAAGGAGGTGACGCCACACAAGGGAATAAGGGGCCCAAATTTACGTTTCATGGAGCCCAATTCTTTTAGTTTAAGTTAGCCAATTTTCAGCATTTGGGTTAGGTAGAGTGGATGGCAACAAGGCTCAAAAATAGGAGGATTTATATGAATAAGATAATGTAGATATTATAGTTGATAATATGGAAGATAAAAGGAGAAAAGATATGAGCTATCTACAAGGCTAGGAGTTAGCCGAAATTTCTATAAATAGGGAGGGTTCTCTTCTTTATTTTGTGACAATTAGGGTTTCCACCTTTTCTTTCTCTTCTTTCTTCTAAAAGCCGAAAACTCCATTATTCTTTTCTGTTCCTTCTTCTAAAAGCCGAAAACCCCATTATTCTTTTCTCTTCTTTCTCCTAAAAGCCGAAAACTCCATTATTCTCTTCTTTCTTCTAAAAGCCGAAAACTCCATTATTCTCTTCTTTCTTCTAAAAGCCGAAAAATCCATTACCCTCTTCTTTCTTCTAAAAGCCGAAAACTCCATTATTCTCTTCTCTTCTTTCTTCTAAAAGCCGAATCTCTATAGATTTCTTCAAATCATCTTCTCTTCTTGATTTTCGCAAAAAGTCGGAATCCTCTGGGAGTAGCCGAATCTTCTCTAGTAAATAGATCTCTTAGATCTAAAAGCTGGAAACACTAGTCCCTGAATCTTATATCTCTTTTCGAGATTTCAAGGCAGATAGCGGTGGTGTTGGCTACGGATAGCATCGACTTAGAGGGACTCGTTATAACGGTAATCAGGTGTGTAGATCTCTAAACACACTAATAATCTGTATGTATATATATGTGATAGTTCAAAGCCGAAAAATGAGGTTGTATGAACAGTCGTGTGTAGATCCTTATCACATAAGTTTTATTTTGTATTATACTTGTTAGGGCCTGAAAAGCCGGAAAATGAGGCTGTATGAATAATCGTGTGTAGATCCTTATCACATAAGTTTTATTTTGTATTATACCTGTTAGGGGCTGAAAAGCCAGAAAATGAGGTTGTATGAACAGTCGTGTGTAGATCCTTATCACATAAATTTTATTTTGTATTATACCTGTTAGGGGCTAAAAAGCCGGAAAATGAGGCTGTATGAACAGTTGTGTGTAGATCCTTATCACATAAGTTTTATTTTGGGAATATTTAGGTAATAAGGCCCCATAGTTTATATTCATCTAAGTAGTTTTTATTATTTGCAACTCCTGAAATTATGTTAATGGTTTAATTATACGGAATAATAATAATATAAGGTTTTCTTTTCAAAGGTCACTTATTTATTCAAATATTGTCTAATTAACTTATGATTTCCAAAAACCAACAAAACAAAAGTTTTCAATGTACAACCCGTAGCATACCAGATCCGGTTGAAACTTATGGGCCGGGTTTGGGGTGTTACACTATGTGTATCGGAAAATATATAAGTCTGCATGATGTTTTCCTTATGTATGTGTGCATGGGGTAGGAATGATGATATTGAAGGGGAAGTGCATGATAGGTCACTTGGTGATTGGTGGTAGAAATCCCACATAATTTAAATGTAAGGTCACATAGTGATCGGTGGCTATGCCACGTTTAATGATTCCTAATTAATAGGAATAGGCAGTACGGCTGTCATTTTGGTGTGTAGCGGATGGAGGGTTGATTGTGGAAATCCCCAAGGTGTGATGGTTGGTACGGGTTGGTGTGTAGAGGATGGAAACCTAGGATGGAAACCTAGGATGGGTTGGGTTATTCAATATTGTTTGTTTATGATTGATACCTTTATGTATGGACCAGGGCCCATAATGTGTTTGTAGGCTCAGGTCGTTGTGTGTTTGTGATTTATACACTGAGTCTTGGTGACTCACGCTTTCCTTTTCTCTACTCTTCCAGATGAGCAGCAGATCGTGGACATGGGAGCCGAGGCGGACTCGAGGGGCCATCAAGTTTTTTTCCTCCAAATTATTTTCGGGATTTCTTTAAGTTTTATTTTATTTTTATTTTGGAATTATCAATGTAATAAGGCCCCATAATTTTATCCAATTAAGTAATTTTAATGTTCTGCAACTTATGAGATTATGTCAAAGGTTTAATTATACTCAATAATAATAATACAAGGTTTTATTTTCAAAATGTCACTAATTTACTCAAGTAATGCCTAGTTAATTTACGACTTCCAAAACCAACAAGGCAAAAGTTTTCAATGTACAAGCCGTGACATGCCAGATCCGGTCGAAACGCATGGGCCGGGTTTGGGGTGTTACAGCCCTACACTGTCGAAATAGAAAAGGAGCAAGCTGATGCTCAAGAAGAAGTTCAACCAAGTGTTGAAACCCCAGTTTCACCAGAGCCAAAATCTACAAAACCATGCAAAGTAACCTCAGGACCAGTTAATTTTGATCACCCAACAACTACATTAGATGCAGAATTACTGCCAAAGGAGAATCAACTAGAACCAGTTCCAGTAATAAAACTACCACCACCCTACCCTCAAAGACTTTAGAAGCTGAAGCAGGAGATTCAATTCAAGAAGTTCCTTGATGTACTAAAGCAATTTCACATCAACATCCCGTTGGTCAAAGCACTTGAGCAAATGCCGAACTACGTCAAGTTCATGAAGGATATCTTGTCAAAGAAACGAAGACTTGTAGAATTTGAGACGGTAGCTCTGACGAAGGAATGCAGTGCATATCTTCAGAACAAACTACCTCCAAAATTGAAGGATCCTGGATGTTTCACCATACAATGCAATATTGGATCAACATATTGTGGTAAAGCATTATGTACCTTAGATGCAGGTATCAACTTGATGCCTATGTCAATATTTAGGAAGTTGGGGATAGAAGAAGTTAGACCAACTACGGTTACACTTCAACTAGCAGATCGATCCTTAGCGCATCCAGAAGGAAAAATCGAGGACGTATTGGTTCGTGTAGATAAGTTTATCTTTCCTGCTGACTTTGTAATTCTAGACTTTGAAGCAAACAAAGAAGTGCCAATTATCCTAAGAAGACCATTCTTAGCAACTGGAAGGACCCTTATTGATGTGCAAAAGGTCTAGCTGACTATGCGTGTTCAAGATGATCAGGTAACATTTAATGTTTTTAAGTCAATGCGATTTCCTGAAACAATGGATGATTGCTCTACAATATCCGATTTAGAGGAATTAATAATAGAGAAAGAATTTAACTGTGTTGATGACCCATTGGAAAGAATTTTGACATCGGATCCTCCAAATAATGAAGATGAGGATGAATACTTAGCTTTGCTAGAAGCTAAGCAAAAGGGATTTAATCCGTAATCCCGTTTTGAATCTTTGGAATTAGAGAAAAGAGATTACATGCAGCCAAAAGCATCAATCGAGGAGCCACCTAAGTTAGAACTCAAGGTATTACCTTCACACTTCAAATATGTTTATTTAGGTAACGCCTCTACTCTGCCTGTGATTGTTTCAGCAGAATTAACTGCTGAACAAGAAGAGAAACTTATCATAGTTTTGAAACAATTCAAGAAGGCTATCGGATGGACCATAGTCGATATTCGAGGTATTAGCCCATCTGTATGTATGCACAAGATCATATTAGAAGATGGCGAGAGAGGAGCGATTGATGGACAACGGAGAATGAACCCCATCATGAAAGATGTAGTGAAAAAGGAAATTATCAAGTGGTTGGATGCGGGTATAATTTACCCCATCTCAGACAGTTCATGGGTGAGTCCGGTCCAGTGCGTGCCGAAGAAAGGAGGTATCACAGTCGTGGAGAACGAGAACAACGAGTTGATACCAACTAGAACAGCTACGGGATGGAGAATCTGCATCGATTACCGAAAGTTGAACAAGGCGACTAGGAAAGATCACTTTCCTCTGCCATTTTTGGACCAGATGCTGGATAGACTCGCAGGACGAGACTATTATTGTTTTCTCGATGGATACTCAGGGTATAATCAGATTACAGTGGCACCGGAAGATCAACACAAAACGACATTCACCTGTCCATACGGTACATTTGCATTTAGACGCATGCCATTTGGTTTATGTAATGCACCAGCTACATTTCAAAGATGTATGATGTCTATTTTTACTGACATGGTTGAGAAGTATTTGGAAGTTTTCATGGACGACTTCTCAGTATTTGGAGATACTTACGATGATTGCTTAGCCAATCTAGCTAAGGTACTGAGGCGATGCGAAGAAACGAATCTCGTACTCAACTGGGAAAAGTGCCATTTTATGGTACGAGAAGGAATTGTTCTAGGTCATCGGATAACGAGACATGGGGCCGAGGTGGACAAAGCAAAAGTAGATGTTATTGAAAAACTCCCACCTCCAACATCTGTAAAAGGTGTTAGGAGCTTTTTGGGCCACGCCGGTTTCTATCGAAGATTTATCAAGGACTTCTCCAAAGTGGCTAAACCCTTATGCAAGCTATTGGAGAAAGACTCAGTATTCAAGTTTGATGAGGAATGCTTAAAAGCCTTCGATGATCTGAAGAGTCAATTAGTCACGGCACCCATAATCGTCATGCCAGACTGGGATTCGCCATTCATATTGATGTGTGACGCAAGTGACTTCGCCATTGGAGCTGTCATGGGCCAGCGAAGGAACAAAGTTTTTCATCCCATCTACTACGCAAGCAGAACTCTAACTGGAGCTCAACTGAACTATACAGTAACAGAAAAAGAGTTACTTACTATTATGTTTGCTTTCGACAAGTTTCAATCTTATCTTGTAGGTACCAAAGTGATTGTCTATATGGACCACTCCGCAATTAAGTACTTATTAGCCAAGAAAGATGCTAAGCCAAGATTGATCCTGTGGGTGCTTCTACTTCAAGAGTTCGATCTAGAAATTCAAGATCGAAGGGGAGTAGAAAATCAAGTAGCAGATCACTTATCCAGATTGGAGCCGCAAGAAGAAAGTTCTCCACTTGTACCGATCCAGGAGACATTTCCAGATGAACATATACTGATGGTAAATCATGTTCATAATATTCCTTGGTTTGCTGATTTTGATAACTATTTAGCTTGTGGTTTGATGCCGATTGATAAAACTTATCAACAAAGAAAAAAGTTTCTTCACAATGTGAAGTACTATTTTTGGGAAGAGCCATATTTGTTTAAAAAGTGTGCAGATCAGATGCTTAGGAGATGTGTCACAGAAGATGAAATACCGAGGATTTTATACCACTGTCATTCAGCTCTGAGTAGGGGTCACTTTGGAGGTACACGTACAGCGGCCAAAGTATTGCAAGCGGATTCTTTTGGACAACATTATTCAAGGATGCATGCGCTTACGTAAAGAGTTGTGATCGCTGTCAGAGGGTTGGAAATGTCACCAATAGAAATGTGATGCCTCGAACAAATATCATTGAGGTAGAATTGTTTGATGTTTGGGGTATTGACTTTCTTGGTCCTTTCCCTCCGTCTTTTGGTCACAAGTATATATTGGTAGCAGTAGATTATGTGTCCAAGTGGGTCGAGGCTGAACCTTATCTGACGAACGATGCCAAGGTTGTGATGAAATTCTTGCAGAAACATGTGTTCACAAGGTTCGTTACCCCAAGAGCTATTATCAGCGATGAAGGGACCCACTTTGTGAACAAGTGGTTAAAATGGTTGTTAGACAAACATGGAGTGAAATACAAGGTCGCTACAGCTTACCATCCACAGACAAATGGGCAAGCTGAGCTAGCAAATAAGGAGATCAAAGGCATACTTGAGAAGGTAGTTTGCCCGAACCGATGAGATTGGTCCAAGAGACTAGATGATGCTTTATGGGCTTACAGAACAGCATACAAGACACCCTTAGGAATGTCACCCTATAGGTTGGTCTTTGGGAAAGCCTGTCATCTACCTCTGGAGTTAGAACACAGAGCTTACTAGGCTCTTCGACAACTCAATTTGGATTTCAAGCTTGCGAAAGAGAAACGAATGCTCCAACTCAACGAGCTAGAGGAATTTCGAATGTTCTCATATGAAAATGCCAAATTACTTAAAGAAATACTCAAGAAATGGCATGACAAGCATATTCGAGTTTGAGAGTTTGAAGCAGGTCAGCAAGTCTTGTTATTTATTTCCAGATTAAAGTTCTTTCCAGGTAAGTTAAAGTCACGTTGGTCCGGTCCATTTACAATTCATCGCGTCTATCCATACGGAGTTGTTGAACTCTAAGGTAAGAGAGGTAATTTTCAAGTCAATGCTCAACGTTTGAAACATTACTACGGAGAAAGACTTAAACGAGATCAAATCTTGTTTAGTATATCTAATCTTTAGATTTTCTTATTTTCAATAAATTGTTTAGGGTATATTTTCGGGTTTATTATGTTTAAATAAATTCTGTCTAGGAGATTGGAACTTAAGCGGGACCGCTTGTGACCCCTCCAATCTTTCCTGGGAATTGATTTTTACATAATTTTCCAAGAAATTAGCCCCTAAATGACAAATAAATTTTTGGTTTTTCAAATAAAAATGTCAATTTTGACCCTAGTCTTAAATTGCAACTTAATTTCAAATTTTCATTAAGTCTAGGGACTTAATTGATTTATTTTTAAAATTTGGTTGCTATTTTCGTAAATAATAAAAACTAGGTGCTTCTTTTGTAAATAATCTTTTAAAGCATCAAGAATTTTTCTTAATATTATATTTTTAAATTATTGATAAACTTTAATATATAATTATATCCATTATAATTTATTTATTAATTTTTATCAACTTAGCTTAGAATTAGGATTAATTTTATTTTATAATTATCTAGGCAATTAAATAGCAATTGATAATTTTTTATGTGTTTATTTAATTATTAATTGTTGTTTATCATGAGTAAAATTAGAATTGGACTCTTATTTTTTCCAATTATTAATTTCTAAGAGTTCTACTTCAAGTCCCATTACTCCTACTATAAATTGCACCCTTGTTCTCCCCATTCACTCATTACTCAAATCCCCTATCACCAAAACACTAAGGTGCCGCAAGCTCCTAGCCATAGCAACCATTCAGCCAGCCACCTGCTCCAGCACACGCCAGCACCAGGAGCTGCCCAGGTCGGGGCCTCATGCTTGCTACCTCTGTCCCGTGCGCTTGCTGCACACCATCGCCCCACGCCGACCAGCCCGTGGGCTGCCTAGCACAAGGCCTTGCGCGTCACCAGCTCACAACCCTCGCACCTTGTTGCCTTGTGCGCCTATGCGCACACTTCTCCTCCACCCAACCTAAGCCAAAAGTCCTTTAAATTTCATCTTTTGATTCATTAATATATTTTTATTTTAAGAGTTCTTAAATTCTGCAAGGAAGGTGGTAAGAAAATTTTTCTCCTTAAATTTTAATTTTTATTCAATCATTTAATTTTTCAATTTATTGAAATATTAATGATTTGTATTAATTAAAATTTTAAGAAACTAATTTTTTATTCCATCTTATATTCAGGTTAATCATCACTCGCAAAAGAACTCATGCCTCCGCTCAAATTGACAAAACACAAAGCGAATTTCACTGTGAAGAAGCTAAAATAAGATACGAAAGTATCTTCAAAAATCAATAGATGCATCCAGAGAAAGGCTTCACATTGAAGGAAAGCAACTACAGAGACTTTATGGCACGTATTCGTCAAGTTACTGAAGCCCTCAATTGGGAATTGTTTTGTGAAAAGAGACCAAGTCTGGATGAGGAATTAGTTCATGAATTTTACGTGAACTTAACCTCAAGCGAATTGATCGAAGTTCCAGTCCGCGGAATCAAGGTACCAATAAATTCTAACGCTATTAATGAGTTCCTTGAATTACTTGATTTCGACAACGATGAATATTCCTCTTATATTAAGCCTGAAAATCTACAAGAAATCCTCGAGGAACTCACAGTTCCAGGTTCTAAGTGGACTGTGTCAAAGCAAGGAATCCACACATGTCGAAGAGAGTATTTGACACCACTTGCGAAGGTATGGTTCTATTTCATTCGTTTCAGTCTTATGCCTAGCTCGCATGGGACTACAATTTCATTAGAGCGAATGGTCCTATTATACTCGATTCTAACTGGAAAGACCATTATGTGGGCAAAATTACTCTGAGAGAAATGCGAAATTGTGCCATTAGACGGTCTGGCCCTGCCTATTTCCCCTTTACGATCACAATTTTGTGCTTAAAAGCAAAACTCCTTGCGGACGTAAAGAAGACAGAGTATAGTCAAGGCACAATCACCGATTGGGATCTTTACCGAGTGGCTGGAGATTCTGTTCTTCAGCAACAAATTGAAGAAAGCGAGGATCCTGAAGAAGCAGAAGATGAACCCACAGAAATCCCGCCAGAACAATCAACTGAAGTCCCTAATGAGGTAGAATCAATGGAACCAGAAGCTGAACCCGATATCGAACCCTCAATGTTTAGAGCTTCACCGCCTAGCCCAGATCGTCGTGATGAGCTGTTGAAGCTGATGGACTTAATGCAACACATGCAATGGCAGCAACAAGCCTACTGGCGATACTCAAAAATAAGAGATGACTCAACGAGGAGTGCCCTCAAGAAAATTTATAATGACCCATTTATTTTTGTGCCTGAGTTTCCAGATTTCATATTTGAACCATAGGTGTCATCATCGAAGAGGAAGCAAGGCGATTCATGCAAAGATAATACTAATGGAGCAAAAGATGAGTCAAATTCAGAAGGATCGACAAATAAATAAAAAATGGGAGGACTTCAACTTTCATTTATTTTTTTTAGTGTTTTAGGATTAGGTTAATTAGGAATTTTTATTTTTGCACAATAAAATAAGAGATAGGAATTATGAATAAAATCTGAACAAGTCACAAAGGCTAAAGTGTGGCAATAGATATATACATGTCTAGGATTGGATTTAGAAAGAGCCTGGTACTTAAGCAGTCAATTTGACTCACCTCCTCTTTTCTAATTATCCTACCTAGTGTATAGTATTTATTCACTTTAAACAATGAGGACATTGTTCACTTTAAGTAGGGGGACCGAAAATTTGAATTGATTCCACTTAGAATAAAATTTTCTTTTAGTTATGATTAGGATATATTTTTGTTCAATAATTTGAAATTTTGTTAATTATGCTAAACTTCAGTATTAATAAAGTTCTATTATTTCAATAAGTTATTATGTTAGCTTAATAATGATATAAATGTATTTTTAATAAAGCATGCAAGTTCGTACCATAAAATTTTTAGTTCCCAACGAAAAAATTAGGCATGCATGAAAGCTTAAGTCTTTAGAATTGACTTAGTAATTTCTTGAGGCGAAATCCTAGGAAACATGGAATATTGAAAATGATTTAGGCAACTATTGTTTGGATCGTTTGAGCCTTTCAAGCCGACCCTGATAAAATTATCCTTTGAAACCCAATTTTGAGACTATATGGCCTAATTTTATTTGGACCTATTCAATATTTAGCCATCAATTTTCTCTTCATTACTTCTAAAATTGTCCCAAACACTAGACTCAGTACTATTCAGAAGATCGTTTGAAAATAAGTTTGGGGAGTTGAAAAGAAGTATCAATTGCTCGAAAAATGGTAGTACATGAAGCAAGTGCTCGAGTTGAGCTTGAATTTAAAAAAAAAAACATGTACTCAAAATGAAATAAGAAGTCAAAAGAGCATAAGTTGGGTATCAAGGGTGAAAATTCTGAAGGTTCGATTTTAAGCTGAGTCTAGGGTTTTTAAGCAAAAAAATTGTCTATCTTTTACCTACCCCTAAGCCCAGCCACGTTACAACCTTATTAAACACCTATTGATTCAAAATTCCAAAGTTACCTACATTAGTGGAGAGAAATTGCTCTGTTCAACATACGAAGACATTAGTTAAGCTTAATGATTGCAGTTTACTTTTTGAATAAGGAATTAAAATCAAATTGGTATCGAGCAACATGTCTTTATTAAGAAACATTTACTCTAATTTTGCTTGTATAATTATTGTTGGAGGTAATTTGAACGATGTGAATGCTTAAGTAGCATAACTATCAAATTTCTTATCTTTGAGCCTAAGTATATTCAATTCATAATTTTGAGAAGAGAGTTTTTTTGAAGGAGTTTTTCAAAGATGTTTCCGAGAAAATTCTTTTCAAATTTGTGCACTACTCGGGACGAGCAATGAATTAAGTTTGGGGGTGTGGAAACACAAAAATTTATATAATTTTTAATGCCCTTTTTGACCCAAATTCATGTGGTTTCGAGTAAATTCTTGTCGGAAAATAATTAAATGTTATAAAATAATTAAAGTGTGATAAAAATATGAACATGATTAATTTTAATTAATTATATAGTTAATTTTGTTTAATTTCGACTATTTTCGACAGATTCGCACAAAGGGCGAAAATCGGCTCGGCAGACACTGCTCGAAGAATAAACCCGAGAAGCAATTTGAAGTATCAAGGAAAATTTATTTCCAGCCCAAGACGGTCCAATTATGAAGATTTAATCATAATATAATTAATTTTAATTTATTCCCAATTTAATTTGGATAAATTATCATTAATTAATTATGGAAAAAGGGTCTAGTCAAACCGCACTGGTTGAACCGAACCGATTGAACCGAACTAGCCACCAATTGGGCAGCCCAAACCGTCCACAATGATGGCCCAAATCAGCTTATTATCTGATTAATTAAGCTTGGAAAGAAGCCCTTGAAGACCTTTCAAAATTGCATTCAAACCCCTCCAAATTTAGTGGCTTTGTAGATTTGCCCCATGCTATATTTAGCAAAGTTGAATTCTTCAACTTTGCCACATGGGATGGCCGACCAAGGGAGGCCTCTGTTGATGCTACTATTTGCTATTTTTATCAGCCTTGATCAGCTATAAATACACCACTTTGCTGCTCATTCAAAACACACCTCAAGCATCCAACATTCTCCACTCTCACTTTCTCTCAATTCCCATTTTTCCCCTTTCCCTTTGTGTGTTCTTGTGCCGATTTCTCCTCTTGGAAAAGAGGTGTTTCCCAGCCATTTGGAGCAGCAATTGGAGTGTTCATAAGCCACCTTGATAGCCGAGGCCAACGAAGAACGGAGCAATCAAACAAGCCATGGAGAAACACCAGATTTGCTTCTTGTTCCCTATCTCTTTAAATTTTGTTGTTGTTTTGACAAACATGTTTATGAATATTTATGCTGTTGGAATGTTTAATTTAATCAATTTAGCTTGAATTTAATTCGTGTTGGGTTGATTGCATTTCGTCCTCTTGAATTATTAAAATTGTGTTTATGCTGTTAAAGGCCTCGGGAAAATGTTTGGTTAAGTAAAATCATTTTAAGTTATTTGGAATTATAATTGTTTAGCTAGCTAATGAATTAATTATTTAAACGCATTGAAATTATAATTAATGGACACAATACTTAATCTGTGAATGTTTAATTCTTCTAAGGTAGCTGAAGATTAAATTAGCATTGTATTTGGCGATACATATGCCTTGCATAACTTGCAAGATTTTGTGATTAAATTGTTTCAAGGTAAAAATATTTTGTTACTTTGCATGATCTTTTACATGCTTATTAGGTTGAATTAATCAGTTGAAACACATAGGAATATGTGAGAGATTGTTTAATTTAATGAGTATGTATGTGCAATAACATACTTACTTTCAGAAGTCTGTTTAATCACTCGAATTTGCATAGAAATATGTACAAGAGATGAATGGATTATTATTTGTAAGTATGTTCATAAGTTAGCAAATTACCGAGTTGCCATGTTTTAACAAGTATAAACACGAGCTTAATAATTCTAAGTTAAGAAATGCGATTGATCCAACACAATTATATCATCTTGATTAAAATCAGCTTTTGAAATCGTGCATTAGAACTTTGTTTTATTTTATTTTACTTTGTTCTTCTTTTAGTTTTTAAATATTTCTTAACTCCAAATATTTTTCTTTCACCAAAGTGTTTATATTCATTTTCATAAATAATTCTTTTACAGTCCCTATGGGGTACGATAACTCGACATTTACTTGTCACTTTATTACTTGTTACGATTGTGTACACTTGCACATTTCCATCGTTCCACCTCTCGGCACCGATAGATGCATCGACTGGGCCGCTCTAGAAAAGGTCGGGCTCACAGCCGATGTCTGAGCACTTCTTACGACCGAAACATGGGATCAATTCTTTACCATCATCGAGCCCACGTACTTGGAACTCACCTTGGAGCTTTGCACTACTTTTCAACTACAGACGATGATGGCCCAATATGATGATTTGGGCACAATCCAATTCTGTCTAGGAGGCACCATGTGATGACTTAACATACCACAATTTGGGGCAACACTGGACTTTATACAGATGACTTCGTAGCAGAGAATGATCTTTCGGAGTTGTATCGCCATATACATTTCAACCCCACCCAATGTTGGCACAAGATAGCTACCCACTCCTTCGATTATGACCCCAGTCACTCAAAAGCGACGGCCCTGGCTCCGTCTTTGAGGTATGTACACGCTATTTTGGCTCATACTTTGATAGGTCGACGAGAGAGCACCGGCATTGTCAATACTCATGACGCCTACTATCTATGGTGCATGTCGGACGAACATGTTGTCGACCTAGCATATTTTATAGCCCGAGCTATTCAACATCAGACAGAGCAGCATTGATGCAACTCTTCAACAGATTTGTCATCACTTCCACATTTCTTCACCACCACCACCGCAGGACCTAGCAGATGATGAGGTCATCTGAGTCCTCTTATTATCTTTAATTTTAGTTTTTTTCTTTATTTTTAGTTCTTAGTTTTAATTTCTATTTTTATTTTTATTTAAGCTTGTTGCATTTTATATTTCAAACCTTTATTTCATTCATGATATCATTGGCTATCTAACCTTTGAGTACTACTAACAACCACTTGTTTAATCATGCCACCGAGACATCTAACTGATGACTTCGCAGTTTCAATTGCACACTCCAAATAACAAACAAATAACTAGGAGTAATTCAATACTACATAAGTCATCATCTTTTCACCCCTGACTCAAGGAATACATCCAGAATTTAGGAAGTGTCACTTTTTCCCCTCTCTTTTCATTATCTACTAATTGTTATTATTTATGTTTGTACATTAAGGGCAAAGTACATCTTAAGTGTGGGGGGTGAATAGTTATTTCAAGAAAGTGCCTAACTTTCTGGATTATTCTCAAATCCCTGAATTATATCTTGTTCTTAAGTAATTTCCTCATATTACTAATTAGGATGAAATTTCTGATGATTTATGATTTTTATTGATATGTTTTTGAAGTAAGCCATAGTTAATTGTGCATTGATGATTTAAATTTTAAGATACTAGAGAATCAAGCATGATAAGTCTATTTTTCAGAATAAAAATTTTTTGCTAGGTTGTTAACCTAAATTTGAATATTACTTTGAAATTTGAAATTTATGAGGTTGATATCAAAAACCCATAATTCTTTGTGAGATTTTGAGCCCTATAGAGCATATATTCTTTTTCTTGCTCACTTTATTGATTATGAGTGTGTCAACATTGAACTGTTATTCTAGAACTTGCCTCGATTATACATGTTGAGACCACACCTTTGATTTGATATACAGAGATGATTAAGGCACTTAGGATTTAACCCACTCACTCCACTAAAAACCTACCTCCATAATTAACCCCTAGTGAACTCCGTTGATCCTAACAACCTTTTTTATTGACTCACCCATTACCCCAAAACCCTTTGTATTTGTTATCACCATTTTCTTTTGACTACCCTTATACCAAGATTTGATTTGATTAGTTACCTAATTATTTCAGTAGCTGAATTTATCCTTTATTATTTAATTCGTTCGTAAAAAAATCGAAGTATATTCAGTATTAGTATTATGAAAAGTAAGCTTATACAGTTTAAAAAAAAGTAAGCTTAAAAAAATTGAAGTATATTCAGTATTAGTATTATGAAAGGTAAGCTTATACAGTTAAAGTCTATTTATCAAAAGAAAAGCTCATATTATTAGGGTTATTACTTTTTAGTTGATGTAATTATCGTCTCAGTATTTCTAGATAGGTAACTTTTCAATTTGATCTCGATTCTAATGTTCTAATTCAGCCTTTATCCACACCTTTAACCCTAGCCCCGTTACAACCCTGTTAAAGACCTTTTGATCTGTTTATCATCTCATTTTACAGTGGTGGAGATTTGATTTTCAAGCAAGCCTATGGGATTAACTTTTCCGGTTCGACTTTTGAGTACTTAACCCTGAACCTTAAACACTTTTTGAGTGATTTGAGTGAATCTTTTGTGAGGATGTCAATCCTTGTCGGTTTTGAATTAAAGGTAATTATTTAGATAAGGGGAGACACCTACGTTTTCGTGATACAAATGTATAACTTTTATTGTTTGAATCTTTATGACTCTTTGAGTTAAATTATCCATGTATAAATTATGTATGAATTATGATGAGACATTGTTGATAGGAATTATGAATTATGGAAAGTTCGTTTTAATTGTAAGTTGAGAATTTTGCTTGAGGACAAGCAAAAGCTTAAATGTGGGGGTATGTGATAAACCGTAAAAATAACATATTTTAATCCTACATTTAGCATACTTTTGGATGATTTATCCCTTGATTTATGTAAAAAGGTGCTTTTAATCCTTTCTTTTCATGTCTTATACTCAGGAAAGCACCAGAGGATGGAAAGAACAAGAAACGGGCCTAAAACGGACCAAATTGGGCCAAAGTGGAAATCAACACGGCTTGGACTTAAGCTCACACGGCCGTGCCTCCCTGATAAACTAGAACACGGCCTGATCCTGATTTACATGGTCGTGCCTCATTAAAGAAATCCAAACACGGCCTAAAGACGATTCACGCGGGTGTGTGCCATGGCCGTGTCCCTTTCGTGGCAAAGAACAATTTCACTCTGAAAAGGATACTTAGGGGCAAAGAAACCTATTTCAAAAGCCTATATAAACCCCCTAAGTATTACCTAAAAGAGGGCGGTTAGCTAGGCCAAGGAGCCGAGCCAGAAAGGCCAGATTTGTGGGAATTACTCGAAGATAGCCAGTTGATCCATCTCAAAAAGCTGGAATTCTACTCAAGAAGGCGGATCTCTCCTTCAGTTCCTTTAGGGGGTTTTAGGGATTTCTTATGTTTTGTTTTATCTTTTCTTTTGAGATGTTTTATTTTATTATTATGAACTAAACCCTTCAGATACCTGAAGGGATGAAACCTAAGATAGATCTTGTTAGTGTTTTCTGAACTATATAATAAATAATTGATTTATTCTTAATTATGTGTGCTTAATTCTTGTGTTAATATTTCCGGGATATTGATTGAAGTTGAATGTGCTTAGGTGGTGGAGCAAAAGTCCCTGCTTAAGAGTAGATCTAGCATAATTAAGCGAAGTTGATCACACGCCTAGAGATAGGGTGACGTGATTTTACCAGATTAGAGTGAAACCTAATATGGGAGTCCATAGATCGAATTAATGTGATTCTAGGGGTTTTAATTAGAAAGAGATTTCAATTAATCAACCTAGGGTTAGACGTTATTCGCCTCGAGAGATGGTTTAATATAACTTAGGGAATCTTACGGATCAAGTCAAGTGAATAAATCGTCTGGTTCAGTGTTAGATAACAAGTAAAGTCTAGGTGGATTCTTCCTAAAGGTATCGTCTTAATCAACTGAGTTTTCCCAACAGTATTTCCCCAAATCATTCTTTTTGTCTTTGCGTCTTTATCTTAGTAGTTAGTTAAATTTAGATTAAACAACAACTTTAATTATTTTAGGCTAGATAATAAAAAGAAAGTTAGTATTAGTACTTTTAGTTCCTTTGGGTTCGACATTCCGGTCTTGCGTTAGCTATACTACTGTTTGATAGGTGCGCTTACCTCATAATTGTTGTCAGAGTTAGATTCTAGGTTTTATCATTCTCATTATAAATTTAAAACTCTGAATTCTATGATCAATCACATCATATGCATTTAATTTCATGGAAAGACCCTGGTTGGTTAAAATCATTTCAGAATTAACCTGGAAACCAAAAAAAACTTACCAACCAAACATCCTTACGATACCCAAGCAAAGACAAAAGACATGGATCAAAGATTGGAAAGACTTGAACAACTCCAAAAGGAGATACAAGATAAACTTTAATCGCAAATGCAAAATCAGCTGGCTATAACAAGACATGATGGACCGAATGATGGAATCCCAAAGGAATATGATGACTTAGTTGACCAAACTACTGGTTGGAGGAATGGATAAAGGAAAGGCCCCCATGGTTAATACTGGAGAAGATAATGAGGAACCTTTCTATCCTCCGGGTTTTACTCCAACACAGCCTGAGGTGTACCCTAGAAAAACATCCGTCACAATTAAGCCTCAACAATTTCAGTATGGAGTGTCGGTACCGATGAACTTTCAAGCTGGATCAGGTTCTAACCTAGGGGATAACTCAGCTAATCCTATTATCCTTGACCTTGATGAAGTGACAGAAAAGGAAAGGGCAATGACAAAATTGCCAAAGCAGTTAGAGGACCTATGTAAATGGCTGGAAGAAAAATTCAAGGCCATGAAAAACGTTGATATTCAACATGGAATCGATGCTAAAGATCTGAGTTTGGTCCTAGATCTAGTGCTTCCCCATAAGTTCAAAATGCCAAAATTCAAAAAATACAATGGGACCAGTTGCCCCGAGGCTCACATCACCATGTTTTGCAGACCGATGACCAGGTATGTTAACAACGATCAACTACTAATATAATGCTTCCAAGACAGCCTGGTGGGAGCAGCATCTAGATGGTACAATCAATTGAGCCGCACTAGGATTGGTTCCTGGAGGGACTTAGCTCAAACATTCATAAAACAATAAAATCATGTAATGGATATGACTCTTGATAGAGTTACTTTGCAAAACATGGAGAAGAAATCGAGTGAGAGTTTTCGGAATATGCACATAGATGGAGGGAAGTTTCCATACAAGTTCAGCCACCGCTCCTAGAAAAAGAAACAACGGTGCTCTTTATCAACATTCTAAAGGCCCCGTTAATCACTCACATGATAGGAAACGCTACAAAAAGTTTTTCAAACATAGTAATGAACGGCAAAATGATCGAGAATGCGATAAGGAGTGGAAAGATAGATGCAAAAGAGAGTAACAAAAGATCAACCTCGAGGAAAAAAGAAAACGAGGTGAACAACACGAGTACATATAACAAGGGTTACTCAAAATTGATTACGGTAAATCAGCCAAGAACAATGGCTACTGGTCAACAAGGTTTATCAAGATAGGAGTCCGACACAAAGCAAAACACTAAGAAGCTCCAATTTACTCCAATCCCAATGACATATTGGGAGTTGTATCAAAGTTTATTCGACGCACACGTGGTGTCCGCTTTTTACCTAAAACCATTACAGCCTCCATATCCCAAATGGTACAATGCAAACGCTCAATGTGACTACCATGTAGGAAGTTCGGGGCATTAAATAGAAAATTGCACTGCCTTTAAGAAAGTAGTCGAAAGACTTATTAAAATGGGCATTGTGAAATTTGATGATGCACCTGATGCAGAAAATTCACTACCCAATCACGCTGATAATGGGGTAAATGCTATAGATGGAAAGGTGGGGAGAAGAATCAAGACTGATATTGCAGAAGTAAAAACTCCCTTGAGACGGGTCTAGATAGAGATGGTAAGAAGGGGGTTGAGCACTTTGAATCTTGAAGGGAGTTGTGAAAACTCGAGAAATTTCTGTGAGTTCCATCATGAAGAGGGGTACAGGATATAAGAATGCGTAGAATTCAGAGCCTTGGTACAAAGCTTGATGAATAATAAGAAACTGGATTCTATGAATATACTAAAAGCCCGGATAGAATGTTCAGAAATGGGAGCATCAATGCCATACATGAAGAAATCACTGAAGGGGGGACCTTGTTAGATATTCGCCCTTATGAACTTGGGAGTGTTCTAAACAATTGGACTGTAGAAGAAATTCCTATAATTTTTAGAGCTTACACAGAGTAATGTTCAAAACACACTTGTTGCTTTAAGCCTAGAAGCAATAAGAATTCCTTTGTGAAATAGGCTTATGTCCAAACATCATTATGAAATACATATTTGATATCATTTTGAGTAAATATCCTCTCATTCTTTTAGATTCTTTCATTCTTTCTATACAAATAATTACGTTAGATTCTTTCATTCCTTGGAACTTTTTCCAAATTATTCTTTCATCACATTCATAATCATACGATACAAATGATTATTCTTAAATTCATTCGTTCTTTGTATATTCTTTTGTACCTACAGTAGGTTCTCATATATTAATGACCTGAGTAACGCTGCTATAGAATTAGAACCCCCTTTTGAGCAAGACATGTGTTTAGAGGAATCCCAGGACTTTGAAGATGACATAGATTGTGGCTTATCTTCCGACTTGTTAAGAATGGTAAAACAAGAGGAAAAACAAATTCTGCCTCATGAAGAGACAGTAAAGATTGTGACCATGGCAGAAGGAAAAGTAGTGAAAATTGGAACGTGCATAATTGAAGAAACGAAGTGAGACCTCGTAGAGTTACTTCAGGAATCCAAAGATATCTTTGTATGGTCATACCAAGATATGTCCGGGTTAAGCATTGACATTGTTGTACATCGCCTCCCCATAAAAGAGGATTGTAGACCGATTTAGCAGAAGCTCCGGAGAATAAGGCCTAATATTGTACTAAAAATAAAAGAGGAAGTCAAAAATTAGTTCGATGCCGGATTCTTACAGGAAGTCAAATACTCAGAATGGGTAGCCAACATTGTGCCTGTCCCTAAGAAAGATGGGAATGTGCGAATGTGTGTAGATTATAGAGACTTAAATAAGGCCAGCCCGAAAGATAATTTCCCCTTGCCTCACATTGATACTCTAGTAGACAATATGGCAGGCTATTTGCTATTTTCCTTCATGGATGGCTTCTCGGGATACAATCAGATAAAAATGCATCCTGAAGACATGGAAAAGACTACCTTCATAACCTTTTGGGGTACATTTTGTTATAAGCTGATGCCATTTGGGATGAAAAATGCAGGAGCGACATATCAAAGGGCTATGGTGACCCTATTCCATGATATGATGCACAAAGAAATTGAAGTTTACATCAATGATATGATCGCAAAATCCCAAACAGAAATGGAACATATCCAAGTTTTGTTGATGTTATTGATTGTTGTTTTATACGATGTCAAAGTCTTAAAATTTATATAAAGAATGATCGAACCTAGAAACTAACTATGACAACGATTTGAGGCAAGCGCACCTATCAAACAGTAATATAGTTAAGGGAAGACCGGATTGTCGAACCCAAAGGAACCAAAAGTACTAATACTAACTCACTTTTTATTATCTAGCCTAAGAATTAAAGGAATTTTTTTATCTAATTTAAAATTAACTAACTACTAAACTAAAGACTCTAAGACAAAGAAGAATGAAATTGAGAAAAGAACTTTAGGGAAAACCAATTGATTAAGATAATACCCAAGGAAGAATCCACCTAGACTTCACTTGTTATCTAACTCTGAACCAGACGATTTATTCACTTGACTTGATCCGTAAGATTCCCTAACGTATATTAATCCCTCTCTCGAGGCGACTAACATCTAACCCTAGGTTGATTAATTAAAATATCTTTCTAATTAAAACCCCTAGAATTGCATTAACTCAATCTATGAACTCCTATATTAGGTTTCACCCTAATCCGGTAAAATCTCGTCACCCTATCTCTAGGCGTGCGATCAACTCCGCTTAATTATGCTAGATCTACTCTTAGGCAGGGACTTTTGCTCCTCCACCTAAGCACATCATACTTGAATTAATATTCCAAAAATATCAACACAAGAATTAAGAACACATAATTAAGAACAAGTCAAATATTTATCATATAGTTTAGCAAACGATAAAAGGATTCATCTTAGGTTTCATCCCCTTCAGGTATCTGAGGGTTTAGTTCATAATAATAATAAAAGAATACATCTCAAAAGAAAAGATAAAACAAAACATAAGAAATCCCTAAAACCCCTTGAAGGAATTGAAGGAGAGATCCTCCATCTTGAGTATAATTCCGACTTCTTGAGATGAATCAACTGGCTATCTTCGAGTAAATTCCCATAACTCTGCCCTCTTTGGCCTAGCTGGACGCCCCCTGACTAAAGTCCTGGGTTCCCCCCTTTTAGGTCATACTTAGGGTGTTTCTATAGGCTTCTAAATGTGTTTCTTTGCCCCTAAGTATCCTAATCTGAGTGAAACTCTTCTTTCTCATGGCAGGGACACGCCCATGGCACACGCCCGTGTAAGTCGTGGCCAAGCTGTGTTCGAAGCTGTTGAATGAGGCACGACCGTGTGGTCTTGGGCCCAGGCCGTGTGGATTTCGTGATACGGCCCATTTTTCTCCGTTTTGGGCTTGTTTTTCGTTCTTTTCATCATCCGGTGCTCTTCTAAGTATAAAACATGAAAACAAAGGATTAAGAGCACCAAATTACATAATTCAAGGCTTAAATCATCCAAAAGCATGCTAAATGTGGGCTTAAAATATGTCACTTTTTTGGTTTATCACATACCCCCACACTTAAGCTTTTGCTTATCCTCAAGTAAAATTCTCAACTCATAATTAAAATGAACTCCTTTGATTCATAATATTCATTGATAGTGTTTCATCATAATTCAAAGATAATTTATACATGGATAATTCAATTCAAAGAGTCCTAAAGATTCAAACAATCAAAGTTATACATTTATAGCCCGAAAACGTTAGGTGTTTCCCTTTACCTAAATAATTACCTCTGATTCGAAATTGACAAGAGTTGACATCCTCACTAAAGATTAACTCAAATCACTCAAAGTGTTTAAGGTTCAAAATTAAGCACTCAAAAGTCGAACATGAAAAGTTAATCCCATAGGCTTGCCTAAAAATCAAATCTCCACCACTGAAAAATGAGATGATACACATATCAAAAGGTCTTTAAAAAGGGTTGTAATGGGGTTGTAATGGGGTTGTAATGGGGTTGACAATTTACCTAACTAGAAAAATGAACTAATCCCAAATAATTACATCAATTAAAAACTAATAATACGAGCTTTTTCTTTAAGATTTGGACTTTTTCGTATAAGCTCAATTACATAAAACAAATACTGAATATACTTCATTTTTTTAAGAACAAGTCAAATAGACATAATAACGGATGAATTTATCTACTGAAATAAAATAGTCAGGCAATCGATCAAATCAAATCTCGATATAAGGGTAGTCAAAAAGATTGGTGATAACAAATACAAAGAGTTTTGGGGTAATATTAGTAGGTGAGTCAATAAATAGGGCTGTTAGGATCAATAGGGTTCACTAAGGGTTAATTATGAAGGTAGGCTTTTTAGTGGAGTAAGTGAGTTAAAACCTAGGTGCCTTTATCATCTCTGTATATCAAATCAAAGGTGTGGTCTTGACATGTATAATCGAAGCAAGTTCTAGAATAGCAAATCAATGTTGACACACTCATAATCAATAAAGTGAGCACGAAAGAATGTATGCTCTATGAGGCTCAAAATCTCACAAAAAATTATGGGTTCTTGATGTCAACCTCGTAAATTTCAAACTTTAAGGTAATATTCAGATTCAGGTAGACAACTAAGAAAATTTATTCTGAAAAATAGACTTATCATGCTTGATTCTCTAGTATCCTTCAAATTTAATCATCAATGCACAATTATCAATGACTTAACAAAAATCATAAATTAGAGAAATTTCATTCTAATCATAATATGAGAGACTTTACTTTTGAACAAGGCATACTTCAGGGATTTTCAAATAATACTATAGTTAACTCCCCCACACTTAAGATTTACATTGCCCTCGACATATAAAGATAGAATAGCAAACTAATAATGAAATCATAAGATAGGGAGAGAAGTGAAACTTCCTGAATTATGGATGAAGTCCTTGGAGGGTGTTCCATGACGAATGTGATGACTAGGTATACGTGATGTTTTCGTTCCTTGAGTGGTATATTTAATCTATTTAATCTGCGAAGTCATCAATTAGATTTTTAGAGATGGATGTTGTTATGGAAATTTGTGGTTGGATAGCCAGATAAAGTGAGATCAATAGTACTAATGAAATGTTCAAGTCTTAAATAGTCAACTAAAATAGAAGCAAAATAAAAATGAAAATAAAAGTAAAAATGAAAATAAAAATAAAAACAATAAAAAGAAAAAGAAAAGCACTTAGAGATCCTCTGTGTCAGCTGGGTCGGATGGTGGTGGCAGCAATGAGATGTGAAGGTACTGACATAGTTGTTGGAGGGTGGTGTCAATATGGTCAAAGCGCTGGAAGCATTGTTGCTCAAATCTGTCTGAAATAGATGCTGTTGCATGGGATGGACGATGGCTCAGTGATGGTGCTTTCTGTGTTGGGGGACATCATCAGTAATGTCCTTAGGGTCCTCCTCGTCGGTAGTGGGTTCTAGCCGATATTGAGGGGACCAGTCCCTCGTCAACGCTGAATCATCCTCATGTGTAGCATCGTTTGGATGCCCTGTGGGGACATCTGACCTATCAGTGTGAAGGAGGAGGTTTGAGCGTCGGTGTTGAGGAGTTCAAAATATCGAGCCAAGCGTGTGATGTACGGACCCATAGATATGACTCCTCTCTTATGCTGCTCTGTTTGATGTTGAATGGCGCAAGCTATGAAATAGGCCAAATAAAGGATGTGCCCGTTCGCCATGCACCATAGGAAGTAGCAGTCGTGAGTGTGGACGACGCCAGTGCTCTCTCGTCGACCTGTCAGTGTATGAGTTAAAAGCGTATGTACGTACCTCAGGGATAGGACAAGGGCCGTCGCCTTCGAGCGGCTAGGGTCATACTCGTTGTTGTTGGGATCTATATTGTACCAACATCTTGTGGGGGTGTTGTGGATATAGCGATAAAGCTCCGAGAGATCATGTTCTTCCATGAATTAGTCCCAATGCGGCCCCGAATTGTGGAACATTTAGTTCTCGTATAATGCCTCCGAGTTGAAATTGGATCCTACCGGGGTCATCGTGTTTTGACATCACTGTCTGAAGATGAAATGTCGAGCAGAGCTCTAGAGTGAGCTCTAAGTAGGTAGGCGTGATGATATTGAAGAACTGGTTCCAAGGGTCGGTAGCTAGTAGAGCTCGTACGTCGTCAGCTAGTTGGACTTGTTCCAAGGCGGTCCAATCAATACATCTCCTGTGCCGAGTGGTCGCACCTGAAGTATCTTGTAATGATCCTCTTGAATACCCAGAGGAAAATGTAAGAATGGATGTTGCAATTCTGTGGTTGTGCTGGCTGATGATGAACCGAGTCCCTTTCGTTTTTTTGGAACTAGGAACTGCGATTTTTTTCCCTCGGGATGACAACATTATTTTCCTAGAAATAACATATATGCAATGATTTAAGTAGTGTTTCTATCCAAGATATGTCACATGCAGTTAAGGGCTCAATAATGTCAATGATATAGTAAGGACACAAAAACACCATAAGAATAGTCAAATATTTTGCAGAAATATGAATTTAAACAATGACTAAATTAATCTAATAGTAAGTATAACTAATTTTTCTAAACAATAATCAATAAATTAGATAAAAACTAAATAAGAGTCTAATAATAAATTAGTTCTAAGAAATGTAAAAATGGGTGGTAACCGATGGTGTTATTTGGAGAGAAGCGATGCAGTTGGGAGGAGCACGGGCGCTGAGGGGCGATACACAGGCGTGTGGTGCGAAAAAAATGGGGTACACGGCTGTGTCGCATCTGTGAATGGGTGTGTATCCTGTCGGCACGGGCGTGGGCTGGGTTCCTATGTGTATGTGGCCAAGAGAAGGAGTTTAAGGGGTATGGAGAGTTAATGAAGAGGTGGATTTTGCTTGTGGCTGTAATTGTAGTAGAGGTTTCAGAGAGAAAAATGGCTAGGGTTTGAAATGGGGGGATTTTTGGGGAAGCCGGGTTTGGTGGTCTTTAAATAGGGAGGGAGAAACGGGCAGGTGCCACGCCCGTGTTTATTTCATTTAGCCCGTGCTTTTCGAGATTTTTTAAATTTAGGCGCGTTTAAGATGTTCCCACGCCCGTGCTTCTTGTTCGTGTGCTATTATGTTCACTTCTTCCACGCCCGTGTCCATGTAGTCAGTGTCTCACACGGTTGGTAGGCACGGGCGTGCCTCATGCCCGTGTTGGTTTACTCAGAATAGACCACGGTTGCATCGCACGGCCATGGTCTTGTTATCGTAGCCCGTGTTGGGGAAATTTTTTCTTCTTCTTCTTGCACGTCTATCGGCACGCCCGTTTGTCGTCCCATAGAGTCTACACGGCCACAGGCACGCCCGTGTGCAAGGCCGTTTGGTAGGGAAACCTGCGCTTCACTGAATTGGTTAGTTTGGGGTTAGATGCTAAAAATCACAAATATAATGTTAGTAGAGTTAGTGCTCGGGTTGCCTCCCGAGAAGCGCTCGTTTAAAGTCTTAAGCTAGACTCACCCTGTTTTCATTTCTAAATGATGGTTCACGGAGCTGAAGCTCCTCTCTCAATTCTTTGAAATCTTTACCATTATAAAGTTTCAGCCGATGGCCATTTACCTTAAATGTTCCTTGATTTGGATGGGTTACCTCGACAGTGCCGTAAGAAAGAATAGTTTTGATCACAAATGGGCCTGGCCACCTTGATTTCAGCTTTCCAGGAAATAGTTTGAGTCTTGAATTATACAGCAGGACCAAGTCTCCTACTTCGAATTGCTTTGATTGTTTTAAACGGGCATCATGGCGTCGTTTTGTTGCCTCCTTATATAGTCGTGAGTTCTCGTAGGCCTCAGCTCACCATTCATCTAATTCGTTCAACTGCATCATCCTCTTCTCACTTGCAATTTTAAGATCGTAATTCAAGAATTTTATAGCCTAGTAAGCTTTGTGTTCTAACTCAAATGGTAGATGACAACTTTTTCCGTAGACAAGTTTGTATGGGGATGTTCCCAAAGGGGTTTTAAATGCTATTGTATGGGCCCATAAAGCATAATCTACTTTTACTGCCCAATCTTTCCTGTTTGATTCAACTGTTTTCTCTAGGATTCGCTTAAGCTCTCTATTTGCCACTTCCACTTGCCCACTGGTTTGAGGATGATAAGGGGTAGCTGTTTTGTGGTGTACTCCATATTTTCTTAAGACTTTATCAAAATAAGTATTGCAAAAGTGAGTACCCCTATCACTGATGATTGCTTTGGGTGTTCCAAAACGAGAGAAAAGTTTCTTAAGAAACTTTACTACAGCTCTAGCACCGTTAGTAGGTAAAGCTTGGGCTTTCACCCATTTTGACATGTAATCTACTGCTACTAAGATTTACTTATTTTTGAATGAACTAGGGAACGGACCCATGAAGTCAATACCCCATACATCGAATATCTCACATGATAACATATATGTTTGAGGCATTTCATTGCGTTTAGAAATATTACCTGTTCTTTGGCATTTATCACACGAAGCGACATACCTATTGGCATTTTTTAAAAGAGTTGGCCAACAAAATCCTAATTCTAGCATTTTGTGTGTTGTCTTAATCCCGCTATAATGTCCTCCTGAAGGTCTTGAATGGCAATGTTCTAGGATTTTACTTGCTTCCACCTTTGTAACGCATCTCTGAATTACTTGATCTGCACATACGCGGAAAAGAAAGGGATCCTCCCAAAAATAACTTTTCGCATCAGCAAAGAATTGCTTCTTTTAATGATGTGTTAACCTTTTTGGTAAGATGTTAGCAGCTAAATAATTCGCAATATCTTCAAACCATGGTACCTCGGAGTTGGTTATAGAAAAGAGTTGTTCCTCGGGGAACGAGCCATTTATCTCACTCTCGTCGAGCTCTTCGATATGTGGGTTCTCAAGCCTGGAGAGGTGATTTGGTTTAAGATTTTCAGCTCCCTTCTTATCTTGTATTTCCAAATCAAATTCCTGTAAGAGTAAGATCCATCGTATGAGTAAAGGTTTTGCATCAGATTTAGTTAAGAGATAACGAAGAGCAGAATGGTCAGTGTAAATGACAACTTTAGATAATATCAAATACTATCTAAATTTGTCAAATGCAAAAACTACAGCTAGCAATTCTTTCTCTGTGGTGGTGTAGTTTTCTTGTGCGGGCGTCAATGTTCTACTAGCAAAATCAATTGGCTGAAAATGCTTGTCTCTTCGCTGTCCCAAAACTGCACCAACTGCAAAATCACTCGCATCACACATTAGTTCAAAAGGTAGATTCCAATCAGGTGCAATTATAATTGGAGCATTTATTAATTTATTTTTGAGGATATTAAATGCATCTAAACACTCCTAATCAAAATTGAAAGGAACATCTTTTTCTAGGAGTCTTGTTAACGGCTTAGCTATTTTAGAGAAATCTTTAATGAATCTTCTGTAAAATCCAGCATGGCCTAAAAAGCTTCTAATAGCCTTAACTGAACTAGGGGGAGGTAATTTTTCTATGGTTTCAATCTTTGTTTTATCTACCTCGATCCCTTTACTAGAAATCTTATGTCCTAGCACAATCTCCTCTCTAACCATAAGGTGACATTTTTTCCAATTCAAGACAAGGTTTGTTTCCTCTCATCTCATTAGAACTCGTTCTAAATTTTTAAGGCAAAGATGGAATGAATTACAAAATACCAAGAAGTTGTCCATAAATACCTCCATAATGTCTTCCACAAGTTCATCAAAGATGGCCAGCATGCAGCGCTGAAAAGTAGCAGGAGCATTACATAATCCAAAAGGCATTCTACGATAAGCAAACATACCTTATGGATATGTAAATGTTGTCTTTTCTTGATCTTCAAGAGCTATTGGGATTTGGAAATAGCCGAAAAGTCCGTCCAAGAAATAGTAGTAAATATGCCCAGATAATCTTTCTAACATTGATCAATAAAGGGCAAAGAAAAGTGATCTTTTCTGGTGGCGTCGTTCAGCTTCCTATAGTCAATACAGACTCTCCAACCTGTGACTGTTCTTGTAGGAATCAATTCATTCTTTTCGTTGGCTACAACAGTCACGCCTCCTTTCTTTGGAACTACCTGCACAGGACTTACCCAAGTACTGTTAGAAATAGGATAAATTATTCCTGCATCCAGAAGTTTAATTACCTCAGCTTTGACAACTTATTTCATATTGGGGTTCAAACGTCTCTGAGGTTGCACACACGGTTTATACTCATCTTCCGTTAAAATTTTGTTGGTGCAGAATGATGGGCTTATTCCTTTAATGTCAGACATTTTCCATGCTATGGCTCTTTTATGTTTCCTTAGTACCCTTAGCAAATCTTCTTTTTCTTTGGGTCCTAGTTCTGAAGAGATGATTACTGGTAGCATAGAATTATCCCCGAGGAATGCATATTCTAAATGTTTTGGCAATTGTTTTAATTCTAATTTGGGCGATTCATCAATAGAGGATTTCTGTTTTAGTTTGCTGTTGATTTCAACATCCTCGATTTTCATCTGTCTAGAGGATGATGTATTAAGATTCAATTCATCAATATCATCATCTATCTCCACTCCTTCTGAAAGACACAATTCCATCGTGTCATTGTGCATGATTTCCTGCAAAGACTCTTGAAAAATGTGATCAGTGGCATCAACAAAGTAACAAGAATCATCTTGTTCTCTAAAATATCGCATGATATCGTAAATTTGGAAAACAATTTCCTCATCGCCTACCCTTAGTGCAAGTTTACCATAACCAACATCAATGACAGCCCTAGCAGTAGCTAGAAAGTGTCGTGCCAAAAATAAAGGCACCTCTACGTCCTCGTTCATGTCAAGCACAACGAAATTAACAGGAAATATAAATTTATCTACTTTTACCAGAACATCTTCGATAATTCCCCTAGGATACTTAACAGATCTGTCAGCTAACTGAATACTCATCCTAGTGGGTTTTGGTTCCCCGAGACCAAGCTGCTTAAACATTCTATAAGGCATTAGATTAATACTGGCACCTAAATTAGCTAGTGCTTTCTCTATGTTCAATCTACCAATTAAACAGGGAATAGTGAAACTTCTTGGATCTTTCAATTTTGTTGGCAGCTTGTTTTGGATGATAGCTGAGCATTCTTCATTAAGTTCCCCTGTTGAAATTTCCTCGAACTTCCTCTTATTTGTTAGAAGCTCCTTTAAAAATTTTGCATATGTTGGCATCTGCGAAATAGCTTCAACAAAAGGTAAGTTAATATGTAGTTGTTTAAAAAGTTTAAGAAATTTACCATATTGTGCGTCTAAGCGGCCTTTCTTCAACTTCGCTAAATATGGGATCGTTGGTTTAATTTCCTCATGGGTCAGGGTTGTCCTTGCCTTATCAGTTTCATGTGGAACCTTTTTCTTCGTTTCGACTAACTCCCTTCGACTTCTTAGCGTCACTGCCTTTACCTGCTCTTTTTCTCTAGGTAATCTTTCTGATTGTACTTCAAAAACTATCTTAGTGAGTTGCCTAATTTGATCCTTGAGCTCCTGTGTCGATGCTTCAAGTTTTGTTTTTGTATTTTGGAAACATGTTTCTGTGGCTGCTATGAATTTTGACAGCATCTCTTCAAGGTTCAGCTTCTTTTCCTGTGGATAGGGCTGTTGTTGGAAATTTTGTGAAGGTTGTTGCCTTTGATTTCCTTGACCACCCCATGAGAAATTGGGGTGGTTCTTCCAACCTGGATTATAAGTATTACTATAAGGGTTATTGTTAGATCGGAAATTGTTACCCATAGAGTTCATTTGTTCGCTCTCCATGTCCTGTCCATAGGGTGGGTACTCAGGATTCGTCACTCCTCCACTTGTGTCGCACTGCATAACTGGATGTGTCTGCGAAGAACCGTATAAACCATCAAATTTTTTATGTAACATCTTTACCTGATTTGATAGCATGGTTACTGTGTCGAGGTTGAAAACTCTGGCTGCTTTTGTTGGCCTTGTCCTTGTAACTTGCCACTGATAGTTATTCAATGACATCTCTTCTATAAACTCGTAGGCCACTTCAAGAGTTTTTTTATCCAGAGTTCCGCCGACAGCTTAATCAATTAATTGCCTTGTTGAGGGGTTTGCACCGTTGTAGAAAGTCTGCACCTATAGCCACAAGGGTAATCCATGGTGTGGACACCTTCTCAACAAATCCTTGTATCTCTCCCATGCGTCGTAAAGTGTCTCTAAATCCATCTGCACAAAAGAAGAGATATCATTCCTTAACTTGGCCGTTTTGGCCAGTGAAAAATATTTTAATAAAATTTTTTCGGTCATTTGATCCCATGTAGTGATTGATCCTCGTGGAAGAGAATGCAACCATTGTTTGGCTTTATTCCTCACAGAAAAGGGAAATAACCAAAGAATGGATGGCATCATCAGAAACGCCATTTATTTTGAAGATATCACAGAGTTCTAAAAAATTCACTATGTGTGTGTAGAATCCTCATCCTGTAAACCATCAAACTGAACAAACTGTTGTATCATCTGTATAGTGTTAGGTTTCAATTCAAAATTATTTGCAGCAATAGTAGGCTTAACAATACTTGACTCAGTTCCTGTTAAACTAGGTTTAGCATAATCATACATAATTCGGGGAGCATGATTTTTGGCCATCTCTGGAGGTGGTGGATGATTTTCAGCCATCCCTTCTATAAACTAAAATTATCTGCCAAAAGTAAATAAAGGAAAAATTAGCAAAGTAAAAACAAATAAAAAATAAAAATAAATTGTAAAAAAATGGCTAAAGTAATAAAAATTGAGCTTTCTTAATATTTTAGTTCCCCGACAACAGCACCAAAAACTTGATCATTTTTTATGCGATGTCAAAGTCTTAAAATTTATATAAAGAATGATCGAACCTAGAAACTAACTATGTCGACGATTTGAGGGAAGCACACCTATCGAATAGGAGTATAGTTAAGGCAAGACCGGATTGTCGAACCCAAAGGAACCAAAAGTACTAATACAAACTCTCTTTTTATTATCTAGCCTAAGAATTAAGGGTATTGTTTTATCTAATTTAAAATTAACTAACTACTAAACTAAAGACTCTAAGAAAAAGAAGAATGAAATTGAGAAAACAACTTTAGGAAAAACCAATTGATTAAGACGATACCCAAGGAAGAAACCACCTACACTTCACTTGTTATCTAACTCGGAACCAGACGATTTATTCACTTGACTTGATCCGTAAGATTCCCTAACGTATATTAATCCCTCTCTCGAGGCGACTAACGTCTAACCCTAGGTTGATTAATTGAAACCTCTTTCTAATTAAAACCTCTAGAATTGCATTAACTCAATCTTTGGACTCCTATATTAGGTTTCACCCTAATCCGGCAAAATCTCGTCACCCTATCTCTAGGCGTGCGATCAACTCCGCTTAATTATGCTAGATCTACTCTTAGGCAGGGACTTTTGCTCCTCCACCTAAGCACATCATACTTGAATTAATATTCCAAAAATATCAATACAAGAATTAAGAACACATAATTAAGAACAAGTCAAATATTTATCATATAGTTCGGCAAAAGATAACAAGATTCATCTTAGGTTTCACCCCCCTCAGATATCTGAGGGTTTTGTCCATAATAATAAAAGAATACACCTCAAAAGAAAAGATAAAACAAAACATAAGAAATCCCTAAAACCCCCTAAAGGAATTGAAGGAGAGATCCTCCGTCTTGAGTATAATTCCAACTTCTTGAGATGAATCAACTGGCTAGCTTCGAGTAAATTCACATAACTCTGCCCTCTTTGGCCTAGCTGGACGCCCCCTGACTAAAGTCCTGGGTTCCCCCCTTTAGGTCATACTTAGGGTGTTTATATAGGCTTCTGAATGTGTTTCTTTGCCCCAAAGGATCCTAATCTGAGTGAAACTCTTTTTTCTCACGACAGGGACACGCCCATGGCACACTCCCGTGTAAGTCGTGGCCAGGCTGTGTTTGAAGCTGTTGAATGAGGCACAGCCGTGTGGTCTTGGACCCAGGCCATGTGGATTTTGTGATATGGCCCATTTTTCTCCGTTTTGGGCCTGTTTTCCGTTCTTTTCATCATCTGGTTCTCTTCCGAGTATAAAATATGAAATCGAAGGATTAAGAGCACCAAATTACATAATTCAAGGCTTAAATCATCCAAAAGCATGTTAAATGTGGGCTTAAAATATGTTACTTTTACGGTTTATCAGTTATTTTTCAAACTGAGGAAATTCCAATTAAAGCTCAATCCAACAAAATGTACTTTTGGAGCTAGATCGGGAAAATTGTTGGGCTTCGTAGTCAGTGAGAAGAGAATCGAGATTGACTTAGACAAGGTCCAGGCTATACAAGAGTTGCCTCCGCCGCACACTCAAAAAGAAGTTCGAGGTTTCCTTGGAAGGTTAAATTACATTGCTCGGTTCAATTTGCAATTAACTAAAAAATGTGATCCTATATTTCGTCTTCTTAAGAAACACGATCCAGTAGTGTGGGATGATAAATGCCAAAAAGCTTTTGACAAGGTTAAATAATACTTGTCAAGTCCTCCAGTATTGTCACCTCCATGCCCAGATAGGCCATTAATACTGTATTTGACAGTATTTAATAACTCTATGGGATGTGTACTGGGTCAACACGATGATTTGGGAAGAAAAGAAAAGGCGATATACTACCTCATCAACAAATTCACTGAGTGTGAAATGAGATATTCGCCAATTGAGAAATTATGTTGTGCCTTGATTTGGATAACTCAGAGGTTGAGGCAATATATGCTGTACCATACGACCTGGCTAATCTCAAAGTTAGACCCTCTAAAATATATGATGGAGTCAACTTCTTTGAATGAAAGGATGGCTAGATGGTAAATTCTGCTCTCTGAATTTGACACAGTTTATGTGAACCAAAAAGCAGTGAAAGGAAGCGCAGTAGCAGATTTTCTGGCCAGCAGAGCTCTAGAAGATTATGAGCCTCTGAATTTTGACTTCCTCAATTAAGGACTAATGTATGTGGCAGCTACTAAAGAAGCCACTACAAAAGATCACCTTTGGAAATTAAACTCCGATTGAGCATCAAATGCTATAGGTAATGGAATTGGGGCAGTCTTGGTATCCCCAAATGGAGATCATTATCCGTTCATGTGCAAATTGGATTTTTATTGTACAAATAATATGGCAGAGTATGAAGCATGTATCATGGGACTCTATGCAGCCATAAAATGCAAAATTAGAGTGCTGGAAGTATATGGAGATTCTACACTAGTGATCTACCAACTGAAAGGTGAATAGGAGACAAGAGACCTCAAATTGATTAATTATCGAAGGATAGTTCTGGGTTTAATTGAGGAGTTTGATTATTACTTTCAATTATCTCCTACGAGACGAAAACCAAATGGCAGAGGCTTTGGCTACTCTGGCTTCCATGATCAAAGTGAGCAAACAAGAGGCTGTAAAACCCATTCAAATGAGTA
This sequence comes from Gossypium australe, assembly GCA_005393395.2. Classification (NCBI taxonomy): domain Eukaryota; kingdom Viridiplantae; phylum Streptophyta; class Magnoliopsida; order Malvales; family Malvaceae; genus Gossypium; species Gossypium australe. The sequence goes on along the minus strand of CM016619.1, from coordinate 3,734,289 downwards.
TTTATGAGGCCCCAGCTCATTGTTACCAAGTAGAGAAAGAAGAAAGAGATGATTACCCCTGGTACCACGATATATTACGATACGTGAGAAATTGTGAATACCCTGATTAGGCAACTGAGAATGATAAAAGAACGTTGAGAATACTAGCCTTTGATTATGTCTTAAATGGGGAAATCTTGTACAAAAGAAGAAAAGATCAGGTACTCTTGAGATGTGTGGACGCTGTTGAAGCTAAGAAAATTCTGGAAGAAGTCCGTGAGGTGTTTGCGGAACACATTCCTCTGGCTTCACAATGGTTAGACAAATTATGAGATTTGGGTACTATTGGTCTACCATGGAGGGAGACTGCATTAATTATGCTAAGAGATGTCACAAATGTCAAATTTATAAAGATAAAAGTCATGTACCTCATTCACCTTGCATGTTATGACTTCCCCATGGCCCTTCTCTATGTGGGGCATAAATGTCATCAGGCCGATTTCTCCAAAAGCTTTAAATGGGCAGCGATTCATCTTTGTAGTCATCGACTATTTCACCAAATGGGTAGAGGCTGCTTCATATGCCAGTGTTACTAAGTCGGCAGTCAGTAGATTCCTAAAAAAGAAAATCATATGTCGATATGGAATGCCTGAGAGGATCATATCTGACAATGCATTAAACTTGAACAACAGCATGATAGCGGAAGTCTGCAGTCAATTCAAAATCCGACACCACAGTTCATCACCGTATCATCCAAAAATGAATGGTGAGGTGGAAGCAGCCAATAAAAACATTAAGAGGATTATGGGGAAAAAGGCTGAAACTTATAAAGATTGGCATAAGAAGTTACCATTTGCTCTCTATGCTTATCGAATGTCCATCAGAACTTCCACCGAGGCAACGCCTTTCTCATTGGTTTATGGAATGGATGCAGTTTCACCTATTGAAGTAGAGATACCTTCCCTTCGAGTTTTGTCAGAGCTAAGGTTAGAAAAGCCAAAATGGATCCAGTCTTGATATGATCAGTTGAACTTGATTGAGGAAAAGAGGCTAAGAGCTATTCGTCATGGTCAGATGTACCAAAAACGAATGATGCGAGCTTACGACAAAAAGGTTTGCCCAAGAGAATTTCACGAGGGGGACCTAGTATTGAAAAAGATCCTCCCCATGCAAAAGGATTTCAGAGGGAAATGGATGCCGAATTGGGAAGGACCCTATGTGGTAAAAAAGGCTTTCTCCAAAGGAGCACTGATTTTGACCGAAATGGATGGGAAAAACTTGCCCAATCCAATAAATTCAGATTCAGTCAAAAAGTACTATACATGAAGAGGAAAATAGGGGCCAAAGTAAAACCCGCAAAGGGCGTTTTGAGACTTTCTTAAAAAAAATGAGTGGCCAAGGTGAAAACTAGAAAATGGCACCTTGAGACCAAAAGGGTTTTTAGTTGAAAACCCAAAAAGGGCGGCTCAAATTGTGATCAATGAGGGGGCATGCCATGATTTTGCTATACCTGAATTAAGAAGAAGGAGAGATGTTACGTCTTGGGGCATCAACAAAGTACTCTAGATCTTCTAAACACATATTAAGCTTAAAATGGTCTTCAGAAAATCCGTACAGAGAAGCTCAGGCTGCGATATCTGGCACCTATCTTTTCCCCCATTATTTTTGTATTCTAGCAATGTTTGCTTTCTTTAATTAACCTATCCTTCAATTTCGTTCCTGATAAACTTTAGTTTTGTCCATCACTATGATCATTTTCAAGCATTTTCTATTTAAGTAATGATTAATGGGCTAATAATACTTTCACAAAAGGAGTTTTGCATATTACTCTAGAAACTTCTAAATAATCGAGAACTTGAAATGGGACTATTATTTAGAACTCACCAAGCTTATGGGTTGGAAATATTTGAGAAGGAAAATCTAAATAATGACTATTTCTTTGGACTTTCTATCAAAAATATTGGCTGAACAAGAAGACAGGATATTAAATCAGTGATACAACCTTGAAGAACAATGAGATATTAAAAAAGGGATCATTCTTATGACATTCTGCATTCATGCATAACATATTTAGTTAGGAGTATTCGATTCATTTTGATCATTGCATCCTAATCATTATGCATAAGCATAGGTCCATAAATTGATTCTACAGGTCATGTTCCTTAGAGGACGGTGTAACAAGATCAGTGAATCCACAAATCCCATACCCTTGAAGTTGTAGTAAGATGGATTGAAGTCAAGATAGCGAATCTTATTCCCCTGAAGTTGCAGTGGAGTAGATTAAAGCTACGAATCCACAAGTCCTATACCTCTAAAGTTGCAGTAGGTCGGATCAAATCCACCATGGCTAATCTCATCTCTCTGAATTTGCATTGGAGCAGATTGAAGCCACCAACCTTATCTCCCTGAAGTTGTAGCAGAGCACACTGAAAATAGCGAATCTTATTTCTTTGAAGATGCAGTGGAATAGATTGAAGTTACAAATTGGCGGATCTTATCTTCCTGAAGGTAGAAAATACTCGAAGACAGCCTTCGGGAATAGCTTAGGAGGAGGATATCCATCAAGACTACGGATTTCCCATCAAGTTCTTTAGAAGTTTTTGGGTTCTTTATGTCTTGTTATTTTCTTACTTCTATGATGTTTCCTTCTATCAGTATGAACTAAATCCCTCAAATACCTGAAGGGATGAAACCTAAGATAGATCTTATTATTATTTGATTTATGAGATAAATACTTGTGCTTATTCTTAATTGTGAGTTCTTATTCTTGTTTTGATAGTTCAGGTTATTGATTCAAGTCGAAGATGCTTATTCAGTGGAGCAAAAGTCTCTGTCTAAGAGTAGATCAATACAATTAAGCGGAGTTGACTGTAACCCTAGAAACAGGGTGACGAAAATCTGTCGAATTAGGGTTAAACCTAATAAGGGAATCCATAGATCAAGTTAATGTGACAATAGGGGTTTTAATTAAAAAGAGATTTAAATTAATCAACCTAGAGTCAGTTGTTTTTAGTCTTGAAAGAGATATTAACATAAATCAGAGATTTCTACGGAATAAGTCAAGTGAATAAATCGCATGAATCAAAAGTAATAAGCGAAGTCTAGGTGGATTCTTTCTTAGGTATTGTCTATCACATATAAAGTTGTCTTAAATTATTTTTCTTAATTCTTTCTCTGTCGTATTTTTAATTAAGTTTTAGTTTAAAATAAATCACCCCAATTCTTAGGCTAGATAATAAAGAAATAGTAATTACTAGTACTCTTGGTCCTTGTGGATACGATATTCCCGACTCACCACAACTATACTACTATTCGATAGGTACGCTTGCCTTTGTTGAAATACTAGTTAGTTTCGAGCCCATCAGTGTGCTTTTGGGAATTAGGGTTTCCAGGCTGTTTTGGGTGTCACACGACCTAGTCACACGGCCGTATGGTCAATTTGGGGATTTTATCTTTTTTCAGACGGTCGTGTCCCCTGGGCGCAGTGGCGTGTAAGTTTGGGTATTAGGGTTTAAGTGATTTGGTGCCACACGGTCGTGTGGCTGGTTTGGAGATTTAGGGATCCCACACGGGTATGTGATTTGGACACACGACCGTGTCAGGTGGGCACACGGGCGTGTGAGACCCTAACACTACCGCGTCAGCCCTGTACTCTATTTTAGTGCAACTGGACAGAGAGTAAGCGACATATTCCTACGGCCATTTCCCTGGTCCACATGGGTGTGTGCTTTAGTCACACGACCATGCACCTTTCTTCACACGGGTGTACGCCTCAATCACACGGCCGTGTGCCCCTCTTCACAAGGGTGTTTGACCTCCACCACGACCAAAGCACAAGGACGTGTGGTTCTAAGACACCAAATTTTAGCTCGTCTGTTTATTTTTATTCTAGAGATGTATCTGTGTACCTCGACCCTTAGCCAAGCTTTAATGAGGGTTTAAGTTTTGTTATTTGTGACGATTGTATGAGATGTCTAATTTTGAATCTGAACTATGGAGTGTGGTTGCATAACTATTATGTCTGATTATCTATTTAAGTGTCACTGTTCTATGAGTTTGTGTGAACTCATACACTTGTATAAAGTATTTTGGGTGGGATTACGAAGTGAAGTGAGTCTAATTTTGATCTGATATGGTAGTTCTACTACAATTTACTCGTACAACAAATTATCGCAATGTACTGTGTGTGCGTTAGCTTTGCTACGTATCATTATTTGATTTGCCAGTTTAACTTCATGTTGATAAGCCATCGTTGCCAGGCAACCCGAGGTGGCAGGTTACTGTTGCCGAGTAACCCGGAATTATTTTATATCGTGTGTAGGGTTGGACGGGCCCTCGAGGTCCTATGTGGTGTGTTATGGTTGGATGAGCTAAAATGGCTCTTATGAGGTGTGATTGGGGGACGGAGAGGTGTGTTGGCTAGATAGGTTGGTTTGATTACTTGACTGCATTTCATAAGCATCTATTTGAGCATTCTAGGTGCTTGACTTTTTGACTGTACTCTGTTTGTCTGTTTGTGGCTTGATGTGCTCGAATGTTATGTTTTGTTGGGACGTTAGTTCCAAGTTTCCTTCTGACTTGGTGTTTATCTGTAAGTCTAATGCAATATTGAATTCAACTCCATGATTTGTTTTTATTCTTGATTCAGACTCACACCGACATCGAGTAGCTCACCCTCTCTTAGTGTTTCCCTTTCAGGTACACTTCCATTTTCTACGGCTGGACTCGGCAAGTCGGAGGTCTCAGAATCATCACATTTTTCTTTAATTGGTTAATAAAATGTTTCTTTTAATCTGAGTTTTATGTAAACAATTTTGGATTGTCATTTTTGTTTTAAACACTATGATATGAAATGTTTTGAATTAAACTGATTGAATTAAAATACCTTGCGTTGAATAATGGGATTTGATAACTGAAAATTTTTATGTAACTTAAATAAACTAGGTGATTTCTAACTGAATAATTAAAATTTTACCTAGATCACTTCGGTGATCAACGTAACCTCCGAGATTCAGTCTAAACTCCTAAGTCAGGTTTTGGGTATTACATTTAGTGGTATCAGAGCCAGGTTTACAAAAACTCGACTTGTGTTTTTACGTATCTGTGTGCACACGTCGTTGTTTTAAAAAGGAATATTTAAGAAAACTTTACCACAGTAAGCGGAAACTGATTTTTATTTTGGGAATCGTTTTACGAAAATAAATTGTCTGAGACACTGATGCTGGCCCAGGTAGAAATTTAAAACTGTAAGATCAGAAATAATAGATTATTGTATTCAAATTGTGTTCGTTCTCTGGAAATGTAGTTATTATAAGTTAAAGACGAGACTGATATGAATTTTGAAGGTAAGTAAAATCGCGATGAGTCGTCTACTTCTCCGGGGCATGAGTCTGTTTAGGAGTCAGGGTTCAATGTGTTTCCACCAACTTCAAGTAGCGATAACCAGAGCTTGGCACTGAGGCATTGACTCGGGTAGTGAGAGAAGTATTAGAGAAAGTGTTCGAGGCTAGGATAAGAGATGCTAGTGAAACGCTTCAAGATAGGTGTGTGGAATATGGGAAAAAGAGATATTGCAATCCTCCGAGGCTAAAGCCTTATTCTGCGAAGCGTGTTAGAACGTATTTAAGTGGCAATAGCAGTTTTACGGAGGGTGTTGGTAGTAGTGCGAGAGCTCCGTTTTGTGAGCATTGTAGGAAGTGTAATCTGGGCAATTGCTGGAAAAATGCTGGAGCATTTTTTCATTGTGGGTCCACAGAACATCGGATCTGGGAGTGTCCTCAATGATTTTGAGACAGGTATAGTTGTGAATGATTCGACTTTTAGATTAGAGTATTGAAATCGTGTGTAATGGGGTAACTGTGTATATGCTTCATTGGTTAAGTGTTCTGGGTGCGTGTGAGGTCTTAGGTTTGATTGGGTTTTGCTCAGACGAGAGTGCGCAGCGGGAGCATGGTGGTGTAGCTTGTGATATACCACTGTTCTGTTAGTTGAAAATTTCAGGGACGAAATTTTTTTAAGGAGGGGTGAGTTGTAACGCCCTGAATTCTAGGGCTAGAATTTTTAGTTTTTGTGTTAAGTCATTCATTTAAGTGCCAAAATGGGCCTGCTGATCTGGTGGTTGAGTGTAGGTTAGCTTGTCTCTGGGTCCCTAGTTCGACTCCTCATGGGTACATTTTGGAGGAATATTTTTGTTCTGTTTTGATGTGTGGATTTAATTTATTATATAATTATTTGGTTATTTATTTTTAATTTCTCTCTAGGACGTTATTATTATTATTATTCCTCTAACCTATTATTTTACTTCTTTTGTTTTTATTTTTATTTTATTTTGGTTTTTGACGTTTCCTATTACTTTTTCTTCTTTCTTTCGCTTGGGGAAAATGGTTCTCGCTGCGTTGATATCAAAGATTTTCGCTCTCCTTCATCAAAACAGGTGTGGGTTTCGTATCCTCTTTTGTTTTATTTGCGAATATAATTCTAAGTTTACTAAATGTCTACATCATGTGTGTGGGTGTTCACAAATCATTTAATTTCGTCGTTGTATCATTGTCTTGTGCTTAAAAATTGTACGTTTTGGTATATCTTCGAACTATCAAGGGCTGGAAAGTGATTCGTAGCTGAAAGCATGTTTTCGAGGCTACTTTTAAGGTGGTTTTGCAACCACACGGGTGGCCGCACGTGTGTGTGTCGATACACACGGCTGTGCACTTTTGGGAATTAGGGTTTTTGAGCTGTTTTAGGTGTCACATGGCCTTGTGGCTGATTTGGAGATTTTTTTTCATTTTTCACACGGCTGTGTCCCCTGGGTACACGGGCGTGTGAGTTTGGGTATTAAGGTTTGAGTGATTTGCTGCCACATGGTCGTGTGGCTAATTTGAGGATTTAGGAATCCCACACGGGCATGTGATTTGGACACACGGTCATGTCTGGTCAGCACACGGGCGTGAGACCCTCACACGGCCGTGTCAGCCCTGTACTCTATTTTAGTGCAAATGGACAGAGAGTTACACAGCCTGTTCCCACGGCCATGTCCCTGGTCCACACGGGCGTGTACCTCAGTCACACAGTCGTACACCTTTGTAACACTCCGATTTTTCATTAACTTCGATTTTTGTAATTTCGAGACACAATTATGTATCGACTTTAGTGGTTATGTGTTCTAGGTGTGTGTGGGAGGTCCCAAGTTCAAGTCACAACTTGGGTAAATTTTGGTATTTTTATGAATAAAGCCCAAACTTTGGTTAGTAGACTTATAAGTATTTATTTGTAAGAACATGTCAGAATGGGTCTGTTGGTCTGGGGGTTAGGAGGAGTGTTGGGATGGAAAAGGTCTTCTGTTCGAGTTGCGACTTGAGCATTATTTTTGTCTGTCACGTTCAAAGAGTTTGTGTTTGATTAAAAATCTGATTAGTAATGAGAGATTTGGAGAGATGATATGGGGAATATCAAAAAATCTGTTCAGTTTTCCTCTCCCCAACAATAGCAAAATTCGGCCCTATCTTCCTCCTTTCCCAATTTCTGTTGCCGAAATTTTGTTCTCCTTTTATCCTTTCCCTCTTCCGTTTCTTTGCTTTTCTATTCTCTTGTGCATCGTGGACTTCATGTATTCGGTAAGTTTAGTTTTGCAAACCTTAACTTGTTGTGGTCAAGTTTTAATGAAGGGTTTTGTTGATGTTAAAGATTAATCGAATGGCTGAAGGTTGGTCATAGGCGTTTTAAAGTGCGTGGATTTTCTGTTCTTGCTCGAGGGTAAGGTTTTATTGGTAAAGACTGAATACCTTGTTATAGGTTTCGTTAAGATTTCGTTAGTATCACTAAAATCGGGTGTTGATTATGGATTCTTAGGTTCTGGAGCCCTCGTGGTTGCTTTATCATCGATTTGATACCAAGTGTGTACCCAAAAATGTAGAAAACGAGGTTTCGGTGAAAATTAAAAAACTTACTGTCGACGCCACACGGGCGTGTGGTCGTCCGTGTGGTAGGCCGTGTGCAAGACTGTTAGTCACCACACGGCCGTGTGATCGATGAGCCAAGCCATGCGCAAGTGATACGGCCATGTGATGGTTGGGCAAGGCCATGTGCCACACACAAGCTCGACTAATTAGGCCGTGTGGGCCACACGAGCATGTGGGCCTATACGGGTGAACCACACGAACGTGTTGGATTTTGGGCAAGGCCATGTGATCCACACGGCCAAGGCTAATTTAGGCTGTGTGGGCCCACACGGGCAAGCCACATGGGCGTGTGAGCCTATTTTTTTGAATAACTCTATAAGGTTGCACGGGTCGCCCAAGTCAACTGTAGACCGATCGTAGGGTCGATAAGCAATACTTAGACCCCTAAATGAATGATCTGTCTGCTTGATTTCTATACTAAGCATGTATACTGATCTGAATATATGAGTTTTAATTGCATAACAACATGTCATGCTTGTATGTTGCATTGCAGCGGGGTGGGTTGGTTATGATTGGAGGAAGTATCTGAAAGGCACTTAAGCCTGTTATCTGGCAGCTCAGCTGCAAATTTCTGATTATGTGCCTCATTCGGTACAACATGGCGTGTAGGGCTGGGTGGGTTGATTTTATCCCCACATGGTGTGTAGGGTTGGATGGAGTTGGTGTGTAGAGGTTGGTAGGTAGGACTCTGTTTTCTGCATATTCTGTCTGAAATGGCTAAGGCCTGTAAAATGGCTGAATTTGTATCTGAGTAGGCTAAGGTCCACACTGTTTCTATAATGGGCTTAGACCCGAACTGTGGAATTATGTCTATTATCTAATATTACTATGTGTATGTTTTCTGTGGGGAGTACATACTGAGTTGCGAAAACTTACCCTTTTCTATTTAATCTATTCAGGTAATCCCCAGCAGTAGACGGATCAGTGCGGCAGAGGACTCAGCGATGACCACGGTTCTGAACATTTTATTATGGTTTTATTTTTAATTATGGTTTGATTATATCTGGGTAATTTTTATGTAATAAGGTCTGATCGCTGAAATCAGAGCTTTAAAATTTATAAAACGAATGATCAAACCTGGAAACTAACTCTGACAACGATTAAAGGCAAGTGTACCTATCGAACAGTATTATAGTTTAGGCAAGACCAGATTGTCGAACCCAAAGGAACTAAAAGTACTAATACTAACTTTCTTTTTATTATTTAGCCTTAAAAATAAAGTGAAGTTCTTTAATCTAAACTAACGACTACTAAGCTCAAGACACAAAGACAAAAAGAATGAATTGGAAAATAACTTGAAGAAAAACTCAGTTGATTACGGTGATACCCTCAGGAAGAATCCACCTAGACTTCTCCTGTTACCTAACACTGAACCATATGATTTCTTTACTTAGCTTGATCCGTAGGACTCCCTAACCTATATTAAACCCTCTCTCAAGGCGAATAACATCTAACCCTAGGTTAATTAGTGGAACTCTCATTCGCTTATAATAACCCCCTAGAATAGCAGTAAATCGATCAATGGACTCCCATATTAGGTTTCACCCTAATCAGGCAAAATCTCGTAACCCTATCTTTAGGCATTCGATCAACTCCGCTTAATTATGCTAGATCTACTCTTAGGCAGGGTCTATTCCTCCTCCACCTAAACACATCAGATTTGGATTAAGCAACATAATTAAGAACAAACTAAGTAATTGTCATATAATTCGGAAATCAAATAACAAGATTTATCTAGGTTTCATCCCCTTCAGGTATCTGAAGGATTTAGTTCATGAAAAATAAAGAAAACATCTCAAGAAAAAAGATAAAACAAAACATAAGAAATCCCTAAAACTCCCTGAGGGGAGTGAAGGAGAGATCCGTCGTCTTGAGTATAACTCTGGCTTCTTGGGATGGATCAACTGGCTATCTTCGAGTAATTCCCTAAACTCTAACCTTCTAGGCTTGGATCCTTGGCTTAGCTTTTGACGCTTTCGGCTACTGCCGAACTCCCCCTTTCAAGTTGCCCCCTTGGGTGTTTATAAGTATCCTAATTTAAGTAGAATTCCTACTAGGGTGTTTGAATAGGCTTTGGAATGTGTTTCTTTGCCTCCAAGTATCCTTTCCCGAATGAAATTGCTCTTTCCAGCGACAGGGACACGACCATGGCACACGCCCGTGTGAATTGTGGCCAGGCCGTGTTCGGACTTTTAATGAGGCACGGCCGTGTGGTCTTTGGGCCAAGCCGTGTCGATTTCTCTCTTGGCCCCATTTGGTCTGTTTTAAGCCCGTTTTCATCCTTGGGTGATTTTTTGAGTATAAAATATGAAAAAAAAAAGAATTAAGAGCACCTTTTTACATAAATCAAAGGAAAAATCATCCAAAAGTATGCTAAATGTGGGATTAAAATATATTAGTTTTACGGTTTATCAAATACCCCCACACTTAAGCTTTTGCTTGTCCTCAAGCAAAATTCTCAACTTACAATTAAAATGAACTTCCTTGATTCATAACATTCATCAATAGTGTTTCATCATAATTCAAAGATAATTCATACATGGATAATTCAACTCAATGAGTCTTAAAGATTCAATCAATCTAAGTCATAGTTTTTATAGTATGAAAACATAGGCGCTTCCTCTTATCTAAATAATTACCTTTGATTCAAAATCAACAAGGATTGACATCCTCACTAAGGATTCACTCAAACCACTCGAGGTGTTTAAGTTTCAAAATTAAGCTCTCAAAAGTCGAACCTGAAAAGTTAATCCCATAGGCTTACCTGAAAATCAAATCTCCACCACTATAATATGAGATGATACACAAATCAAAAGGTCATTAACAGGGTTGTAACGGGGCTAGGGTTAAAGGTGTGGATAACGGCTGAATTAGAAGGTTAGAATCGAGACTGACTTGACAAATTGCCTATCTAAAAAAATTGAACTAATCCTAATAATTACATTAATTGAAAACTAATAATACGAGCTTTTTTTTTCAAGATGTGGAATTTCAACATGTAAGCTCACTTAGTAGAACTAATACTAAATATACTTCGGGTTTTTTTTTTAAGAACAAATCAAGTTTACATAATACAAAATGTATCTATTACTTAAAATAAATATAACAACTAGGCAACACATCAAATCAAATCTCGATATGGGGGTAGTCAAACGAAATGGTGATAACAAATACAAAGGGGTCTTGGGTTAATATTAGCTGGTAAGTCAATAAAAAGGGTTTTTAGGATCAACGGGGTTCACTAAGGGTTAATTATGGAGGTAGGCTTTTTAGTGGAGTGAGTGGGTTAAATCCTAGGTGCCTTTATCATCTCTGTATATCAAATCATAGATGTGGTCTCAACATGTATAATTAAGGCAAGTTCTAGAATAACAGTTCATAGAATAAAGTGAGCATGAAAAAATGTATGCTCTATAAGGCCCAAAATCTCACAAAAATTATGGGTGTTTTTGATGTCAACCTCGTAAATTTCAAACTTCAAGGTAACATTCAGATTCAGGTAGACATCCTAAAAAAAATTAATTCTGAAAATAGACTTATCATGCTTGATTCTCTAGTATCCTTTAAATTTAATCATCAATGCATAATTATCAATGACTTACTCCAAAACATATCAACAAAGATCATAAATTATAGGAAATTTCATTCTAATCATAATATGAGAGACTTTACTTTTGAACAAGGCATAATTCAGGGATTTTAGAATAATACTATAGTTAACCCCCCCACACTTAAGATGTACATTGCCCTCAATGTACAAAGATAGATAATAGCAAAATAATCATAAAAATCATAAGATGGGGGAGAGAAGTGAAACTTCCTGAATTTTGGATGAAGCCAATGGAAAGAAACTGGATAGGATTGGAGATGAATGTGGGGAAACGTCTCGAATCGTTTGAAATTGAATCCTCAAAGCAGTCGGTCTGATTTTATTGTATCCTAAGCTAAATCTAAATGAAGAATAAGAAGAAAATAATAAAGGAAAAAAAAAAATAAATAAAAGTAAATAATGGAAAACGAAAGAAGAAAGCCAATTGAAAAAAAGAAAAACGATGGAAGGACAGGGTTTAAATAGAGATGCATCCCACGCCCGTGTATCGAGGGTGTGTCGATTTACACGGGCGCATCGCACGGCCTTGTTTGGGGGCCTGTTTGGGATGTCCACACCCGTTTCTCATATTGCCACGCCTGAGGTCGATAAGTCAGTGTCTTCACACGGTCGCATCGCACGGCCATGTGTCTAGGTGGGTTGGTTCACCCACGCCCGTTTTCCAGATGCCACGGCCGTGTGCAAGGCCGTGTGGGTATAGAAACATGCACCTAAATATGAAAAGAAATAAAACTAAACTAATTAGTAGGGTTAGTGCTCGGGTTGCCTCCCGAGAAGCGCTCGTTTAAAGTCTTGAGCTAGACTTACCTGTTGTACACACAATCATGGTGGTTTGAGAAGGTGGAAATCCTTTCTCATGCGATCAACTCGATTATGGATATAAAGTTTAAGTCGAGTAGAGTTTACCTCAAAAGTGTTGAATTTGGGATTGCTTACCTCGACTATGCCGTATAGGGAGACATTAAGTACCTCAAAAGTGATTACTTCGTTTGTCTTGAGGTCTAAATTGGTGATTCGAGGGTCTTCCTTATTCAACAATACCTGATTCTCTATTTTGATGTGATTTGTTGTTCCTATCAGCTTGTCTGGGGTCTCCTTCAGTTTCACTTCGTGCGGCTCCTGTTCCTCTCTGATTTGTGTTTCCTGCTCTTTTAGTTTGTCAACCCTAAGGCTTTGTTCCTTATGTGTTTCTTCTTTGTTGGCACGAGGTCTAAGATCTAGCTTAGCTAAGTGATTTCGTGATGCTTCCTATAAAGAAGGTTGAACCAAATGATTATCAATAGAATTAACGTTCATGCATTTATTACTCGATGTCCTAGCTAAGTCAAGAGCTTGAAGAGCGATTGTTTCATTGTCTACACGAAGTCTGAGTTCACCGAATTCTTCCTCTGCGTGGTCTTTCTTTATTGCATCGGGATATGGCACATGAGGTTGGTACTCTGTAATTACCGGTTTTGGTAAATCATGGAACACTTCAACCTTACCTTCACTTACCACAGGTTCTTCCCTTGGGTTTGGTTCGTCTAACCCTTCACTATCGTAAATGGCTTGATTTTGCTCTCTCGGGTTAGTTTCAGTATTACTTGGCAAGCTTCCTTGTAGTAGTTCTGATATTAGCTTTGCGAGTTGGTCGACTGCATTAGTGACTTCCTTGACTGACTTAGTAAGTTCCCTGACTCGGTTCTCATTGCTTTTGATCGTTTTCTCAGTCTCTTGGGAGCGATTTTCTGCGGCTGCTATGAATTTTGTCAGCATCTCCTCAAGGTGCGACTCCTCTTCCTATTGGTGAGGTGGTTGTTGAAAGTTTGAAGGAAGTTTCGGTCTTTGATTATTGTGATTATCCTACGAGAAATTGGGATGGTAACTCCAACCTGCGTTATAAGTGTCATTATAAAAATTATATTGTGGTCTAGAATAGTTATTCGTATAGTGAGCTTGCTCGTTTTCCATGCCATATCCGTAGGGTGGGTACTCAGGATTCGCCATTCCTCTTAGATTCGAGTCATATTGCATTACTGAGTGTACTTGCGAGGAACTATACAAACCACCAATCTTTTTATTCATCATCTCTAGCTGGTTAGATAACCTGGTGATCACGTCGAGGTTGAAGACACTAGCGGCTTTTGTTGGCGTTGTCCTTAGAACTTGCCATTGATAGTTATTTAGTGCAATCTCCTTCTAAACTAAAATTACCTGTCACACCAAAGAAAAATTAGCAAAGTAAAAATAAAATTAATAATAAAAAATAAATTGCAATAATAAGAATAAAAAAAATTGGCTAAAGTAATAAAAATTAAGCTTTCTTAATATTTTAGTTTCCCGGCAACGGCGCCAAAAACTTGATCGCTAAAATCAGAGCTTTAAAGTTTATAAAACGAATGATCAAACCTGGAAACTAACTCTGATAACGATTAAAGGCAAGTGTACCTATCAAACAGTAGTATAGTTTAGGCAAGACCGGATTGTCAAACCCAAAGGAACTAAAAGTACTAATACTAACTTTCTTTTTATTATTTAGCCTTAAAAAAATAAAGTGAAGCTGCTTTAATCTAAACTAACGACTACTAAGCTCAAGACACAAAGACAAAAAGAATGAATTGGAAAATAACTTGAAGAAAAACTCAGTTGATTACGGTGATACCCTCATGAAGAATCCACCTAGACTTCTCTTGTTACCTAACACTGAACCATAGGATTTCTTTACTTAGCTTGATCTGTAGGACTCCCTAACCTATATTAAACCCTCTCTCGAGGCGAATAATGTCTAACCCTAGGTTAATTAGTGGAACTCTCGTTTGCTTATAATAACCCCCTAGAATAGCAGTAAATCGATCAATGGACTCCCATATTAGGTTTCACCCTAATCTGGTAAAATCTCCTAACCCTATCTCTAGGCGTTCGATCAACTCCGCTTAATTATGCTAGATCTACTCTTAGGCAGGGTCTATTCCTCCTCCACCTAAGCACATCAGATTTGGATTAAGCAACATAATTAGGAACAAACTAAGTAATTGTCATATAATTCAGAAATCAAATAACAAGATTTATCTAGGTTTCATCCCCTTCAGGTATCTGAAGGATTTAGTTCATGACAAATAAGAAAACATCTCAAGAGAAAAGATAAAACAAAACATAAGAAATCCCTAAAACTCCCTGAGGGAAGTGAAGGAGAGATCCCCCGTCTTGAGTATAACTCTAGCTTCTTGGGATGGATCAACTGGCTATCTTCGAGTAATTCCCTAAACCCTGACCTTCTAGGCTTGGCTCCTTGGCCTAGCTTTCGACGCTTTCGGCTACTGCCGAACTCCCCCTTTCAAGTTGCCCCCTTGGGTGTTTATATAGACTTTGAGATGCTTTACTTGGCCCATAAGTATCCTAATTTAAGTAGAATTCCTACTAGGATGTTTGAATAGGCTTTGGAATGTGTTTCTTTGCCTCCAAGTATCCTTTCCCGAATGAAATTACTTTTTCCAGTGACAGGGACACGGCCATGGCACATGCCCGTGTGAATCGTGGCCAGGCCGTGTTCAGACTTTTAATGGGGCACGGTCGTGTCGATTTCTCTCTTGGCCCAATTTGGTCCGTTTTAAGCCTGTTTCTCGTTCTTTTCATCCTTGGGTGCTTTTCTGAGTATAAAATATGAAAAAAAAGGATTAAGAGCACCTTTTTACATAAATCAAAGGATAAATCATCCAAAAGTATGCTAAATGTGGGATTAAACTATGTTACTTTTACGGTTTATCAAGGCCTTTATGGATTTTTGTTTTAAATATAGGATTTGTGACGATTATGGTATTACGACTAGAAGTAGGAAAACTCGAGTTTTCAAAATAAACAAAGGTTTTATTAAAAGCTTCTGCAAACATATAACGTTTTAAAAATGAACAATGAATGAATGAACGACACATTTGACGGTAACCTAAGATGTCGAAAATGGCTTTATTGTAATTACGATTTCTAAAGCACTATCATGTGACATCGCCAGATTCGACCATAACGTCTAGGTCAGGTTTGGGGTGTTACAGCCTTTCTTCAGACGGGTGTGTGCCCCTCTTCACACCGGTGTTTGACCTCCCATACGGCCTAGGCATTACCACACGACTAGAGCACACAGGCGTGGGCACCAAATTTTAACTCGTGTATGTGTTTTCGTTCTGAAGATGTATCTGTGTACCTCGACCCTTAGGTAAGATTTAGTGAGGGGTTTAAGTTTCAATATCTGTGATGATTTTATGAGATGTCTGATTTTGAATCTAAACTGTGGAGTGTGGTTGCATAATTGTTCTGTCTGATCGTCTGTTTAAGTGTCACTGTTCTATGAGTTTTTGTGTACACATACACTTGTATAAAGTATTTTGGGTGGGATTGCAAAGTGAAAGGAGTCTGATTCTGATCTGATCTGGTAGTTCTACTGTAATTTACTTGTATAGCAAATTATCGCACTGTACTGCGTGTGCGTCAGCTTTGCTGTGCACCATTATTTGATTTGGCAGTTTAACTGCATATTGATAAGCCATCGTTGCCGGGTAATACGGGCTACAGGTCATTGTTGCCAGGCAACCTGAAATGATTTTATATGGTGTGTAGGGTTGGATGGGCCCTCGAGGTCCTATGTGGTGTGTTATGGTTGGATGAGTTAAAATAGCTCTTATGGGGTGTGATCAGGGGACGGAGAGGTGTGTTGGCTGGATGGGTGGGTTTGATTACTTGACTGCATTTCATACGTATCTATTTGAGCATTCCGAGTGCTTGACTATTTGATTGTACTCTGTCTGTCTGTTTGTGGATTGGTGTGCTCCAGTGTTATGTTCTGTTGGGACATTAGTTCCAAGTTTCCTTTTGACTCGGTGTTTATCTTTAAATCTGATGCGATATTGAATTAAACTATGTGATTTGTTTTTAGTCTTGATTCAGACTCAAACTGAGCTCGAGGAGCTCACTCCCTCTTAGTGTTTCCCTTTCAGGTACACTTCCGTTTTCTACGATTGGACTCGGCAAGTCGGAGGTCTCAGAATCATCGCATTTTTCTTTAACTAGTTAATAAAGTGTTTCTTTTAATTTGAGTTTTATGTAAATGGTTTTGGATTGTAATTTCTGTTTTAAACACTATGGTATGAAATGTTTTGTATTAAACTAATTGAATTAAAATACCTTGCATTGAATAATGGGATTTGATAATTGAAAAGTTTGGTGTTTTCTAACTGGATAATTAAAATTTTTCCTAGATCACTACGGTGATCAATGTAACCTCTGAGATTCGGTCTAAACTCCTAGGCCGGTTTGAATGTTACATTAATTAATTCTAGAACAACTTTTGATAATCAATCAACTTGGAAGCCCTTATCTCTTATTCACCTTTGAGTTGATAGATTACTAGTGCAGAATCCTTATATACTTCCAGCACTTTGATCTTGCGTTCTATAGCGGCACAGATCCCCATGATACACGCTTCGTATTCTGCAATGTTACTTGTATAGTCGAAATCAAGTTTAGTCGTGAAAGGATAATGATCTCCGTTTGGGGATACCAGGACTGCCCCAATTCAGTTACCCATGGCCTTTGAAGTGCCATCAAAATTTAATTTCCAGGGATATTATTTCGAAGCACTTTCTTCAGTGGTTGCAACATACATCAGATCTTCGTTCGAAAAATCAAAATTTAGAGGCTTGTAATCCTCTAGAGCTCTGGTGGCTAGGAAATCTGCTATTGCACTCCACTTTACTGCCTTCTGGTTTACATAGATTATATCAAATTTGGATAGCAGTATCTTCCATCGAGCCATTCTTTCATTCAATGTGGTTGATTCCATCATGTACTTTAGAGGGTCCATTTTCGAGATGAGCCAAGTCATATGGTACAACATGTATTGTCTGAGCCTTCGAGTAGTCCAGACTAAGGCACAAAACAACTTCTCGATTGGCGAATATCTTGTCTCGCATTCAGCAAACTTCTTGATGAGGTAATAGGTTGCTCTTTCTTTCCTCCTCGACTTATCATGTTGGCCTAGTACGCATCCCATATAATTTCCAAATACTGCCAAGTCTAGTATCTGTGGTTTATCTGGGCTAGGTGGCATCAGCACTGGGGCATTGGACAAGTAATGTTTAACCTTGTCGAAGGTCTTCTGGTGTTCCTCATCCCACACACCTGGATCATGTTTCTTAAGGAGACAGAATATGGGGTCACATTTCCTAGTTAGTTGTTAAATGAATTGGGCAATGTAATTTAATCTCCCTAAGAAACCTTAAACTTCCTTTTGGGTACGCGACGATGGCAATTCCTGTATGGCCTTGACTTTGTCTAGGTCAATCTCAATCTATTTTTCACTGACTACAAATCCTAACAATTTTCCATACATGGCCCCGAAAATACATTTTGTTATATTCAGCTTTAGCTGGAATTTCCTCAGCCTTAAGAACAGTTTCTTCAAGACTTTCACATGATCGCCCTCTGTTTGGGATTTTGCAATCATATCACTGATAGAAACCTCAATTTCTTTGAGCATCACATCAGGAAATAAAGTCATCATGGCTTTTTGATATGTTACTCCCGAATTTTTTAGTCCAAATGACATTACTTTATAACAAAAGGTTTCCCACATTTTTACGAGTGTGGTCTTCTCCATATCTTCAGGATGTATCTTTATCTGGTTGTATCCGGAGAAATTGTCTATGAAGGAAAACAAGAAATTATCTTTTGGGCTAGCATATTTAAATCCCGATAGTCGACTCACATTCACACTTTCCCAATTTTCTTAGGGACGGGGACTATATTGGGTACCCATTCTAAATATTTGACCACTTGTAGGAAACCAGTGTCAAACTATTTTTTGACCTCTTCTTTTATCTTCAATAGTATGTCCAGCCCCATCTTTTGAAGTTTCTGCTGAACCGAATTACATTATTCTTTTATAGGAAGTTTGTGTACCACAACATCAATACTAAGACTAGACATGTCTTGATAGGATCGTGTGAAGACATCTTTTAATTCTCGGGGTAACTCAATGAGATCTCACCTTGTTTCTGTAGTGATGTAAGTTTTGATTTTCACCTCTTTCTTTTCTTGTTCATCCCCTGAGCTCACAATTTCCATCGATTCTTTGTAAGGTAATGATCTGTTTCTCATCTTGCTCTACCATTCTTAGCACATCAGGAGACAAGTTACAATCTTGCTCATCTTTAAAATCTCAAGGTTTTCCTAGGCGCATCTCTTGCTCAAAAGGAGGTTCAGAGTCAGTCGCAGCTTCACCCATAACATTGGTATCCGGGGACCTATTATAGGAACAAAAGGAGACCCAATAAGCAAATGAATTTAGAAATGATTAAATGTGTGGTACGAGTATGAGAAAAAAAAAGAAAAAAAAGTAGAATATTTGCCAAGTGGGACATAAAAATATGTTGTTTTCATTGAAATAAAGATAATAGACATACGCCTTTTCACAAAAGGATACCTATTTATCCCAGGCTTAGAGCGACAGGTGTGTTCTGAACAGTATTCTAAAATGGTCGTAAAAACTACATGGTACTCCCCTATAGTCCAGTTGTTTAGAACACTTCCGGGGATATAGGGACTGTAACACCCCCAAACCCGGCCCATGCGTTTCGACCAGATCTGGTATGTTACGAGTTGTACATTGAAAACTTTTGCCTTGTTGGTTTTGGAAGTCGTAAGTTAATTAAACATTATTTGAATAAGTGACATTTTAAAAAAATAAAACCTTTGTATTATTATTATTAAGTATAATAAAACCCTTGTCATAAATTCATAAGTTAACATTGGAAACTACTTAATTGAATAAAAACTACGGGGCCTTATTACATAAATATTCCCAAAATAAAATGAAATAAAACTTAAAGAAAATTGAAATAATTTGTAGAAATAAAAACTTGATGGCCCCTCGAGTCCGTCTCGGCTCCCATGTCCACGATCTACTGCTCATTTGAAAGAGTAGAGAAAAAGGAAAGCGTGAGTCACCAAGACTCAGTGTATAAATCTCAATACACACATCGACCTGAGCCCACAAACACATCATGGGCCCTGGCCCATACATGAAGGTAACAATCATAATCATATATCAAATAATAAATGATGAATAGCCCAACCCATCCTAGGTTTCCATCCTCTACACACCAGCCCGTACCAACCATCACACCTTGGGAATTTCTACAATCAACCCACCATCCACTACACACCATAACGACAGCCGTACTGCCTATTCCTGTTATTCAGGAATCATTAAATGTGGCATAGCCACCGATCACTATGCGACCTAACATTTATATGTGTGGGATTTCTACCACCGATCATCAAGTGACCTATCATGCACTTCCCCTTCAATATCATAATCCCACCCCATGCATACACTTAAAGAAAACATCATATAGGCTTATATATACTTCGATACACATAGAGAATTCTATGTTTACATACCTGGCATCCTTGCCTACCCCTTTTAGGGTTCCATTCGACTGTCTATATAGCCACTTTCCGGCTTTTTAGCCCATAACATATTTATATACATACATACAGGGTTAATAGTGTGTTAGAGATCTACACACCTGATTACCGATAAAACGATGTTTTCTATGTCGACGCTATCCTTAGTCGACACAACTTCTATCTGCCTAAGGTGTTGTTCAGAAGCCGGTCCACAACCAAGTGGCCAATCTCGAACGGCAGATACCGCCCGTTTCTTAAACTTAGGGATTCTCTCCTTTGCCTGATCCATATTTAATTCCATCACAAGTCCTTGTCAGAACTACTATCACAATATATGATCATTAGTCCTCATCATAAAGTTAAGATCTTGTATACAATGAACGAATCTAGTAAAAATCTAGGGAAAATTTCCTTACCTTTAAATCCCGAAATTGGAGACTAACGATTTTCGGCTTTTAGATCTAGACAACCAAGTTTCCTTCAAATCCCAGAATGCCGCCCAACATAGAACAATTAAACTATTAGCTTTTCGGCTTTTGCCTTTCAAGAACCGAAATAGAACATGAGATCTAACAGAAGTCGACACTTACCTTAGCACAGGGAATTCGGCTAGCACTTGGAGAGAAGATTCGGCAATGTCAAAGAAGAAGTTTTAAATGCCGAAAGAATAGAACTAACTCACAAATGGGATGAATAGAAAAAAATGATGGGTATTTCGACTTTTTAGAGAAATCGGCTCAAGTGAAAAAGAATGGAGAAGTGACTGAAAGGAGAGGTTTCGGCTTTTGAAGAAATTAAAGAATAGAAATTGTAGAGGGGGAGGCTAAGAATTTCGGCACAAGAATGAAGAGGAAATTAGGGTTTAAATGCCAGAATCAATGAGATATCCCCCCTTTTATAGAAATTTCAGTACCTATTATTTAAAATCGAAAACGCCCTTCCTGATAACTAAAAGCCAAGCTAATAAAAAGGGAAAATTCGGCACCCCTTATCCATGAAGTAGCCGAATTCTTTACTCCTCTAGGTGGTGGATTTTCGGCCATCACCTTGCCTTGCAGATAGCTCTTATCTTTTCTCCTTTTTATCTTCTATATTATCAATTATAAAATCCATATAAATCCTCCTATTTTTAGCCTTGTTGCCGTCCACTTCACCTAACCCTAATGCCGAATTTAGCTAACTTAAATTAAAAGATTTGGGCTCCATAAAACTTAAATTTTGGGCTCCTAACTCCTTGTGTGTGGCATCACCCCTTGCTCCATTTTAAGTGCTGAAAATGGCCCATAAACATGGGCTCCTTGCAGCCAAAACTTGGGCCCCTTTAATTGTTAATGACACCACCTTCTTATTCCCTTGCAGTGCCACCTTTTGTTGGGCCACTAGCCCACGTAGGTATTTTAAACACAATTACCACCTTTTAAACCCTATAATGCCCAAACATTGAATTTAACCAAGGCCTCTGCCTAGTTCTAAGCCCAATTTGGACCCCTATCACTTAAATTAACATATTAAGCATATCCTCATACTAAACGCATAGACCCATTAATTCAGGATGTTACAGTTCTACCCCTTAAAGAAATTTCTTCCTCGAAATTACCTGGTCAGAAAAGATGAGGGTATTGCTGCCACATTGCTTCTTCCGGTTCCCACGTAGCCTCCTCAGAACCATGATTCCGCCACAGCACCTTAACCAATGGAACCGTTTTCCTTCGCAACACCTTGACATCACGATCCAGAATTTCCACCGGTTCCTCTTCGAAGGATAGATCAGGTCTCACCTCGATTTCCTCCACAGGCACAACATGAGATGGATCCAAACGGTAACGTCTTAGCATAGAGACGTGAAATACATCGTGAATTTGACTTAACTCTGGAGGTAACTCCAGCTGATAGGCTACTTGTCTTACTCGCTTCATCACCCGATATGGTCCAATAAATCTGGGACTTAATTTACCCTTTCGACCAAACCTTAGTACCTTTTTCCACGGTGACACCTTTAGGAATACTTTATCACCCACTGCAAACTCTATGTCCTTACGCTTTAAATCAGCATAGGAATTTTATCTGTCCAACGCCTCCTTCAGTCGAACCCGAATCAATTCAACCTTCTCTTCTGTCTCGGTCACCAACTCCGGACCCAAAATCCAATGTTCCCCTAGTTCTATCCAACAGGTAGGAGTACGACACCTCCGCCCGTACAAGCTTCGTAGGGCGCCATCTAAATACTTGACTGGTAACTGTTGTTGTAAGCAAACTCTGCTAATGGTAAGAACTTGTAACATCCCCAAACCTGGCCCATTCACTACGACCGAATCTGGTTATGTCACTGCGGAAAAACGGTGGAAAATGCTTTTGACTTTGGCATTACACGTAAAAATTTGTCAACTTTTGAAAATAGTGTTTATTTAAAAATAAGTAAACTTGACATTATAAGATATCCAAATTAAAAACTTTATTAACTTATATTTATTGAACAAATAGGTTGCTAAAATAAAACCTTTTTCACATAGTAATTCAAATTAATCAAACCATAACTAAAATGATAATAAAATGATTCCAAAAATAAATAAAAAGGCCCTTATTACATCAATATTTAAACCCAAATACTTAATATAATTAAGCTTAAAATATTTAAATTCCTCTTTCTGCATGGGCCACCATGTGTCCTCTCCGATCCCGGTCCAATTCTACGCATCACCTGAAATGGTTAGGAAAAATAGAGTGAGTCCACTGACTCAGTGCATAATCACAACACAGATTTCCACACGTATGGGCTTGGCCCATACCCATACAGCCATCGAAACAATTCATGCAAGAATGCATTTCAGCCCAACCTACTATCCAGCCGTACACCAACCTTAGCAGACTCCCTGCCTAAGGCCGTGGATAAACCACCACTGATCACATCGTGATCCATAATCCTTACCTTGGCAAACTCGCTGCTCAAGGCCGTGGCTGAGCCACCGATCAATCAAAATGATCCCAACATCTCAACCTATCTACGGTGACGCACATACCCATCAACCGCCGAGATGGGCACTGAGCCAACACCTCCCTTGAGGTAGCACACAGCTAACCCTCAAGCGTTAATGTAGCCTGAGCTAACATTAGACCACGTACATCATGCGTACATCCTTCGTCCTTCTGTGATCAAAACCAACCCCATGCCCATATGTCAACAAATCATATCAAAATAGCATATAGAGTGAGCATTTATCATTTATCATTACCACATCGCACATATATATACATCATAAATAACTTACCATCACTAGTTACTCACCACCTAAGCCATTATAATCGGCTATCACACACATACTACACATTTATAAACGTTAGCAAGCAACCGAGAAATAGTGCGATGATTACGCACCTTATTACTAGCACAATCGATCAAATCCTGAGAACGATACTTGATTAAGAACCTTGTCGAAAATCCTTGGTAAATCGAATCCCGAGAGCCCCTTGGCACTTTTAACGCTAGCTAAAAGCAAAAGACCCTCCACCTAGCCCTCCATGATTCGGCCAATCAAAAGAACACATGATTAGCTACATGATTTCGGTCAACCACGAAAAGAAGAGAAAACCGATAACAAAAAAAGGAAACCTTACCACCTTACTACTCCAAATTCGGCTTGAAGGCAACCTTTGAGAATCAAGGCTCCAGAAAAGAATACAGAGGAGAAATAAGGGTAAGGCTTAAAAAGAGATTCGGCTAACACAACATAAAAGGAGAAAGGCTCTTCGACTTTTGAAGATGGTTGAATCGAGAATAGATGAAGAAGAAAGAATGGAAGAAAAGGTGACTTAAAGTTTCGGCTAAGGTGAATTTAGTGAAGGAAGAGAGGTGTTTTTAGAGTATGAGAAGAAAAAGAGTGAAGGCTTAGAATGAAAGCGAAAATTCGGCAAAGGAAGAGCACACCCCCCTTTTATAGAATTTGGCCACCCCCCTAACCATCATGGTTGAAAAAGTCAATCAAGAAACCCCTTGGCCGTCCAACACCTTCTCCCCCAACTCAACTCCTTGATTCCTTCCTAAAAACACTCCACACCAACCCTTCAAACCATTTCAAACTTAAGCCAACTCATCTTTCCTCCTAGCCACCCATTTAAAATGATTTGAACAAGTCAAATCCTTCATTTAAGGTGCCAAAACCGAAACCAACTCTTCCCCCTTGCTCATGACACAAAAACAACCCAAAATGCCGCCCTCGCAGCTTGAACCTGAGACCCCAAAGTACCCTTGAGGCGTCACTTCTGCATGCCTTATGTGGCGCCTCCCTTGCCACTCTGCCAAGCCATTCATTGTGTCAAAACCTCTCAAATATTTCTCTTAAGACCCCCTATAGCCCAGCTCCCTTCTTAGCCCTAAAAATCAAAAATTTCCTAAAGCCTTCCCTACCTTCCAAGGTTCTCCAAACCCCCTAAAAACTTGCCCAAGCACACAAGAAGCCTACCAACACCTGAGATATGCACTAAATGCATAACCCCTAAAACCAGGGTGTTACAATTCTACCCTCCTTAAAATAATTTCGTCCTCGAAATTACTTGTCTAGACTAACAGTCCAATTCCTCCCACTACGCTATGGCTGCGCACTCTGATCTTAAAGAGCTAACATACTTTTAGGCACCGCATCTATCATACTCAAAGTTCCACATACTTTATGAGCAACAAAACAACAACCACCCAAGCGAACAAAGCAACAGAGAATATTCCAGACATAACCTTGGCCTTCTGCTCGAGTCCTATTCGGGTTCTGGGGACAATCCTTAACCAAATGAGTCTTGGACTTGCATCAAAAGCATTCTCAAACCCGATTCCAGCACTCGCCAACATGATACCTTCCACACTGTGCACACGGACGATCCGGATTTCCGGCGGCTGGCTTAGCAATACGAACAGGAGTCTCGACTCTCAGTCTTTTCTGAAACCTCTCAAACGATTCTGACGATCCCAAGCTCCTCTTATCCCGATTGCTTTCTCTGTTGTGCCTCTCCGCCTTCTTGACCTCCTCAGCTATCCGAGCTTTCTCCACTAAAACGGCGAAATCTCTTTCCCGTTGCGGAGCAATCAAAACTCGCAGCTCATCCCGTAGCCCATCTTCAAATCTGATGCACCTCTCATAATCAGTTGCCACGATGCCCCGAGCATACCTGCTCAAACGCAGAAACTCCGCTTCGTACTCCGCTATCGATTTGCCACCCTGCACCAAATTGAGGAACGCCTTCCTCTGAGCGTCCACATAGCTCGCTCCGACATACTTTCCTTCGAACTTGATCTTAAAGTAACCCCAGTCCACTCGATCGGCAGGGGTACTTTCCTTAACAGTGAGCCACCACTGGTAGGCCTCATCCCGTAGCAACGAAACAACTCCCTTAAGCTTTTCTTCGGCAGTCAAGTCTAAGTCGTCCATAATCCTTTCAACAGCCTCAAGCCAGTACTCTGCGACGTTCGGAGCTACCCTAGACACTCCTCTGAAAACCTCAGCCCCATTCGCCCTAAGCCTTTCGGGCACTGACTTCCGAGTCCCATTGCCCCCATTGGCTCCTGCTACTCGTTCAAGCACCCGCAGCATAGCCTGCGATACTGCGTCGTCTCCTCCCGTCTGATCCTGCTGTTCCACCTCAACAGCTGGTGGCACATCACTCTCTGACCCATGGCGTGACCCAACCGGTTCCGATACTAACATCCTGCCTCTACCACGTCCACGAGTATTGCGACCACGCCCCCTAGAACTCATATCTAGCGCCTCGATTTAATCTGTTTAGGAAGTTTTATGCATTAGACATTGTTCCACTGTTTATCCACGAGCAAATTTTATGAAAATAGGTTTCCGAGAGTAGTTCTTTCGAGCAATCAAGTTTCATTCCCTACCCAGGGGTAATTCCGTCATTTTTCCTAAAGGGGTATTTCGGTAATGACTCAGGGTCAATTTTGAAAATAGTTTTTCCAATTTAACGATATTTCAAAATTTACAAATTCACAGGGGTCATCTTGAAAATTTTGTTTTTCAAACCAGATGTGTTGAAAAAATTTCAGAAAGCAGTGTTATTTTTGTAATTTTGGAAATCATGGGTATTTTTGTAAATTCTCCAAATCAGAATATCACAACATTTCACAAAATAGAATTTTCTAATATTCAGTAAAATAGGAATATTTTAGTAAAAGATCGAGAGAAATCTGAAGATTTAGAAATCAAGGGCATTTTGGTAATTTTATCAACCAGGGGTATTTTCGTAAATTTCCACAAACCAGAGTGTCTTAATATTTGAAATTCTGAGATTTTGGTATTTCACAAAGTAAAAATCATTTTATCAAAAGTTGAGGGTAGTACGGTAATTTTATAACACAGGGGCATTTTTGTAATTTTGCCACTAGGGGCATTTTGGTAATTTTATAAATCGAAAAAAAAACAACTTTCAAAATCTGATTTAGAGTTTTCGAACCAAAGGGGTAAATTTGAAAATTTTAAAACGGGAAATTTAAAACAATCAGGCCAAATCCCTTTCGGGTTTTAATAATCGGTTTAGCCTATGAACAAGTCCTCTTGGTTAAGGTGAACCGTAGCTACGCACCAGGTAGGATTCAAGTAAAGAGGAGGTGAGTCGCTAGGACTGCTTAAATACCAAGCTCTTACTGAATACCATTCCTAGACATGCGTACCAGGGTTGCCACACCTTAACTCGGCGACTAACTTCACAGGTTTGTTTAAGAGCCTTTAAGTTTTATGCAAATGTTTGAGTAGACTAATCCTAGGGTCCAATAGTCCTAATATTCTAATCTACAAGCCCAAACTAAGCCCATAATAAATCACACAAACAAATCACTTCAAAAGTTCGAAGTACTTACCTAGTGGACTTCGGGTCGGAGGTATAGGTGCCATGCCAGAATAACCTGAAAACCTTTTTTAAAAGCCCACATTCCAAAAAAACCCATTTTGAAAACTGTTTCGGGCCCAAAACCCTCAAAGCCGAGTTTTGAACCGGGCTCTGATACCAATCTGTAACATCCCCAAACCCGGCCCATTCACTACGACCGAATCTGGTTATGTCACTGCGGAAAAACGATGGAAAATGCTTTTGACTTTGGCATTACACGTAAAAATTTGTCAACTTTTGAAAATAGTGTTTATTTAAAAGTATAAGTAAACTTGACATTATAAGATATCCAAATTAAAAGCTTTATTAACTTATATTTATTGAACAAATAGGTTGCTAAAATAAAACCTTTTTCACATAGTAATTCAAATTAATCAAACCATAACTAAAATGATAATAAAATGATTCCAAAAATAAATAAAAAGGCCCTTATTACATCAATATTTAAACCCAAATACTTAATAAAATTAAGCTTAAAATATTTAAATTCCTCTTTCTGCATGGGCCACCATGTGTCCTCTCCGATCCCGGTCCAATTCTACGCATCACCTGAAATGGTTAGGAAAAATAGAGTGAGTCCACTGACTCAGTGCATAATCACAACACAGATTTCCATACGTATGGGCTTGGCCCATACCCACACAGCCATCGAAACAATTCATGCAAGAATGCATTTCAGCCCAACCTACTATCCAGCCGTACACCAACCTTAGCAGACTCCCTGCCTAAGGCCGTGGATAAACCACCACTGATCACATCGTGATCCATAATCCTTACCTTGGCAAACTCGCTGCTCAAGGCCGTGGCTGAGCCACCGATCAATCAAAATGATCCCAACATCTCAACCTGTCTACGGTGACGCACATACCCATCAACCGCCGAGATGGGCACCGAGCCAACACCTCCCTTGAGGTAGCACACAACTAACCCTCAAGCGCTAATGTAGCCTGAGCTAACATTAGACCACGTACATCATGTGTACATCCTTCGTCCTTCTGTGATCAAAACCAACCCCATGCCCATATGTCAACAAATCATATCAAAATAGCATATAGAGTGAGCATTTATCATTTATCATTACCACATCGCACATATATATACATCATAAATAACTTACCATCACCAGTTACTCACCACCTAAGCCATTATAATCGGCTATCACACACATACTACACATGTATAAACGTTAGCAAGCAACCGAGAAATAGTGCGATGATTACACACCTTATTACTAGCACAATCGATCAAATCTGAGAACGATACTTGATTAAGAACCTTGTCAAAATTCCTTGGTAAATCGAATCCCGAGAGCCCCTTAGCACTTTTAACGCTAGCTAAAAGCAAAAGACCCTCCACCTAGCCCTCCATGATTCGGCCAATCAAAAGAACACATGATTAGCTACATGATTTCGGTCAACCATGAAAAGAAGAGAAAATCGATAACAAAAAAGGAAACCTTACCACCTTACTACTCCAAATTCAGCTTGAAGGCAACCTTTGAGAATCAAGGCTCTAGAAAAGAATACAGAGGAGAAATAAGGGTAAGGCTTAAAAAGAGATTCGGCTAACACAACATAAAAGGAGAAAGGCTCTTCGACTTTTGAAGATGGTTGAATCGAGAATAGATGAAGAAGAAAGAATGGAAGAAAAGGTGACTTAAAGTTTCGGCTAAGGTGAATTTAGTGAAGGAAGAGAGGTGTTTTTAGAGTATGAGAAGAAAAAGAGTGAAGGCTTAGAATGAAAGCTAAAATTCGGCAAAGGAAGAGCACACCCCCCTTTTATAGAATTCGGCCACTCCCCCCTAACCATCATGGTTGAAAAAGTCAATCAAGAAACCCCTTGGCCGTCCAACACCTTCTCCCCCAACTCAACTCCTTGATTCCTTCCTAAAAACACTCCACACCAACCCTTCAAACCATTTCAAACTTAAGCCAACTCATCTTTCCTCCTAACCACCCATTTAAAATGATTTGAACAAGTCAAATCCTTCATTTAAGGTGCCAAAACCGAAACCAACTCTTCCCCTTTGCTCATGACGCAAAAACAACCCAAAATGTCGCCCTCGCAGCTTGAACCTGAGACCCCAAAGTACCCTTGAGGCGTCACTTCTCCATGCCTTATGTGGCGCCTCCCTTGCCACTCTGCCAAGCCATTCCTTGTGTCAAAACCTCTCAAATATTTCTCTTAAGACCCCCTACAGCCCAGCTCCCTTCTTAGCCCTAAAAATCAAAAATTTCCTAAAGCCTTCCCTACCTTCCAGGGTTCTCCAAACCCCCTAAAAACTTGCCCAAGCACACAAGAAGCCTACCAACACCTGAGATATGCACTAAATGCATAACCCCTAAAACCAGGGTGTTACAGAACTCTTCCCAACTACCTCTGAAATAAATGGCACATCCTCTCAACATGTCCTCCAAGATCTGGATCACCCGCTCAGACTGTCCATCGGTTTGAGGATGAAACACTGTACTGAAATCCAACTTCGTACCCAACGCTTGATGCAACGCCTTCCAAAATCGTGAGGTGAACCTAGGGTCCCTATCTGATATGATTGAAACCGGTACTCCATGCAACCTCACCACCTCTGCTATGTATAACTTAGCTAACTTCTGCAAGGAATAGTCAACACGTACGTGTATGAAGTGTGCAGACTTCGTCAGGCGATCAACAACTACCCAAATCGCATCTTTCTTAGTGGGTGTGAGGGGAAGCCC
This sequence comes from Gossypium australe, assembly GCA_005393395.2. NCBI lineage: Eukaryota > Viridiplantae > Streptophyta > Magnoliopsida > Malvales > Malvaceae > Gossypium > Gossypium australe. The sequence goes on along the minus strand of CM016619.1, from coordinate 3,704,713 downwards.
ACTAACAAAGTCCATGGTGATTCTTTCCCATTTCCATTGTGGAATCTTTACTGGCTGCAATAATCCTGATGATAACTGATGTTCCGCCTTAACCTGCTGACAGGTTAAACACTTACCCACCAATTCAGTTACTTCTTGCTTCAAACTCGGCCACCAGAACTGATCTCGCAAATCCCGAAACATCTTACTTCCTCCAGGGTGCATAGCGTATGCACTACCATGCGCCTCATTCAAAATCCTACGCCTCAACTTCGGATCTTTTGGCATGCAAACTCTCCCTCGAAAACATAGCAATCCTTCCTCATTCATACTGAATTCTGCTGGCCCATCCTTTGAGATTAGCTGCAATTTCCCTTTTAGCAACTTGTCAGTCTGTTGCCTCTTCTTTATCTGGTTAACCCAAGAGAGTTTTACATGAAGTTCCGCTAATAAACTTCCATCCTCATACAAACTAAGGTGAGCAAACATTTCTCTTAAGTCAGAGACTACTTTACAACTTAGAGCATCCGCCACTACATTAACCTTACCCGGGTGATACTCGATCGAGCAATCGTAATCCTTTAGCAACTCGATCCAAATTCTCTGCCTTAGATTCAACTCCTTCTGAGTCAAAAGATACTTCAAGCTCTTATGATGTGTGTAAATGACAAATTTCTCCCTGTACAAATAATGCCTCCAAATTTTTAAGGCAAACACCACTGCCGCCAATTCTAAGTCATGGGTCAGATAATTTGATTCATGCGGTCTTAACTACCGAGATGCATATGCAACCACCTTTCCATCTTGCATCAACACACATCCTAATCCTGTGTGTGACGCATCACAGTAAATTACGAACTCCTTCCCCGCCTCCGGCTGAATCAACACCGGAGCCTCCGTCAGAATCATCTTTAACTTCTCAAAACTCTCTTGCTGCTTATCAGACCAAACAAACGGAACTCCTTTCCGTAGCAACTTAGTCAACGGTGCCACTACTGAAGAAAATCCTTCAACAAACCTTCAGTAGTACCCAGCTAAACCAAGAAAACTCCTAATCTCAGCCACAGACTTGGGTGGCTTCCAATCTAGCACTGCTTCAATCTTTCGGGGGTCAACCCTAATCCCTTCTACCGACACAATGTGCCCTAGAAACGTAACATCCCTCAGCCAGAATTCACACTTACTGAATTTGGCATACAACTGCTTCTCCCTTAGAATCTGCAAAACTATTCGTAGATGAGCATCATGCTCCTCCTCTGACTTCGAATAAACCAAGATATCGTCGATAAACACCACAACACACCGGTCTAGGTAGGGTTGGACCACTCGGTTCATCATGTCCATGAACATTGCTGGCGCGTTGGTCAATCTAAACGGCATCACCATAAACTCATAGTGATCGTAGCGAGTCCTAAAAGCTGTCTTATGAATATCCGCCTCCTTGACCCTAAGCTGATGGTACCCTGACCTCAGATCTATCTTTGAAAAGACTGAGGCCCCCTTTAACTGATCGAACAAGTCATTGATCCTTGGCAACGGGTACTTGTTCTTGATTGTTAGCTTATTCAACTGGCGATAGTCAATGCACATACGCATTGATCCATCCTTCTTCTTAACGAATAACACCGGCGCTCCCCAAGGTGACACACTCGGTCGAATAAACCCTCTATCCAGCAACTTCTGAATCTGCGCTTTCAACTCCACCAACTCCTTCAGCGCCATCCTATACGGAGCAATAGATACCGGTGCTGTTCCTGGAAGGAGATCGATACCAAACTCCACTTCACGATCTGGGTGTAATCCCAGAAGCTCTTCAGAGAAAACATCAGGAAATTCCTTTACCGTCCTGACGTCCCCAACAGTCAGATATTTGGCTTCTAGAGCCTGAACAAACAATAAAACTGCCTCGCACCCTTTCCACACCATCCTTTCTGCTCTTAGGGCAGTCACTACATTTGACAAGCAGTTCCCCCTTTCCCCTGTGACCAACACTTCATCACCCTCGGGGGTTTTTAACACCATACGCTTGGCCGCACAATCTAGATTAGCTTGATACTTCACAAGCCAATCCATGCCTAAAATTAAATCAAACTCCCCAAACGTTAATTCCATTAGATTCGTTCGGAAAACTGTCCCCTGAACTTCTAGAGGTACTTCTCGATAGAGTTTATCCACCACTACAGATTGTCCTAACGGGTTAACTACAGTCATTGCCCTAGGGGTAATTTCAGATTCTAATCTTAAAGTTTCAGATACACTATTAGCTACATACGAATGCGTCGACCCAATGTCAACCAATGCAGTGTAAGGCAAGCCAAAAATTAAAAACATATCGGTTATGATATCCGGTGCATCAGCCTCCTCTCGACGTCTGACAGCATAGACCAACCTCGGTTGTCTCACCTCAGTGTTTCCTGCCCCTTGACTTGGTGCTCTACGACCCCGACCAGCACCATTACCACCTCTGGCTACACCACGACCTCTTTGTGGTTGCTGACCTCTTCTGCCAGGCTGAGCATTCCCTCGACCCATGGTCCCTTCACCGTCCCGTTGTTGCGGATAGTTTCTAACTTGAAGGTCCATAGATCCACACCTAAAACACTTCCCACTGCCTGCCCAACACTCACCAGCATGAAATTTGCCACATCGTGCACACTTTGGTGTTTGGCTAGCAGCAGGTTTCTCTTCCCGTTTCGTTCCATCGGGCCTGGGCCTTTTCTGAGTACACCCAGTTGCTCCTGACGATCCAAAATTCCTCTTATTTCCACCCCTATCTCTATCCCGATTTAATTTCTCAGTCTGCTTTACCTCCTCGGCTATCTTAGCCTTTTCCACTAGGACAGCAAATTCCCTCTCCCGTTGTGGGGCTATCAAAACACGCAAATCATCCCTCAGGCCATCTTCGAACCTAACACAACGTTCATGCTCTGTGGCTACCATCCCTCGAGCATAACGGCTAAGGCGTAAGAATTCCGTTTCATACGCAGCCACTGACCTACTCCCTTGAACCAGATTCAGAAATGCTCTGCGCTGCGCATCCATATAACTCGATCTAATGTACTTATTCTGAAACGCCGTTTTAAAGAGTTCCTAGGTGATACGGTCAGCCACTGTACCATCCTTAACCGTAAGCCACCATTGATATGCTTCATCCCGCAGGAGGGATACAACTCCTTTCAACTTCTCCTCCTCCGTGAAATCAAAATCATCCTTTATGCGTTCTACCGCCTCCAACCAATACTCAGCTGAACTTGGGGCTACACCAGAAATTCCCCTAAAAACTTCTGCCCCATTGGCCCTAAGCCGCTCCGGCACAGATTTTCAGGATCCTGTGCCCATACCAACCCCAGCAACCCTCTCTAAAACCCTTAACATTACCTGAGATACCGCGTCATCTCCGGCAGTCTGATCCTGAAATTCCTCCTCCGCAGTTGGCATCTCGTTTCCGAATCCATGACCAGATCCTATTGGTTCCGACACCGTCATCCAACATCGTCATCGACACGGTCATCCTACCCCTACCACGACCACGTGGCAAATGTCCTCTTCCCCGTGTACCATTCTACCGCTTCGCGTTTATCTGATTAGAAATTTTATGAATTATTAGTTTTCTTCCACTGATTAACCACGAACAGTCATATGAATAATAGTTTTAAAAGTAGTTCTTTCGAATTCGCATTCACAATTCATTTTCAAGTTCGTATCCTCTAATTCTAGGAAACACATCCGTTCAATCATCAACATACAAATAGCATCCATGAATTTACATTCATCACGTAAGGGTGTTTGCGTTGTTTCACTACCCAGGGTATTTTCGTAATTTATCCTATAGGGTATTTTCGTAATTTTCCAAAATTGGGTTCCTTGGTGATTTTGTAAAATAAGGGATTTTGGTAATTTTGCAATCTCGGGGGTATTTCAGTAATTTTGAGATTCGGGGGTATTTCGGTAATTTTGAAATATAACAGTATCTCAGAAATTTTAAAATCCAAGGGTATTTCAGTAATTTTGGAATTCGAGGTATTTTGGTCATTTTGCACATCAAGGGTAATTTGGTAATTTTACAAACCAGAGATATTTTGGTCATTTTGCAAAACAAGGGTAATTTGGTAATTTTACAAACCAGGAATATTTTGATGTTGTTGTTGCTGTCGTTTTTTTTTCTTCTTGAAATAGGGGTACGTTGAAAAATCTCGTTTCATAAACCGGGTTACTATTGTAAACATGAGGCTTTCGGGTAAATTTTCAAAACATACACAATTATTGATATAATTAACATCATTTTTATTTATATATTGCATACATAAAAAATTATATTTATTCAATATAAAAATATATTGATGTATTTATATTTTAAAATAATGTGTATTATTAAATCAAAATTAAAGTTTCAACTATACATTTAAACCACAATTAGAATTTCACATCCAGAATTACACATTAAACCAAAATTCATATATAATTCTGAGATGTATCTATATCAAAATTTAGGTGTATAAGAATTAAATGCCATTTATATAAAAATCTAACAACTAATGCAGACCATACTTAAAAGAATTCCTAATTAAATTTTTAAAATTTAATAATAAAAGCTTAAAAACTTAAAAACTAAAAAACTTAACAGTTTTTTATTTAATATTTAGTTAAAAAGTTCAATACTCAAAATATAATAAAAATAAAAATTAAAAAATAATAATCTCAACACACAAATTTTGGAAGAAAAAACATAGAAAAATATAGGTTAAAAATAGAAAAAAAATTAAAATTATATAATAGTGGCTTTTTTAATAAAAACACTGCAAAAAATAGTTATAATGGCGTTTCTAATAAAAACACCGCAAAAAACAAGTTATAACGGTGTTTTTTAATAAAACGCCACAAAATTTTTATGCTAAAAACGATACTAGGGATATCGTTTCCCCAAAACCTAAATTTCTAAGTCCCAAAATTTCCCTCCCAAAATCCCCAAATCGGTTTCCCCCCATCGATCTTCGTCCATATGTTAGAGGATCTTCTAACAGTCTTAGTCGCAGTACATCAGATGTAAGAAGCATGAGCAATGGGCCTTCTAGGCGTCAGTCTTTGGGTGGAACTGGTAACTTCTCAAAACTTACATCCAATGGGTTTTTGTCGAAGAAATTGCCAAGTTCTCAGTTGAGATCCTCTTTGTCTTCTAGTACAGTTGAGAAAGAACATGAGAATAGGGCGAAGCGGTTTGGTAACTCCAAGGGATCTGCTGCTCAGCTGCTTACTGGAAGGTGCGTTTAGATTTAAAATTTCTTCTTTTCCTTGCTATTTCTTCTTCGTTTTTTTCATGTTATATTGGAAAATGATGAATGGCTCTTGAATTATATATTACCAATATTCAAATGTATCAGTTTCTAAGATTAGAAAATTTGAATGTTTAAGCTGACTTAAAAATCGAAATGCAGTCAAGATGTAAAGCTAGATTTGATTGGTGTTATTATGTTTTATTTTTGCAAGTGAGTTTTATTTAAATGAAGTTTATAGTTAGGATTATTTTATTGGATCAGTCTATGAGGATATAAGTGTAATCTAGTTTCTATATGTTTAGGACCGTAAGATTTGAAATCCTTTTTGTTACCAATTATTATTAGCTCTCACTCGATGTCTAACTATTAATAAAATACTGGAGATATTAAGTTGGCAATATCAAATGAATAACTTTTAGTCTTGGGTTTTGGTTTGGATGGTGAAAATTGGTGGTAGTTATTTGAATCATAATTAGACTTAAGTTGGCAGTTGAAATGGAGGTTGAGGTTGTCATGCTGAGGTGATGCCACTATGCCAGTTAGTTTGGTGAGTGGCATTGTCAGTCAATTTATGATTCTTTTGGATTTTGAATATTCATGTTATGCTGCAAATTTGGTTCTCGGTGGGGATTTATGTTCTTACAAACAAAGTTTAAGCGGTAGTGCTTGATAGAGTGTCATACCATTGTTATGAAATTCACACAGAATCTAAGAAATATTTCTTTGTTATAAGCTTTTCTTTACTTCATTTACAAAAAATAGCACTTTTTTACTCCTTGTCAAACCCTTTGGTTTCATTCTTGCTCATCTTAAACTGATGTGCTTTGTTTATGATATGTAATGTTCACTACTTTGACATACTGCTTGTTTCAGGAAACCAAAAATAATTCATTCTTGATCTTTTTCGCATAATTGTTTCAGACAGTCAGTACTGTTTGTGTTTCTAATTTTTTTTTGTGGCTAATACTTTCATATACTCGCAGGCTGCTCCAGTTAACATTATTGTAGGTTCTCATGTATGGGTTGAAGATCACTTGCATAGGCTGATGGAGAAGTTTTTAAAATCAGTGGTGAAGAAGTTCATGTCCACACAACAAATGGAAAAACCGTGAGTTTATCTTATTGTTGTTATGTATATCTGTAGTGCGCCACATAATTATTTGTAACATCCCAAACCCGGCCAAAACACTACAACCGGATCTGGTATGTCACTAAGAAAATTTTGGAAAAACATGTCGTATTTTTGGAAAAGCCCAAATATATTTCTAAAATTTATCCTTTTATTCGAAAAATTTAATAGTTGATAGTTTAAATAAAATATGCTTTTATGAATTAAAAACCCAAATTTAAATACATGCATTGGTTCAATAAGAATTTAAATAACTAAAAGTAATTAAGGCCCAAAATAAAACAAAACATAAACTAGTGGCCCATGGCCTTATTACAACGGGATTTAAAATCCATTAATTAAAAATATAAAATAATAACTTGAGTCTCTTTTTGCCAAATCTACATATTCTTCTGCATGGCCACCTTGCATTCCTCTCCAGCCCGGTCTAAAGCATTAGGTATCACCTGAAATGTTATTTAAAAGGGTGAGTCACGAGACTCAATGTGCAACCCTCATGCACCACTAGATTTTGGGCCTTAAGCCCATTAAACAAAATAAACAGTTTAATACTCATAATAAAAATTAATAACAAATAATATGCAAGGCCCAACCCGTTTGCCTAGGTTTTCATCCGCTACACGCCCCCGTACCAGCCATTCACACCATTGGAGATTTCTACAATCGACCCACACCGCTACACGCCAAGATGGCAGTCCTGCTGCTCATCCACATATGATGGCCGAAGCCCTTATAACATATAATGGCCGAAGCCTGTACAACATTTAATGGCCGAAGCCCGTATAACAATTCACGGCATTAGCCGCTACATCAGATCACGGTAAAAACTGCTACACATATAACGTATAACTTCCTCCTTTCATCAACCCAACCCATGCAATCACATACAAGCATTTTACTTATAACATTTAAATAGATTATTTACTAACCTGTGATCCACTTTTACCCTCCTTGGGCTTTCATTAATAAACCGATATGTTGGCAATTATCAAAACATATAAATTTTATGATCATGCATTTTATGATTAGATCTAGATGGTGGGGAAGTATTACACACCTGTTATCGCGAAAATCTATTATCCTTAACGTAGAGCCTTATTTGTCGAATCCCGAAAATCCCTAAGAAAAGTCACCTCCCTACCTATATTCGGCCATTACCGAAACAAATATCAAACCAACCGATACACGCAACCAACCTAACCCAAATAATATTCGGCCAAATCAAAAAGAATCATGGAAGGCCATTCGGCCAAACCTACCACCACCTACCTTCGGCTTTTCCACCAAATCGGCTTTAATGGAACAGATTCGGGTTCTAAGGATAAATAGTATAATCGACAGGGCCTTGGAAATAATGATTTGGATTAGGAGTTTGATAAAAATAAAGGAATCGCAGAAAAAGGAGAAATCCCGAAACTCACCGGATTAAAGAGGAGTATACGGCTTACGGAAACAGAGATCTCACTTGTAGATTTGGCTTTGAGAAGAGAAGAGGGGAAAGTAAACTGTGTTGGAGAGTTGTGGCAAAGAAAATGGATTTGAGAGAAAAGAAGAAGAGAAATTCGGCTAGGTGAGGAAGAAAAAGAATGAAAGCATGGATGATCACTTGGCTTATATAGATTTCGGCAATACACTCCCCCTCCCAGAGTTGGATTTTCGGCCAACTCTGCTATCATCTGATAGCTTTTATCTTAATCCCTTATCTTCTCAAAAATAGCCATCATCTTTCTCTTCCTTTATCTTCCTATTTATCAAGAAAATAAAAGAATTAAAATCCCTATTTTGTAGCTAGTGTGCCGTCCACTCCTAGGGCTCCTAAGTGCCGAATTTTTGACCCAAAACTTGGGCTCTCAGTAGCCCTCACTTGGCCCAAACTCCTCCCCCCTTTTGACACCACCTTATGCCCACTTAAATCTCCCCAAATCTTTAGGCCACAAGCCCAGCTTGTCCCTTAATTAACTATCTACTTAAATTATGAGCTAACATCATTTATTAGCCACCTAACCCAAATTTTTAAAGCCCAAAATATCACTTAAATTACCCAGAACATTAATTTAAACCCTAATCCAAATATTTAATCAAGGCCTCAGTTCAACCTCAAATTCTTAAATTACAAATTAATCAGGTACCACATATAAATGCACAGGCCTATATCTAGGATATTACAGTTCTACCCCCCTTATAATAAATTTCATCCTCGAAATTTACCTGATCAAAAGAGATGGGGATACTGTTGTCGCATAACATCCTCTGGCTCCCACGTCGCCTCTTCTGCGCCGTGATTTCACCATAGAACTTTGACCAAAGGAACGGACTTCCTTCTCAACACTTTTATATCTCGATCCAAAATTTGTACTAGTTCCTCCTCAAAAGATAAATCTAGCCTTACTTCAATTTCTTCCGCTGGCACTATGTGCGATGGATTAGATCGATAACGTCTCAGCATCGAGACATGGAACACGTCATATATCTGCTCCAACTCTAAAGGCAACTCCAAACGATAAGCCACTGGCCCCACACGTTCTAACACCCTATAAGGCCCAATAAACCGGGGACTTAGCTTACCCTTTCGTCCAAACCTCATTATTTTCTTCCACGGAGATACCTTCAAGAAGACTTGGTCTCCTACTGCGAATTCCACCTCCTTCCGCTTTAGATCCGCATAAGATTTCTGCCGATCAGACGCTTCCTTCAATCGAGTCCGTATTAACTTAACTTTTTCCTCCGTTTCCGAAACTAGTTCCGGACCCAATACCTGACGTTCACCCAACTTCGTCCAACAAGTTGGAGTACGACATCTCCTTCCATATAATGCTTCATACGGTGCCATTTGAATACTAGCTTGATAACTATTATTATATGCGAATTCAGCCAAGGGTAAATACTCCTCCCAACTACCCCTAAAATCGATGATGCAACCCCTTAGCATATCCTCCAAGACCTGGATTACCCTCTCAGACTGACCATCAGATTGTAGGTGAAAAGCGGTACTGAAGTCTAGCCTTGTTCCCATTGCTTGATGAAGAGCCTTCCAAAATCATGACGTGAACCTAGGGTCCCTATCCGATATGATCGACACCGGTACACCATGTAATCTTACAACCTCAGCCACGTACAACTTTGCCAACTTTTACAAAGAGTAGTCGACCCGAATCGGTATGAAGTGAGCAGACTTCGTCAGCCGATCCACAATTACCCAAATTGAATCTTTCTTGGTGGGTGTAAGGGGTAACCCACTAACAAAATCCATTGTGATTCTCTTCCATTTCCATTGGGGAATCTTTATCGGCTGCAACAATCCCGAAGGCAACTGGTGTTCAGCTTTGACTTGTTGACACGTCAAACACTTCTCCACATATTCCGTAACTTCTCACTTCAAACCTGACCACCAGAACTGGTCCCGCAAATCCCGATACATCTTAACTCCTCCAGGATGCATAGCATAGGGGCTACTATGCGATTCCCGAAGAATCATCTGCCTTAGCTCCTCATCTTTTGGCATACAAACCTTCCCACGGAAACACAAAACTCCATCATTGTTCAAACTATAGTCCTCTACTTCACCCTCCTGTACTTGTCGGATTCGAGTACTTAAGACATCATCCAAAAGTTACTTTTCCTTGATTAGACTTGTCCATATAGGTCTTACTTGTAGCTCAGCCACCAACCTACCATCCTCATACAAACTAAGATGAGCAAACATTGCCCTTAGATCTGCTATCACCTTCCTACTCAACGCATCTGCCACCACATTAGCCTTGCTAGGATGGTATTCAATCGAGCAATCATAGTCCTTCAAGAGCTCGATCCACCTACGTTACCATAAATTTAACTCCTTCTGAGTAAGGAGATATTTCAAACTTTTATGGTCGGTGTAAATTACCGATTTTTCCCTATACAGGTAATGTCTCCAAATCTTCAGAGCAAACACTACCGCCGCCAATTCCAAATCATGCGTAGGGTAGTTCAACTCATGCGGTCTCAACTGTCGAGACGCGTATGCCACAACATTCCCTTCCTGCATCAGCACACACCCTAACCCTGTGTGTGACGCATCACAATAGACGGTAAATTCTTTTCCCACCTCTGGCTGAATTAACACGGGTGCTTCCGTCAGAATTCTTTTCAGCCTCTCAAAGCTCTCCTGTTGTTTGTCAGTCCACACAAAAGATACTCCCTTCCTCAACAACTTAGTTAATAGTGCCGCGATTGAAGAGAATATCTCAACGAACCTTCTATAATATCCTGCTAATCCTAAGAAACTTCGAATTTCTGTCACAGACTTCGGTGATTTCCAATTTAACACAGCTTCAATTTTCCGAAGGTCTACCCTAATCCCCTCTGCGGAAACCGCATGCCCTAGAAAAGTTACCTCCTTCAGCCAAAACTCACACTTACTGAACTTCACGTACAGCTGCTTTTCCCTCAGAATTTGCAACACCACTCGAAGTTGTGCATCATGCTCCTCCTCAGACTTGGAAGAAACCAAGATATCGTCCATAAATACTACGACGAACCGATCAAGGTATGGTTGAAACACCCGGTTCATCATATCCATAAATGCTGCTGGCGCGTTCGTCAAACCAAACGACATTACCAAGAACTCATAATGATCGTAGCGTGTTCGAAATGCCATCTTATGAATGTCTCCTTCCTTCACCTTTAACTGATGATATCCCGACCTTAGATCAATCTTAGAAAACACCGAAGCTCCTTTGAGCTGGTCAAACAAATCATCGATTCTCGGTAATGGGTACTTCTTCTTAATCGTCAACTTATTCAGTTGACGATAGTCCATGCACATACGCATGGATCCGTCCTTCTACTTCACGAATAGGACCGGCGCTCCCATGGTGACACAATCAGTCAGATGAACCCTCGATCCAATAGCTCCTGAATTTGAGCTTTGAGCTCCACCAGCTTCTTCGATGCCATTCGATAAGGGGCAATAGATACCGGAGCCGTACCCGGGAGTAGTTCTATTCCAAACTCCACCTCGCGATCCGGGGGTAATCCTGGCAACTCCTCCGGAAAGACATCCGCGAAATCCTTGACTGTTCGAACCCCATCGACAATCATCTCCTTAACACCAAAGCACTAATAAAAGCTAGAAAGGCGTTGCATCCCTTCCGAATCATCTTAATAGCTTTCAAGGCCGACACTACGTTGGACAAATAGTTCCTTCTTTCTCCTAACACAACCACCTCCCTCCTTCCGGGGTACTTAACACCATACGTTTAGACCCACAATCCAACTTAGCACAATGCTTTGACAACCAATCCATTCCTAGGATAAGATCGAACTCTCCGAATGGCAATTCCATTAAGTCTGCTGGAAACACTACCCCTTGAGACTCTAAAGGTACATCCTTAAACAGCTTGTCTACTACCCTAGATTGTCCTAGGGGACTAACCACAGTCATCTTCCTAGTAGTTGTTTCAGGATCTATACTTAAGGTCTCAGATATCGAACATGCAACATAGGAGTGGGTTGACCCAATATCAATCAAAGCAAGAAAAGGGCTGTCAGCTATAAGAAACGTACCGATTATGACATCCGGTGCGTCACCATCCTCCTGTCGACGAACTACATAAACTAGACCTGGCTGCCTTGCATCTACATTACCGGCACCTCTACCAGGTGCTCCACGACCACGACCAGCCCCATTTCCTCCTCTACCTGCACCACGACCCCTTGGTCCAGGCTGATCACCTCTCCTCACTTGATCAGCACCTCGGCCCGCTGGCTGCCCCCGATCCATCTGGGGACAGTCCTTAATCAGATATGTTCTGTGGACCCACACCTAAAGCATCCACCTATATTTATTCTGCACTCCCCATAATGCGTCCTCCCACATGTAGAACATTGTAACACCCCTATCCCGTATCCGTCGCCAGATTAGGGTTACGGGCATTACCGGATAAGTTATAACTTCTGCTCAAACGATTAAATCTTAGCTAAATATCTTTATCAAATAATTCATTTATAAACAGACTAATCACCCATGTATATAACTCAAATCATATACAGTATAATCATCAATGAACACAAAATGACCCTGAAACATACATTACGACAATGTCACCCAGCAATACCTATTCCATAAACCACATCCGACGAGTTGATCATAATATGTGAAGTTTATAAACAAGTAAACCATTTCAAAAGTCAATTCATTTTTATTTACTAATGAAAACAACTCGATAATCAAAACTTTAGGCTATATAGTCAAGATGCATAAACTTATTACATTATCAAAACACAATTAATAGCTTAGTCGAATATACAAGAACATATACATAAAAATTTCATGAACATTACAATTCATATATCTCAACATCAAATTAGTACAATAGAAAAGCCATATTCGAATGGCCATATTACTTATAAAACGAACTCAATTCAACCATGAACATTATCCATCCTGTACATATTAAACCCAAGGCACACTCAACCATTTTAGCCGCAAACATACTTTCAATATAACATAAATCAACCTAGATATGCATAATCAGGTCAGGTATAAATTTGCCACGAATCAAACACATTTAGCATTCAACCATTCACACATATAACTAAACTTAACTTTTGTATTCCAACCATTAGGTCATAGAGCATAAAACTTAAGCTAACCAAATGAAATAAGCCTTTTTCGCAAGGCTATATTATAGTTATGTACAATCACCCAAAATATAGTAGTTAACACTTAAGTCTAACCTATACATGCCTTTCGAATAAAACTAAGATATATATGCCAAAAGTTTGATAGTGCGATTGACTTCTTAGATGATCCTCCGAGTCCGTAGCTTGAATCAAAGATCTATAAAACAGAGGTAGATAAAAACACACACACACGGTAAGCTTGCTAGCTTAGTAAGCCTTAAGTAAACATATACTTATTTAAGTACATATATAATCATTCGAGCCAATATCTTCTATCACTAATTCGAACATAATGAATACATAACCTCTTTTGTTTATAAAGCCAAAACAACTAAATATCATTGATGCACTTGATACTAAAGCTTTACCTTTCTTATTCACATACACCAATCATTCAATATATCACAGACATATGTACATATCATATGCTTATCCCATCAACTAAATACGTTCATGCTTTCAAATAATTACTATCACACGATGTAACTTGCATATACACATTCATTCATCTCAAACAAGTTAATGTATAAAACCTTTACTTACTCAAATACTTATTTGTCATTTCATTGAGTAACACGACTGTAAAATACGTACCTCTCTGTCGAGTATATACAAATCATGTTTCTAAACAGAAATTTCTCGATATGTTCATAACTTGATTTTTCATGTGCTTAGAGTTCAAACACATTCACCGGCACTAGGCTTGCTGGACTTAAGGTCCGAAATATATCACCGGCATTAAGCCTGCTAGGCAATAAGCTTGAATCGTTTCACCGGCACGTGGCCTGCTAGGCTAAAAGCCCGAACTATTTCACCGGCACAAAGCCTGCTAGGCTCGAAGCCCGAATTATTTCACCGGCACAAAGCCTGCTAGGCTCGAAGCCCGAACTATTTCCATAATTAAGCCTTCAATACATATTTATAAATGCTAACATCATAACCAAACCATATACATCATATTGAATCCACATATCATATCGAAAACATATACTTGTTCATATCACATTAACGAAATATCTAATCTAATTTAACACCTTTACATTCGGCTAACACATGATTCCATAGTCAACATTATTAAATTTCGTTCTTTAACACGTTTATAACTAACTCTTTAACATATAAGTGATTAAGGACTTACCTCGGTTGTCGATAGTCCGTGCAAATCGGCTATTCGAGAACCTTCGTCTTTCCCCGGTCTAATTCTGTTTTTCTTTGCTCTTGATCTAAAACACATTAAAATTTAGCTCATTCAAGTACATTTCATCTCAATTTAGTCCCTAAGCACATAAATTGGCAAATTACCATTTTACCCCTATTATTTCAAATTTTTACAATTTAGTCCTATTTGCATAAAACACAAAATACACCAAATTTCTCCATACCCCTTAAGGGCCGAATATGTATAGGGACTATACAAGTCCATTTCTTTCATTTATTTTGCAATTAAGCCCCTCTAAAATTTTATTTTTTACAAATTGGCCCTAAAAAAAGAAATTCACCAAAACTTCCAATACATAATATACTAATTTTTAACCTATCTTTTATCTAAATTCATCAAACATCAAAAACCATATAAACCTATCAATAGCCGAACATCAAGCATGCTTAGATTCAAAAATTTCAACATGGGTCAGCTACGGTTTGAAGCAACAATCTCAAAAACATAAAAATTAACAAAAACCGAATTCAAACTAACCTTGAAATCAAGCCTTCAAATGCCGAAAATCAAAGAACATAAACCCTCCTTTTCTTTTTCAACATTCGGCCAACAACCCAAAAAGATGATAATGGCCATTTTCTTTTGTTTTATTTAACATATATTACATTATTATTAAATTACCTAAATAACCTTAAAGTTAAAAATAACTAAACAATATAATTTAAGGAAAAACGTGTCCATGACCATCCACTAACTCATAAAATGGGTTATTTACCCTTTTCATACCTCATATTATAAAGCCATGCTCAAATTAACACATTTCACTTTAGTCTGCTACTTTTACGCTTTACGCGATTAAGTCCTTTTTATCAAATTAAGCACTTAAACGATAAAATTTTCATACGAAACTTTCACACACATCAATTCACATATTATAGACTCAAATAATAATATTAAAATATTTCTCGAACTCGGATTCGTGGTCCCAAAATCACCGTTCCGATTAGGGTCAAATTCGGTCTGTTACAACTCTCCCCCCTTTAGGATTTTCGTCCCCGAAAATCTTACCGTTAAACAAAGTCGGATATTGTTGCCTCATTGAATCCTCAGGCTCCCACGTAGCCTCTTCAACTCTGTGACGATTCCATAGAACCTTCACTAACGGAATTCTTTTATTTCTCAACTCTTTTATTTCCCCAGCTAAGATACGGATCGGTTCTTCATCATATGTCAAATCAGATTGGATTTCAATCTCTGCCGGTGTGATCACATGAGACAGATCTGATCTGTACTTACGAAGCATCGAAACGTGAAATACGTCATGTATCTTTTCTAACTCAGAGGGCAATCTCAATCTATAAGCAACAGGCCCAATACGTTCAATGATTTCATACGGTCCGATAAATCTCGGACTCAACTTGCCTTTCCGACCAAATCGGAGTACTTTCTTCCACGGGGAAACTTTTAAGAATACACGATCTCCTACCTGAAATTCAATGTCTTTACGTTTCAAATCAGCATAAGACTTTTGTCGATCTGATGCAGCTTTCAAATTATCTTTGATTATGGCCACTTTCTGTTCAGTCTCTTTAATCAAATCAACCCCGTGTATTTTATTTTCGCTGAGCTCAGTCCAGTATAATGGTGTTCGGCATTTTCGCCCGTATAAGGCTACATAAGGTGCCATTTTGATACTTGATTGAAAGCTATTATTATAAGCAAATTCAATCAAAGGTAGGTATCGTTCCCATGTACCTTCAAACTCGAGAACGCAACATCTCAACATGTCCTCAAGTATCTGAATAGTTCGCTCGGACTGACCGTCTGTCTGCGGATGAAAAGCTGTACTAAAATGAAGTTTAGTACCCAAAGCATCTTGCAACTTCTTCCAAAACCGCGATGTGAATCTCGGGTCTCTGTCTGAAACAATGGAACTTGGTACACCATGCAACCTTACAATCTGTGATACATACAATTCAGTAAGTTTATCAAGCGAACAGTCTGTACGTACTGGCACAAAATGAGCTGATTTAGTCAGTCTATCAACTATAACCCAGACAGCATCTTTCTTACTCGGTGTCATAGGGAGACCGGATACAAAATCCATTGTAATTCTATCCCATTTCCATTCAGGAATCATGATTGGCTGAAGTAGTCCGGATGGCATTTGATGCTCAGCTTTTACTTGCTGACAGATTAAGCACTTGGAAACAAATTCAGATATATCCCGTTTCATGCCAGGCCACCAATAGAACTGTTTCAAATCGTTATACATTTTCGTGCTACCCGGATGTATAGATAGTCAACCACTATAAGCCTCACTTAGAATCATCTGAATCAAATCTGAGTTCTTCGGAACACACATTCAGCTTTTAAAATTCAAACAGTCATTTGCATCAATTTGAAAATCTGATTCTGCATCTTTTTCACACTGAGTTCGACTAGTAATCAAATCTTTATCAACTTTCTGTGCATCACAAATTTGTTGAATAAACATCGGTCTTGCTTGTAACTCGGCTATGATCGAACCATCACCAGACATAGCCATCCGTACGTTCATTGCACGAAGAGCAAACAGTGATTTCCGACTTAACGCATCTGCAACAACATTAGCTTTTCCCGGATGGTAGTCAATCACCAATTCATAGTCTTTCAACAGTTCTAGCCATCTGCGTTGTCTCAAATTCAGATCTTTCTGAGTCATCAGATACTTTAGACTTTTATGATCCGAATAAATGTGACATTTCTCGCCAAATAAGTAATGACGCCAAATTTTCAATGCGAAAACAATGGCTGCTAATTCCAAATCGTGAGTCCGATAATTTCTTTCATGCGGCTTCAATTGTCTCGAGGCGTAGGCTATAACTTTGCCTTCCTGCATCAAAATGCAACCCAACCCATTCAAAGAAGCATCACTAAAAACGACAAATTCTTTACCCGATTCAGGCTGAGCTAACACTGGAGCTTCGGTCAAAAGGGCTTTCAACTGCTCGAAACTTTTCTGACACTTTTCTGACCACTCAAACTTGACATCTTTCTGTAGTAGCTTTGTCAAAGGTGTAGCTATTACAGAAAAACCTTTTACAAACCGTCTGTAATATCCCGCAAGGCCTAGGAAGCTTCGGATCTCGGAAACATTCTTTGGTGATTTCCAATCGAGTATGGCTGCTATTTTGTTTGGATCCACCCGAATACCTGATGCTAAAACGACATGACCCAAGAAGCTGACTTCATTCATCCAGAATTCACACTTGCTAAACTTTGCATACAATTGTTGATCTCACAAGGTCTGTAGCACTAACCTCAAATGCTCGGCATGCTCGGTTTCATCTTTGGAATATATTAGTATATCATCAATAAACACAACTACAAACCGATCCAAAAACTGCCTGAAGACCCGATTCATTAGATCCATAAAAATAGCAGGTGCATTAGTGAGTCCAAAAGGCATAACCAGAAACTCAAAATGTCCGTACCTCGTCCGGAATGCAGTCTTTGGCACATCTGTGTCTCTGACTCGCAACTGATAATAACCTGATCTCAAATCTATCTTCGAAAATACTGAAGCCCCTTTTAGCTGATCAAACAAGTCATCAATCCGAGGTAACGGGTACTTATTCTTTATAGTTACCTTATTTAGTTTCCGATAGTCGATACACATTCGCATAGTCCCATCTTTCTTTTTCACAAATAAAACCGGTGCACCCCAAGGAGAGAAACTCGGTCGTGCAAAACACCTATTTGTCAACTCTTGCAACTGTGCTTTCAACTCTTTTAACTCTGTAGGTTCCATCCGATACGGAGCTATCGAAATCGGAGTCATTCCCGGTACTAATTCAATGCCGAACTCAATCTCTCGTACTGGTGGTAAACCCGGTAGTTCTTCGGGAAACACGTCTGTGTATTCACACACAATCGGTACAGATTCAATATGCTTTTCAGACACTTTATTATCCAGTACATAGGCCAGATAAGCTTCACACCCTTTTCTCACAAATTTCCGGGCTAACATTGAAGATATTACTGTAGGAAACCCACTTAAATCACTGGATTCAATTCTGATGATCTTCCCGTTCTGACATCTCAAATCAATAAGCTTCCTTTTGCAATTTACCACTGCATCATGTGAAGTTAACCAGTCCATTCCCAAAATTATATCGAACTCATCGAAGGGCAACAACATTAAATCAACTGGAAAGCAAGAATCCTGAATCATCAACGGGCAACCTCTACACACTTTATTAACGAGCACACATCTACCCAAAGGGTTGGACACACGAATTACAAACTCAGTAGACTCAACTGGCAGAGTCTTACCGAATACTAGAGTTTCACACACATATGAATGGGTTGAACCAGGATCAATCAATGCAATCACAGTAGTATCATAAAGGGTGAAAGTACCAGTAATAACATCGGGGGAGGAAGCATCCTCTCTGGCTCGTGTAGCATATGCTCTAGCTGGAGCTCTAGCCTCAGATCGAACTGCAGTGTTCTTCGTTCCTCTCTGACTACCACCTACATTGCCTGAATATCTGGGTGGCCTGCCTCGCGCTGACGTGTTGCTCGACTTAATGTTCTGAACTGTATTCTGCTCAACTAACATCGGACATTCTCTAATAAAATGATCTGACGATCCACATTTAAAGCAAGACCGGTCATGGAATCTACAACTCCCAGAATGCCATTTCCCACAGTGCTTACATTCAACTCGATTCTGTGGAACGTTACCAACACTGGCCAACGAGGTAGCTCGGGAGCCCACTGGGGGTCGATCTCGTCTAGGTAAGTCTGAGGTAGTTTTATGTCGGCTGAAGTCATCTCTGGACTTTTTTGATGTGGAATGGAAATTCTTACCCGACGATCTCTTACGAGTGTCTCTACCTTCTGTCTCAGCCTTTCTTTTCTCTTTCCCGAGCTCTTCAGATTTGAAGGCTCGCTCGACTAGTGTCACAAACTCTTTGATTTCAAGAATGCCAACGAGCAACTTTAAATCTTCATTCAAACCATCTTCGAACCTTTTGCACATAATAGCTTCAGTAGAAACACACTCTCTAGCATATCTGCTGAGCCTGACAAATTTCCGTTCATATTCTGTCACTGTCATTCGCCCCTGTTTCAATTCAAGAAATTCTTTTCGTTTTTGATCAATGAATCTTTGACTGATATATTTCTTACGGAATTCATTTTGGAAGAAATCCCACGTCACTTTTTCTTTTGGAACCACTGATACTAGTGTATTCCACCAGTGATATGCAGTGTCCCGAAGTAAAGATATAGCACACTTTAGGCATTCGTCTGGAGTACAAGATAACTCATCTAGTACCCGAATAGTGTTATCAAGCCACATTTCAGCTCGCTCTGCGTCATCATCATCATTGGCCCTGAAATCTTCGGCCCCGAATTTCCTGATTTTATCAACTGGAGGTCTACTAGATCTCATCGGATCTATCATCGGGGGTGCTGAAGGTATCGGAGTTGGATCATTCGGGGGTGGAGGTTGGTGTACAGCCGGGTTAGTCTCAATAAACTGGGTAAACCACTCGTTCATCATCTGATAGAAGGCTTGTTTAGCCTCTCCCTCGTGGCTACCCGAAACTAGTCGAGAGTCTACCGGCACTGATCCCTGTGCACGGTCAGGCGCTACACTCTCTACATCATCCGCTACGGCTCTTTCAGGATCAGTGTCCATTTACATATAAAACACAGTTCAGAATGTCAGAAGTCACCACACTATCGATATATGATAAAGGCATGTATAGCTAGACTCACACGCGCTACGATAGTCCTAGAATCGACTAAACCGTAAGCTCTGATACCAATTAAATGTAACACCCCTAACCCGTATCCGTCGCCAGATTAGGGTTACGGGCATTACCGAATAAGTTATAACTTCTGCTCAAACGATTAAATCTTAGCTAAATATCTTTATCAAATAATTCATTTATAAACAGACTAATCACACATGTATATAACTCAAATCATATACAATGTAATCATCAATGAACACAAAATGACCCTGAAACATACATTACGACAATGTCACCTAGCAATACCTATTCCATAAACCACATCCGACGAGTTGATCATAATATGTGAAGTTTATAAACAAGTAAACCATTTCAAAAGTCAATTCATTTTTATTTACTAATGAAAACAACTCGATAATCAAAAGTTTAGGCTATATAGTCAAGATGCATAAATTTATTACATTATCAAAACACAATTAATAGCTTAGTCGAATATACAAGAACATATACATAAAAATTTCATGAACATTACAATTCATATATCTCAACATCAAATTAGTACAATAGAAAAGCCATATTCGAATGGCCATATTACTTATAAAACGAACTCAATTCAACCATGAACATTATCCATCCTGTACATATTAAACCCAAGGCACACACAACCATTTTAGCCGCAAACATACTTTCAATATAACATAAATCAACCTAGATATGCATAATCAGGTCAAGTATAAATTTGCCACGAATCAAACACATTTAGCATTCAACCATTCACACATAAAACTAAACTTAACTTTTGAATTCCAACCATTAGGTCATAGAGCATAAAAACTTAAGCTAACCAAATGAAATAAGCCTTTTTCGCAAGGCTATATTATAGTTATGTACAATCACCCAAAATATAATAGTTAACACTTAAGTCTAACCTATACATGCCTTTCGAATAAAACTAAGATATATATACCAAAAGTTTGATAGTGCGATTGACTTCTTAGATGATCCTCCGAGTCCGTAGCTTGAATCAAAGATCTATAAAACAGAGGTAGATAAAAACACACACACACAGTAAGCTTGCTAGCTTAGTAAGCCTTAAGTAAACATATACTTATTTAAGTACATATATATAATCATTCGAGCCAATATCTTCTATCACTAATTCGAACATAATGAATACATAACCTCTTTTGTTTATAAAGCCGAAACAACTAAATATCATTGATGCACTTGATACTAAAGCTTTACCTTTCTTATTCACATACACCAATCATTCAATATATCACAGACATATGTACATATCATATGCTTATCCCATCAACTAAATACGTTCATGCTTTCAAATAACTACTATCACACGATGTAACTTGCATATACACATTCATTCATCTCAAACAAGTTAATGTATAAAACCTTTACTTACTCAAATACTTATTTGTCATTTCATTGAGTAACACGACTGTAAAATACGTACCTCTCTGTCGAGTTTATACAAATCATGTTTCTAAACAGAAATTTCTCGATATGTTCATAACTTGATTTTTCATGCGCTTACAGTTCAAACACATTCACCGGCACTAGGCCTGCTGGACTTAAGGTCCGAAATATATCACCGGCATTAAGCCTGCTAGGCAATAAGCTTGAATCGTTTCACCGGCACGTGGCCTGCTAGGCTAAAAGCCCGAACTATTTCACCGGCACAAAGCCTGCTAGGCTCGAAGCCTGAATTATTTCACCGGCACAAAGCCTGCTAGGCTCGAAGCCCGAACTATTTCCATAATTAAGCCTTCAATACATATTTATAAATGCTAACATCACAACCAAACCATATACATCATATTGAATCCACATATCATATCGAAAACATATAATTGTTCATATCAAATTAACGAAATATCTAATCTAATTTAACACCTTTACATTCGGCTAACACATGATTCCATAGTCAACATTATTAAATTTCGTTCTTTAACACGTTTATAACTAACTCTTTAACATATAAGTGATTAAGGACTTACCTCGGTTGTCGATAGTCCGTGCAAATCGGCTATTCGAGAACCTTCGTCTTTCCCCGGTCTAATTCTGTTTTTCTTTGCTCTTGATCTAAAACACATTAAAATTTAGCTCATTCAAGTACATTTCATCTCAATTTAGTCCCTAAGCACATAAATTGGAAAATTACCATTTTACCCCTATTATTTCAAATTTTTACAATTTAGTCCTATTTGCATAAAACACAAAATACACCAAATTTCTCCATACACAAAATACAAGTCCATTTCTTTCATTTATTTTGCAATTAAGCCCCTCTAAAATTTTATTTTTTACAAATTGGCCCTAAAAACAGAAATTCACCAAAACTTCCAATACATAATATACTAATTTTTAACCTATCTTTTATCTAAATTCATCAAACATCAAAAACCATATAAACCTATCAATAGCCGAACATCAGCATGCTTAGATTCAAAAATTTCAACATGGGTCAGCTACGGTTTGAAGCAACGATCTCAAAAACATAAAAATTAACAAAAACCGAATTCAAACTAACCTTGAAATCAAGCCTTCAAATGCCGAAAATCAAAGAACATAAACCCTCCTTTTCTTTTTCAACATTCGGCCAACAACCCAAAAAGATGATAATGGCCATTTTCTTTTGTTTTATTTAACATATATTACATTATTATTAAATTACCTAAATAACCTTAAAGTTAAAAATAACTAAACAATATAATTTAAGGACAAACTTGTCCATGACCATCCACTAACTCATAAAATGGGTTATTTACCCTTTTCATACCTCATATTATAAATCCATGCTCAAATTAACACATTTCACTTTAGTCTGCTACTTTTACGCTTTACGCGATTAAGTCCTTTTTATCAAATTAAGCACTTAAACGATAAAATTTTCATACGAAACTTTCACACACATCAATTCACATATTATAGACTCAAATAATAATATTAAAATATTTCTCGGACTTGGATTCGTGGTCCCGAAACCACCGTTCTGATTAGGGTCAAATTCGGTCTGTTACAAACATGCTTGATTTTGACTTGTCGGAGCACGACCTGGCCCATCAGCCCTAGGCCTCTTCTGAAAATTCCCCGATGCTCTTGATGGCCCAAAACTCCTCTTATTCTTACCCCGATCCTTATCCCTTTCTTGTCTCTCAACCCGTTTCACTTCCTCAGCTATTTTAACCTTATCTACCAAAATAGAAAAAACCCTTTCTCGTTGCGGTACTATCAGAACCTTTAACTCATTTCTCAGTCCATCCTCGAACCGAACACAACGTTCATACTCCGTTGCTACCATTCCTCGAGCGTAACGGCTCAAGCACAGAAACTCGGCCTCATATTCGGCCACAGACTTACTTCCCTGCACCAAGTTCAGGAATGCCTTCCTTTGGCCACCTATATAGCTGGCCCCGACATACTTCCCCTGAAATGACTCCCTAAAGAAGTCCCAGTCAATCCGGTCTACGACAGTACCTTCTTTCACCGTGAGCCACCACTGGTAGGCCTCATCTCGGAGGAGAGACACGACCCCTTTCAACTTTTCCTCTACCGTGAAGTCTAAGTCATCCATTATGCGCTTAGTCACTTCCATCCAGTACTCAGCTGTGTTAGGGGCTACCCCAAAAACTCCCCTAAACACTTCTGCCACATTGGCCTTAAGTCACTCTGGCACAGATTTCCGGGCTCTTGTGCCCATGCCTTCTCCAGCAACTCTCTCTAGGACTCGCAACATCGCCTGGGATACAGCATCATCTCCGGTTGCCTGATCCCGTAACTCTCCATCCACAGCTGGAGGATCCGGTAGTTTGTTTCCTGACCCATGGCCAGACCCTACTGGCTCAGACAAGGTCATCCTACCCCTACCGCATCCATGCAGCGAACGTCATCGACCCCTTGCACTTATTCTTCTGATTTACGTTTATCTGATTAAGAATTTTATGAATCATTATTTCTTTCCACTAATTTATCGCGAACAGTCTTATGATGAATAGTCTCAAGTTTATTCATTCAATCATCAACATTCATGAACTCGCGTTCATTACAGAAAAGTGTTGTTGTTGTCATTGTTGTTGTTTTCCACTACCAGGGGTATTTTCGTAATTTTATTCTACAGGGGTATTTTCGTAATTTTTTAAAATAGGGTCCTTGGTGATTTTGTGAAGTAAGGGTATTTTGGTAATTTTTCAATTTTGGGGGTATTTTGGTAATTTTGCACTCCGGGGGTATTTCGGTAGTTTTGAAATTTAGGGGTATTTTGATAATTTTGAAATTTAGGGGTATTTCGGTAATTTTGAAATTCGGGGGTATTTCGATAATTTTGAAATTCGGGGGTATTTCGGTGATTTTAAAATTCGAGAGTATTTTGGTCATTTTGCAAAGCAAGGGTAGTTTGGTAATTTTTACAAATCAGTGATATTTTGGGAAATTTTACAAGTCAGAGTTATTTTCAAAAATTTTACAAACTAAGTTTTTTTTTTTTAAGCCGAGGTAACTTGGAGGATTTGATTTCAAAGAAAATAGTAGTGTTCAGGTGTTTGTGAGTTTTTTTTTTTTTAAACTAAGGGTATTTTAGCAAGTTTGTAAAAATAAGGTGGCTGGTCCCTTTCGGGTTTTAGTCATAGGGTTTAGCCCATCACCCAGTCCTCGTAGCTAGGGTGAATAGTCACTATGCACCAGGTAGGATTCTAGTGAAGAGGAGGTGAGTCGCTTGGACTGCTTAAGTACCAAGCTCTCCCTGAATCCACTCCTAGACATGCGTATGCCCATTGCCACACCCTAACTTGGCTAAGGTGAACAATCACTGCGCACCAGGTAGGATTCCAACGAAGAGGAGGTGAGTCACTAGGACTGCTTAAATACTAGGCTCTTCTGGATCCTTCCTAGACATGTATATGACGGTTACCACACCCTAGCCTTGCGGCTCATTAACGGGTTTGTTCAGTGAAATTAAGTTTTATGAATTTTTAAGAAGTAGTTTGTACTAAGCCTAGAGTCCATCAAGTTCTAATTCTTACTCTACGTCCCACTAGGCCCATTAAGCCCACATATACAAAGATCACACAATGGTTCAGAGTACTTACCTGGCGGACTTGGGCCGAAGACGCAGGTGCCATGCCGAGCTAACAGATCTGTTATTACTTAAAGATAGTCATATTTCAAAAGCACATTTTAGAAAACGTTTTGAGCCCAAAAACCCCAGAGTCGAGTTTTGAACCGGGCTCTGATATCAATTTGTAACACCCCAAACCCGGCCCAAACACTACAACCGGATCTGGTATGTCACTAAGAAAATTTTGGAAAAACATGTCGTATTTTCGGAAAAGTCCAAATATATTTCTAAAATTTATCCTTTTATTCGAAAAATTTAATAGTTGATAGTTTAAATAGAATATACTTTTATAAATTAAAAACCCAAATTTAAATACATGCATTGGTTCAATAAGAATTTAAATAACTAAAACTAATTAAGGCCCAAAATTAAACAAAACATAAACTAGTGGCCCATGGCCTTATTACAACAGGATTTAAAATTCATTAATTAAAAATATAGAATAATAACTTGAGTCTCCTTTTGCCAAATCTACATATTCTTCTGCATGGCCACCTTGCGTTCCTCTCTAGCCCGGTCCGAAGCATTAGGTATCACCTGAAATGTTAATTAAAAGGGTGAGTCGCGAGACTCAGTGTGCAACCCTCATGCACCACTAGATTTTGGGCCTTAAGCCCATTAAACAAAATAAACAGTTTAATACTCATAATAAAAATTAATAACAAATAATATGCAAGGCCCAACCCGTTTGCCTAGGTTTCCATCCGCTACACGCCCCCGTACCAGCCATTCACACCATTGGGATTTCTACAATCGACCCACACTGCTACACGCCAAGATGGCAGTCCTGCTGCTCATCCACATATGATGGCCGAAGCCCTTATAACATATAATGGCCGAAGCCCGTATAACATTTAATGGCCGAAGCCCGTATAACAGTTCACGGCATTAGCTGCTACATCAGATCACGGTAAAAACTGCTACACATATAACGTATAACTTCCTCCTTTCATCAACCCAACCCATGCAATCACATACAAGCATTTTACTTATAACATTTAAACAGATTATTTACTAACCTGTGATCCGCTTTTACCCTCCTTGGGCTTTCATCAATAAACCGATATGTTGGCAATTATCAAAACATATAAATTTTATGATCATGCATTTTATGATTAGATCTAGATGGTGGGGAAGTATTACACACCTGTTATCGCGAAAATCTATTATCCTTAACGTAGAGCCTTATTTGTCGAATCCCGAAAATCCCTAAGAAACGTCACCTCCCTACCTATATTCGGCCATTACCAAAACAAATATCAAACCAACCGATACACACAACCAACCTAACCTAAATAATATTCGGCCAAAGTAAAAAGAATCATGGAAGGCCATTCGGCCAAACCTACCACCACCTACCTTCGGCTTTTCCACCAAATCGGCTTTAATGGAACAGATTCGGCTTCTAAGGATAAATAGTATAATCAACAGGGCCTTGGAAATAATGATTTGGATTAGGAGTTTG
Source organism: Gossypium australe (assembly GCA_005393395.2). Taxonomy (NCBI): domain Eukaryota; kingdom Viridiplantae; phylum Streptophyta; class Magnoliopsida; order Malvales; family Malvaceae; genus Gossypium; species Gossypium australe. The sequence continues at coordinate 3,678,164 of CM016619.1, read as the reverse complement.
ATAAAAATAAAGGAACCGCAGAAAAAGGAGAAATCTCGAAACTCACCGGATTAAAAAGGAGTATACGGCTTACGGTGCACCTTCGGGAAACAGAGATCTCACTTGTAGATTCGGCTTTGAGAAGAGAAGAGGGGAAAGTAAACTGTGTTGGAGAGTTGCGGCAAAGAAAAACGATTTGAGAGAAAAGAAGAAGAGAAATTCGGCTAGGTGAGGAAGAAAAAGAATGAAAGCATGGATGATCACTTGGCTTATATAGATTTCGGCAATACACTCCCCCTCCCAGAGTTGGATTTTCGACCAACTCTACTGTCATCTGATAGCTTTTATCTTAATCCCTTATCTCCTCAAAAATAGCCATCATCTTTCTCTTCCTTTATCTTCCTATTTATCAAGAAAATAAAAGAATTAAAATCCCTATTTTGTAGCTAGTGTGCCGTCCACTCCTACGGCTCCTAAGTGCCGAATTTTTGACCCAAAACTTGGGCTCTCAGTAGCCCTCATTTGGCCCAAACTCCTCCCCCCTTATGACGCCACCTTATGCCCACTTAAAGCTCCTCAAATCTTTGGGCCACAAGCCCAGCTTGTCACTTAATTAACTATCTACTTAAATTATGAGCTAACACCATTTATTAGCCACCTAACCCAAATTTTTAAAGCCCAAAATATCACTTAAATTACCCAGAACATTAATTTAAACCCTAATCCAAATATTTAATCAAGGCCTCAGTTCAACCTCAAATTCTTAAATTACAAATTAATCAAGTACCACATATAAATGCACAGGCCTATATCTAGGATATTACATTATTTGAAAAAAAATTGTATTAGATGTCAATATGTTTGTGATTATTAACTCTACTGTTTCAATCCTGCTACATAACATACAAGTTCTAAAGGCAGACACGGCCATATCAAGCAACTTCTATCCCATTGGTCTGCAGAATTTGTTTGTATTTAGTTTGAAACGTGCATCCAGAGTTCATTTAGTTATTTCAAAGTGAACTTTGATATTTAGAGCTACTAGATTCTCTGCTATTTTTTCTTATATTTTCTAGTCTGTTTTTAGATGGATTCTACTTTTAGTCTCTTACTATTCTTACTGACCAAAGAACTGATGGCAGGCTGTGGCAAATATCTCAAAGGTATTTCCAAAAGATACTGAGGCACCTCCCGGAGGTGTCGACGACATGACGAAGCTTTCATATTTGCATGAACCTGGAGTGCTGCATGACTTGGCCATGAGATATGAACTTAATGAAATCTATGTAAGATTTTTTATGTTCTCTCTTTTCTATTGGCATGCTGAAGTATTTAAATGATGTGAATTGAAGTGTTAAGTGCTGCAAATTGAAGTATTTAAATGCTGTGAATTGAAGTGTTAAAGTGCTGCAAATTGAAGTGTTTACATGTTGTAAATTGAAGTGTTTTAAGTACTGCAAATGGTATTGTTTAGTTCCTGGAAATTGAGATGTTTATTGCTATAATTGAGGTGTATAATTGTTGTTAATTGGGATGTTAAAGTGTTGTAAGTTGAGGTGTTTAAATGTTGTAAATTGAAGTGTTTAATTGTTGTAAATTGAGGTGCTTAATTGATGTAAATTGAAGTGTTTAATTTCTGTAGATTGAGGTGCTCAAATGATGTAAATTGAAGTGTTAAAGTGTTGCAAATTGAAGTGTTTACATGTTGTAAATTGAATTGTTTTAAGTACTGCAAATTGTATTGTTTAGTTCCTGGAAATTGGGGTGTATAATTCTGTTAATTAGGATGTTAAAGTGTTGTAAGTTGAGGTGTTTAAATGCTGTAAATTGAAGTGTTTAATTGCTGTAAATTGAGGTGATTAACTGATTAAATTGAAGTGTTCAATTTCTGTAGATTGATGTGCTCAAATGATGTAAATTGAAATGTTAAAGTGTTGCAAATTGAAGTATTTAAATGATGTAAATTGAAATGTTAAAGTGTTGCAAATCGAAGTATTTAAATGCTGTGAATTGAAGTGTTAAAGTGCTGCAAATTGAAGTGTTTAAATGCTGTAAATTGAAGTGTTAAAGTGCTGCAAATTGAAGTAATTAAATACTGTGAATTGAAGTGTTAAAGTGCTGCAAATTGAAGTGTTTAAATGCTGTAAATTGAAGAGTTAAAGTGCTGCAAATTGAAGTGTTTAAATGCTTTGAATTGAAGTGTTAAAGTGTTGCAAATTGAAGTGTTTACATGTTGTAAATTGAATTGTTTTAAGTACTGTAAATTGTATTGTTTAGTTCCAGGAATTTGAGGTGTTTATTGCTATAATTCAGGTGTATAATTGTTGTTAATTGGGATGTTAAAGTGTTGTAAGTTGAGGTGTTTAAATGCTGCAAATTGAAGTGTTTAATTACTGTAAATTAAGGTGCTTAATTGATGTAAATTGAAGTGTTTAATTTCTGTAGATTGAGGTGCTCAAATGATGTTAATTGAAGTGTTAAAGTGCTGCAAAGTGAAGTATTTAAATGTTGTGAATTGAAGTGTTAAAGTGCTGCAAATTGAAGTGTTTAAATGTTATAAAGTGAAGTGTTTTAAGTACTGCAAATTGAATTGTTTAGTTCCTGGAAATTGAGGTGTATAATTGAGTTAATTGGGATGTTAAAGTGTTGTAAGTTGAGGTGTTTAAATGCTGTAAATTGAAGTGTTTAATTGCTGTAAATTGAGGTGTTTAATTGATGTAAATTGAAGTGTTTAATTTCTGTAGATTGAGGTGCTCAAATAATGTAAATTGAAATGTTAAAGTGTTGCAAATCGAAGTATTTAAATTATGTAAATTGAAATGTTAAAGTGTTGCAAATCGAAGTGTTTAAATGCTATAAATTGAAGTGTTAAAGTGCTGCAAATTGAAGTATTTAAATGCTGTGAATTGAAGTGTTAATGTTAAAAATGTTCAATAATCAAGTGGATATTTTACTAAGTCCTAATACGTTACTTGTAGGTGTACTATGAGATGTTAAGTTAATCGATTTGGGTAATGTTTATGTTTTACTAGAAACCTCTAAATGTCACTGGAACGTTATTTGATAACGGTTCGAGCTCAATATTGATTAATCCTATTGGGTCACACCTAATGCGACGTGAATGTCATTTTGTGTGTACAAATTAGTTAAGACTAATTTGGGGTGTACATTATTTAGTTGGACTAAATAATATTTTTGTTCATCTAATTAAAAGAGTTTAGTTAGATTAAGTATTAGTGCATGGTCTACCTAAAATGCTATAGTCTTTGATGTACTAAAATTGGTGTATTAAGAGGTGGGATAAGTGTTATGTAACATCCTATTTAACACCCTTTTAAGAGGCTTAAAGATAGGTATTATTGACTAAAAATTCAGCACACATGATACATTGTACTTGGTCTTTTTCAGATCACTTAGGTGTTTTAGGAGAGGCACTTAATAGTTAGTATAACCCCCTTAATTATGCACCATAATACCCATTATATCAATCTTTTTAATGCATTGTAACATCAATGTTATTAAAAGAAAAAAAAAGAAGTAGAAAAGGGATTTTCTTTTATTTTTTTTGGTCTTACTTTTTCTCTAGTGAATATTAAGAGTTTTCCACCTATAACAAAGCACTAATACTTAGAACAAACAAACAAGATAGTTTGAGGAATCGTTCTTACAACTTCGTACTAGTATACAAGATATTCATAGTACGTTGCGGAGTGGACTTTCGATAGAGGGACTTCGCTTGCGGTCCTTGTCTTGTGTATTATACCACTTTTGGGATTAAGAATCACGCGACAAAGGTATAATTTCTAACTATTTCTTGATATGTTCATTAGATGTTCAAATAATGGATCTTGGGCATGGGTTTTAGTTTTCCGCATGATTAATAGTTAATCATACTAATTCCTAACAGTGGTATCAGTCCTAAATTATTTGACATGTTTTGGCATAATTTAGTTTGTTGTACATAACAATATGTAAAATTATAAATCCATGTATTTTAATTTGAAAACAAAGTTAAGAAATTTGAGGAAGGGATATTAAAATTGATTTTAATCACAAAGTTTTGAACTTTGTTATTTAGAATCAATTTAGTGATTCTCTCTAAATTTCTAAATTGATTAATTAGTTTTCTTAGATTTACGGTTAATAGTTGACTACATTTTAAGATTCTTAATTTCAAAACAAAATTATTGTATGCTACTGTTACAATATTGCTTAGCGTAAGATTACATTGAAGAAAAAAGTTTTTTTCAACTTTGCATTTTCCACTTGCACTAGGCAGAAACAAGAGAGAGGCAATAGAATTTTGTGTTAATCTTGTTTATTAGTTCGACAAGAATTAGCAAGATAAGAAAAGAGTGTTTGGTTCCATTTGCTAATTCTGGTCGACTGGTTTTGAGTGTGAAAAGAGCAAGTTTTCTCTTGTGATCTTAGGCAATATTTCAAAGAAAAGGTTGTTTTCTCTTGATTTCAATTGAATATTGATTCAATTGATTCTCAAATGCAAATTAAAAATATAATAATTAGATTATTATTCATGGTAATTAATTTATATATTGTTTATGTAAATTTTATATTTTAAATTGTTTAAATTGTATGGGCCACTTGAAGATATCAAGTGGGTCGATGTATAACTGTTATAATTTTTTTTTTAGGTAACTAGTATGGCCCATGGTTTACGGTTTGCATACCGTCATTTTGAATGTAATAATTAAATAAATTTAGTTATTTAGTTTATTTTATTTCAAAATGTAAAATATTGTAATCCATGGAGATGGTGATCAAGCATCAATTGTGATGGTCAAACATGGAGATGTTGGCCAAGAATGGAGATTCAAGTCAAGCCAAGAAATGTAATGACTCAAGATTTTATGTAATAGATGTGTGATCTATTAGGTGTAAGGGCCATACTAGGAACCAAACTCTTTAATTTGCTTTCATTTAAATTTTTGCATTGGATGGATGTTTATTTGAATGATTGCATATTTAGGTTGTTAGTTTATGACTCAAACTCACATAGTTCACATAATGGTTAGAGTTTATAAAAACAACCTAGGTCCCTAAATAATATTTAATATTTTGCCTTTCTACTTAGTAACACTACGAAGCTGAAGATCATTAGTTGGGTAGGCTTCGCCAAAGCGAGGTGCCCACTTTTTATCCTAAAATAAGTAGTAGGTGAAAAAATGGTTAAACTCAACTAAGTAGGTCAAGGGTTGGCACTTAGAGGCAAGTGACTTTTAGATAAAGGGTTATCTAGTTAGTCAAACCAAGGATAATTAGATTATTAAGAAAGAGTTCTTTGCTCACAATCACTAGTTTTAGGTGTCAAGCCAAAGCTTGCTTAAAATTAGTGGGAGTGGGTCTTGGTGTCACTAGATTAATAAGGGATATTTTATATTAATTTAGTGGAATAAATTGGATTTATTCAAGATAATCATATAAATATAATCTCATATGCTTTTATTACTTCTTTTGTAGATGGCAAACAACTCTTCAAACAAAGTTTCTAGTTTCGGCATTAGGTCTATACTAGAAAAGGACAAATTGAATGGATTGAACTTTATCGACTGGTCACGAAACCTAAGAATAGTTCTTAGGTATGAGCACAAACTAGAGGTGCTTGATATTTTTGTTCTCTAAAAACCCACCCTTACCGAGTCTGATCAAGCAAAAGAGGATTATGAATCCGCACTAGAGAAATCTAATGATGTCACATGTTTGATGTTGGCATCCATGGTCCCCGATTTGCAAAAACAATTCGAGGACAAGGATGCTTTTGACATTATGACTCAACTCCAAGCCATTTTTGGGAAACATGCTAGAGTTAAGCACTTTGAAGAACTCAAAGCCACTCTGGCCAGCCAACTCAAGAAAAGCGATCCAGTTGGACTGCACGTTCTCAAAATGAAGAGTCATATTGAGAACTTACAACGCCTTGGGGTTGAGATTGGTGAAGAGTTAGCCGTTGACTTGATTCTTCAATCACTCCATGATGGTTTTGGTAATTTTATTCAAAATTATCATATGAACTCTCTTAATAAGAGCATGGGTGAACTTCATGGATTACTCCAGACTGCTGAACGAACTCATCCTCCCGAGCCTAAGAAGGATGTTCTTATGGTGAAGAAGGTGAAGGGTGCCTTCAAGAAGAAGGCCATGGCAAAGAAGCCTTCTACTAGTCAAGGCAAGAGCAAGGTTGTTGCCAAGGCCAAGACTAAGCCTGGAGCCACTCCGGACCAAGAATGCTTCTATTGCAAGAAAAAGGGGCATTGGAAAAGGAATTGTCTTAAGTACTTAAAGGACAAGGAGGGAAATGTCGCAACTACCTCAGGTATCTATGTGATAGAAATTAACTTTGCTTCCTCTAATTCATGGGTATTAGATACCGGATGTGGTTCTCACATTTGTTCAAATGTACAGGGACTACAGAATAAGAGGGACCTTGCGAAGGGCGAAGTGGACCTACGCGTTGGAAATGGAGCTAAAGTAGCTGTACTAGCCGTAGGAAATTATGTTTTGTCTTTACCTTCTAGATTGTATTTGGAACTCAATAATTGTTATCATGTTCCTTCAATTAATAGAAATTTAATATCCATTTCTTATCTTGATTCTAAAGGTTTTACTTTTGTAATAAAGAATGGTTCTTTTTCTATTTACAAAAGTGACATTTGTTATGGAGTTGCCCATTGCATGAATGGTCTTTACTTACTTAACTTGGACAAAACAAACTATCATGTAGACAATGCGAAACGACTAAAGTCAAAAGATTCAAACAAAACATACCTTTGGCATTGTCTTTTAGGACACATAAACGAGAAACGCATTCTAAAACTCCACAAGGATGGATTATTAGACTCATTTGACTTTGAGTCATATGAGACTTGCGAATCTTGTTTAAGTGGCAAAATGACAAAGTCACCATTTACTGGAACTGGTGAAAGGGCTAAAGATTTGTTGGGAATCATACATTCTGATGTATGTGGCCCAATGAATATCTTGGCTCGGGGAGGGTATGCGTACTTCATTACTGTTACTGATGATTTAAGTAGATATGGTTATGTCTACTTAATGAAACATAAGTCTGAAGCTTTTGAAAAGTTTAAAGAGTTTCAATATGAAGTACAGAATCAGCTTGGCAAGACGATTAAGGCACTAAGGTCTGATCGAGGTGGCGAATATCTGAGTCAAGAATTTATTGATCATCTTAGGAGTTGTGGAATAGTTTCACAATGGTCTCCTCCAGGAACACCTCAGCTGAATGGCGTGTCCGAAAGGAGGAACCGAACTTTATTAGATATGGTTCGGTCTATGATGAGTTTAGTCGATCTTCCAGTTTCCTTCTGGGGTTTTGCACTTCTTACCGCTGCTCATGTTCTTAACCGTACTCCATCTAAAGCTGTCGAGAAGACTCTATATGAGTTATGGACAGTAAAGGTTCTTAAGTTGTCTTTTCTTAGGGTTTGGGGTTGTCAAGCTTATGTAAAATGTTTACAACCGAACAAGCTTGAACCCAGATCCGATAAGGTCTTCTTTGTGGGTTACCCGAATGAGTCTAAAGGGTATTACTTCTACAACCCTAGCGAGCAAAAAGTGTTTGTGGCTCGTGAAGGTGTCTTTTTAGAAAGAGAGTGTCTTTCTGAAAAGTCAAGTGGGAGAAATATTCATCTTGAAGAAGTTATTCCTCAAGATGAGCAACCACAAAACACTTCTACAGTAGGAATGGGAGTAGAGATCACTTCTTTAATGGGAGCTGAGGAAGGGGTAACTCCTCCAACTGTGGATGTCCCTATTCGTAGGAGTGGTAGGGCAAGTAAACCTCCTAGGAGAGATCCTTTAGAGGGTTACTTAGTTCATGAAGGTCATGAAATCCTCTTATTAGATAAAGAGGAACCTACTACCTACAAGGCAGCTATGGAGAGTTCAGATTCTGACAAATGGCTTGAAGCCATGAAATCCGAAATGGAATCCATGTACGACAATCAAGTTTGGAACTTGGTGACTTGCCCGAATGTGCTAGACCTATCGAGTGCAAGTGGATTTATAAGATAAAGACTGACATGGAAGGCAAAGCAGTTGTCTATAAGGCTAGACTGGTTGCAAAAGGTTTTAGGTAAGTTCATGGTATTGACTATGATGAAACCTTCTCGCCAGTAGCCATGCTTAAATCCATTCGGATTATCCTAGCGATAGCCTCGTATTACGACTACGAGATTTGGCAAATGGATGTCAAAACCGTATTTCTAAATGGGTATTTAGAAGAGGAGGTGTATATGACACAACCTGAGGGTTTTGTGGATCCTAGTTGCCCTAGGAAGGTATGCAGGCTTCTTAAATCCATTTATGGACTGAAACAAGCATCCCGCAGTTGGAATATTCGTTTTGATGATGCAATCAAACAGTTTGGTTTCATCAGGAATCCCGAGGAGTCTTGTGTATACAAGAAAGTTAGTGGGAGTTCCATTTGTTTTCTAGTATTGTACGTAGATGACATACTAATTGTAGGAAATGATGTGCCGATGCTCGAGCTTGTAAAGGCTTGGCTAAGCAGTTGTTTCTCTATGGAAGACCTTGGAGAGGCATAGTACATTTTGGGCATCCGTATCTATAGGGATAGATCAAAACGGATGATTGGACTGAGTTAGAGAACTTATATTGATAAGGTTCTTGAAAGGTTCAACATGGTAAACTCTAAGAGAGGTTACCTACCCATGTCACATGGCACTTATCTAAGCAAGAAGCAGAGTCCCTCGACTCCTGATGAGCTAGAAAAGATGAGTAAAGTTCCATATGCTTCAGCTATAGGCTCTATCATGTATGCCATGATTTGTACTAGGCCAGATGTCTCATGTGCTTTGAGTATGACGAGCAGATTCCAGTCCTGTCCTGGTATTGACCATTGGAAGGCCGTCAAGAATATCTTGAAGTATCTTAACAGAACTAAGGATAAGTTCTTGGTTTTTGGAGGGATGTCTGAGCTATGTGTAAAGGGTTACACAGATGCTAGTTTTCAGACAGATAAAGATGACTTTCGATCTCAATCGGGTTACATCTTTACTCTGAATGGAGGTGCTGTTAGTTGGAAGAGTTCCAAGCAAAGCACGATTGCAGATTCTACAACCAAAGCGGAGTACATTGCTACGTCTGAAGCAACAAAGGAAGCAGTTTGGATAAGGAACTTCATTTCTGAGCTTGGTGTGGTCCCCAGTGTTACTGGACCAATTCAGTTATTATGTGATAATGATGGCGCAATTGTCCAAGCAAAGGAGCCTAGGGTTCATCAGAAATCCAAACACGTGCTCTGGAAGTTTCACTTGATACGAGAGATCATAGACAAGGGCGACGTGAAAGTATGTGAGATTGACACGGATTATAATGTAGCAGATCCGTTGACTAAACCATTTTCTCAGCACAGGCATGAGTTGCATGTTGCAGAGATGGGAATTAGACTTATTACTGAATAAGTTGTATGTTTTAGTATATTGGATACTTGTATATTTATTTTGTTGGAATGCAATATATATTCTATGATTATCTATAAAAGTTGAGAACTTTATTATTACTTGATTGTGGTTTAGAGTCAAGTAATGTCCAAAATGTATTCTAGAATTTCTATATAGGTTATTAGATTTGATCTAGTAATTGAACCTTATAATGTGAACTAGACAACATAGATTACATTTTGTCCCTAACCTGGTAATTGAGATGGACGCCAGTTACCCTTAATGGTTAGAATTTTGATTAGCTGATGATCTCGTTCATAGATCATAGGGACATTGGATGTCTAGTTAATCACATTGATAGGAATAGGAGTATTTCTATTTGGACATGACCCGTTTTAAGTATTCTTTAAGAACGTTGTCATAAAATAACTCTAAATGACTAGAAAATAGAATCCTTTGACCTGAGTTTCTCACTGATTCTGTATGTGAGAATTAATACTCCTTGACATAGTCAAACGTCATGCCGTAAAAGGGGACAATAAAGGCTATGCTCGGGAGTGTTATGAATTACATGACAGATAGAGGAGGGACAAGATGGGATTGTCAAACCTTCTTTAGGGTTTATATCTCAGGCCACTCGGAGAGTCGGAACTGTAAATGCATGGCCATGCTCAAATGGATTATGGAGATAATCATTTGTCTTTCCAGTTCGTCTTAGAATCCGAGAAATGTTTAGACTATATAAGGATGACAGAATTTCTTACCTTATGTCTAAATGAGATAGTAATTGACAAGGATTTTAGATTCACAACTTGTTGAAACAAGTTGAGCTAGTGGGAGGCGTCCTATAGCACTATTATACTTGTTTCTTGAACAAGTGGGAGATTGTTAAAAATGTTCAATAATAAAGTGGATATTTTACTAAGTCATAATACGTTACTTGTAGGTGTACTATGAGACGTTAAGTTAATCGATTTGGGTAATGTTTATGTTTTACTAGAAACCTCTAAATGTCACTAGAACGTTATTTGATAACGGTTCGAGCTCAATATTGATTAATCCTATTGGGTCACACCTAATGCGACGTGAATGTCATTTTGTGTGTACAAATTAGTTAAGACTAATTTGGGGTGTACATTATTTAGTTGGACTAAATAATATTTTTGTTCATCTAATTAAAAGAGTTTAGTTAGATTAAGTATTAGTGCATGGTCTACCTAAAATGCTATAGTCTTTGATGTACTAAAATTGGTGTATTAAGAGGTGGCATAAGTGTTACGTAACATCCTATTAAACACCCTTTTAAGAGGCTTAAAGATAGGTATTATTGACTGAAAATTCAGCACGCATGATACATTGTACTTGGTCTTTTTCAGCACTTAGGTGTTTTAGGAGGGGCACTTAAGAGTTAGTATAACCCCCTTAATTATGCACCATAATACCCATTATATCAATGTTTTTAATGCGTTGTAACATCAATGTTATTAAAAGAAAAAAAAAGTAGAAAAGGGATTTTCTTTTATTTATTTTTTTGGTCTTACTTTTTCTCTAGTGAATATTAAGAGTTTTCCACTATAGCAAAGCACTAATACTTAGAACAAACACACAAGATAGTTTGAGGAATCGTTCTTACAACTTCGTACTAGTATACGGGATATTTGTAGTATGTTGCGGAGTGGACTTTCGATAGAGGGACTTCGCTTGCGGTCCTCGTCTTGTGTATTATACCACTTTTGGGATTAAGAATCACGCGACAAAGGTATATTTCTAACTATTTCTTTTTATGTTCATTACATGTTCAAATAATGGATCTTGGGCATGGGTTTTAGTTTTCCGCATGATTAATAGTTAATCATACTAATTCCTAACAGTTAAAGTGCTGCAAATTGAAGTGTTTAAATGCTATAAATTGAAGTGTTAAAGTGCTGCAAATTGAAGTATTTAAATGCTTTGAATTGAAGTGTTAAAGTGTTGCAAATTGAAGTGTTTACATGTTGTAAATTGAATTGTTTTAAGTACTGCAAATTGTATTGTTTAGTTCCAGGAAATTGATGTGTTTATTGCTATAATTGAGGTGTATAATTGTTGTTAATTGGGATGTTAAAGTGTTGTAAGTTGAGGTGTTTAAATGCTGCAAATTGAAGTGTTTAATTGCTGTAAATTAAGGTGCTTAATTGATGTAAATTGAAGTGTTTAATTTCTGTAGATTGAGGTGCTCAAACGATGTTAATTGAAGTGTTAAAGTGCTGCAAAGTGAAGTATTTAGATGTTGTGAATTGAAGTGTTAAAGTGCTGCAAATTGAAGTGTTTAAATGTTATAAAGTGAAGTGTTTTAAGTACTGCAAATTGAATTGTTTAGTTCCTGGAAATTGAGATGTTTATCGCTATAATTGAGGTGTATAACTGTTGTTAATTGGGATGTTAGAGTGTTGTAAGTTGAGGTGTTTAAATGCTGTAAATTGAAGTGTTTATATTGATTTGTCTTATAACCTTTCCTTACAATCAAATTATTAACCCGACTTTATGGAAAAAAAAAAAAACTAGCTTCCTCTCCCTTTTTAAGTTTTTACTGTTGTTTGCAAGTTTTGGATTATTTATTTGTAAATTTTGATTAATTTAATTATATGTTTCAGATGTTATTGAAAAATTGACTTTCTCTCTAAACATTTTCTCTTACCAACAACATGTTAATAGGTATACTTTCATCTTTCTTATTTTTCTTTTTTCTATTAAATTTATCCAAAAATTGTAGTAGTTTCCTTTTAATAGATCAAAATCTTATAGTCTTTCTTGAAAAGTTTTTTTTACTGAATCTGATTCCTTGAGAACCATTTTCCTGAAAAGTTTACTGAATCTGATTTCTTGAAAAATTGTAGTATAAAATTTATTGAACTTTTTTCCTGAAAAGTTTCTTTACTGAATCTGATTCCTTGAGAACTCTTGTTTGATCCTTAAAGTCCTGAATTTAATATCAAAGCCACCCCTATTAATTTCATTGATTCTTTAGAACAAAAGTTTGCCACTAGAATAAAACCAATTTTATTGTTATCATTGATGTATATAGCTTTTGTACAAGAAATCTTCAGTTGTTTGGTTCACCTTTTATGGCTAGAGAAATGCATGGAAAATACGTTGGGAAAGAAAAGTAGTTATTGTTAATGTATGCTATTTCACCGTTTAGACAAGAATATAACTCTTTATATTCCCAGGGCAATATAAAGTCTTTTGTTTTAATGTTAATGTAAATTAAATTCTATGCAAATAAACAAAAATTAATGTGAACTTTAACCCTTTTATTTTAGAATCTTGAAGATAAAGCAATTCAATAATTTTTAATTTTTTAAATTTATTACTTAAGTAATTAAATTAAATTTCTTACTCATAATTTGGATAGATTTTATTAATAAGTCTATTTAACAAAAGTATTTTAATGAAAATCAAACTTCTTATAAATTAGATAATTTATTCATATAATATAGAAGTATTTACAATGATTTTTTAGAAATATATTAAACAACAAAGGCTACTTTTAGTTAGTTCAGAAGTTTCTCCCTAGGGCTCTTTCTGGGTTAGACCGTGGGGTTTGTATGATGGCTTGAGTACTATGGTTTAAAAGAGCAGGAATCAGATATTGCTGAATTACAAAAGCAGCTTAAAATCAAGACAGTTGAAATTGATATGCTGAATATTATCATAAACTCTTTGCAAACTAAGATCAAGACGATATAATATATGTATTTATTTGTAAAATGTAGTTATAGTTTAAATTTGAAAGAGATCTTATTGCACGAAAGAAGCATATATTTTTGAGGTAATATGGCAGAAGATGCATCTTGGAACTAAACCATGGGTCTAAGACATGCACGATGTTGCTCTCCATTGTCAGCTCTATTATATTACCAGTTATTAAGAAAGACCTACTGTCATTGCTTTAACTCATAGTGGCAAGGATATACTATATATGAACCCCATTGTTCATTTGCTAACAGATTCACTAGAAATTGTCTGTCTATTGTCTACTATATTTAATGAATTATCTTTCTGCACCCATCTAGGTTGATGAACGAGCAGTTCTCAAGCATTTTGATTGGCCTGAAGGAAAGGCTGATGCATTAAGAGAGGCAGCTTTTGAATACCAGGACTTAATGAAGTTGGAGAAGCTGGTCTCTTCCTTTGTTGATGATCCAAACCTTCCATGTGAAGCTGCTCTGAAGATGTACAAGTTGCTTGAGACGTAAGTCAGTTTTGATTCATTTAGTTTAATTTTTGAACCTTTGGGTAATAAAACCTGAGTAGGATTCTTCTAGTTTTCCTTCCGGAGCATTTCAGTATTAGTTAACAATCTTAGGATGGTAGAGATGCACTTCCTCTTTCCATATTCTGATTTCCCATTTCATTTTTTGTTTCTCAAAGTGGAACAAAGTGTATATGCCCTCTTGCGTACAAGAGATATGGCTATTTCACGATACAGGGAGTTTGGGATTCCAGTGAATTGGTTATAGATTCTGGGATTGTTGGCAAGGTATGAACCAAAACAATTAATTAAAAGGTTTGGTTTGGTTTGGTAAATAGTATGATACATGGAACATAGTTCATTAAGTGGCACGCCATTATGATGAACCGATGATGTAGTTGTAAGTTGATCAGAAATTTTAGAAGGGCCATATCAGAAATTTTAGAAGGGCACTTAGATAAAGACTTGGATTATTAGAAGGGCCATATCAGAAATTTTAGATTCTTGCCAGTTCTGTATACTTTTCTAGATGAAACTACTGTGTTCTAAGTTGCATAATTTGCTATATGTAATTAAGTACCGATGAAACTACCTCCACGAATATAATAGTAGTATGTAAAATTGTTTTCCTACTACACAATGTAATTATAGATTTCTATTTCCTTTTGCATATTGCAGATCAAGCTTTCATCTGTACAATTGGCAAGGAAATATATGAAACGTGTAGCATCAGAACTTGATGCACTGAGTGGACCGGAGAAAGAACCAAATTAAATTATACGTTTCTAAATTAGATTTTTGGCATTTTTATAATATTTTAATTTTTTTTATTTTTCATGACCTTTAGCGGCGATTTTAAGAAAAGCCCCGCTAAAAGTATAATATTTTAATTTTTTTTATATTTTTCATGACATTTAGCGGCGTTTTTAAGAAAAGCGCCGCTAAAAGTATAATATTTTAATTTTTTTTATTTTTCATGACATTTAGCGGCGTTTTTGGGAAAAGCGCCGCTAAAAGTATAATATTTAAATTTTTTTTATTTCTCATGACATTTAGGCTAAAAGTATTTTTTTTATTTTTATGATATTTAGCGGCGTTTTTGCTAAAAGCGCATTTGTGGGAAAAATGCCGTTAAAAGTCTTAGTTTTTAGCGGCGTTTGTGCTAAAAGTGCCGCTAAAAGTCATGCTTTTAGCGGTGTTTGTGGGAAAAGCGCCGCTAAAAGTCATGCTTTTTAGCGGCGTTGGTTGGAAAAGCGCCGCTAAAAGTCATGCTTTTAGCGGCGTTTTTTTCTCATAAACGCCACTAAATTTTGCGGCGCCTCTTTTAGCGGTGTTTTTTGTGGCGTTTGTAAAAACGCCACAAAGACTTTTAGTGGCGCTTAAAAACGCCGCTAAATGCCTAAAAAACGCCGCTAAAAGTTTAAATTGCTGTAGTGTTAGGGCTTAAAAGCCTTAAAACTTTTGAAAATTTTAATTATACCTTTCATTTTTAACCTTCAATTTTTTTAAAAGTTATTGTTGAACCTTTAAAAGTTTTTAAAAATTTTAATTAAATTCTTCAAATATTTTTTTTGTATATTTTCATACGATGTTTAAAATTTTTAACCATTTTAATTAAACCTTCCAAAAGTTTTGGAAATTTTCACTAAAACTTTAAAAGTTATAAAAATTTTAGTTAAACCCTCAAAATTTAATACGAAGACCCGTCACTGTTGTTATATCATTATTTTTGTCTTACATAGATGTGTTTATACCTTTACCATGATTTGGATTTTGGATTTTATAATTCTCATATTGCTTTCTTGTTTGGTTTTATAATTTGAAATGATCACTAAATCCTATATTAACACTAGTTTTATATCTTTCTTTTATACATACTACAGTGCTCTGCCGCCGCTATGAAATTTGTGAAAGTTAAATTTTATCTACCTAACCTAATTATTATATCTTATTAATGAGCATTAATTGGTTGAATGTGATGTACTTTACGTACGTATATTTATTACAATTGAAGCATTTGTCAAATCCCCATTAATTGGACCAGCTTTATACATTTAGCACTCAACTGAATACATAAATTCACATTTATAGTCGATGAACTCTACAAATTTTATACATGATATTACTAAAATAATACTACTTGTACTTAAGAAAGAAAAGAAGTTAAAATAGATATGACACTTTTTTACTCACGATTATATAATTAAAAAATTCACTAAAGATATACAAAAGAGGTTATGTTAATATTTATTTTTTATACAATACAATCTAAAAAATTTCACACACTTACAGGTGCACTCTCCTATACAACCACACAGGTAAAATTTTCGAATTCGTCCTACCAACTCAGAACTGTGGTCAACGTCTTTAACCAATGAAACAAATGTTGGGTTCCATATTAATGCCCAATATACTAATGAAAGAGATTATTATTGGCCTATAATTAGTTTCGATGCATATATCCCTAATATACTAATTAAATAGATTATAGGTTAAAATTTGTCATCAGTTCATGTACTATGTGAAAGTTGTGTATTTAATCCTTGTATTATGTGTATAATTTTAATGTTATAGGGACTTTGAATAATCTAATATATGGACTAAATCTAGACTTGTACACATAGTACAGGATTAGTAATTGAACCTAATCAAACATATTTAACTTCTATTGTATGAGTTGAGACTAAAATTTCAAATTTTGAAAAGTATAAGGACTAAAATTAACTAATTCAAAAAGTATAGAGACTAATTTTGATTAAATTAAAGTACAAGGACTAAATACATAACTTTTGCACAGGAACTAATAGTAAAATTTAACCTAGATTATATTGTTATTCATTATTGGCCTATAATTAGTTTCCTTGCATAAATCCACATCAAAATGGAAACTCTAAGTTGACGGTTTTTTTTTAAATACCTAAAAAAATTATTATTTATAAAAATGACTTACTTTAAAAATTATGTACACAAATGACTCATTTTGAACAGTAAAAGTCGGTGATGTCATTGCCATTGGCATCACCACTTGTCATTTTCATCCAATCATTGGCGGCAGGGATTAAAAGTTATATTTTTGGGTGTCGTCATTGTAATTGGCGGCACCAATATTTGTAGACATCCAAAATACCTATAATCTAAGGGTAGAATAGGAAAAAATTTATTTTTTAATAGGTAGCACCATAGCCATTGACGTCACCAAATTTGAAATTTTTTGTGGTGCCATAGCCATTAGCATCACCCATGTCAGAGAATACTTAATATTTTTAGTGGTGCCATAGGGAATCGCGTGACCAATGTCAAATGGGGGAATTGATTTTTTTTTTTTTTTGTGGTTCCATAGGCATTGATGTCACTCGTATGAATTTTTTCCTAATATTTGATTTTTTTTTGTGGTGCCGTTAACATTGGCGGCACTAAAAGGCTATACATACCCATGCCCCTGATGAAAGATCAGTGTAAAGTGAAGAATTTTTATTTTCTTTACAATTTTATTATGTTGAAGGATGAAGGGGAGAGAGAATTTTTTTTTTTTTTTATTAGTTTTAGGGGAGGGAAGATAGAAATTTTTAGTGTTGAGAAAATTGTGCAAACAAAACAGAAACAATAAAGAAGTATGTTTACACAACTCAGTTTCTCTACATCTGTGGAGCCTAGTTCAGTGAGTAACTTCGCTATCTTTTATCATAAATACAGCAAGTGATTCACACTCTATCACTTCCAAAGTATAGAGATCTCATCTTTATACCTAAAGACTAGAATACTCATCTCCAGATCCTCCCCCTAAGAACTAGGGTAGTAAACAATTAACAATATTTACAATTCAATTTGCACTCTCTCACAAAGCCATTCCTCAATGAACAAAATAGAATGCACTCAATAAGCTCTCTTACAAAACCTATACAAGCCTTAAAGTATATATCAGATTCAGCTTGCTAGCATAAAATTTAAGTGAATACAAAGTAATTCCTTGGAATAGCTATCACAATCTCAATAATTAAAGTACAATCAATCGAAGATCTGATCTCCATAACAACTACAAGGTCTTCATTGATCCTCCATGTTTCAATGGTTGATTTGACTCACTTGAATCCAATTCAACCTCCAAATGCCTAGGATTGGTTTTCCATAGATGGACCATAATATCTTCAAAAATGCTGCATATAACCAGGTTCAAATATTTTCTTCATTAAATTGTCAAACCAAATATGACAAGTTTTTAAACCACCTCAATGGTAGTATGCAATTAGCACTATCGAGTGTCACTCAGCAACTCTCAACTCATTTTGCCTCAACATAAACAATTTTTAGAACATTTTTTGAATATTTTATAATATTTTTGATTTTTTTATAAATTTTAATAACAAAATGGATAAACGTTAAGGGTCAAAATTGTTGAATTTTTTAAAACCAAGATTAAAATAACAAAATGTGTAAACTTTAATTTTGTTATTATACTGGCATTTCATCTGATGACCAAAAGTATTTTAATGGAGTGACTATAAATTACAATTGATCTAACGAGAGTGACTAAAACAACAAAAAGAATTGGGGTGACCAAAATTGGAGTGCTTTAGGAAATTTACCTTTTTTATATAGTTAAATTTTAATTGAAAAACCTTCTTTCTATTATTTGAATTGAGTTGACCCGAAATAAATATCTCTTAGCCATACCTAACCTGTTTTGGGTGGACCACACATGTTTAATAAGAAGATTTTAGCAAATAGTAAATGGCTAACAATTTGAAGGAGCATTTGGCTATGGTTTCGTGTTGAAAAAATTAACATCTTATCATATGTACTACATCTAGGGGTAGCACCAAAGCTGGTAGGGGCCACTTCGAAAAAATTATTACATTCGACTTTTATATTTTATAAAATTATAAATGAGTAAATAGTTAAATTATATTTTGACTAAAGATGATAAAATTTTAATTTAATTTTTTAAAAATTATAAAAAATAAATTAATATAATAATGAAATTATATTTTAGTACTTAAAAAATACATAACTTAATTGACCTTTTAACATATTATAAACTTATAAAATTATAGAAAATATAAAACTAAATTATGTTAGAAATAAAAATATAAAAATTAAATTTTAAATTTAGACATAATAAAAAGGACTAAAACTAAAATATTATACTTTTGTTATAATGTGAAAATAGAGTTAGCATGCCTATCAAAGGATAGTCTTAATATGCCAACAATCTCTTTACTTAGTGGCAAGAGCATTAAATTGATAACACGAGAGTTTGAATTCAATCTTAATCAACTTTATTCCTCACCCCCAATTAAAAAAAAATAGAAAAAAATTAGTCTTACTTCCTTCCTTTTATATATAATTTATAAATATTCATTAACAAAAAGTAGAATTATTTAAAAAAACCCTCAAACTTTATCAATTTATTTAAATAAGCCCCTTATTTAAGAATAAATCAAAAGTTAATGTCTAATAGAGTACAAAATGCAGTTAACTATATTTATAGCTTATAATTTTTAAAAACTAAAACAACGAATAGAGATTTTTTCTTTTTGAGGGGAAGACCTCTTCCCTCTTCCTTCTTCCTTCTTCCTTCTCTCCACCCCTTATTAATCAAGTCTTAATTAAATTGTTAAATTATTAAAAGATTATTATTTTTTAAAGTAATAAATATTATTTAAGAGTATTTTTACTTTTTACATAAAATTCAGAAAAATACATACATATATTGAAGTTTGAATCCAAGATACTATAACATCTACCCTTCAACCTTAGATTCCAATCGAAGCTACATCTGATTTTTATGCTAGTTTTCAATAAACTTATTACATCGTTATTTTCACTCGGATCGTAGGTTAACCAATCTATTATATATAATCCTCTGATCCATCCTTATGATTCAAAAGCATATATATTTTGAAGGCCAAACATGGTTGCGATACTCAGCAAGCGCCTACAGTTGAAAAACATTTCTATATAATGCATAGTGTAACATACAGTTCCTCATGAAGACACCAGCCATTCCCTGCCATTTTTCATTTGTTCCAAAAACCACAAAATTAGTATATATATAGTTAAATATTTCTTTTCCTTTTTTTTCTAATGATATATATACAAATATAAAAAGTTACCTGCTGAGGAAAACCACCGTTTGGCAACCGAGAATTTATCAACAATTTTGCAGCTCGATGTAGAGGTGTAGTATCCCTCTCAGCCTATTTAGTAGCATATGCATATATCTTATAGTGATTAAGAAAATCAACACACCAATAATTTTAAAATATATAGAATCTTTGTTTTTGGGTACATTAAGTCATAAAATCATTGTTAATTGTATGTAAAGCATACCTGGCCACTAACAATTAAACTCATCATTGCTTGTACAGTATTTACTAAATTCGATTCTTTTTTCTCAATAGGTGTATATACCTTTCATCAGAAACCAACAAAAATAAAAGTATTTATAATTATATATGTCATTTACGGAGAGATTTAAGCGCGATATGAGATAAGATATTGATGAGGGTGAGTCGATTATTTTGAAAGTTACGTAATTAATTCAACTTTCAATGGTATTATCTTATAGAGAGGGTTTTGTATCTCTTGCTCTATTGAGAGCTAATATGTTTTGAGGCCTGGTTCACAGAGTTGAAAGCGTTCACTTGGAGGGTGGTTGTGCGTCCATGTACAAACGAGGTGCTCCCTGCTCTGCGAACCAGACTCTCAAGGCATGCTAGCTCTCAGAAGAGCACGGGAGATAAAACCCTTCCTAGAGACAAAACTTCCGATTATTGGAGGTTTGGTTGGCTATTCAAATGACGACACTTCGATAACTTCTCCCAAATAAGTCAGTCCACCTTCAGCAGATATAAATCTTAAAATTACATATCAATTTTGATTTAATGCAGATGAAATAAATTCAATTATTTTCATATTAAATAATTTTATTTATTTGTATACGTGTAAAATTGTACTATATTAATATCTGCGTTAATAAATGGTGGAAAATAAATCATACTTAAAATTTCATATATAGATTAAGCAAAAATCTAAATATATTATACCATCCTTTCAATTAAATGAAGAAAAGAAAACCTTCTTTAAATATTAATTACCTTTTTGGGACAAGAAAGGTAACTCTCTCCCCAACCACCATCTTCTCTTTGGGTTTTAAGCAAAAAATCAACTCCTTTCCGAATAGCCAAGCAATTTTCGAAGTTCTTCCCAGCAGCTTTAAGACCTAAGAGTGCAAACCATGTCCCATAAAAGAAGCATATTCCCGAACATCCGTACCTATATATAGTTGTATTTTATGTTTGTCATTGTTATGGTGAAATCCCATCAAATTCATGCTTTGAAGAAATGAAAAGGCCTTATTATGTACTTACCAAGAACCATAGGGTATTGTATATCTTCCATGAACTTTGTTGCTTTTCTGATGCAAATTTCAATCTCTTGTTCTCTATGCCCTGGGTATAATTTCTTGAAAAGAACTAGTGCCTGGATTGAAGATGAAGTGTACTCTACATACCTGGAGTTTACGTTTGTTTTTTTCCTCTCCTTTCATTAATATATAATTTTATAAATTGGTTTCTTTTACATAAGATAATTAATGAAATTTATTAACTGAAAAGATGAGCTTCTTAAATCTTACTCATGTTATTTAACTATATCCTCTAGAAACTCGACTGGATTTAGCCACTAAAAAGATAATTTAAGGTGAAAAGTGATTGATAGCAAATGTAATGACATACATATAAAGACTAATCCAAATATTGAAATAGATTACCTCCCACCAGAATCCACCTCCTGCTGGCTCCCAAGCTGAGAAACCACCATTTTTACTCTGCAATCATTAGAACAAACTTAAAACAAGATATTTATCATTTTAAGGACAAATTATAACGTGCATTCTATGCTCTTTTGGATATAATTAATCGGGAAAGTTTTATTTAAACTATTAAGGAGATTTTAAGATTCATAATCAACTTGCATTAAAACCAATCAAATTAGAACCAAATCCCCAACATTACTCCATGGAGAAAAGGCTTCTCCTCAAGGTTGAAGTCAGAATCTTGTAGATATATTCAACCTACTTCTTTCATAGTTTCAGTTTCTAGTTTTACGTTGGTTAAATGTTCAAATTGGGTCCATCCTTTTAAGGATTGTTCATATAAGAATTAAAACTTTTAAGTTTTATTTAAGGGTTTAACATTTACAAAAATGCTTAAATAAAAGTCAAACCTTTCAAAATGGTCAAATAAGGATCAAACCTTTTTTGAAAGTACTCAATTAAGAACTTCTGAAATATTGTATATCAAATTTCAAATTATGTTTTTATTACATTTTTTTTAAGTAATATTTGATTCATCTATTATGAGTTCTATTCTAAACATATTACCATTCATCTAATTTTGAATTACAAATTAAATTGAAGCACATGAAAAGCTTTTATTCAAACACTTTTATAAATGTTAAATTCTTTTTGCGAATAACCCTTAAAAGTTTAGACCTGAATTTGAGCATTTAATCTTTTACATTGATGCCTAACAGAATATGGTTCATCACAATTATAAATAAGCCCTTCTCCCTTCTCACTGTGATTTCTTCCCTTGATATTTTTTAATAAAAGGGGTAGATTAGTTCATTGAATATGCTAGTAGTTCCCCTTAACATATCCCTAGCCTCGTTACCTTTATAGGTATTTCTAGCATGTAGCTTTTGGTGTTTCAACTCAAGCTCTAGCAAGTCTAATAGTCATTACTAAATTATAGAGTTTTTTTTTTTTTTTTTTTTTCATTTGAACATCAAATCAAACTAAATCACTCAACCCTGAATAACCTAACACGCTGATCCAGTCAAGCATAACAGCTAGAGTTTATTAATTTTGTCTAAAACTATTAATAAATCTCTACTGTTTCTATCTATATTTGTAACACCCTGAATTTGGGCTTAGAATAAATGGGTTTCGTGTGTCGAGAGAATGGATTTTGGCTTCGGAAAAAAAAATTATGATTGCATGTTTAGTTTAATTTTTAGGTGATTTAGGAAGGGTTGGTGGTGTTGAAAAGTCCTAGGCTCGATCTAAGGCTTTAGCAAAAAATTGTTTTTTTTTTTTTACCCTTAAGAGAGGTTGGCGTTTTTAGTAAAAAGGCTTTTAAAATATTTTTGGGTTAAAAGATAGCACAAGGAAGTAGGTGATATGGTGGCTTGGAACCTTTTGAATAAGCTGGTGGTGGTTCAAGTCTTGGACTTGGCAATAATTTTTATTGCGCATAAGTTAGTATGAAGGCTAGAGTTTAGGCCTTATAATTAGTTGTTGCTGATTCACAACACAAAGAAACGGCTGGCCCAGTGGCAAAGGCATTAGGAGTAGGAGGGGGAGCAATGTTCTAGTTGTGGCGATGTTGGTTTTTTTTTTAAGTAAATCTAGAGCGTTGTAACATCCCGAAATTGGGCCTAGTAGGATTGGGCCCATTGGGCCTTGGGCATAGGAGTGTTTAAAATTTTTGAGAACAAGAGAATGACATTATTTCAAGTTGGACTTATTAAGAAGATGATTTTAGAAAGTTACGGGGTTCTATGAAGTTTCGAGTTCAAGTTGGGCCTTAGTAAAATTTTGTGTTTAAACCTATTAAGGAGAGATAGTAAGTGGCATTAAGGCTTATGGAAATAAAAGAGTAAATTGCTAGCATAAATGAGCATATGGCAAGGAGGTTGTGGCATCAAGTGAAGTATTTTGAGGGAAGGGGTTCAAATCCCATCTTTTGCAAATTTTGAATTTATTTTTGTATGCTCTTCCAAGTGTCAACCATGGCATTATTAAAAGAAAGAAATAAAAGAAAAATGAAATGATGACTAAAAAGATAAGGTAAGGAGGAAAATAAGGAAAAAGAAAGGAAAGAAATAAAAGAATTTGAGGAGTGGAGTAGGTGGATGAAAAAGAAATAAAAGAATTTGAGGAGTGAGTAGGTGGATGAAAAAGAAATAAAAGAATTTGGAGAGTGGAGTAGGTGGATAAAAAAAAAAGAGAAGAAAATTTATGGGAATTGAGGTGAGAAGTTTGGATAGAAATTTATGGATAGAAATTTGGTCAACACTCTAGCACATTTACTCATCTTTCTCCCTTGTTTTGCCTAAACTCTCAATCCACAATCACTCCTTCATAAATTCTTTCTCATTTGGCTAGACACTCTTTTTTTCGATTAAATTGTGTTCTAAGTGGGTGGCCGTGTATCATTCTAGCCATAAGTCAAGTGGTGGAAATCGAATCCAATGTCAACAAGGTAAGGAGTTCTTTATGGATTATTTGATATCGTTCTTTATTCGATTGGTTCCTAAATGGATTAATATTTTGGACTAATCGGTCACGATAGGAATCAAATCTCCTGATCATCTATCCCTCGTAATAAGTGACTCGTATTTTTGGTGTCGCGAAGAGCATCGCGTTACGGATTCCGAATAAGGTGTGTAATCTCATACCCTTCCATATACATGTCTGAAATGGTGTGAAATCTCACACTTCTCTGAAAGTTTGTATGAAATATGCTGTTAATCGGTCGAAATACCGAAAAAAACTAAAAACCGGCATCCGTGATCACTCAGGCGTGCGTATGATCGTAGTGGTAATCGTATTTCGTAGTAAAACAGGTTCGGTTAGAAGCAGTGATGTGTTTTTGAAAAATCACTAAAAATAGGAGAAAAGGAAGTAGAAAGTGAATAAGATATCAAATTAAAGCTTACTGTGTCTATTTTAATATGGAAGAAATGGGGAAGGAAAAGGAATTTTATATTCTTGAGATATCCTGATTTTAGTGAGACTGGTTTTGATTAACTTCGTGGTTCTCTGATCTGTCTTAGAAAAATAATATAAAATTGTACAAAGTGAATTATGAGTTATAATTTATTGTACAAAGTGAGCCTATTTTCAATAGAAACAAGTTGGAGCAGTATATGAAAACCGTACAGTGAGATATTTGAAATTAAGATAAGAGAGGTCAGAATCGTTGGACAGTGAAACAAGGGAAACTTTAAGGAATAAACTGTACTAAATGGCTAGGCCAAAAATTCTCGAAAAATTACAGTAAGAAGATATATGAGTCTAGTTTCAAGGAAATTTTATGGATCTAGATTTTGAGTTTCCTAACTCGAGTTATAGCCAATTTAGTCAGTATGACGCTGATGGACAGTTTTAAATTTTTATGCCCAAATTAGTAGTTAAGTCCGGAATTGCGAAATTACCCCGTTTGGGCCTAAAATGGATTTTTGACCCAATAGTTCCGTAGAGACACAAATAGAATTCTGTGCCACTCGAGGCAATAGTAGGCCTTCGGAAACACCGTTGAATATGAAATTACCGAATTACCCTTGGAGGGTAAATTACCGAATTACCTTTGGAGGGTAAATTACCGAATTACCCTTGGAGGGTAAATTACCGAAATACCCCTGGGTTGCGAAATTATCGAAATACCCTTAGAGGGTAAATTACCGAAATACCCTTGGAGGGTAAATTACCGAAATACCACTGGGTTGCGAAATTACCGAAATACCCCTGGGTTGCAAAATTACTGAAATACCCTTAAAGGGTAAATTACCGAAATACCCTTAGGTTGTGAAATTACCAAAATACCCTTGGAGGGTAAATTACCGAAATACCCCTGGGTTACGAAATTATCGAAATACCCTTAGAGGATAAATTACTGAAATACCCTTAAAGGGTAAATTACCGAAATACCCTTAGGTTGCGAAATTACTGAAATACCCTTAGAGGGTAAATTATCGAAATACCCCTAGGTTGTGAAATTACTGAAATATCCCTGGGTTGCAAAATTATTGAAATACCCTTGGAGGGTAAATTACCGAAATACCCCTGGGTTGCAAAATTACTGAAATACCCTTAGAGGGTAAATTACCGAAATACCCTTGGGTTGCCAAATTACTGAATTACCTTTAGTGGGTAAAATTACCGTTATACCCCTATGGGTTGATTAGAATGATTGTGTGCATTCTAATTATCTGGTTATGACAGTAATCTATTTCATACATCATTATGAAATGTGCTTTTCATACATGACATACTGCATGGGTTGGGTTATGTAATTGGAGGAAGTGATTGATTTGTTAGAGTCGTACGAGTCACCCGAGATGACTGTGGACTCACCGATTTGATTTTTACTCATCGATTTGATTTTTAGGGTCGCACGAGTCACCCAAGATGAAGGGTCGCACGAGTCACCCAAGATGACTGTGGACTCACCGATTTGATTTTTAGGGTCGCACGAGTCACCGAAGATGACTGTGGACTCACCGATTTGATTTTCACTCATCGATTTGATTTTTAGGGTCGCACGAGTCACCCAAGATGACTGTGGACTCACCGATTTGATCTTTAGGGTCGCACGAGTCACTCGAGATGACTGTGGACTCACCGATTTGATCTTTAGGGTCGCACGAGTCATTCGAGTTGACTGTGGACTCACCGATTTGATTTTCACTCACCGATTTGATTTTTAGGGTCGCACGAGTCACCTGAGATGACTGTGGACTCACCGATTTGATTTTCACTCACCGATTTGAAATATGGCTTTATGCCCAGTTTGATATATGGCTTTATGCCCAGTTTGATATATGGCTTTATGCCTAGTTTGATATATGGCTTAATGCCCAGTTTGGTGTGTTGGCGGGGTGGGTGACTAAAGCTCCCCACAGGTGTGTTGGTTGGTACGGGTGGTGTGTAGTTGATGGAAATACTAGGCTTGGTTTGGGAATTGCATTTCATATTCATGTTATAATTGATACATTATTATTATTGAAAATGGGCTAGGCCCAAAATATGGTTAATTGGATTACGACCCAATGGATAACGGTAAGGGGATTACACACTGAGTTCTTGTAACTCATGTAACATCCCGAAATTGGGCCTAGTAGGATTGAGCCCAATGGGCCTTGGGCGTAGGAGTGTTTAAAATTTGTGGGAATTTGAGAATGACATTATTTCAAGTGGGACTTATTAGTAAGGTGATTTTGGAATGTTACGGAGTTCTATGAAGTTTCGAGTTCAAGTTGGGCCTTAGTGAAAGTTTGTGTTTAAGCCTATTAAGGAGAGATAGTAGGAGGCATCAAAGTTTAAGGAAATAAGTGAGTAAATTGTTAACATGAATGAACTATTGGTAAAGAGGTTATGGCATCAAGTGGAGAGCATGGAGGGAAGGGGTTCAAATCCCATCTATTGCAAAATTTTGGATTTATTTTTGTGTACTCTTCCAAGTGTCAACCATGACATTATTAAAGAAAAGAAATAAAAGAAAAAGAATAAAAAAAAAGAAATGGGAGAAAAAGGAATGATGGAGAGTGATTTGTGGAAAAAGGAATGATGGAGAGTGATTTGTTGAAAAAGAAAAAAAAAATATAATGATGAGATTTGAAAAGAATGGGGTAGGTGAAAAAAAAATGCATGGAGGGTGTAATAGCCCGATTTAGGGGATAGTCGGAACAGTGATCTCGGAATCACTAAACCGAGGATAGAGAAAATTATTTTCATATTATTCTATGTGTATAACATGTTTATAAACATGCATGAAATTTTTGGTGTCTCAATTTTAGCGATTGAGGGCTTAATTTCAAAAAAAGGACTAAATCGCATAAAGTGCTAAAGTTTAATTTTATTTGCTAGAAGTGCCAAATAGCTATGGATTAGAAATTGGAGGTCCCAAATGTACAATTTGTCCTTGTCTAAATAAGTAGGCCGGCCATAAAAAAAATATAGGGACAAGGGCATTTATTTTGGTCAAAATTGGTGGTATTGGTAGGTAAAATGAATAAAATAAGATGATATAAGCAAAAGTTATCATCTTTTCTTTTATTCTCCTTCACCAACTGAAAATATCAGCCATGGGAGGGCTTTGAAAGCTTGAAAATTTCAGCAACTCATTTTCTCTTCAAGTAAGTGATTTTGATGGTTTAGTTGATAATTTTTGTATTTTTGGAGTCCTCAAAGCTTAAGCTAGCTAATGAGGGGACTAATTTGTAATATGGTTGAGAGTCTAGGGACTTGCCATGAGAGATTTTATGCTGGTTGCAAGGTCTCGAAGTACTTTATCAAAGGTTCAATCGAAAACCTATCCCTCGTAATAGGTGACTCGGATTTTTGGTGTCGCGGAGAGCATCACGTTACAGATTCCGAATAAGGTGTGTAATCTCATACCCTTCCATATACATGTCTGAAATGGTGTGTAATCTCACACTTCTCTGAAAGCTTGTATGAAATATGCTGTTAATCGGCCAAAATACCAAAGAAAACTAAAAACCGGCATCCGTAATCACTCGGGTGTGCGTATGATCGTAGTGGTAATCGTATTTCGTAATAAAACAGTTTCAGTTAGAAGCAGTGATGTGTTTTTGAAAAATCACTAAAAATAAGAAAAGAGGAATTAGAAATTGAATAAGATATCAAATTAAAGCTTACTATGTCTATTTTAATATGGAAGAAACGGAGAAGGAAAAGGAATTTTACATTCTGAGATATCTTGATTTTAGTGAGACTGGTTCTGATTAACTTCGGGGTTCACTGATCTGTTTTGGAAAAATCATATAAAATTGTACAAAATGAATTATGGGTTATAATTTATATGTATGGATTCCTTAGTGAGCCTTTTTTCAAGAGAAACAAGTTGGAACAGTATATGAAAACCGTATAGTGAGATATTTGAAATTAAGTTAAGAGAGGTCAGAATCATTGGACAGTGAAACAAGGGAAACTTTAAGGAATAAACTGTACTAAATGGCTAGGCCAAAAATTCTGGAAACATTACAGTAAAAAGATATTTGAGTCTAGTTTCAAGGAAATTTTACGGATATAAATTTTGAGTTTCCTAACTCGAGTTATAATCAATTTAGTCAGTATGACGCAGATGGACAGTTTTAAATTTTTATGCCCAAATTAGTAGTTAAGTCCAGAATTGCGAAATTATCCCGTTTGGGCCTAAAATGGATTTTTGACCCAATAGTTCCGAAGAGACCCAAATAGAATTTTGTGCCACTCGAGGCGATAGTAGGCCTTCGGAAACACCGTTGAATATGAAATTACCGAAATTACCCTTGGAGGGTAAATTACCGAATTACCCTTTGGTGGGTAAAACTACCGAATTTACCCTTGGAAGGTAAATTATCGAATTACCCTTGGTGGGTAAAACTACCAAATTTACCCTTGGAAGGTAAATTACCGAATTACCCTTGGTGGGTAAAACTACCAAATTTACCCTTAAAAGGTAAATTACTGAATTACCCTTGGTGGGTAAAACTACTGAATTACCCTTAGAAGGAAAATTACCGAAATACCCTTGGGTTGTGCAAATTACCGAAATACCCCTGGGTTGTGCAAATTACTGAAATACCCCTGGGTTGTGCAAATTACCAAAATACCCCTAGGTTGTGCAATTACTGAAATACCCCTAGGTTGCAAAATTACGGAAATACCCTTAGAGGGTAAATTATCGAATTACCCTTAGTGGGTACGATTACTGAATTATGAAAATGCCCTTACAGGCCGAGTTACGAAAATGCCCCTAATGGGCCGAATTACGAAGTGCCCTTATGGACCAAACTACGAAAATACCCTTTATGGGCCAAAATGTTATATTTGCTATATGGGCCAAATGTGATATTTGTTATATGGGCCAAAATGTTATATTTGCTATATGGGCCAAATGTGATATTTGTTATATGGGCCAAATGTGATATTTGCTATATGGGCCAAATGTGATATTTGTTATATGGGCCAAATGTGATATTTGCTATATGGGCCAAATGTTATATTTGTTATATGGGCCAAATGTGATATTTGCTATATGGGCCAAAAAGTTATATTTGCTATATGGGCCAAATGTGATATTTGTTATATGGGCCAAATATGATATTTGCTATATGGGCCAAATGTTATATTTGCTATATGGGCCAAATGTGATATTTGCTATATGGGCCAAATGTTATATTTGCTATATGGGCCAAATGTGATATTTGTTATATGGGCCAAATGTAAAATTTGCTAGATCGATTAATGGGCCAAATTTGCTAGATCGTTTAATGGGCCAAATTTGCTAGATCGATTAATGGGCCAAATTTGCTAGATCGTTTAATGGCCAAATTTGCTAGATCGATTAATAGGCCAAATTTTCTAGATTGCTTAATGGGCCAACTTGTGTTATGGGCCTTATGTTGAAATTATTCTATGAATATTGTTATGCTTTGTATATGCATACATGATTGCATGAGTTGGGATAAAATTGAAGAGAAGTGCTAGTGGCTCTACCACAATCTAGTTCGGTGACTCTGTCACAATCTAGTTCGGTGACTCTGTCACAATCTAGTTCGGTGACTCTGTCACAATCCAGTTCGGTGGCTCTGCCACAATCTAGTTCGGTGACTCTGTCACAATCTAGTTCGGTGGCTCTGCCACAAACATTTTAAATGGCTTTATGCCTGCGATTGGTGTGTTGGCGGGGTGGGTTGACTTGATCCCCACAGGTGTGCTGGTTGGTACGGGTGGTGTGTAGCGGATGGAAATTAGGTTTGGTTTGGGATTTGCATATCATATGCATATTATATACATGTTATTATGTTATAATTGTAAATGGGCTTAGGCCCAAAATATTGCTATGTGTGTTCTGACCCAGTGGATGATGGTAAGGGAATTACACACTGAGTTCTTGTAACTCACCCCCCTTTCTCTTAACCTTTTCAGGTAATGCTCAGTGACGTGGACTTGGGCCATGGATGACTCGATGGAGACCATACTTCAGAAATGGTTTATTTGGACTTCTGACTTCTTTCTTGTTTATTTTATTACTCTACTATTTTGGGTTAAATGTTGTAATAAGGCCTAAGATTTTCTTTTAAAATGCTTCTGCAACTCTATTCCCAAACATCCCATTTTCATAAATTGTTTATTTCAAATATGTTTTCACAACCAAAAAGGTCTTTAAAGATAATTACGTTTTCAAGTAGATAACAATTGCTTAAGTGTTTTGGGTTTTAACAAAGAGGCCGTAAATCTCGAACAAGGTTTTAACAATCTCAAAGATGGTTTTAAAAAAAAAACTTTCATGTGACACGCCAAATTCGGGCTTAACTTCTAGGCCGGGTTTGGGGTGTTACAACTCACCCCCCTTTCTCTTAACCTTTTCAGGTAATGCTCAGTGACGTAGACTGGGGCCATGGATGACTCGGTGGAGGCTATACTTCAGAAATGGTTTATTTGGACTTTAGACTCTTTCTCGTTTATTTTATTACTTTACTATTTTGGGTTAAATGTTGTAATAAGGCCTTGGATTTTCTTTCAAAATGCTTCTGCAACTCTATTCCCAAACGTCCCATTTTCGTAAATTGTTTATTTCAAATATGTTTTCCCAACCAAAAAGGTTTTTAAAGATAATTATGTTTTCAAGTAGATAACAATTGCTTAAGTGTTTTGGGTTTTAACAAAGAGGCTGTAATTCTCAAACAAGTTTTTAACAATCTCAAAGATGGTTTGAAAAAAAAAAACTTCCATGTGACACGCCAGATTCGGGCTTAACTTCTAGGCCGGGTCTGGGGTGTTACAAGCGTGGAAGAAAGGGTTATAATTAATTAGGGGGGAAATATGACTCAAATAAAATAAGCGGCACAGTGGCAAGGGATGTGTGTCATAATGAAGTGGTTGGAGGTTCGAAGCTGGGTGTTGGCTAATGTTTTTTAGATTTCTTTGGTGATTCGGTTGCTGGTAAATAGGCTTTAAAAGAAGTTGAGAATGGAACATGTCACAAGCAGAGTTGTGGTGCAGTGGCAAGAAGCGTGTTGTGGTTCCTACAGGTCTTAGGTTCGAATTGCCTTGTGCACATATACTTGCTATTTTGCTGCTGGCATGGGGAAGGTGTTTGGAGTGGGCTGAAACACCAAAGGAAGTCTGCTATTCGGGGAAAGCAATTTGAATGTAATTCAAATTGAATTTTTGGCTAAATAAAGGAATTTTTGGACGGGGATGAAGATAAAATTTGGAGAAAATAAAGAAATTTAATTGGTGATAAGTTTGAGTCGATTGGCGAGTGTAGGTTTATTTTATTTATCTATTTATTTATTTATTTTAGTATATATATGGGTACCATATGGGTAAGTAGGGCATTTGTTGCTTTTGTGTGCTTTAGTTGAATAATTAGGGGAAAATTCCTTCCAATCTCCCAATTCTTTTTAGTTTTTTCCCTTTGGCAGATACCCGAATAATCACAATTTCTTTCTTTTTCCAAACAAAAGCGCCTAGACATAATTCTCCTTCCCTCCCACAATATTTCTTCATTGCCGAAATTACCATCATCCTTCCTTACCGAATCTCTACTCTTGCCAAACCCTTATTGTTGTCTCTCCACCTCAATCTTTTGTTATCTACTCCTAGTCGCGTGGAAGCCGAATCTTGTTCAGTAGATATCTAAGTCGCAGGGTCAGAGGAGAATTTTGGTAAGTGCTTAGTTGAATTTTTAGTGTGTTTTGTTAAAGGCCGAAGGGCTATCTAACCCCTCTTTGCCGTTACCATATATTAACAAGAGTGAGGCTCAACAATAATAAGCGTGGTAGGTAAGGATTGTTATCAAAGCAGTAAGTATTCTCGACTCAGTCACGGTTTAGTGAATGGCCGAATCTGTTGTGGCTCATAGGGGTAATTTATGGTCAATATGGATCACTTGGTTTTGACGATATAGGTGTTGGATGCAGATCTAAAGGATAATCTCCAATAGTAGCAAAGGAAGAGCTACTAGAACGTAAGGCACACGGTAAGGTTACGGTGAGGTTTTGGTTTCTAATAAAGTGCATCTTAAGTTAAGATTAATCGTTAGGTGATGTCAATTGCAAGTTCATGACTAAAGGGTTTGCAGCACTCAAGGTTACCAGGTGTGTACAAACACTACACACACGATATCGACAACGCCGAAAAGCCAAAAGTGGCTAAATGGGCCCGGTGGGCCCTGAGGCTAAGGTTGATGAAATGGTTTGGTTGGTTATACGAATTGAGTTAGTCATGCATGATACATGATCTGGATTTGTTTTGGTCCTAATAGGCCATATGATGAGATTTGGGTCTAATGGGCCGTAAGGATGTGATTTGGGTTTGATGGGCTTTTGGGGACGTAGACATGTATGTTAGGGTTTATGAACCTTAGGCCTAGTTTGAACAACTCTTAAATTCCATAAGACTTAATCTAATTAAACATGTCTGTGAACAAGTCGCTGGGTTAGGGTGTGGCAACGGACATACGCATGTCTAGGATTGGATCTAGGGAGAGCTTGGTACTTAAGCGGCTCTAGTGGCCCACCTCCTCTTTTCTGGAATCCTACCTGGTGCGTAGTGTCTGTTCACTTTAGCCACGAGGACTTGTTGACAGGCCAAAATTTATAACTAAAACCCGAAAGGGACCAGCCACCCTATTTTGCAAAATTACCAAAATACCCCTGTTTAGCAAAATTACCAAGATACCCTTATTTTACTAAATTACCAAAATACCCCTGTTTTGCAAAATTACCAAGATACCACTATTTTGAAAAATTATCAAAATACCCCTATAGGGTAGAATTACGAAAATATCCCTACATGACGAATATGAGTTTATGGATGTTACTTGTGTGTTTGCTGCATTCATATGATATCCTGCTTAGGATGCATATGGGTGGGAATTATGGTACGGAGGAAGATTTGAGGATCGCATGGCCGTATGGTATGGATCCAGGATCGCATGGCCATATGGTATGGATCCGAGGAAGGCTTTAAGCCCAATATATGTGATTAAGCAGCTATGCTGCAATGTTCGGTAGTACCACAACCGGGCTACCCTTGGTGTGTAGCGGAGGGGTGGGTCGAGCTAGAATTCCCCACAGGAGTCATAAGGTTGGAAGGGAAATGATGTGTAGTGGATGGATTTTTGGGGTGGGTTTTGCATTATCTGGTTGTATATGATGCGATATGATTTGATATGAGGTCATTATGGGCTAAGGCCCAAGACCACTGATTTCGACAGGGCTTAGGCCTAATTTGAATATTTGTATGTTGATTTGATTGCCAAGGGTTGTACACACTGAGTTTCAAAACTCACACCCTTAATTTAAATGTTTCAGGTGATCCTAAATAGACGGTTCGACGTGGGAGAGGACTTGGAGATGGCCACACTACAAGATGTCTGAATTTTCATTTATTTGTTTCAGAATACATGTTTTTATTTACTAAATTTTCGGTGAATGTAATAAGGCTTTGTACTCCGTTTTGACTTCAGATTTATTTTGGATTTGGGGGTTAATTGTTTATTTAATTATTAAACCTAAGTAAGCTCTTATGTTTTGGGTTTTTATCTTCACTTAGTAAGGCTCATTAAATTTTTGGGCTTTTGGGCCTTAAACTTTTAATTAGCAAGATTGTTTTGAGTTGTGCCTTTAATGTAACATTTCGAATTCGGGCCTAACTTCTAGGCCGGGTTTGGGGTGTTACAATTTTAGAATAACCAAATCTTCTAAAAAAAGGATAAATAATTATGAAACCCTAACCAATACTCCCCTCTAATTTCATTTGATAGTACTAGAGTTGCTCCTCCCCTAGCATGTGGAAGGCTGCTAACCCTACTTTATTGGCTCATTAGTGCATAGAAAAAATCATAGCAAACTATAATAATGAATTAGGAATATTTTAATTGAATACTCATATTTTTTAAAATATCATAGTTAACCCTACTTGTAGGAGAACTTCAGCTCAAGAGACATCTTTTCATACTTCTAAGCAGCCTTGACAATCTTATCATTTTGCAGAAATAGAATTTGAAGTATGAGAGATCAATAAAGGAGATTAAGCTTACTAAAATATTTATAAAAAGTCAAAGATGAAATAAACTAAAGTACAACTAAAATGTAAAAATTATATATATTGCACTATTTTATTAGAAAAATTATTTGGTACATTGTCAAGTTGATAAGTATCCTATAAAATATAATAAAATATTAAAATATATATATTTACAAAAAACGAAATACATGCCAATTTTTAAAACTATGTGTGAAATAAAAAAATATATTATTAATGTACTAAATACTCACACATTTTATTATATATAATATTCTTATAGATTTTTTTTATTCAAAAGATACATATTTTGAAGGCGAAACATGGTTGCGATACTCGGCCAAAGCCCACAGTGGGAAAATGTTCCTATATAATGCATAGTGTAGCATACAGTTCCTCATGAAAACTCCAGCTAATCCCTGCCATTTTTCATTTGATCCAAAAATTACATCATCATAAAAATATTATATATATACATATATATATATATATATATATATATATATATTTCTGGTAAAAGTATTATGAAAGTTTTTGTATTAAGAGTCAGATCATATTTTGTTCTATTTACTCAAAAAATGGACAAATTAATTCTTATACATTAGATTAAAGAACAATTTGTTCATTTATTGTTAAAATTTCTATCCATTTCTGCTGTTAAAAACTAACGTAACTAATAAAATAATTAAATAATTACATGCCATGTGTATTTCATTTTAATATATAGAGACCAGTTTTTAACAATAGAAATAGATGAAATTCTTAACAGAAAGATCAATTTATTCCTTGATCTAATATATAGAGGCTAACTTTTTTTTTTAGTAGCAAGACAAAATGCAATTTAACTCCTAATACAAGAGCCTGCTTAGCACTTTTACCTAAGGGTGAGCAAAAAACTCGATTCGACTCGAAAAAAAAATTCGAATTTCGAGTTAAACGAATCGAGTTATTCGAGTTAATCGAGTTATTCGAGTCAACTCAATTTTTTTTTTCGAATTTCGAGTTCGAATCGAGTTGAGTTTTCAAATTCGAATAACTCGAATAATTCGAATAATTCGAATATCAAACTATAATATTTTACATTTTTACCCCAAACTCCCAAACCTTTTTACTTTTCCCTCAAAACTTTTACTCCTTCCCACTTTCCCCCCAAAACTTTTACTCCCCTTCCATCCCAACCCCCCAATCTACCCAAAATTCATTTCCCACCAAAATTTTACTCTCCCATTTATTTTTTCTCAAAATTTTACTCCCCAAAACCCTCAAAACTTTTTATTTTCCCCCAAAATTTTTACTCCCTCCCACTTTTCCCCCTAAAACTTTTACTACATTCCCATCTCACCTCCCATCTACCTCAAACCCATCCCCCCTCTAATTTTTTTTAATATTTTCCCTTCAAAATTTTACTCCCCCTATTTATTTTCCCTCAAACTTTTATTCTCCAAAACTTTTTATTTTCCCCCTAAACTTTTACTTCTCACCCTTTACTCTCAAATAAAAAATCAAAATTATCCAAAAAAAATCACTAAACATAAATAGTAATAATTTTATTTATATCTACTATTTATATTATTAAATTAAATTTCACATTTTATATTATTTATGTTATTGAATTGTTTAGTCATATTGAATATTTATATTAAAATTGAATTATTAATTATGCCATAAAATTTTCGTGTTAAAATTTTATATCGGTATCAATTTCACATTTTATCTTTAAAATAACTTTTATTAAAAAATCACATTTTTACATTTAATATATTTTTTAATTCCAAAATACATAGTGACAAGAATCTGAAGATAATTGAAAGAACTAAACAAGTAAAGAAGCTAACCCGTATATAAAAGATTAATAAATAAATTATTTGGTGTGAAAGTTAATAAAAAAATTTGGTTAAGGTGGACAAATTTTATTACGATAGGTGACAATAGTTACAAAGACCCAAAATTATTTTTTAAAATTTAACTCGAACAAATATATTCGATTCGATTCGATTCGAATTCCATCTCACTCGACTCGATTCGAGAAAATTTCAAATCAAATTAGGATGATAAAATATGATTCGTCAACTCGATTAACTCGAAATTTTTTCATTCGATTCGATCGAACGCTCACCCCTACTTTTACCCCATTTCCTTTCCCTTTTCTCTTAATGGTGTATACATAAAGAAACTTACCTGCTGGGGAAAATCACCATTTGGTAACTGAGAATTTATCAACAATTTTGCGGCTCGATGCAAAGGAGTAGGATCCCTCTCAGCCTATTTAGTAACATATGGGTATATGTATAGTGATAAAGAAAATCAACATAGCAACAAATTTAAGGTTAGAATATATATATAGTTTTGGAATAATGCCAAATTTTATCTTCAAACATTAATTTGTTAACTATGTTGACATAGCAGTTCATATTTATTTTGTGTTGACATAACATTATTTATCTTATATGTTAGGTCAACAAATAATTTAAAATTTATAGAAATATTTGAAAAGATAAAAAAAATTTAAAATCAAAAAAGTATGTAAAAAGTTCAATTTTTTTAAATAGCATGGAGTATATGCGAATTGCAATGCTAGTTTTCATGTTTAAAAATTTAATATTTTAGTCAATATTTTCGTTAAAAAAAATAACAATTCAACTCTTTTTAAAATGTTGATGGTCAAATTCGACTTCTATTTTAAAAGATTGAGGCCAAATATAATTAAAAAGATAATAATAACCAAATTAAAAATAATGTAAAAATTAAGGGCAAAATTTGGTGTTAAGCCTTTCTTTATTTGGGCACATTAGGATTATAAGATAAATTGACAATTGTAAGTAAAGCATACCTGACCACTAATAATTAAACCCATGCAAGCCTGTGCTGTATTTACCAAATTCGATTCTTTTCCTTCGATGGGTGTGTATACCTTTTATCAACAAGGACAAGAAAAGTATTTATATAATTAAATATATATATATGAAAGTAAAAATATATTGTTGGTCCCTATATTTTGACAAAATTTGAGGTTTAATCTCTGTATTTAAAATGATACAAATTAAATCTCATTTTTTTTATTTAAAAATTTCAGTCAAGTTAAGTCAAAAAAATACAGTCTAATCATTAAAATCACAAGTATTTTCTGTCAAAATTTGCCAACTTGAAATTTTGATTAGTCTATCCTCAATAATGTGGCATATGATTGACAGAAAATAAATATGTTAAATTAATAGATTTTGGCATAAATTGGTAACAACGATAATGATTGGACTAGGAATTTAAATTATAAAAGTAAGAGGACGAAATATCAAATTTTATACAAATACAGGGACTAATAGATAATTTCACCATATGAACAAAAGGAAATTTATATTAAATATTAATTACCTTTTTGGGACAAGAAAGGTGACTCTCTCCCCAACCACCATCTTCTCTTTGGGTTTTAAGCAAAAAATCAACTCCTTTCCTAATAGCCAAGCAATTTTCGAAGTTCTTCCCAGCAGCTTTAAGACCTGATAGTGCAAACCATGTCCCATAAATGAAGCAAATTCCCCAATTTCCATACCTACACAAGCACACACGGATATGTAGGAATTATATATCCATCCCATCAAATTTCATGTTTTGAAGAAATGAAAAGGCCTTATCAATTACTTACCAAGAACCATCAGAGTATTGTATATCTTCAATGAACTTTGCAGCTTTCCTGATGCAAATTTCAATCTCATTTTTTCTATGCTCTGGGTATAATTTCTTGAAAAGAACAAGTGCTTGGATTGACGATGAAGTGCACTCTACATACCTGGAATTTACAATTTTTTTTCTTTTGTTTTCATTGATTTTAAAAATATATAAACGGGTTTCCAATTACATTGAATGGCCAATGAAATTAATTGGTAAAAATCTTCTCCAATCCCTCTCAATTTTGATATTGAGCAAATTAGTCCCTCTTAAAAAAATCGGAGTAATTTAATCCCTATCAATTTCAAAAGTGAGCAACTAAGGATAATTAATCACAGCGTTAATATTTTTCATCAATTTTACTGGTGTAATATCAAATTTAGCTCTCATAATTTACACATTGTATCAATATGATCATGATTTAACAAACTTAACTGTGATCCTTTTTTGTAAATGTGTAAATATTGAGGCTAAATTTGTTGAATTTTTTAAAATCAATATCAAATTAACAAAATATGTAAATATCGATGGTTAAATTTTGTTATTATACCAATCACATTTTTACATAATTGACTAAAGATATTAATACAGTGATTAGTTATGTTTAGTCGCTCACTTTCAAAACTACCGAAGATTAAATTGCTCTAATTTTTTTTAGAAAGTTTAATTTGTTCAATATTAAAATTGAGAAGAACTGATTATTTCTTTTCACCAAATAAAAGGAAAAGAAAAAAGAATCTTACTCATATTCTTTGACTAGATCCTCAAGAAACTCAACTGGATTTAACCACTGAAAAGATAATTCAAAAGGTGAACAATTTCTCTTAGTTAATTGGTAATAAATTTACACAAGAGTAAAGACAAGTGCAAGCAGTGATGTTGGCCTCTTTAAAATGGTAACTCAGTTATATAATTTTTTAAAATTTTATGAAATTACAAATTAATATAATGATAAATTTATATTCTAATCTCTAAAATTTCATTTTTTTTTATCTCTAAAATAATTTTCTGACTTCAACCTTCTAAAAAATTGGTACAAATATTAAATTAATTATTACCTCCCACCAGAATCCACCTCCTACTGGTTCCCAAGCTGAAAAACCTCCATTTTTGCTCTGCAATAATTTGTATCATAGAATATACTTAAGACCAAGATATTTATCATATAAGGACAAATTAAAATAATTTGACATTTATTGGGCAGCAACCCATCTTTGAAAAGTCAAAGATGGGGGGCTGTAAAAATGTAAACAAGTTGGCAGCAAATGGCTTGGTTAGGCACCGAAAGTTTTTTTGGAATGGGATAATTGCAATTTTGGTCCCTATTTGAATAGGTAATTTGCAAGTTGATCCCTGAACCTCAACTATAAATAGGCCTAACCATTTCTCATTTTCTTCATCCCACAATTTGCCATTCTCTACTTAAGGCATTGTTCTCTCTCCCTATTTGTATATTTTCACTTGTAATTTTGGAGTGAAATATATTTGGTAGTGCCCGAGGACGTAGGCGAAATTTGCCGAACCTCGTTAAAATTCTGGTGTTCTTTATTATTTATTTTTCATATCTTGTGAGTGTGATTGTAGTTATTTATTGTGCTATTAAATTACGATAGAGGGATATTCTGGCTAGGAAAGATCTGGTACTTAAGCGATCCTCGTGATCCACCTCTCTTTCTTGGGAATTGAACTCAGTGTGATTTTTCAGTACAATAATTATACTCTTTTACACGCTTCCGCACAGCAATTGGTATCAGAGCTAGATTCGTACTTGGGGAGTACGATCGTTTGTGGCACTATTCACGTATACGGTACTGTTCACGTATACAGTAGTTGGGATTGAGGAGAAAAATGGCACAGGCATCGTCATCAGCAAGGACTACGGTGACCAATGCAAAATTTGAAGTAGAGAAATTTGATGGTACCAATAATTTTGGTATGTGGCAATGTGAGATCCTGGATGTCTTATGTCAGCAAGAGCTAGATATAGCCCTTGAAGTAAAACCTGACAATATGGATGACAAGGAGTGGGCCAAGATTAATAGACAAGCTTGTGGTACAATCCGTCTATGTTTGGCCAAAGAGCAGAAGTACTCTGTCATGAGGGAGACATCAGCGAGGAAATTGTGGGATACATTGGAAAAAAAGTTTCTTATGAAAAGCCTTGAAAATAGGCTTTATATGAAAAAGAAACTTTTTCGATTCACGTATGCACCCGGTATGTCAATGAATGACCATGTGAACTCATTCAATAAAATTTTAGTAGACTTGCTAAATTTGGATGAGAAATTTGAAGACGAAGACAAGGCATTATTGTTGTTGAATTCCCTTCCTGATGAATATGATCATCTTACCACCACATTGCTTCATGGGAAGGACACAATCACATTTGATGCAGTCTGTAGTGCGTTGTATAGATCTGAGACTCGAAAGAAAGATAAAAGAGATCACAGAGATACAACTGCAGAAGTCTTAATAGCAAGAGGTCGTTCAAGCAGCAGCAAGCCTGGTAGAAGGGGAAAGTCCAAAGGGAGACCCGCCAAAGATGAGTGTGCCTTTTGTCGTGAAAAAGGGCATTGGAAAAAGAATTGTCCTAAGTTACAAAAGGGCAAGGCTATTTCTAATGCATGTGTAGCAGAACATGATGAGGAGTCAGACTTTAGCTTGGTTGGCATGGCAATGACATGTCATACTGATGAGTGGATTTTGGATTCGGGATGTACTTACCATATGTGTCCTAATAAGGACTGGTTTTCTAGTCTTACAGAACTAGAAGGTGGAGTTGTTCTTATGGGCAATGACAGTGCTTGTAAGACAATGGGAGTAGGTACAATCCAATTGAAGAATCACGAAGGCTCAATCCAAGTCTTGACTGATGTTCGCTACGTACCCAGCTTGAAGAAAAATCTCATCTCATTAGGGGCCTTAGAATCTAAAGGGCTCAAAATCACTTTGAGAGATGGATTACTAAAGGTAGCAGCTGGGAATTTGACGGTGATGAAAGGCACAAGAAGAAATAACTTGTACTTTTTAAATGGAAGTACAGTTATTGGATCAACATCAACAGTTTCTACGAAAGATGTAGATTCAGAGGCTACCAGGTTATGGCATATGCGATTGGGACATGCTGGTGAAAAAGCTTTGCAGACTTTGGCGAAGCAAGGCTTGTTGAAAGGTGCAAATTCTTGCAAATTGGAATTCTGTGAACATTGTGTTCTGGGCAAGCAGACGAGGGTAAAGTTTGGTTCAGCAATTCACATTACGAAAGGAATTCTGGACTACGTTCACAGTGATGTGTGAGGACCTACCAAAGTGGCTTCTTTGGGAGGTATGCACTATTTTGTTACTTTTGTTGATGATTATTCAAGAAAAGTATGGGTGTATCTAATGAAAAGAAAAAGTGAAGTATTGGATGCATTTCTGAAATGGAAGAAGATGGTGGAAACTCAGACTGGTCGAAAGGTCAAACGACTTCGATCAGATAATGGTACTGAGTACAAAAACGATCCATTTCTTCAAGTATGTCAAGATGAGGGCATCGTGCGACACTTCACTGTTCGGGATACACCACAGCAGAATGGAGTGGCAGAACGCATGAATCGAACTATACTGGAGAAAGTTCGATGTATGTTGTCCAATGCTGGATTGGGCAAGGAATTTTGGGCTGAGGCTGTTACATATGCGTGCCATCTAATTAACCGTTTGCCATCAGCTGCAATAAATGGCAAAACTCCTATGGAGATGTGGACTGGTAAATCTGCTACTGACTATGATTCTTTACATGTTTTTGGTTCCACTGCATATTATCATGTAAAAGAATCGAAGTTAGACCCAAGAGCAAAGAAAGCATTATTCTTGGGTATAACTAGTGGAGTAAAAGGATACCGTCTCTGGTGTCCTGATACAAGGAAGATTGTCTTTAGCAGAGATGTGACTTTTGATGAATCAACCATGTTAAAGGATTCACAAAAGGATGACAAAACCAGTAGTACTTTGCAGCAGGTGAAGCTTGAAAAGGTTAATAATGATCCAGCTAATATTGAAAGAACAAATGATGAAGAAGTTCCGACCCAAGAACTTCTACAGCAACAAGATTCAATTGCATATAGGAGGCCAAGAAGAGAGATTCGTAAGCCTGCTCGCTTTGATGATATAGTGGCCTATGCACTTCCAATTGCAGATGATGATGCTCCTTCTACTTACACAGAAGCAATAAGTAACCCTGATGGTGTAAAGTGGAAGCAAGCCATGAATGAAGAAATGCAGTCTCTTCATCAAAATAGGACTTGGGAGTTGATGACACTGCCCAAGGGAAAGAAGGCAATTGGATGCAAATGGGTATATGCAAAGAAGGAAGGATTTCCTGGTAAAAATGAAATTCGGTACAAGGCTAGATTGGTAGCAAAGGGTTATGCTCAGAAAGAAGGAATAGACTACAATGAAGTGTTTTCTCCAGTTGTGAAGCATTCGTCTATTCGGATTTTGCTAGCCTTGGTTGCGCAATATGATCTTGAACTAGTTCAGCTTGATGTGAAGACCGCATTTTTACACGGTGATTTGGAAGAGGAAATCTATATGACTCAGCCAGATGGATTCAAGGTTGCTGGTAAAGAGAATTGGGTTTGCAAACTGACAAAGTCGCTTTATGGATTGAAGCAATCCCCGAGGCAGTGGTACAAGCGATTTGATCAGTTCATGAAAGGGCAAAGGTACACAAGAAGTAAATTTGACCATTGCGTGTATTTCCAGAAGCTACAAGAAGGAACTTTCATATACTTGCTCTTATATGTTGATGATATGCTAATAGCATCTAAGAGCAAAGTTGAGATTGAGAGATTGAAGACTCAACTCAATCTCGAGTTTGAAATGAAAGATCTTGGTGAAGCTAAGAAGATTCTTGGCATGGAAATATGTAGAGATAGAGCCCATGGCAGAGTTAGCTTGTCTCAGAAGCAGTATTTGAAAAAGGTACTACAGCAGTTTGGCATGAACGAGCAGACAAAACCTGTAAGTACCCCGTTGGCTTCTCATTTCAAGCTTTCTGCACAACTATCTCCTTCGACGAATACAGAACGAGAATACATGTTGCAAGTTCCATACTCCAATGCAGTGGGTAGCTTGATGTATGCAATGGTGTGTACAAGACCCGACATTTCACAGGCAGTTAGTATAGTGAGCAGGTATATGCATAATCCTGGAAAAGGACATTGGCAAGCTGTGAAATGGATTCTACGGTATATTCAAAAGACCGTAGATTTGGATTACTGTTCGAGCAGGATAATACACTTGGTGAATGTGTTATTGGGTACGTTGATTCTGACTATGCCGGTGATTTGGATAAACGAAGATCAACCACTGGTTACGTGTTTACACTTGCTGGAGGACCAATCAGTTGAAAGTCTACTCTACAGTCTACAGTTGCGTTGTCAACCACAGAAGCCGAGTACATGGCTGTAACAGAGGCTATAAAGGAAGCTATTTGGTTACAAGGTATGGTTAAAACCTTGGGATTGGTTCAGGAGCATATTAATGTGTATTGTGATAGTCAAAGTGCTATTCATTTAGCAAAGAATCAAGTCTATCATACACGTACAAAACACATCGACGTACGATTCCATTTTGTGCGGGAAATTATTGATGAAGGGAAGATTCGCCTTCAGAAGATTAAGACTGCAGATAATCCCGCAGATATGATGACCAAGGTGGTAACAGCAACCAAGTTCGAACATTGTTTGAACTTGGTCAATATCCTGCAAGTTTAACAGTTGAAGAAGGCACTATCAAGCATTGTTGGCAAAGGCAGAAAGAATTGTGTGAAGATAAGATTATTCTAATCAAATCTTCAAGGTGGAGATTATTGGGCAGCAACCCATCTTTGAAAAGTCAAAGATGGGGGCTGTAAAAATGTAAACAAGTTGGCAGCAAATGGCTTGGTTAGGCACCGAAAGTTTTTTTGGAATGGGATAATTGCAATTTTGGTCCCTATTTGAATAGGTAATTTGCAAGTTGATCCCTGAACCTCAACTATAAATAGGCCTAACCATTTCTCATTTTCTTCATCCCACAATTTGCCATTCTCTACTTAAGGCATTGTTCTCTCTCCCTATTTGTATATTTTCACTTGTAATTTTGGAGTGAAATATATTTGGTAGTGCCCGAGGACGTAGGCGAAATTTGCCGAACCTCGTTAAAATTCTGGTGTTCTTTATTATTTATTTTTCATATCTTGTGAGTGTGATTGTAGTTATTTATTGTGCTATTAAATTACGATAGAGGGATATTCTGGCTAGGAAAGATCTGGTACTTAAGCGATCCTCGTGATCCACCTCTCTTTCTTGGGAATTGAACTCAGTGTGATTTTTCAGTACAATAATTATACTCTTTTACACGCTTCCGCACAGCAACATTAATATATCTTTATTATATGATATGATATGTACTAATTAATAATTGGTATTCAATGGGTAGGCATGAGTTTTGGCCTCAAAAATGGTAAATTTATTATAAAAACTCTTTAAATTTTGTCAAAT
This sequence comes from Gossypium australe, assembly GCA_005393395.2. Lineage (NCBI taxonomy): Eukaryota > Viridiplantae > Streptophyta > Magnoliopsida > Malvales > Malvaceae > Gossypium > Gossypium australe. Next base: position 3,633,494 of record CM016619.1, on the reverse strand, counting down.
CATAAATTAATATGATGATAAAATTATATTTTCTATTAAAAAATTTATTATTCATTTCTAGCTCCCTAAAATAATTTTCTAGCTTCATCCCTATTTGGATTAGCATCTATACCTGTAAAGATAGAAGAACATTGACAGCATCATAGACATGCTCTCTTTCCATTTTCTCACCTACCATTTCAGGTGCCATCATTGAAAAATATAGGCAACACTGCAAAAACAATTAACAGTCTTTTAAGCAATAATTTCCAATTGCAAATTTGTTTCAAAATCAAAATGCATTGTGTTTAAGTGTAACTAAAACTAAATTACCTTTAAACTTTCTGCAGTACAATCAGAAACTTGCCATCCATGATCACGATCAGAGAACGTCCATGATCCTTTAGAAATGTGTCTAAACATTTTTTTAAAATCTCCCGGAGGATCATCTCTAACCTTAAAATTTTCAACCAAATCTTTCAACCATCAATTCTAAGTAGAAGATTGGAGAAATTGAAATAGAGGTGAATAAGAAACCTAAACATTAAACCTGCGAGTTCTTTAAGAAATTATGCCCCTTCATCAATGTAGGTCCAATTTCATTAGATAAATTGCTAGCAAGCAAAGCTTGGAGAACCAGACTAGCATCCCAAACTTGACTTCCAAAGCTCTGCATGGTGAAATATTGAAAATATACAGTAAAAAGATCTCTATGGTTTCTTTTAATTTCAAAATTGAGCAAATTGATTCTTTTTTTTAAAAAAAAAATTCAAAGAAAATTAAGTTTGATAAATTTTGAAAATGAGTAACTAAAAATAATAAATCACAACTTTAATATTTTTCGTCAATTGTACATATTTTTTATTGGTATAATAACAAATTTAGCCCGCAACATTTACACATCCTGACAACATTTTATGCCGAATATATAAACTTCGAGGGTAAATTTGTTATCATACCAAACAGAATTATGTACAATTGATAGGAAACATTGACGCCATGATTAATTGCCTTTAGTTGCTCACTTTCAAAAATTACTCAATTTTAAGAGTTAAAGTTGTTATTATACCAACAAAAATATGTACAATTGACAAAAACATTAATATTGTGATTAATTGTTGATTCTCGAAATTGATAGGAACTAAATTATGAGAGAAATTAATTAAATATGGAAAGTTCAATTAATTCAACATTTGTAGTGTTTTTGTAATTAGCAAACCTGCATCTTTATTCCATCTTCTCCAACCCAAACATAGTCATCAACCCTAGAAAGATGCTTCTTAAAGTGAATTCCATTTGGATCTTCAACCCAACAAGCTAGCATACATAAAGGCTGCCCAATGTATTATCAAATTTTAATTAGTTAAATAATTAGCAAGCAGTATTATATATATAATATTCAAAATCAATTCTAATTGAATTGGGTTACCTTTTCCACACATCCAATAGTAATATATTGACTGCTTTCATCTTCATAATGAATGAGATCCATTGTTACTTTAAGAGCTTTTTCTCGTAACTTATTAAAGGGCCAACAATTAAGGAGAGGCTCTGAAAATATGTAGAGACTATCCCAAAGCAATATTTGAAGCCATGTATGAGGGTAATAAAGATCTTCCTGCATGCCATGTACAAAACATTTTTTTCATTTACATTTTAACTATAAATATTGTATCAAACATTATGATTATAAATTTTACCTTTGCACATAAATGTCGCTTTGTACTCCAATCGATTTCATTATATGGTTCAGTGTAGAGTTCTTCTCTTAATTGTGAAATTAGAGGTGTGATTGGACCCACAAATTTTCTTCCATATAAATACGACATTGGCGTGTAAGTTAATCGGCAGTAACAAAACATCTTTGCTGCATTATAATATTATCGTCATTAATACGTATGATAAACTCAACGTCTCTTATCTTGCGTTCTGATTTAATATCTAAACATTAAATCTAAAATAAATCAATATTGAAATTATCTAAATTCTAAAATCTTTGTACTCAAAATAATCTAATCCACTTAAAAAATATACAGTCAACAAGGGTAACTCAAAAAAATTTTAGGGATCGAAAATAAATTGTAATTTTTACGATAGTAAAAATATAATTTTTAAAATATTAAATTAAAATTTTATCATTTCTAGGGATACCAAAATATAATTTTACTTTTATTAATTTAAAAATTTTAAAAGGTCAAAATGTTCCATTTTAATGGGTTCGGGGCCCTACCACCCCTAGATTTGTCCCCGATAGTCAATATATATTATACATATTTTGAATCAATGACAAACAAATAAATATTGTGAACCTGGATGAACGGGAAAATAAGAAGGAAAGAGCCAAAACTCCGGGGGCATTGGATGGCAGCCTGACCATTCATAAACACCAAGTATCTACAACAAAATTAAATAGAAGTATATCTATATATATAAAGAATTAAGTTTGATAGTAAATATTGTTGTAAAAGAAGAAAGATGACATACTGAAAGCCAAGTCTTCCCCCAAGAAGAAATAGTGGTGACACCCCCACGATCAAGAATCCATTTTCGGCCTCTCTCACAAGCATTATTGAGGCCACCATCAGGTCCTACTCCTAATAAACGCATACAAATGTAGTTGAGAGCTGTGCAAAACATTGTGCTGTGACCCTCTATGTATAATCCCCATCCTCCATCCTCATTCTGCCATTCAAATCCAAGTTTTAATATTTATTAATACTAGTCCACCGTTTAATGCATATACACCTAACCATATGTTATATATACTCAAATGAAGAACAAAGACATCCTTTGTTTACTTAGAAAAAAACAAGATCAAATTTATAACCTGATGACAATAAATGTAACGGAGAATTTCTTTGCGATGTTCTGCAGAGAATATAGTATTGAGATGTCCTGTGATATATAATGACATGACCTGTAAAGATTAGGATAAAATTTGCATAAAAATTTGTGATTTTATGCAAGGAAAATTAGAAATAATATATATAATATGAATAAAGGGAAAGGAATAAGAGGAATGACCAAAGGAGGAAAATAAAACATGGGGCCAGCATTCTCAGCTGGCCAGTGGCCATGTATTGATTGTAGAGCTGAAAATAAGTGCACACTTCTCTTCACTGCTGCAGTTATAGCTTCATATGTCACTTCTTCACCATCCTCTATCTTCGGTTGGGGAATGGTTTGTTTCATCTTTTTTTCTCTTAGAAACTGCATTCAACATACATGATTAAGCTATAACGTGTCTTTTTAGGTATTTTTCATCCAATTTTTAGTATGTGAATTGTTTGAGAAAATGAAAAGAAAGATACATTTTACTACTATCTATCTATCTATATATATATATATATGATAATTTCTACAACTGATTTTTTTAATCAATTTATCTCAAGTATTCTCAAGATTTCTCAAAACCTAGTCCCTAAGTTTAGACAAATCAATCGAGATGTATTTTCAATTAGATATTAACTTATAATTAGTTTTCAATATAAATCTATACAAGTAATTATTTAGTAAATTAGAAATGAAAATTTTTAATTTCACAAGGATTAAAATTTTGTTATGTGTTCTTAAGTTGTACTTAAAAAAAAGTAAATAAATAAATTAAACATGTGACAAAGTCTCAACCTCACATGTGGAATTAAAAATTTTCACCACCTGCATATCAAATAATTACCCAATACTGTAATGCTGATTATATCTATAAAAATATATAAGTTAAGAAAAGTAGTAAATATTGTCTTAACTTGTACAGAATGTTAATTAAAACTCTTATCAAATATTTGTTTAAAACTAATTCAAACCGTATTATCTTATCCCACCATAAATATTTTATAATTAAAAAACAGAGCATGAATAGGTCAGAAAAATAGATTAATGTCTATCTATATACCTATATACGAAGGAAGGTCAAGAGGAACTTCCTCTTGTCCTTTGTTGACAAGGGGCACACCCACCATGGAGTTCTTTTCTAATATTTTAGTTACATGGTTGAATTTTAGTTTCATATTATAATTTTTATACTTTAACTTGTGATTTAATTTGATGAGGGATATAATTTGATGATTTTATTTTTATAATATTATTAGTTAATTTAAATAGTTAATATTTTAATTTTTCGATTAAAATATTACCTGATTATATATATTTGAATATTCTAAGAGTACTAAGAATAAAATGTGACTTCTTATTCCTTTTAGGTTTGCATTCCTTTTCTTTTACAATATAAAGCAATGGCTAAATTTTAATTTTGGCCCACAAACTATCCTAAAACTCGAGATTTAGTCTATATATTTTAATTTTTGACATAATCTGGTCTTTCTATTTTTATAATGTCATTAGTTAACCTAAATAGTTAATATTATTAACTATTCCAATCAAAATACTGCCATCATTTTTTTTTACAAACACTAGTCTAACAAAAAAATATTTTATCATAATGAGTTTGAATGGATATTTTTAAGAAAAATCTTGATCAGTGTTTATAAAAGAAATTTAATGGTGGAAATAACTGAACCTTAAATTTTAAATCCAAAAAATAAAGAATTATATTCTTAAAAAAGAAATGCTAAATTTCAAATGTAAAAAGCATATAAAAATTTAAAATAAAATATATTTTAAACTTTAATTTTTTATTTTATAAATTGATATAAATAAATAATCAACTAAAGCGAAACATAGAAGAGAGCTATTCTAGTAATTTACTAATTTAGATATAATTTAATTGTGCTGATAATTCTCGCAGAAAATTCAGATGTTCCCCTGTTGGTTTATTTTTGCTTTTATGCATTTAATTGTTTTTGTTTTTCAAAGAAAACATTCCAGTGCATTTAATTCATTTTAATCCTCCGCAGTGTACAGTTAGCAATAAATATTCATTTCAAGCCTCCGACATGTCTTCCTCATCCGTCACTGTCACCATCAACAGAAAAGACACATTGTACAGTTCACAAAAATCTCATAAAATATAAAAATGCAGCCTCTCTCAGCAGTCAAAGACGATGAGTGTTAGTGTTTTGTTCAGCACCATAGCATTATCATACAGATGCAATGTGTTGCAACATTAACTAATTTCCCTGCAACATATTTGATCGGTGAGAAATGCAAGTTAAACTTGCGATGTTTATCAAGTAATAAGCATTATAAATCTATCGAACCTGAATATATACAAATTTCATTAAATTCGAGTTAAACTTAAGTACGAAATTTGATAAGTAAATTTTTTAGAGTTTAATTATATTTAGAATTGAATTCAGACTTATAAATATTTAATCGAATTCCAAACTTTAAATTAAAAACAAATAATGCTTTAATTGAAATTGAATATCAATTTTCTTCTTCACCAGACATACCTATAACTTTCCCAATTCAAAAGAAAGTTTGATGAAATAGTATCACTTCAATAACTCTTTTAACAAAATCAATTAGAAACACCGAATTATTATTATTTTAACAACTTAATCCTACTTTTATATTATTTTAGTGTTATATCGAGGCAAAATGATATACCTGCAATTGCCATAGGAGATCAGAACTAGACTGAACATTGAACCGATTGTGGTAGAAGTTAAGACGAGCTTCTTCAACCTCAGCTCGTTCTTCATCTGTGCCTGCATTTGGATCAAACTTCCATGTTTGTCTTCCCAGAAAATTGTTGGTACTGTGAAGGTAAGGATCGTTGCCACCTTCCCCTATCTTAAGCCTCCACATTTTCTTTCTTGAATTGTAAGTGATAGTGATCAGCTTATCACTAAATAATTTAGTGTTTCATAGTTAAACGGAGAAAATAGGAATGAAACTATGGTTACTAAAAACCTCCCATTTATATAGACTTAAAGACAACTACTACTTGCCATTATTAAATGAAGGGCAAAATTTAAGTTGGATAGTCTAATAATAATATTTTTTAGGAATTTTCTTTTGGTATTAGACATATCCATTTTACAAATTATGGCTCCATTTGTTTGGTGGAAAATGTTTCCTGGAAAACATTTTCTGGATTTTCCAGCGTTTGTTTGGTGGAAAATGAATTCCTAAAGGAAAACATTTTCCAAACACAGGTAAAATCACTTCCTTGGTTTTGGAAAACGTCTTACCGATTTAGAATCAGTAAGACATTTTCCATTCCCTTCTCTACACTCTCACCGTCTCAGCTTCAAAAATTTCTTCGCAGACTTTCTTTAGAAAGGTATATTTTCTATTTCCACTTTTATTTCTACTCATTTTTTAGACGCGTAATTCTCTATGGCTTGTAATTTTTTAGACTGTTGTGAAGGAGGAAAATGAGAGACCGTTTTTGGAAATTTTTGGAATGGAGGAGTTGGAAAGATTTTGAATTTTCTCTGTATTTTAATAATGAAAAATCTTTCCAATTCCTCCTATTCCACTGATTTCCAGCACTTCCTCTCCATTTTCTTACCTTTCTTCAATCCTTTTTGTTTCATCATTTCCTGCAGTTTGTAAGTGAAATCGGTAAACCTTACCTAATTTTCTTACTCTTCTATTTTATTTTTATATAGATCTGTTCTTAACTGTTTTCCATGGATCTTTTGAGATTTGCTTCTTGCTGTATAGTTCCAGATCCTTGGTTTTATTTTTTAGTTAAAAATTAGGTAAAAGGGAACTTAATCTTGAAATTGTAAGTGGAAAATTCTAGATCTGTCGTTGAGTTGGTGGAGATCAAATTAAGTCGGGATATATTGATTTAATTGAAAGGTAGGTGGATTTTATATCTTTTTTACCCTATTTTTGAAAAAGTTAAAAATAGTGGAGCGGTGAAAATGAGATGGATAAGGTAGATCTATGTTATTTGAGTTGGGATAGCTTTTTATAATCCAATGAGATGGATAAGGTGGATCCATGTTGTTTGTTTAGAACATAAAGTTTCTGTGATGGAAAAAGTGGTGTAACTTGAAGCATAATAATTTTAGTTTGCTCACCTTATAACATTCAATAAAAGCAGGAGTTTTGTTCTATTTGTTGCCAACCATCCAGCTCTAGTTTATGGTTTTTAGTTCTATGTTGAACATTTTAGCTTTCAAATCTTCTGTTTGTATATTCTAGTTGTTTATGTTATGATCTTTTTATCTTGATTACTGTAATTTAAAAATCCTTTTGGAATGTGTGTTTATTTTGCAGAAAGCAATTTGCAAGGAGCCTCAAGAGTCAAAGGTTCCCCCATCTCTTCCTTTTAGTGATAAATTTTGATTTTCTTGATGCAGTCATGCCATTTATACATTTCTGCGAAATTTTTCTGTTTATTGTCAAGGACCAATTTCATAACAATGTCATGCAAAAATCATAAAAGATATTTATAAGGTTTACAATTAAAATAGTTCTTTATAAAAGAATCAAGACTGAAACTTCGTTGTGATGTTAGGCAATAACTAGGCTGTCGAGTTGGGTCTTTTTAGGCAAACAGTCTATACCTAATTCTAGTTCTATGTTGAACATAGTTAAATGTTGTTTGAGTGGAAAATTCTGGATGTGTCTTTGAATTGGTGGAGATCAAATTAAGTCAGGAACTATGTTGTTTGAGCGGTAAAAAAGTCAAGGTAACGAATACTTGAATTTTTGTTTTGTTTTTATTATGTAAACGGTGTATTTTGATTGATGCTGCTGCTGCGTTTGTTTAATTGGATGTTAAATTTTGAACTTTTAAAGAAGTTATGACTTCGTTTTTTTACTTTGATTTACTAGTAAAAGTTAAAATTTGATGTAGATTAGCTTTTAGGCCTTTGTAAAAGCTTACAATTCAATTTATGAGACAGCTATGCATTAATGATTGTTTTAAACGAAAGGATTAAACAAATTATACCAAATGATATAACCCCTAAATGATATAATCCTGTTTGAAATGCATGTAACATACTTTACCAAAAGTTCTAAGACCAAAAGGGATTCACTTAACTTTTAACAGAGGACAATCAATTCAACATTGAAAAGATGCATAAAAGATTAAAACTTACAACCATAAGCAATTTGCTGCTAGTTATATAAATATGTTGGACAGGGATGTAAGATAATATGTATTGGATACAATAAGGAAAATAAATAAGAGGAGCAAGCTAAATACAACCCATACCTAACTAATCTCCAGCTCTTTCTTTGTCCTAAATGGAGTTTTAAAGAAAAACACACTTTTTCTTACACAAGAAAATTCACTCCAAAAATCATTAAAAAATCATTAAGCTTCTCAATGATTTACTGTTAAGTTTGATGGACTGATATCAACAAGCCAAAAACAAGACAAATAAACCAACTTAACTCAACTAATCAATAAATGATGTTTAAACTCCAACCCTTTAACAAAAGGAGAAAAAAATAACATTCAAAACAAAACCTTGACTTTCCAAAGAACTTAGACCAAAGCCACACTGGTCAAAATACTCATGAAAATACAACCTTTCAGATTTCACAACATATTTAGATTCTTTTAACTGCTAAAGGAACCAAAATGTAATTAAAAAGAATCAAAATCCAGACATATTAAACACAACCAAGTTGGCAGCCACAACTTAAATTATAGCATCTTGAACAAATAGGTTGAATCAGTAGAAGCACTCCAAATAATCATTCAATGAATCTTTCAGCGTGAGAAAACCAGAGGAAGTTGCAAAATTTAAGATCCTTGCCCTCTAAAAAAATAACTCTGTATAGATTGTTTATCCTTTTTCTTCCTTTAAATTTTTAGCAATTTTCTTTACAAAAAGTAAATCTAATAAAGTTAAAATATTTGGCCCCAGAATAGCACCATTAAACAAGAACCCAATGTTTTAGTGAAGGCATTTGTCCCCACATTAATTAACAAATAGGTAGTCATAAAAGGGTGAATAAATTGCATTTCCATGTACATGCTCTTCCAAAGCTAGTAGGGTTGGTTATGGATATAATAGAATATGCCATCTCCTATCTTTTATGTATGTATACACTTTAGTCATGGTAACTTTATTCATATATGTGATCTTATGAAAAGCTTGCATCTTTTTTGTAGTGATTTTCATATTTGTGTGTCGTTATTTTCTGTAGATGGATCGTAATCAAGATCAAAATGCAATTGTCGGAGTCGTGGCTTCAGTTTTATGGCTATTTGGATTAAAAAATTAAAAACTAGGAAGGAAATTGCTTCTCACCCTCGTGTAAATCGAGATTATGAAAGAGAAAATTATATTAATAGTATTTTATATAGAGTTGACCAGCATTGTACTGATGTGATAAGGATGAGACCGATCACCTTTTTTAATTTGTGTGATATTCTTAGTAGGAATAATTTGTTACAATCATCTAAATCTATCAATATTAGGGAGCAAGTAGTTATATTTTTACATATAATTGGTCATAATGTAAGATTTTGAGTGATTGGATCTAGATATTATAGATCAACTGAGACAGCTCAGCGTTACTTTAGGGTTGTACTGAGAGCTATTTTGAAATTGTATAAACTAGTTATTAGATTACCTGATGAGTCAACTCCTAGTGAAATAAAAAATAATCCAAGGTTTTATCCTTATTTTAAAGATTGTATTGGAGCATTAGATGGAACTCATATTCGTGCATTCGTTCCACTTAGCATTCAAGGAAGATTTCGTAGCTGTAAAGGGGGGACGACACAAAATGTATTGGTTGCCATTACATTTGATTTGAAATTTTCCTATGTTCTAGCTGGTTGGGAAGGTAGTGCACATGGTTCTCGTATTTTAAGTGATGCACTTTCACGCCCAGGAGGATTAAGAATTCCAGAAAGTAATAACTACAATTAAATACCAAATAGTTCTAGTAAGCTCATAATTTATTAGTATTAATTATGTTTTGTAAAATTGTAGGTAAATATTATCTTGCTGATGCTGGATATGGCATCCGAAATGGATATATTACCCCATATTGTGGTGTCTGATATCATTTAAAAGAGTTTAGTGCTCAAGGGCATGAAAATGCAAAGGAACTCTTTAATCTTCGTCATTCATCATTACCAATCACTATTGAACGTGTTTTTGGGATTTTGAAGAAACGGTTTCGTGTATTAGATGCTGAACCATTTTGGAATTTTCAAACTCAAGTAGATATAGTTTTGGCTTGTTGTATTATTCATAATCATATAATGGGAGTTGATCCTAGTGATTTACTTAATCAAGGATTATACGAGGAGCCTGAGTCTGATTTGATAATACCAACTCTTACGGAGAGAGAAGAAAGAGAAGAAGCAAGAGAATGGTCTGCTAAGAGAGACGAAATTGTACAAACTATGTGGACTGATTATATGGCTAGAAATATTAGGTAGGTTTAGGGCTTAGGGTCATTGTTTCTATGTTATGTATGTTTTGGTATTAAAAAAAATTGTCAATGTTGGTTGGATAATGATATTGAAATTTTAGTTTCTTGGATTTTGAAATTATTATGTCTTGAATTTGTTAGATATTGATTATGTTTTAAGCTTGTTAGATATTGAATTTATTATGTTTTAAGCTTGTTAGATATTGAAATGATTGACAATGACAATTAGTAATGTAGAATGGGTAAGGGCAACAAAGAAGGGACCTCCAAGCAATTCAAGTGGACAAAACCGATGGAACATGTTTTTCTTGAAATTCTAGCAGAGGAGGCCCAGAAAGGAAATAAGCCTTCTAATACTTTTAAAGCAGTTTCTATTAATCGAGTTGTCGAAGCTATTTCTGAAAGATACCAAGTCCAATGCGATGCGAAACATGTGGAAAATGATCACATGTGATCATAACATGAAAATTCGAGGTGAAAGTGGTTTTGGATGGGATGATAACATGAAAATGATCACATGTGATAGAGCGACATATGATGCAGCAGTGATGGTAATATATGTATATATATATATATATATGTTAAGTATATTTTAATTGTTTTTTACTTGTTATTCTAATTGTGTATAATATCCAACACACAAGAACTATGAACCATTTTTGAATAAAAGCATTGATCATTACGATGAAATGGCTTTGGTTGTTGGCAAAGATATGACAACAGGGAGTTTTGCCAGAACATTTGCTGACATAGATTTGGATGATGGTAACTAAGATTCAGTACCTCTAGACTACGACAATGAAGAGGCTGAAGAGGTAAGAACAAATGTATCTTCATCTGGCACATCCAAACATAAAAGAAAAAATGTTCAAGAAAGTGTTGTTGATGAACAAATTAAATTTGTGGGTGAGCAACTTGGAAAAATTGCTAATGCTTTGGAACAATTTACTGCGGATAAGACTCCACAGCTTTACGAGCAAGTGATGTCAATAGAGGAAGAAGGATTTGATGATGACTTCTTGTGTTCTGTGTTTGATTATCTAGTGAGTCATGAATCTGAGGCCAAAGCTTTTTTAGTTAAAAGTAAAAAAGCATAAAAAAATTTGGCTTCAAAAATTTTCTCAAGGTTGAAGATATTAATACTTTTATGTAGTGTAATATTAGTTATGCACTTGGACAATGTTGTTATTATGTGGTGTACTACTAATTATGCATTTGGATAATATTATTAATTTCTAGTATTAATTGTGGTTTGGAAGCTAATTTATAATTATTCAATCCTTGTTTTTTTTAACACAATTACAAATAATTTATTTGACTTTGGTTGTTTTCAATTTATGACGATTAATAATGTAGCTTAATAATTGAGTATGCAATGTACACTGCTATTGTAACACCCCTTAACCTTAAACCGTCGCCGGAACAGGGTTACGAGGTATTACCGGAGTTAAATATAAATAAACGAGTATATTGGGACATAATCCCGTGGAACAATTTAAAATTTTTCAAATTTCATCTTTACGACCCTAATATGGCCCTACGAGACCCAAAATATGATTAGGAAATGATTTGGGACTAAAATAGAAACTTTAGAAACTTTTTCTTGAAAATAGGGGTACATGCCCGTGTGGTTTGGGACATGCCCGTGTGGCCTGCCCGTGGGGAAATCACACGGTCGTGGGCAGCCCGTGGGCAGATTTTGACTTGCTACACACGGCCGTGGAACTAGCCCGTGGGCGATTCATTTTGATTCTGACTTTGCCACACGGCCTGGGCACACGCCCATGTGTCTAGGCCGTGTGAAAACTGTAATCTTCACCATTTTTAGGTTATTAAAACCCACAAAATACACCTAATTCATACACAATCATAATCATCCATTGTTTAAACAAAACTTAACCATTTCATATGCATCAACTCATATCAAAATTTGTATCATATAGCTCATTCATTCAAGCATTTATCAACTCAAAACTTGTCAAAACACATGACTAAATTCACTTTAAAATCATATACACATATCTATTCTATACATGCCATATTAAGCTATATACATTTTCAAAAGGGTACCAAAACAAGTTTAGAAGTGTGATGATGATCCTTGACGGTCCCGAGCCTATAGTAGCTTTAACGACCTATAAAACAGAGAAAACATACACATAGAGTAAGCTTTCCAAAAGCTTAGTAAGTCAATATACAAACAAACTTAGCAAATTATCACATATATGCTTTGATTCATATACTTTTGATCATATTTACCATATTCACAATTCAAGAATCACATAAACATATAACTCATTTAAACAAAACTTTACATATCACATTATCAATTCCATATTCATAGTATCATAATAAGATCACATAGATGCTTACCTTGTATACACAATTAGTGTATAATCAACGACCTGAAACAGATATTCATTCACTTTTTAACTCATAGCTCAGATTTACAAATCATTTCATAGACTTGCCCGTTGAACCATTAGGAATCTAGTAAGATACTCAGAAAGCTCGGAATAGTAGTACAATGCCAACGTCCCAGACGAGGTCTTACATGTACTCGAATATCGATGCCACTGTCCCAGACAGGGTCTTACACGAATCAATACGATGCCAATGTCCCAGACATGGTCTTACATGTATAGCTTATATCGATGCCAACGTCCCAGACGTGGTCTTACATGTATAGCTTATATCGATGCCAACGTCCCAGACGTGATCTTACATGTATAACTTATATCGATGCCAACGTCCCAGACGTGGTCTTACTCGTAAAACTTATATCGACGCCAACGTCCCAGACGTGGTCTTACATGAGTCTCAAATCAATGCCAACGTCCCAGACGTGGTCTTACATGATAAAACAGAACAGATACCTATATCATAACATAACTAATCCCATCTATTCCTAGGTTCATACAGGGCTTTTCAGACTTAGTCACTATATCGGACTTATCTCGGAATTCATATACATGACTTCTCATAAATATCCATAATCAAAATTAATCATATGAACAAGTATAATATCATACAAGTACGTTTATTTGCATAATGACTTACCTCGGATTTGGTATATCGAAGTGAAAACGGCTACTCGGTTACTTTCGCTTTCCCGCGATCTAAGTCTGTTTTCTTTAGTTCTTGATCTAAACATATTCAGAATTAACCATTTTATTCACTAATTCATATAATTTAATCCATACACACATATTTAGGGCTATTTGCAAATTAACCTCATATTTGCATAATTTATCAATTTAGTCCAATTTTCTCAAAACATAAATATACACAATTAGTTCACACATGTGCATAGCCGAACCTCCCTAGGGACTATATAAGTCCAAATATTTCATTAAATTTACACATTAGTCCTCCAAAATAATATTTTCACAATTTAGCCCTATTTAGCTAAATTCATCAAAAATTCAAGAATAAAGTATGTTCATCTAACTCATATCTTTCATGTAACACCAAAAATCATCAAAAAGCTTAACATATCAACAATGGCATCTCACACAAACCTCATCAATTCATCAAATTAAAACATGGGTTTTGTAGCTCTCAAAGCAACGATTACAAAAGCGTAAAAATTATCAAGAACGGATCAAAAACTAACCTTTGATTTAAGCTTGTAATAGCTGAAAATTTGAAAGCTTTTGTTCTTTCTTTTCTTTCCCAAATTCGGTGGGAAAATGGATGAGAAAATGTCCATTTTCATGCTTTATTTCATTAAAAATATCTTAATAACATAATTCCTATTCTAGCCTTTTAAAACAAAATTTCATAACATAAATAACAAGGTCATTTTTGACCAAAACCACCCACTAACTAAATAGTGGTTCAATTGCCACTTAAGGCCATAACTTCAAAAAGCAATCACACATAGGTACTTTAATAAATAGCAAGCAACTCTCACATTTAATGCAATTTAATCCTTTTGTCAAATTAACCACACAGACAATCAAATTAACTTACGGAAATTTAACACATACAAAATCACATATTAACAACATAGAATATAATATTAAAAATATTATTCGGACTCAGATTTGTGGTCCTGAAACCACTATTCTGACTAGGGTATAAACCGGACTATTACAATTCTCCCCCCTTAGGGATTTTCATCCCCGAAAATCTTACCATTAAATAGATTCAAATGTTGCTGCCTCATTGAATCCTCATGCTCCCACGTAGCCTCTTCAATTCCGTGTCAATTCCACAATACTTTCACTAACGGAATTCTCTTGTTTCTCAACTCTTTCACTTCACAAGCTAGGATACGTATCGGTTCCTCTTCATATGTCATATCAGATCGGATTTCAATTTCAGATGGAGCAATCACATGTGACGGATCCAATCGATATCTACGAAGCATTGAGACATGAAATACGTTGTGTATCTTTTCTAGCTCAGAGGGCAACTTTAATCTATAAGCAACAGGCCCAACACGTTCAATGATCTCATACGGTCCGATGAATCTCGGACTTAACTTGCCTTTTCGTCAGAAACGAAGTACTTTCTTCCACGGTGACACCTTCAGAAATACTTTATCGCCGATCTCAAATTCGGTACACTCCTAGGTTCATAAGGGCAGATATCTGACAAGGTCCCCCTTCAGTGGTTTTTTTATGTATGGCATTGATGCTCCCATTTCTAACCATTTCATCCGAGCCTTCAATATATTCATAGAATTCCAGTTCCTTATTATCTATCAGGCCTTGCACCAAGGCTCTAAATTCATTACATTTTTGAATTACGTGACCCTCTTCATGATGGAACTCACAGTAGTTCCTCGAGTTTTCACAACTCCCTTCAGGATTCGAAGTGCTCAACCCCCTTTTTACCATTTCCTTCCAGACCCATCTTAAAGGAATTTTTGCTTCTACAATATCGGTCTTGATTCTTTTCCCCACCTTTCCGTCTATCGTATTAACCCTACCATTAGTGTGATTGGGTAGTGGATTTTTGGCACTAGGTGCATCATCAAATTTTACAATGCCCATTTTAATAAGTCTTTCAACGACTTTCTTAAAGGCAATGCAGTTTTCTATTTAATACCTCGAAATTCCTGCACGGTAGTCACATTGAGCGTTAGCATCGTACCATTTGGGGTATGGAGGCTGTAATGGTTTTAGGTAAAAAGGGAACACCACGTGTGAGTTAAATAGGCTTTGATACAACTCTCTGTATGTCATTAGAATTGGAGTAAATTGGAGCTTCTTAGTGTTTTGCTTTATGCCAAACTCCTTTCTTGATGAACCTTGTTGACCAGTAGCCACCGTTCTTGGCTGATTTATAGTAATCGATCTTGAGTAACTTGTGTTATTCACCTCGTTTTCCTTTTTCCTCGAGGTTGGCCCTTTGTTACTCTCTCCTACATTTATCTTTCCACTCATTATCATATTTTCGATCATTTCGCCAGTCATCACTATGTCTGAAAAACTTTTCATAGCGCGTCCAATCATGTGAGTGATGAACGGGGCCTTCAGGGTGTTGATAAAGAGCATCATAGCTTCTTTTTCTAGGAACGGTGACTGAACTTGTATGGCAACTTCCTTCCATCTTTGTGCATATTGCCGAAAACTCTCACTCGGGTTTTTCTCCATGTTTTGCAAGGTAATTCTATCAGGAGTTATATTCGTTACATGACTATACTGTTTCATGAACACTTGAGCTAAGTCCCTCAAAGAACCAATCCTAGCACGGCTCAATTGGTTGTACCATTTGGATGTTGCTCCCACCAGACTGTCTTGGAAGCAATGTATTAGCAGTTGGTCATTGTTAACATACCCAGTCATTCGTCTGCAAAACATGGTTATGTGAGCTTCGGGGCAACTGGTCCCATTGTATTTTTCAAATTCTGGCATCTTGAACTTGTGGGGAAACACTAGATCTAAGACCAAACTTAGATCTTTAGCATCAATGACCAAACTTAGATCTAATGCTGCTAGGGAATTAGAACCTCCTTTTGAGCAAGACATGTGTTTAGAGGGATACCAGGACTTTGAAGATGACAGACTGTGGCTTATCTCCGGACTTGTTAAGAATGGTAAAACAAGAGGAAAAACAAATTCTATCTCATGAAGAGACAGCAGAGGTCGTGACTTTGGAAGAAGGAAAGGTAGTGAAAATTGGAATGTGCATAACTGAAGATGTCTTCACGTGGTCATACCAAGATATGCCTAGGTTAAACACCAACATTGTTGTACACCACCTCCCCATAAAAGAGGATTGCAGGCCAGTTCAGCAGAAGCTCCAGAGAATGAGGCCTGACATTATGCTAAAAATAAAAGAGGAAGTCAAAAAGCAGTTTGACGCCAGATTTTTGCGTGAAGTCAAATACTCAGAATGGGTAGCCAAAATTGTGCCTGTCCCTAAGAAAGATGGGAAGGTAAGAATGTATGTAGATTATAGAGACTTAAATAAGGCCAGCCCAAAAGACAATTTCCCCTTACCTCACATTGATACTCTAGTAGACAAAACGGCAGGCTATTCGCTGTTTTCCTTCATGAATGGTTTCTCGGGATACAATCAAATAAAAATGCATCCTGAAGACATGGAAAAGACTACACTCATAACCTTGTGGGGTACATTCTGTTATAAGGTGATGTCATTTGGGCTGAAAAATACAGGAGTGACATATCAGAGGGCCATTGTGACATTGCTCCATGATATGATGCACAAAAAAATCGAAGTTTACATCGATGACATGATTGCAAAATCCCGAACAGAAATGCAACACATCCAAGTTTTGAGGAAGTTATTCTTGAGACTGAGTAAATTCCAATTAAAGCTCAATCCAAGAAAATGTACTTTTGGAACAAGATCGGGAAAATTGTTGGGCTTTGTAGTCAACGAGAAGGGAATCGAGATTGACTCAGATAAGGTCCGGGCTATACAAGAATTGCCTCCACCGCGCACTCAAAGTTCGAGGTTTCCTTGAAAGGTTAAATTACATTGCTCGGTTCATTTCGTAATTAACTGAGAAATGTGATCCTATATTTCATTTTCTTAAGAAACACAATCCAGGCGTGTGGGATAATGAGTGCCAGAAAGCTTTTGATAAGGTTAAATAATACTTGTCGAGTCCTCCAGTATTGTCACCTCCATACCCAAGTATGCCATTAATATTATATCTGGCAGTGTTTAGTAACTCTATGGGATGTGTACTAGGTCAACATGATGATTCAGAAAGAAGAGAAAAGGCGATATACTACCTCAGTAAGAAATTCACTGAGTGTGAAATGAGAAATTCACCAATTGAGAAATTGTGCCGTGCCTTGATTTGGACAAGTCAGAGGTTGAGGCAATACATGATGTACCATACGACCTGGCTAATATCGAAGTTGGACCCTCTAAAATATATGATGGAGTCAACTGTTTTGAATGGAAGGATGACTAGATGGAAAATTCTGCTCTCTGAATTCGACATAGTTTTTGTGAACCAAAAAGCCGTGAAAAGAAGCGCAGTAGCAGATTTTTTGGCTAGTAGAGCTCTAAAAGATTATGAGCTTCTAAACTTTGACTTCCCCAATGAAGAATTAATGTATGTGGCAGTTACTGAAGAGGACACTACAAAAGATCAACTTTGGAAATTGAACTTCGACGGAGCATCAAATGCTGTAGGTAATAGAATTGGGGCAATCTTGGTATCTCCAAATGAAGATTATTATCCATTCACATGCAAACTGGATTTTGATTGTAAAAATAATATGGTAGAATATGAAGCATGTATCATGGGACTCCGTGCAACCATAGAACACAAAATTAGAGTGCTGGAAGTATATGGAGATTCTGCATTGGTGATCTACCAACTGAAAGGTGAATAGGAAACAAGAGACCCTAAATTGATCAATTATCGAAGGATAGTTTTGGGGTTAATTAAGGAGTTTGATAATATTACTTTCAATTATCTCCGGCGAGACGAAAACCAGATGGCAGATGCTTTGGCTACTTTGTCTTCCATGATCAAAGTATGCAAACAAGAGGATGCAAAACTCATTCAAATGAGTATTTATGAGGCTCTAGCTCATTGTTACAACGTGGAGGAAGAAGAAAGAGATGATCACCCCTGGTACCATGATATATTATGATATGTGAGAAATCGTGAATACCCTGATCAGGTAACCGAGAACAATAAAAAGATGTTGAAAAGACTAGCCTATGACTATGTCTTAGACGAGGAGATCTTATACAAAAGAAGAAACGATCAGGTACTATTGAGATGTGTGGACGCTGTTGAAGCTAAGAAAATTCTAGAAGAAGTCCACGAGGGCATTTGTGGAACACATGCTAATGGTTTCACAATGGCTATACAAATTATGAGATTCAGGTACTATTGGTCTACCATGGAGGGAGACTGCATCAATTATGCTAAGAGATGTCACAAATGCCAAATCTATGGGGACAAAATTCATGTACCTCCTTCGCCTTTGCATGTTATGACTTCCCCATGGCCTTTCTCTATGTGGGGCATGGATGTCATCGGGTCGATCTCTCCAAAAGCTTCAAATGGGCATCAGTTCATCTTTATAGTCATCGACTATTTCACCAAGTGGGTAGAGGCTGCTTCATATGCCAGTGTTACTAAGTCGGCAGTCAACAAATTCTTAAAAAAGGAAACCATATGTCGATATGGAATGCCTAAGAGGATCATATCTGACAATGCATTAAACTTGAACAATAACATGATCGTAGGGGTCTGCAGTCAATTCAAGATCAGACACCATAATTCATCACCGTATCATCCAAAAATGAATGGTGTAGTGGTAGCAGCCAATAAAAACATTAAGAAGATCGTGGGGAAAATGGTTGAAACTTATAAAGATTGGCACGAGAAGTTACCATTTGCTCTCTATGCTTATTGAATGTCTATCACAACTTTCACCAGCGCAATGCCGTTCTCATTGGTTTATGGAATGGAGGCGGTTTTACCCATTGAAGTAGAGATACCTTCCCTTCGAGTTTTGTCAGAGCTAAAGTTAGATAAAGCAGAATGGATCCAGTCTCGATATGATCAGTTGAACTTAATTGAGGAAATGAGGCTAAGAGCTATTCGTCATGGTCAGATGTACCAAAAACGAATGATGTGAGCTTATGACAAAAAGGTTTGCCCAAGAGAATTTCATGAGGGGGGCCTGGTATTGAAAAAGATCCTTGATAAACCGTAAAAGTAACATATTTTAATCCCACATTTAGTATGATTTTGGATGATTTAAGCCTAGATTCATGTAAAAATGTGCTCTTAATCCTTTCTTTTCATGTCTTATACCTAGGAAAGCACCCGAGGATGAAAAGAACATAAAACGAGCCCAAAACGGAGTAAATGGGCCATATCATGAAATCCAAATGGCCTGGACTTAAGCCCACACGGTCGTGCTACATTAATCATCTAGAACACGACCTTACCCCCGATTCACACGACCATGACTCATTAAAGAAGTCCGAACACGACTTGAAGACTAGTCACACGGACGTGTGACATGGCCGTGTCCCTGTCGTGGCAAAGAGCAATTTCATTTGGATTTGGATACTTTGGGGCGAAGAAACACATTCCAAGAGCCTATATAAACCCCCTAAGTGTTACTTGAAAGAGGGCGGTTAGCTAGACCAAAGAGCCAAGTTGAAAAGGTCAGAGTTGTGGGAATCACTCGAAGATAGCCAGTTGATCCATCTCAAGAAGCCGAAATTCTACTCAAGACGGCGGATCTCTCCTTCAATTCCTTCAGGGAGTTTTAGGGATTTCTTACGTTTTGTTTTATCTTTTCTTCTGAGATGTTTTCTTTAATTGATATGAACTAAACCCTTCAGATACCTGAAGGGGATGAAACCTAGATGAATCTTGTTATTATTTTCTGAACTATAAGATAAATACTTGATTTGTTCTTAATTATGTGCGCTTAATTCTTGTGTTAATGTTTCCGGGATATTGATTCAAGTCAGATGTTCTTAGGTGGAGGAGCAAAAGTCCCTGCTTAAGAATAGGTCTAGCATAATTAAAGCGGAGTCGTTCACGCACCTAGAAATAAGGTGACGAGATTTTGCCGGATTAGGGTGAAACCTAATATGGGAATCCATAGATCGATTTACTGCTATTCTAGGGGGATATTAATGAGAAAGAGATTTCAATTAATTAACCTAGGGTTAGACGTTATTCGCCTCGAGAGAGGCTTTAATATAAATTAGGGAATCCTACGGATCAAGTCAAGTGAATAAATCGTATGGTTCAGGGTTAAATAACAAGTGAAGTCTAGGTGGATTCTTCCTGAGGGTATCGTCTTAAATCACCTGAGTCTTCCTTCAAGTTATTTCCCAATTCATTCTTTTTGTCTTTGCGTCTTTAGTTTAGTAGTAGATTTAAACAAACTCACTTATTTTAGGCTAGATAATAAAAAGAAGGTTGGTATTAGTACTTTTAGTTCTTTTGGGTTCGACAATCCGCTCTTGCCTAAGCTATACTACTGTTCGATAGGTACACTTCCCTTTAATCATTGTCAGAGTTAGTTTGCAGGTTCGATCATTCTCTTTATAAATTTTAAGACTCTGATTCCAGTGATCAATCCTCCCCATACAAAAGGATTTCAGGGAAAATGGATGTCAAATTGGGAAGAACCTTATGTGGTAAAAAAGGCTTTCTCCGGAGGAGCACTGATTTTGATCGAAATGGATGGGAAAAACTTGCCCAATCCTATAAATTCGGATTCAGTCAAGAAGTACTATACTTGAAGAGGAAAAGAGGCCAAAGTGAAAACCCGCAAAGGGCGCTTTGAGACTTTCTTAAAAAAATAGAGAGGCCAAGGTGAAAACCCGCAAAGGGTGCCTTGAGACCAAAGGGGTTTGAGTCGAAAACCCGAAAAGGTCGGCTTAAATTGTGATCAAAGATGGGGCATGCGGTGATCTTGATATACATGAATTAAGAAGAAGGAGAAATGTTACATCTTGGGGCATCAACAGAGTACTCTTGATCTCCTAAACACATATTAAACTTAAAATGGTTTTTAGAAAGTTCGTACAGAGAAGCTCAGGCTACGATATCTAGGGCACTTATTTTTTCCCTCATCATTTTATTCTAGCAATGTTTTCATTCTTTAATTAACCTATTCTTTTCAAATTCCGTTCCTGGTAAATTTTAGTTTTGTCCATCATTATGATCATTTTCAAGCATTTTGTATTGAAGTAATGATTAATGGACTAATAATACTTTCAATAAAGGAGTTTTGCATATTACTCTAGAAACTTCTAAATAGTACGAGAACCTGAAACATAACTGTTGTAACAGTTCGGTTTATACCCTAGTTGGAACAGTGGTTTCAAGACCACAAACCCGAGTCAGTATAATATTTTAATATTGTTTTCTGTTTCTTTGATGTGTGATTAAGCATGTGCTAAATTTCTGTAAGTTAATTTGCTCGTTTGTGTGTTTAATTTGATGAAAATGATTGAATTGCATTAAAATGCAAATTTGCATGTTTTATGAAAAGATGCCTAATTGTTAAGTCTTTGTAAGTGTGAGGACTTATGCGGCAATTAAGCCAAAACTATTGTTAGTGGACGGCAACATGCATACATTATGCTTTTATATGTTATGTTATTATTTAAGTAATAATATTATATTATAAGATATTATAATAAAACAAATGCATAACAATAAAGCCATTTTCCATCCTATATTGCCGAAATAACAAAGAAAAGAAAAAGAAAAAGAAGTTAGGTTTTCGGCAAGCTTTTGATTCAAATTCAAGGTAAGTTTTGATCGATTTTCGATAATTTCTACGTTTTTGTAATTGTTGCTTTGTCTATTACAAAACCCAAGCTTCAATTTTGAGCTGATGTTTATGAAATGACACTTTGATGAACTCATGTGATTTTTGATGTTTAATAGTGAAATATGAAAGATATGTATTTGATAAACATGTTTTGTTCTTGGAATTTTGATGAATTTAGCTAAATAAGGCTAAATAGAGAAAATAATTATTTGAAGGACTAAATTGTGAATTTGATGAAAATATGGGCTTGTATAAGATATATAAGCATTCGGCTAAGCATATATATATATGGTGATTTTGTGTATTTGATATTTTGAGAAAAATGGACTAAATTGATAAAATGTGCAAATGTGAGGGCTAATTTATAAATTGCCCTAAATATGTATATTTGGATTGAATTGGATGAGATAGTGAATAAAAGGGGTTTCTGTTAAACCAAACTCGAGGTAAGTCGATATATGAATAAATTTATTTGCATTACACTATTTGTGAATAAATGAAATTTGAATTGCTATGAATATTCATTGAGATGGATTGTATGTGAACTTCAAGGTTTATGAATAAGTGGACAAGTTATTTAAGTTCTAGAAGTTCCGTTTGAACCTTAGGACGTTGGCATCGATATGAGAATTTTGTGTAAGACCACGTCTGGGACGTTGGCATCGATATGAGAATTTCCTGTAAGACCATGTCTGGGACGTTGGCATCGATATGAGAATTTCGTGTAAGGCCACGTCTGGGACGTTGGCATCGATATGAGAATTTCATGTAAGACCACGTCTGGAGTGTTGGCATCGATATGAGAATTTAGGTGTAAGACCCTGTCTGGGACAGTGGCATCGATATTTGATTACGTCTAAGATCATGTCCGGGACATCGGCATCGTATTGATTTATGTAAGACCCTGTCTGGGACAGTGGCATCGATATTTGATTACGTGTAAGACTATGGTTGGGACATCGGCATCGTATTGATTCGTGTAAGACCCTATCTGGGACAGTGGCATCGATATCTGATTACATTTAAGACCACGTTTGGGACGTTGGCATTGTATAACTATTACGGGCACTCTGCGTATCCTATTAGATTTCGAACTGTTTAATGGGCAAATATGTAAATGAATGAATATATGAATTGTACATTTGCTTCAGGTACGTTTGATAAGTACACTGTGTGTGTATAAAAAGGTAAGTATCTTCTTAAACGTACCTAAGTGAATTATGTATTCGAATATGAGAATGTAAGTGTGTATATGAATAGAAAAGCTATGAGCTAATAAAGTATGTAATGATAGGAAAGGTTGAAAAATCAAGGTACTAAGTAAATGTGCTAAGAAGAATTATGATTATGCAATTGAGCTAGTAGTGAACTTATATTGATTATATGTCTTGAATGCTTATATGCTAAGCTTATTTGTATATGGCTTACTAAGCTTTTGAAAGCTTACTTTGTGTGTGTTTTCTCTGTTTTATAGATCGTTGAAGCTACTGAAGGCTCGGGGATTATCGAGGATCGTCATCACACTACTCAAACTCTTTTTGGTACTTTTATAATGTGAATATAGCTAGATATGGCATGTATAGGCTAGTCACTTTGTGTTATGCTTGGGATGTGTATAATATAGCCATGAGATGTGGCTAGACAAGTGTCGGTAATATGCATGAGTATAAATGATACATGATGCAAGTTTGGTAGGGTTTAATAGCAAATGAAATGGTCAAACTATGGTAAGTATATAAATGCACTATGAGTATGCATGTTTAATCAAAAGAATGTTCTATGAAGGGTAAGTGTGGTTAAACCATGCTTATAGATATATGTGATTTAGTTGTGCAAGTTGGCATAATTAGATATGAGATTGAATGTGGAGAATTGTTGAACATTTGATATGTTTTTGGTTGTTAATTGTACATGAAATGGATTGGTACATTGCTTGTAGGTATGACCCTATTGTGGGTGACAATTTGGCTTTACAAGTAGCCTATTTTGTCACACGGTTGTGGCACACGGACATGCCTAACGAACATGGGATTAAGTCAGTAGTTAATTAGGTGTACACGACCTTGGCACACGGGCATGCCTAGTAGCCGTGTGGCCAAGTCAGGATCGACCACAGCCAAGGTACACGGGCGTGCTTGGTGGCCGTGGAGTAAAGTCAGTTTCGACCACGGGAAAGACACACGGGTTTGTCTAGCAGCCGTGGGAGGTGCACGGCCCACCCACACGGGCGTGTAACCCCTAAAAATGTGGAAAGTTTTAAATTTTCTGAGAATTTCTGTATGTGTTCGGTTTAGTCCAGGCCCTACTTTAAAGCATGATTTAGGTCTCGTTGACCAATATAAGGGACATTTTGGTTGTGTTTGATGAATGATTGTATGTAATGTTTAGTAAAAGTTTATGTTCTGTCCAGTATTGCCTTTAACCCTAATCCGATGTCGGACTTGGGTTAGGGGTGTTACAACTGTTATTTTGAACTCACCAAGCCTAAGGGTTGGAAAAATTTAAGAAGGTAACTCTAAACAGTGATCATTTCTTCGGACTTTCTGTCAAAAAAATATCGGTTGAACAAGAAGACAGGATATTACTTTAGTGATACAACCTTGAAGAACACCGAGCAATGACAACCCAAACATTAAAAGGGGGATCATTCTCATGACATTCTGCATTCATGCAAATATCATCCATAACATATCTAGTTAGTAGCATTCGATTTATTCTAATCATTGCATCCTAATCGTTATGCATAAGCATAGGTCTATAAATCGATTCTACAAGTTATGTCCTCAGAGGATGGTGTAGCAAGATCGATGAGTCCACAAGTCCCATACCTCTGAAGTTACAGTAGGTCAGATCAAATCTATCATGGAAAATCTTATCACCCTGAAGTTGCAGTGGAACAGATTGAAGCCACTTACCCTTTATCTCCCTAAAGTTGCAGTGGAGCAAATTGAATATAACGAATCTTATTCCCCTGAAGTTGCAGTGGAGCATATTAAAACTAAGAGTTACAAGTCTTATACCTCTGAAGTTGCAGTAGGATGGATCAAATCCACCATGTCGAATCTCATCTCTCTGAAGTTGCAGTGGAGTAGATTGAAGCCATTACCCTTATCTCCCTGAAGTTGCAGCGAAGCGGACTGAAGACAGCAAATCTATGGCTAGAAAATCTTCTACTGCACTTCCTTTCACAGCTTTTTGGATCACATAAACTATGTTGAATTCAGAGAGAAGAATTTGCCATCTAGCCATCATTCTAGTCAAAGCAGTTGATTCCATCATATACTTCAGCGGGTCCAACTTTGAGATTAGCCATGTCATGTGGTATAGCATGTATTGCCTCAACCTTCGAGTTGTCCAAATCAAAGCACAACACAATTTCTCAATTGGCAAATATCTCATTTCACACTTAGTGGGATTCTTACTGAGGTAATATATCGCCTTTTCCCTTCTTCCTGAATCATGGTGTTGACCCAACGCACATCCCATAGAGTTGTTAAACACTGTCAAATACAGGATTAATGGCATATCTGGGCAGGAAGGTGACAATACTGGAGGACTTGATAAGTACTGTTTGACCTTACCAAAAGTTTTTTGGCATTCATCATCCCACATGTCTGGATTGTGTTTCTTCAGAAGACGAAATACGGGATCACATTTCTTGGTTAACTGTGAAATGAACCGAGCAATGTAATTTCATTTTACCAGGAAACCTCGAACTTCTTTTTGAGTGCACGGCGGAGGCAATTCTTGTATAGCCCAGACTTTGTCTGAGTCAATCTCGATTCCCTTCTCACTGACTATGAAGCCCAACAATTTTCCCAATCTAGCTCCAAAAGTGCATTTTGTGGGATTGAGCTTTAACTGGAATTTCCTCAGTCTCAAGAACAACTTCCTTAAAACTTGGATGCGTTCAACTTCTGTTCGGGAATTTGCAATCATATCATCGATGTAAACTTCGATCTCTTTGTGCATCATATCATGGAACAAGGTCACCATAGCCCTTTGATATGTCGCTCCTACATTCTTCAACCCGAATGGCATCACCTTATAACAAAATGTACACCACAAGGTTATGAATGTGGTCTTTTCCATGTCTTCGGGATGCATTTTTTTCTGATTGTATCCGGAGAAGCCATCCATGAAGGAAAACAATGAAAAGTCTATCGTATTGTCTACAACAGTTTAAATGGGAGGCAAGGGGAAATTATCTTTCGGGCTAGCCTTATTTAAATCTCTGTAATCTACACACATTCGTACATTCCCATCTTTCTTAGGGACAGGCACAATGTTGGCTACCCATTCTGAATATTTTACTTCCTGCAAAAATCAGGCATCAAACTGGTTTTTGACTTCCTCTTTTATTTTCAGCACAATGTCTGACCTCACTCTCCGAAGCTTCTGCTGAATCGGTTTGCAATCCTCTTTTATGGGGAGGCGGTGTACGACAATGTCAGTGCTTAACCCTGGCATATCCTGGTATGACCACGCAAAGATATCTTTGCATTTCTGAAGTAACTCTCGCTTCGTTTCTTCAGTTATACGCGTTCCAATTTTCACTACCTTTTCCTCTTCGAAGCTCACAATCTCTATTGTTTCGTCATAAGGTAGAATTTGCTTTTCATCTTGTTTTACCATTCTTAACAAGTCCAGAGATAAGCCACAATCTCTATCATCTTCAAAGTCTTGAGATCCCTCTAAACACATGTCTTGCTCAAAAAGTAATTCTGAGCCAGTAACGGTGTCACTCATGACATTGATATCCAGGGACCTATTATAGGTACAAAGAATGAATTTAAGAATTATTGTCTGTATGGTATGATTATGAATGAAATGAAAGGATGACCAAAATAATTACTCAAATGGAAAGAATGAAATAACTACTTGTGGAAAGAATAAAAGAATATTTGTTCGAAATAATAGCAAAAATGCACTTCATTGAAATAATAATGTTTGAACATGAGCCTATTTCACAAAGAAATCCCTATTGCCTCTAGGCTTAAAGCAACAAGTTTGTTTTGAACATTACTCTAAGTAAGCTTTAAAAACTATAGGAATATCTTCTACAGTCCAATTGTCTAAAACACTCCCAGGTTCATAAGGATGGATATCTAACGAGGTCACTTCTTCAATTGCTTCTTCGAATATGGCATTGATGTGAACATTTTCCAACATTTCTTCAATGTCCTTTTCCTCTGGCGTCCTTTGTTCAAGATGAATAATCCCTCCTGATACAAAATTCTTGGAGATGTGAGGAATTATCATGGGTTCCCATTTGATTTCTTCACCACTCACATGTACCCTTCTTCTTTCCCGCCTTTTTTCTAATTCCTTCTTTCTTTGTCTCATATCTGGCTTGAACCCTAAACCAAAGCGATCATATTTGTCTTTCAGCATAGGCACCTCAATTCTTCCTTGAAGACGCCTCCCAAGTCCCTTTCCTGGTAAAACTCCCCTTTCAACCATCAACTGTAGACCCATCCTTGTATTTTTGGATATTTTCGGCACCGGAATCTTACTCCCATCAGTGATGGATGTCGCATTTACAAATTCCAAAGATCAAAATGAACATTCAATTGCTTCGTCATCTGTCTCTAAATATGGGGCATCATTGGTTACAGTTGCAATGATATCTTCTTCAGCATTTATCGTTATCAACCGACCTTGTGATACTAACTTCAACTTCTGATGCAACGATGAAGGCACTGCCCCTCCCGAATGTATCCAAGGTCTCCCTAACAGGCAGTTGTATGAGGGTTTAATATCCATCACTTAAAAGTCCACCTCATATGTAGTTGGGCCAATCAACAAAGGTATTTCTATTCTCCCCATGACCTTTCTTTCTGTGCCATCGAATGCTCGCTCTATATTTTGACATCCCTTCATGTGTGAGCTATCTACGAGTAATCTATTTAGTGTAGATAAAGGTAATACACTCAATGCTGACCTGTTATCTATCAAAACTCCATCTGGTGGTTATGTGCAAGGCTTTAGTAGATTCCGTTCCTCCTGGGGGTATTTCGTCATCATTAAAGAAGATGAAATTATCAGTACTTATGTTATTAACCAGCCGATCCAGTTTATTTACAGAGATATCATTAGTCACATACGTCTCATTTAGCACCTTCATCAATGCGCCTCGATGTACCTCTGAACTTAGGAGCAAAGCTAGTATAGATATACGAGCTGGCTATTTATGCAATTGTTCCACCACACTATACTCACTATGTTTCAGAAATTTCAGGAATTCCTTAGCTTCCTCCTCATTTACTGGTTCATTAATAGGCAACTCAGGTTCGACTATTTTTCCTTTCTTTTGTTCTATTGTCGGAGCTTTTCCTTTTATAGGTTCTGTTCAGGCATTTACCACATCATAGCGTCTTCCACTACGAGTGTAAGAACCTATATTTTGATCCTCAAAACTGGTTGAACTCTCTTTTCCCGGGACTATCACATTACAATTGTAATTCCAATTGACCCTTTTGTTATCCTTGTAAAAGAAAACTGTTGGTTTCTGAATTATAACCTTCGGTGTCTAAATCCCTACTTCATTTTTAGGACGTGAAATAATGACCATAGGATAATTGACTTTTGAGCCTTTCGTCATTGATTCTGACGTGCATATACACCCTTCCTCCTTAACTCCTTCATAAAATTCTATCTCCTTATTGTCTATTAGGCCTTGAATCAAAGCCTTGAACTCCTCACATTCTTGAATTCTATGTCCCATTTCATGATGAAACTCACAATAATTGCTTATCTCATCGTAACTTCCTTCTAGATTCGACATAACTAACCCTCTTTTTGTCATTTCCTTCCAAACCCATTTCAAAAGAGTTTTTATTTCTGTAATATCTGCCTTAATCCTTCTCCCCATAGTTCCATCTACCACATTTACCCCACTATCAGTATGATTAGGTAACAGATTTTCTACACTGGGCGAATTTTCAAACTTCACAATGCTCATTTGAATAAATCTTTCAACTAACTTCTTATAAGTAGTGCAGTTTTCTATTGAATGCCCTGTGATCCCTGCGTGATATTCACATTGAGCGTTGGCATCGTACCATTTAAGGTATGGGGGCTGTAATGGCTTTAAATAAAAAGGAGCCACCACATGTGCATCAAACAAACTTTGATATAACTCATTATACGTCATGGGAATTGGTGTAAATTGGAGTTTCTCAACATTCTATTTTGCTCCAGATTCTTGTCTTGATGAGCCCTGACTAGTAGCCATCGCTTTTGGTTGACTTACGATAACAGATTTTGAATACCCCATGTTTGCATTATTCACCTCATTTTCCTTTTTCCGCGGGGCTGACCTTTTGGCGTTCTCCCCTGCCTCTATCCTCCCTTTTCTTATTGCATTCTCAATTATTTCTCCAGTCATTACCACATCTGAAAAACCTCTTGTGGCACTTCCTAACATGTAGGTAATGAACGGGGCCTTTAGAGTGTTAATAAAGAGCATCGTAGTTTCCTTTTCAAGGAGTGGTGGCTGGACCTGGATAGCCACTTTCCTCCATCTCTGTGCATATTGTCTAAAACTTTTGTTCAATTTTTTCTCCATATTCTGCAAAGTGATCCTGTCAGGAATCATGTCCGTCACATGATTGTACTGCTTCATGAATGCTTGTGCTAGATCTCTCCATGAACTAATTTTGTTTCAACTCAACTGATTGTACCATTTAGATGCAGCTCCCACCAAACTATCTTAGAAGCAATGAATCGGTAGTTGATCATTGTTAACATACCCAATCATTCTTCTGCAGAACATAGTAATATGTGCTTCCGGGCAACTCGTCCCATTGTACTTCTCAAAATCTGGCATTTTGAACTTGTAGGAAAGTACTAAGTTTGGAACTAAACTTAGATCTTTAGCATTGATCCCATGATAGCTGTCAGCACTTTCCATGGCCTTGAACTTTTCCTCCAGCCACTTACACCGTTTTTCTAATTGCTTTTATGATTCTATCCTTGCCCTTTCCTCTTCTGCCACTTCATCCAAATCAGGAACAACTGGATTATTTGAATCATTACCAAGGTTAGAGCCTGAGCCAGCCTGAAAATTCATTGGTATCGAGGCCCTGGCCTAAAACTGTTGCGGTCTGATCATAACATATGGTCTTTGTGGGTTTATCTCAGGTTGTGCTTGTACATGTGTCGGAGTAAAACCAAGAGGATATTGAGGGTCTTCATTGCTTTCCTCGACATCATCCGTAATGCCTTTTCCTTTGTCCATCCTTCCTACCAGCAGTTGGGACAATTGAGCCATCATGTTTCTTTAGGACTCCATTATTTGATCCTTCATCTCTTGTTGAATCTTAGCTAACTGCTATTGCATCTGTGCTTGCAGTTGTTCCTGCATATCCTTTTGCATTTGCTCCAATTTTTCTAATATTTTTTTCCATTGACTTGGTCTTTTTCTTTATGCCATAGGGATGCGTATTTGGTAAAGTTTTGTTGGTTTCCAGGTTACTGGAATAGTTTTTAATTAATTAAGACCTTTCAATGGTTTTTAATGCATATGCATTAAATGAATGAAATAAAAATGAATGCAAATGCATGAAATGGATGTAGAGAAAATGTCGATTCTGATTCAATTTCATTTAGAAAACTTTACTAGAAAACAAAATTCTTTACATAAAATCAAGTTACAAATAAGGTTTTGCCCTAATGCTTAAAGCCTTAATTTTCCTAAGTAGTGAAGCTAGCTCCTGTCCCCGATCTGACTATAACTCATACTTCACACTCAGTATATCCGCTTGTACCTCCAAAGTCTGCAAGTAATCAGCTATCTCTCAATTTTGGGTTACGGCTTCTCCCATAATGTAATCCCTGTTTCTAACTTGATTCTACGAATGATGAAGCTGCTCCCTCCATCGTTCTTCACTTGTTTCGAAAAACTCAATCCGCATCTCACAATTTCGTAATGCTGTATCTAGTTCTTCTATTCTCCCTTTCATTTCTTCTATTTTACTTAAGCTTGCTCTCAATTCTCTCATAGGATTACGACTTTGGGATTGATGAAGAGATTTCTCGAGTTCTGCTACCCTAGCCCTTAACTCACCTCGTTCATTTCTGCTTTCTAAGAGACTTTTTTCCAAGGTTTCATTTCGTGCTTGTGCCTCTTGAAATTTCTCTTCCCATTGATCAGCTTTAGTCTTTTCCTCTCGAACCTCCTGACGCCACTGCTCTGAAGTTTTTCTAACCTAGCGGTCCTCATCGATAGACGCAGCTTCTTATAGTTTGTCTTTAGGCTATCCAAATCCTCTTCAGCCCTATTTTTCCCTTTTCTTAATTTCTCAGCCTCTGGTTTCTGCCTAATCTCGGGTGCATTCTTTCTTCCTCCAACTACTCAATCTTTCTCCGGAGCTCAGAACTCTTCTTTTCAAAGTCCTGTCTTATAATCTCTAGCTTTGACGGGACAAATTGTAAGTATTTTTCCATTAATCGAGCACCTTCTAAACTCAGCCTAGGAATATTATCATTAATCTTTTTGCTAAACCATTCGTTATATTCAGGTGTCGTCATAGAACCAACAGCCAATCTCTTCATCCGGCGAGCCTACTTCCAAGCATCCAAAATCTCTCGAACCTTTTTCTTATAATTGTCCCCTTTATATGAGAACTCACATTGAGCAAGCCTGTAAGTCACTGGTATAAATTGCCTCGACTTATACTGCTTTAATACAAGCAAAGGAGTGTATCCAATGGCCCCCCAAACTCCATGCAAAGGTACATAACCAAAACTCCCACACCTATAAAGGATCTCATCAGGGACCATACAAAAAGCTCTCCATTCAATATCCTCCTGTTTGAGATTTTGAAGAATTTCCATTCACCTTTCTTCTGAAATATCGTTTCTCCTTTGCGTAGCTGCTTCTTCCTTTAATGGGGAATAACTTTCAAAGAAAACCCGGTAAGAGACCTTGTCTACCTTCCAAAACTGTCCATGAAACCATACCAATAACAGCTGCGCACATCCAATAAATCTACCTTCACCTGCCCTCCGACATAGGCTTAAAAACCTAGACATCTCAGCTATAATTGTAGGTACAGGTGTGACTCTTTTATCAAGGCGATCGAATAAATCAGTGACTGCTTCATCTATATGCCTTAGAGCTTTAAGAAAAATCACCAAACCATAAATGCTCAAGGCAAAGATGTCAACTTTCTTCTTTACATCCGGGTGTGCTAAAATCAAGTCTCTCAAATTCACCCAAGGGATACATTTACCATCCCCTTTCTGTTGAATTCGAGCTATAACCCAAGGCTCACTCATCCCAGTAATATTCATTAACTTCTTCACAAAAGTTCGGACATTAGCAGCCCTAGAGTAAGCTTTGTCAACTTGGATCTTTGGACAACACAACAAGGTCATATATTCCTCCAAAGTGGGCATTAAGTCTACCTTCCCGAAAGTGAAACAGATATAGGCAGGATTCCAGAATTGAGTCATATGCTTGTCTATCTTGACATCCAGCAAATAGGGTATATTGCCATAATTTTGGTAGAACAACTGCTTAATTCCCTCATCCCAATGGGCCCATATGTCTCTCAATTCTTGCAACTCATTTTGTATCACACTGATGCAGGTGAAGTCCCACAACTTCGATGTATATCCTTTAGCTAGACTATCCCCTTTCTCTAGTTGTAACTTCTCTAACCATGTGCAGAAGGCCGCATTATCCTCGACTTTATCAAGAAATTCATTCTCCATGTTAAGTCTTCTAACTTAATAACCGAACACTAATCAACTCCCCTTTAAATATGCAATGTCATGCAATCACAAACAAAAACAGACAAGTCAGTATCAAATAATAAGATTCAAGGCAAACGGAAAATAATCAAACACCTATATGGATAACCACTAACATTTAGCATCACTCCATCTGGTGAGTTCCTATGGTTCACTATATGAGGTGGAGTTTTAAAGAAAAAGGGTACATGAACCAGCAAATTCCTCAATCCTCACCCATTATAGGCTCATATGGATCAAGTTCGGTTCAGGGGAATACATTTCCATATGGCCATGCGAAGATGAAAATCTCACGAAGACATAGGTACGGATGTATCCCAGAAGTAATCCACTAGCCCATGCAGAGGTGAAAACCTTACGAAGGCATAGTTTCTCACTTCCACTTAAGAGGTGTAACCACAACGGTTATGCAGTGGAATGCAAGAGTATTCTACGAGACTCAAACCACAACAATCATAAGAATTACAAACAAATGCAACAAAAGGAACATGATTTTTCAAACCAAATTTTTAACTTTCGACAAAAGGACAAAAAATAATCAATTTTACGGTATGAATCTCTTATTATTCCCCAGTGGAGTCGCCAAGCTGTCAAAACCATTCTTTATTTTGGAAAACGAATATCAACTTTAAAATGATGGAGTCGCCAGCAATCCTTTTTGTTTAGGTGTGATCGGATCACCTATAAAACGTTTTTATTTTGTTTAAATATTGATTTTGGTCTATGAAATTCAAGAAAACGGGTTCGGAAGTTGGTTACGTACGAGGAAGGATTAGCACCCTCGCAACGCCCAAAATTGGTACCAAATTAATTAATTAATTTCCTAATGTCGAAAATTTAAAAAGATTTAACATACGATCTCCCTTAAAAATATACTCGAATTGGATGTTAAGATTCTCTTGCTCTAAAAGAATAAAATATCACATCCAGCACGTTAAAATACAACAATTTAAATCCTCGAATCCAAGATCATCTCATGATTCCCAAAACTCATGCATTGAAAATATCAAAAGGATATTTGGTTATTTGGTCAAATGTTAAATCGATACCCAGCACGTTAGGGCACAATTTATCGAATTTCCAAACACGAAATATTGCCTTGTTTTTTTTATTTGAGAAAACATAGACGAAATTTCAAAAGGATATTTAGTTATTTGGTCAAACGGAAAACCGAAACCCAACACATTAGGGCACGGTTTCTCAAATTTCCAAACACGAAATATTACCTTGTTTTGAGAAGTTTTTAAATAAACAATTATAAAACCAAACCCAAAATGCATTTATTTAATTTGATCGAGATAAAAATGAAGCATCTAGTAAAAGTTTAAATATATTGGAATTTGAATCACAAAACGATACCAAGAAACATAAGCATAGCATCAAACATGAAATAATATATGAACTCAACATTATACAAATGAATGGTAATGATACAAACAATTTAAATGTACAAATACACAATAGCAATTATTTCATGACATGCTCCATTTCAAAAGACCCATTTTAACAATCAAAAACCAATAAACTAAAAGATATAGTAATCTTACAAAATTTACATGGCAAATTAGTATAAAACAAATTTTGAATGATAACAAATGGATTTTAAATAAATAAAGAAAGAGGAATTTGAAACCAACAATTTATGAAACAATTTAGAAAATAAATTATAATCAATATAATAATTTATAAATGAGTTTATGAAATAACTATTATGTAAGAAGAAATTTAAAATATATAATATACAAAATAATCTAAAACCAAATATACTTATCTAAAATAAAAAAAAAACTTAATAAATAATGTATATATAAAAATAATATAGAAAAGTGTTTGAAATAAATAAAATATAATTTAAAATAAGATCTTTAAAAGAACAATTATATATTTATATAGATTTAAAATAAAATATATACATAGATAGATTTAAAAGAAAATACATACATAAAATAATATAAAATCAATAATATATACATAAAATAAGATAATTTTAATATAAATTATATATATGTATGTATAAATTAATAATATATAAGAGTATTTAAATTAGATATCATACAAATCTTTAAAACAGAAAAACATATAAAAAGAAGATTTTGAAATTAGATATTTATATAATAAATTAAAAAGTATATACAAATGGAAGTATAAAACAAATTAAAACATTGTAAAATCAATAAAATAATTTAAAATAATTTATTAAAACAACTTTTAAAAATAAATAATAAATAAATTTAATACCATAAAAGGGTTGCAAAGATTATAAACAAAAACTAAAAAATACTTAATTGAAATAAAAATAAAATTAAAAGGCTACTTTATAAATAAGTAAAACTATTTAAACAAAGTCAAGGATCTAACTAAAATGCACATAAATGATCAGGGATTAAATTAGCAAATATTTCAATAGCCAAAACGCAGATTACAGATTGGACCAAGTTGAAATGGTGCACGAACCCTCGAGAAAGAATTAAAAAGCGAAAGAATTAAAAAAAGGCAATTGAATGTCAACACAAAATGGAGGGACTAAGTGCGCAATTATCCCTTCAACACGTAAACACGCGGATCCTGAGGGCATTGGGTCGGATCGGGTCGGGTCACCCTATAAGACACCGTTTTAGAGCCACTGAAACAGGCTCTAAATGGTGACGTTTCATGTATCTTAATAAAACCAAAAATAAAACCTAATCTCTAATCATTCATCCACTTAAAACAGAAAAGAAAAAAACCTAAATACTTTCCTAACCCTCTCCTTAATCGGCCGCTTCAAAAAACCTATCGTCAAAAGCCATCCAACTACCATACGCTTCAGAAATCGGCAATGGCGTCGGATGAAGGCCGAATATAGCCCCGTTTGCGCCTATACTCAAAAGTATTACCACCTTCACACCCAAATCCCCATTCTAGCTTCGATTTCGACGAAGTGAATAGGATTCCAGTGGCAGCATTAAATAGATAAGTACTTCTTTCCTTTATTTCTTTTGCATGCAATAGATAAAAATCAAAGGGCAAGGAATAAAGAAAAAAGAAAACTTAATGAGTAAAGGAAAATCTGAGAATCACCTTAAAAAAATCGATTTCGAATTCTTTTCAATATGCGTACGTAAAAAAAATCCCCCTTAAAAGTATCTGATATGGCTTTATATAGCCGAATGAAAAATGAAGATACTATTTGCTTCCCCCTTTTTTCTGTTATTATTCTTTTTTCTGTATTTCTTGTTGCTGTTGTTGTTTTATTTCTTCTCGCAGGTTCGATGCTGTATGGAGAAGCTGCGGACGTGGCAATGACGCGCTAGAAACCCTTGCTGAGAAGGCTGCAGCGCTGGTCCTTGGGTTTCAATTTCTGAAACCAAAATTCGGGCAGTCTGGGCCATTTTAGGATTGGGCCATTGATTTAGGTTTTATTTTAAAACGGGTTTTAGGATTTGGGCTTCAATTTTGTAAAATTTAAATTGAGCCACGTATAGACTTGTTGTAATATTTTGGGCTTGTAATTTGGACTGTGGACATTTGGATTTTTATTGTTTTTATTTTGGTTTTTAGTTTAATATGAGCCCGGGCGAAATGGGCCTATTACACTTATTTCTATTGCCATTCTTTTTTAATATCAATTTTTATGTATTTGTATGTATTATTTTTATTTTTTTTACACATACATGTATTCTTTATTTTTATTATATGTATTTTTACTTCTTTTATTGTTCACATTTTATTTTGTGTATTTTAATATTTCTATTATTGTTATTATTATTATCATCGTTATTATTATTACTAGTACTATTATCTTCATTTTTATCATCACTTTTACTATTATTATTATTATTATTATTATTATTATTATTATTATTATTATTATTATTATTATTATTATTATTATTATTATTATCTTCTTTAAACCATTGTATATGATATTTATTTTGCTTATTGATTTACTATCAGCTTTTACTTTTTTTTATTTTCTCTTATTTTATTTATTTGTTTATTTATTTATTATTTTTTAAAAAAATTATCTATTATTTTATATAGATTGTTTTAGCTTTTATTTTTATTTTTGCACTTATATTGTTATTTGATTAATGCATTTATCTCGTCATGCATCGTCATTTCATAATTATTGCAATCACACCACAAACCGTTTTAAATTTTCACGTGCCGAATAAAACCCTTGACATTTCAAATGTTATATTCATTTTCACGTAATCACATGAAAAAGAATTTCTTAAAAGTAAGCATTGTTTCGTATTTGGAAATTCGAGAGATTGTACCCCAACTTACTGGGTTTCGATTTTTCTCGTAAAGTCTAAAGAAACAATTATCCTTTTAAATCAAAGCATAAGTTGAATAAAAACTTATACTCGGGTGTTCAAAAAATGTTGTGTCCTAACTTACTGGATGTGACATTTTTGTTATCTCGAGATAAGGATTTCTAAAAACAAAGGCAATATTTTGTATTTGGAATTTTGAGAAATTGTGCCCTAACTTACTGGGTTCCAATTTTTCATTTGACCCAAATA
This sequence comes from Gossypium australe, assembly GCA_005393395.2. Classification (NCBI taxonomy): domain Eukaryota; kingdom Viridiplantae; phylum Streptophyta; class Magnoliopsida; order Malvales; family Malvaceae; genus Gossypium; species Gossypium australe. Next base: position 3,596,209 of record CM016619.1, on the reverse strand, counting down.
AACAAATATCCTTCTTAGATTTAAATGCACGAATTTTAAGAGTCAAAAGGCAAGCTTAGTCTCGAGGATGTAAAATGTCATATCCTAACTCACTGGGCATGACATTTTACTTCGTCGAAATAAGCGAGTCTCAGCATTCGATTCAATTCATTTAAGTTTTTTTCTTTAAATAAAGAGAATCGTATTTTAAAATCTTTTCAAATTTTCGACTTTAAGACATTAATTAATCAATGAGGTACCAATAATGGGGGTTACGAGGGTGCTAACCCTTCCTCGTGCGTAACCGACTTCTGAACCCATTTTCTCGAATTTCGTAGGCCAAAATCATTATTTTAATAAACCAAAATGTTTTAATGATTGATCTTAAGGTAATCCGATCACACCTCGAAAAAAGATTGGTGGCGACTCCATTTTCGTTTTAAAGTCGACCCCGTTTTCCAACATGAAAAAAATGGTTTCGACATTGTTTTAACACTAGCATCGTTCTCGACAGAGTCTCTTCCTCTTCAAAAACTTATCGATACGCATCTAGAGTTTGAGAGCCGTCAAACTCGTGTGGCAACAGAAGCTACGTTTCATGCACATCTAACTAAGACCGCTCCATCAACACTAGTGGCTAACTCTTTGCAGGTGGCCGTTCGTCTTCCTCTGCTCTTGGGCAAGGGTTTCAGCCCCAGATCCAATGCTAAATTCGTGGACGCTATGGCCATTTGGCGCAACATTGTTATTATTACTTTGATCGCGAGTACGGTGGCTCTTCCGCTCAGACCGTGGCACCGGTGTCGTCTAGACGTGTTGGCCAAGGACCGCGCGAAGTCCTTTTGGCGAGTTTGGATGGTGGTCGTCTGCGCATGGTGGCCTACTCTCTTTCGGTGGATTTGGGCAACGCATCGGTCCTTCGGTGGCGGCCCCGGTGGCGTTCTCGTCTAGTCCTTCCTGGGGAAAAATGTGAAGTCATTTTTCTATGCCTCATTATCAAGCGGCTAGGGTTTCTAACCTTTTCTTTTTACTAATAATGCTAATGCAGGTCATGGAGTTGGGTCTTCTTCAATGGCGCATGGAACGGGTCCTAATTTTGGGCTGCATAGTATAGGTCATTAATTTGGGCCGCAAGATCTAGGTCACAAATTTGAGCTGCATGCATTTGGTCATTCTGGTGAGTCTAGGCCGCATGTTTCAGGCCATGGCGTTGGGCCATATAGCAAGCCAGCCAATGTGACTTCTAATGTTGGCCATATTAATAAGCCGAATGGTCAGACTAATGGGCCAAATACGAATCTTGTTGGGCTTGAGCCCACGGGTAATAATGCTGTACAAAATCAGGGTGTGCCGTGGCGAACTAAACCGAGGCCCGTGTTTATGATTTTGATGCTTCACTGTGCATTAGGTTGCCGCGTATTTTTTATTTTTATGCCTCTGATTTTTTGACCACCTCGAGGTCCAATACCAACACAACTCAATATGGATCTAACTTTGAATGATTCTTATATTCCTATGCCTGTAGGGACCATATCTTGGTGTCCTAATTCAGGGGCTATTCATAATGTCTATCGCGAGGCCACTACTTTGCATGAGTCCACACCATACTCAAGTACATCTTCTCTTCTCATGGGTGATGGGTCTCCTACGAAAATATTGTGTGTTGGGAATTCTATTTTACCTCTGACAAGTAAGATGCTTTATCTATCTAATGTTTTGCGTGTTCTAAATATACGGAATAATCTGTTATCTGTCTCTCAATTTGCTAAGGACAATAATGTGTTTTTTGAATTTCATTCGTCTTATTGTGATGTTAAGGACATTCCGACTCAGGAAATTTTGCTGCGAGGCCACACTTATGATGGGCTCTGTTATCTTTCTTCAGTAACTCCTACTTCGTCTGTTCATGCTCCTTCAATTCACAATACTAAATTTCAGCTGCATAGTGATGGTTATGATATTTTTCCTTGTGGCACTGTAGACTTAGTCATCCGTCTGCCTCCACTATTAAACTTGTTATTGATAAGTGTAAAATTGTCTTAAATAAAAAGTACCTTGATAATGTTTGTATTGCATGTCAAAAGGGGAAATCTCATAAATTGCCTTTTTCAAATTCTACTACTGAATATAATGATTTGTTTTATTTAGTTGTCTCTAACTTATGGGGAACATCATCGGTTGTATGTGGTTCTAATTTATATTATGTATCATTCATAGAGATGTGTAGTCGATTTACGTGGATTTATCTCGTCCAACATAAGTTCAGGCAGTTGAGTATTTTCTTCAATTTCAGAATATGGTCAAAACTCAGTTTGGGAAATATATTAAGAGTTTTCAAAGTGATTGGGGGGAGAGTATCGTGCTTTCATGTCGGTACTAACTAATCTTAGGATACTTCTTTGTCTGTCATGCCTACATCCATCTGAGTAGAATAGAGTTGCTGAGCGGAAACAAAGGCACATCGTTGAGACTGGTCTTACTCTCTTAGCTCAAGCCAATTTGCCCATGGATTACTGGGGTTATGCCTTTAGTAGTGTTGTTCATCTCATAAATCGTCTTCGTACTTCAGTTCTGGAAACGAAGTCTCCATATCAAGTTCTTCATAGTCATGAGCCTACATACGATCACTTAAGGGTGTTTGGGTGTTGTTGTTTTCCCTATCTACGACGCACATCACAAGTTGGGTTTTCGTTCTCAATCGTGTACGTTTTTTTAGTACAGTTCCCCACATAAAGGTTATAATTGTCTCACACCAGATGTTAAGGTCATTGTTTCTCGTCATGTTGTTTTTAATGAATAACGATTCTTGTTCTCTTCATCTACCATGGACAGTGTTTCGGACTAGTCCGCATGTTTCTACATATGTTCCTATTGTTCAGTCTAATTTCCCCTGTCTTGCTCTAATAGTCACAAGGTCCACTAGCATTTCATCTTCTCCTCACTATAGTCCTATGTAGTCTACCACAGGTGGTTCAATGGATGAGTTGAGGTCTTCTCATGAAGAATCTCAACTTTCAACCTCCACAACTGCGAGTAGTTCGTCTGCTCCAAACATAGTTCCTTCAGTTTCAATGTTTGTTTGGCTGGGGAAGACTCATACTATGATTACTAGGTCCAAGGCTGGGATTTTTAAACCCAAGGTTCTATCTGTTGAAGTTATTGACTATGAGCCACGCACAGTTAAGGAAGCACTTGCTGATTTAGAGTGGCGACCAGCAGTACAAGCTAAATTTGATACTCTTATGGCTAACTCCACTTGGTAACTTGTTTCTCTCCCTTATGGACGAAAGGTAATAGGGTGTAAGTGGCTCTTCAAAGTAAAGAAAAATCTTGATGGGACTTTGCTCGATGTAAGGCTAGTTTAGTAGCAAAGGGGTGTTCACAAGTTCCCGAATATGATTTCAAAGAAATATTCAGTCCCGTAGTCAAACATGCTACTATTCGAACCATACTCTCAACTGCTGTCTCTCGTGGTTGGTAACTTCATCAGGTCGATGTCAATAATGCTTTTTTGAATGATGATCTCTTTAACAAAGTGTTCATACAACAACCCCCAGGTTATGTCAATTTTGTTCGAATGGTGAGCACTTGGTGTGTCTTCTGGTGAAGACATTATACGGGTTGCGACAAGCTCCCCGTGCCTGGTTTGATAAATTGAAAAGGTTTCTTGTTTCTATTGGTTTTCTCGTATCCAAATCTGATGCATCTCTGTTTGTTCAAGTAACAACTGAGTCCATCATCTATGTTCTAGTTTATGTGGATGATATTATTGTGACGGGGAGTGTGGCTGGCAGTATAATAAGCTTTATTCAGCTTTTAGATAAAGAGTTTTTTCTGAAGGATATGGGAGACCTTCACTACTTCTTAGGCATTGAAGTCACTCAATCCTCCACTGGAAGTCTTCATTTATGCCAACGCAAGTATATCAACGATCTACTTGACAGAAGTTCTTTGACCAATGCAAAAAGTGTCCACACACCAATGATCAATTCATCGACGTTGTCCAAAGATGAGGGTACTAGTCTTGCTGATCCTACGTAATATCGAAGCCTTGCTGGTGCTCTTCGATAAATGGTCCTAACCCGACCTGATATTGTTTATGCTGTGAATCGTGTGTGTCAGTTTATGCATGCACCCACTACAGTACATTTGGTGGCTTTAAAACAAATCTTAAGGTATTTACATGGGACTATTGATCACGGGTTGGTTTTTCATCCGTCTGACAAACTATCTCTCATTGGATATGTTGATGCCAACTGGGGATTGGATTTTGATGATCGTAGCTCTACGACAAGATATTGTGTGTATTTTAGAAATACGTTTGTTTCGTCGTGTTCGAAAAAGTAACAAGTTGTTTCGCGGTCGACAGATGAGGCTGAATATCGAAGTTTGGTAGCAACCACTAGTGATGTTACATGGTTAGTCTCTCTGCTAACAGAGTTACAAATTCGTTCTGCTGATTCGCCTATTATTTGGTGTGACAATTCTGGTGCGGTAGTAGTTGCTGCTAATCCTGTCTTACACTCCAAGTTCAAACATGTTGAGCTTGACCTATTTTTTGTCCATGAAAAGGTAGCTGAGGATTCGCTCGTTGTCAGTGAGGTGTCAGCTTGTGACCAGGTTGCTAACATTTTCACAAAACCCCTATCTGTCTCATTGTTTACTCAATTTCGTCATTTCTTTCGGGTCTTTTTCGTCATTTCCTTCGGGTCTTACCTATTGAGAAGTTGGATGAATGTTAAGTATAGGATGTAATAGGCCAATTTAGCCTGGGCCCATACAAAAAAAATAATTAACCCAAAATAATAAAACAAAGTCCAAGTCCAGTCCAAAATATATCATTTGGCCCGATCGAAATGGCCCACTACTTGAAAAGATTGAAGGTCCATCTACAAGCTTGATTTATATGAAAACACAATCTTCAAGGATATGCAATCTTAGATATGATATGCAATCCTAGAAGATATGATATGCAATCTTAGATATGATCCGCAAATCTTAGATATGATATGCAATCTTAGAAGATATTGTATGCAATCTTAGAATATGTGATTTTGTAAATCTTAGAGATTTAATTTGTAGATACCTTTTAATCTTAGTCGTTGATGTAATTGATCTGTACCGTTGGATTTGGGGAGGCTCAACTATAAATAAAGACCTCTCCCTTCATTGTAGACACACTTGAGTTTTGAGTAATAAAAATTCTTGAGAGCATTCACTCAAATTTCTCTCTTTTTTGCGTTCTTATTTTCTGTGGCTTGTTCTTATTTTGTTCTTCGCTCATATTTTTTTCTTTTTGAGTTGCTTCCGTTCGAGTTAGATTTTGGTGGAGGAATTTCGTTGAATCCTCATATTGCGGGAGTTAGGTTAACTTATGCCTTTTTTTAACTTTTTTTTATTTATCCATATCATTTTTATACTTTTTTATTTTTTTAAATTGTTATAATATTCATTAATTGTTATTTTTATACTTTAGTAAATTGCACTTTTTGTAATAACTTAATGTTATTTTTTTAAATCTTTGTTTAAAAATATTTATCTCCTTTAATTACTACATTTTATCCAAAAGATTTTCTTAAATAAGGCAATGTGTGTTTAGAAATTCGAGAAATAGTGCCCTAACGTGCTGGGTTTCGATTTTTCGTTTGACTAAATAACTAAATATCCTTTTAATGAATTTTGTAAATCATGAGATGATGTTGGCTATGAGGGTTTAAAACATCATGTCCTAACTTGTTGGATGTGATGTTTGTATTCTTTCGGAACAAAGGAATCTCAAGTTTCAACTCAAATTGTTCAAGTTTTTAAAGAAATCGTGTTTTCAAATCTTTTCGAATTTTCGACATTAGGACAATAACTAGTCAATCCGGTACCAATTTTGGGCGTTACGAGGGTGCTAATCCTTCCTCGTACGTAACCCACTCCCGAACTCATTTTCTTGAATTTCGTAGGCCAAAATCAATGTTTTGAAATAAAATGTTTTATAAGGTGATCCGATCACACCTAAGCAAAAAGGGATTGGTGGCGACTTCATTTTCGTTTTTAAAGTCGATCCCCGTTTTTTTAAAAAAACTTAAAAATGATTTTGACATAGGATAAGTTAGATTGTTAGCAATTTGTTATACAAACTGGTATACTGTTAATAGAGTTAGTTAGCAGCAGTTAGTCATTCTTTCATGTATATAAGCCCTACTATTGTACTGATCAAATCAACTAAAGAATATCAGAATATTTGATAAACCGTAATTGTAACATATTTTAGACCCACATTTAATATGCTTTTGGATGATTTATCCTTCAATCCATGTAAAAAGGTGCTCTTAATCCTTTCTTTTCATGTCTCATACCCAGGAAAGCATCCGAAGACGAAAAGAACGCAAAATGGGCCCAAAACGAAGTAAATGGGCCATATTACGAAACCAACACGGCCTGGCCCAAAGTCCACATGGCCGTGCCTTGTCAAGCCTCTAAAACACGACCTCTCCCCCGATCTACACGACCGTGCCTCAACTTAGAAATCCGAACACGGCCTGAAGACGAGTTACACCGGCGTGTGCCATGGCCGTGTCCCTGCCGCTGGAAAGAGCAATTTCATTCGGGAAAGGATACTTGGAGGCAAAGAAACACATTCCAAAGCCTATTCAAACACCGTAGTAGGAATTCTACTTAAATTAGGAAACTTAGGGGCCAAGTAAGGCATCTCACAGTCTATATAAACACCCAAGGGGGCAACTTGAAGGGGGAGTTCGGCAGAAGCCGAAAGCGTAAAAGCTAGGCCAAAGAGCCAATCCAAGAAGGTCAGAGTTGAGGTAATCACTCAAAGATAGCCAGTTGATCCATCCTAAGAAGCCAGAATTATATTCAAGACAGCGGATTTCTCCTTCAATTCCTTCAGGGGGTTTTAGGGATTTCTTATGCTTTGTTTTATCTTATCTCTTGAGATGTTTTCTTTATTTGTCATGAACTAAATCCTTCAGATACCTGAAGGGGATGAAACCTAGATGAATCTTGTTATTTGATTTCTGAATTATATGATAATTACTTAGTTTGTTCTTAATTATGTTGCTTAATTCAATCTGATGTGCTTAGGTGGAGGGGAATAGACCCTGCCTAAGAGTAGATCTAGCATAATTAAGCGGAATTAATCAAACGCCTAGAGATAGGGTTACGAGATTTTTCCAGATTAGGGGAAACCTAATATGGGAATCCACAGATCGATTTACTGCTATTCTAGGGGGTAGTATAAGCGAACGAGAGTTCCACTAATTAACCTAGGGTTAGACGTTATTCGCCTCAAGAGAGGGTTTAATATAGGTTAGGGAGTCCTACGGATTAGGCTAAGTAGAGAAATCATATGGTTCAGTGTTAGATAACAAGAGGAGTCTAGGTGGATTCTTCCTGAGGGTATCGTCGTGATCAACTGAGTTTTCCTTTAAGTTATTTCCCAATTCGTTCTTTTTGTCTTTGTGTCTTTAGCTTAGCAGACGTTAATTTAGATTAAAGCAATTTCACTATATTTTTAAGGCTAAATAATAAAAAGTTAGTATTAGTACTTTTAGTTCCTTTGGGTTCGACAATCCGGTCTTGCCTAAACTATACTACTGTTCGATAGGTACACTTGCCTTTAATCGTTGTCAGAGTTAGTTTCCAGGTTTGATCATTCGTTTTATAAATTTTAAAGCTCTGATTTCAGCGATCAAGAATATTCATTCATATTCACTTTGTATTTCTTCATTTTCTGTACTTACTAACAATAAGAAGTATAAATTACATAAAAATTCTGCTCCGAATGAATATTAAAGTTTTAATGTACATCAAATTTATCTTGATCTCGATCCACCTAATAAAAAAAATTCAAAACAAAAACATAAATACATATCAATAAAAAATAATAAAAATATCAAAACCATAATTTAGCATAAATATCAATCAGCCTTGAATTCAATTCCATCAACATTAAGTTTGATTACATTGCTTGTAACTGATTTTCTACCTATATTAATGACAATTGAAGCATTTGTCAAATGCCCATAATTTTATCCATTGTCACGCAACTGAATACATATACTCACATTTATAGTCGATGAGATCTACAAATTTTATATATAATAAAATTATAAGAACCATAATTTGGCATAAATTCAAACAACCCTACCGACAATCTTATTAATGAGCCTTGAAGCGAACCATCAACATTTACATTAATTGGTTGAACGTGATGTACTGCCTATATAATCAAATGCCCATTAATAGGGCCAACTCTATACATATATCAATCACTCAACTGAATACATAAATTCACATTTATATATGATATTACTAAAATAATACTAGAAAGAAAAAAATTTAAAATAGATATGACACTTTTTTAATCACGATTATATAATTAAAAAATTCACTAAAGATATATAAAATAAATTATATTAATATTTACTTTTTTTATACAATACAATCTAAAAAACTCACCACACATGTAGAATTTTCGTATTCATCCTACCAACTTAGAACTGTGATGAACATCTTGTATATTAATATACAATATACAAATGAAAGAGATTATATTCATATTCATCATCAGCCTATAATTAGTTTCGATGCATATATCCTCAATATACTAATTAAATAGATTATATTGATATTTTTTGGTAATAGATTATAGGTTAAATTTTGTCCTTTTACTTTGTGAAAGTTGTGGATTTAATCTTTATGTTTTAATTTATTATTTTTCGTCTTTGAATTTTGCAAAATTTAAAATTCCAGTCCTCACCAAACGATATAACTATTAAATTCATTCAGTTAAGTTTTTCTATTTCCAAAATCTGATGTAGGAAACATATTATTATATATGTTATGTCATTTCAACTTGTTATTTTTATAAATTACTCACTAAAAATTCAGTTAATGAATGATAGTTGTAAGGGCCCAGTTTTGTCCAGCCCAAAACCAAGAAATAAATAAACAAAATAAAAAAGCCAAAAAAATAAAAAGTCCAAGTCCATTTACAAAATAATAGCCCAAATACAGAACCCTAACCCAAACCCAGTGTTACACAAACCTTAGCCCAACTAACTTAGAGTTTTCAAAAACCCTAAACCATAGGGTTACCCACACTGCCGCTTCCGCCTTGTCAGCGAACTCGACGCCCGAGATCTGACGCCTCATCTGCCCTTTCACCGAAATGGCAAGGTGCAGCTTTCTAGCATCGTTGACCTTGCCATGGGTACCCGCAAAGAGAGAACGAAAAGGACAGAGCGAAAACAATGGAAACAGCAGAAGTAACAAGAAAAAATATAAAATAATGAATATGTAATATATGACTATAAAAGCCATAACCACGGATTGTAATTTTTTCACGAAGCAATCAAAAAACAGAGAAAATACGAAGAACAAAAAATTTCAAAGAAAAAGGTGATTAATTTTCTCTCTCTTTTTTTTTACATTTGAAAAATAGAAAAAAAATAAAACATTTTACTTGTTCACCGTCACTATGAGGTCGTCATCTCCGATGAAAGATGGCTCCTTCTTTGATGAAAAGGTTTTTAAAAGTCAGAAACCGAAAGATTTTTTGGGGATTTTTACGATTTAGCGGATTTTTAGGAAATATCGACCCCATATTTAGATTCCATAAGCCGAAACGATCAAAAGGGGCGTCGTTTTAAGGATTCCGGCCACCAGGAAGGGCGAAGCTCGTCTCCAGCGACTAGTGATCACTGTGGGGAACTCACCGGATCCTGGGCCCAGCCTAAAGGCTGGTTGAGGGGGAAAAATGGCTCAAACTGGTTTTTTTTAGAAACTGAAAAAATGTTTTTTTTAAACACTTTTTTTTTACTTATATAGCCCTATAAAATGGCGTCGTTTTGGGCGTAAGTTTCAAATGCCAAAATAGCGCCATTTTGACGCGACCTGAGACCCGACCCGAATGCTAGCAAGATCCGCGTGTTTTCGCAGTAAGGGTCTAATTGCGGCCCTAGTCCTTCCGCTTTTAAATTTTTTTAACACGGTCCTAATTTCTTTTCTTTTCTTTTTGGATTAGACCATTTAATTTTTTTTTCATTTTCAATTTAGTCTTCAGTTTGCTGACCCTCAGGGGAATGAAGCGTGTCCCAGGTCTTGGAATAATTACCCATTTGGCTCTTGTTATTTTTCGCTAGTTATATTTTAGTCCTTTATTTTTTATTTATTCATTTATTTATTTTATATAGTTGATTATTGAAATTTAAATTCAATCATTCCTTTATTTAATTTCACAACTTTAATTATTTTTTTTTTTAGCATTTAAAATTTATGTTGTTTATACCTTCTTCTTTTTTATGCATTTTTAGATGGTTATTGTATTTCTTATTTATTTATTTTGATATTATGATAAGTGATGTGTCTATCGTCATTAGTACTATGAATTAGTATCCTTATTATTACTATAATTACATTATTATTATAGTGTTTATTTATTTATTCATTATTTATCATTCTAATATGGATGTTCTACCTACATAGTTATTTTATATTATTTCGCTATCACTATATCATGCATTATGTTTAAATATACTTATCCATTTTTATTTTATGCCCAAATAAGTTAAATGCATATTGCTTTAAATGTTATGTTCATTTTTACTCGATGCATAAAAAAGGGAAAATTTTAAAATCGAGGCAATGTTCGGTATTTAGATATTCAAGAAGATGTGTCCTAACTTACGAGGTTTGACTTTCTCTTTGAACCTAGATAATCAAATATTCTTTTTAAAACTAACACACATGAGATTTGAATAGTAATTAAATAATGAGCAAACTTATTTTCGAGGATTCGAGATGTCGTATCCTAACTTACGGAACATGACCTTTTCGTTTTGGTTACCTCGAGATAAGAAGGCCTTTTACATATGTTTTAATTTATTTAAATAATTTTAATTAAAAATATCATTATGCAAGGTGGGATGGTGTTCAAATTTTCAATTCTTGACACTAAGACATCAATTAATCAACTAGGTACCAATTTTGGGCATTACAAGGGTGCTAATCCTTCCTCGTGTTTAACCGACTCCCGAACCCATTTCCTAGATTTTCTAAACTAAAAATCATCATTTTAGTGTATTTAAAACTTTTATTAAAATGATCTAATTACGAGGTGATCCGATCACACCTAATAAAAAGGATTGGTGGCGACTCCATTTTCATTTTTTAAAATAAAAGTCAATCTCCAAAAAGGTTTTAACAATAGTCATTTGTGTTAAGATTGAAATTTCAAATTTTGATGATATAGGGACTTAGAATAATCTTCTACATAGTATAGGATTAGTAATTAAATTTAACCAAACATATTTAACTTCTATTGTTTGGGTTTAGACTAAAATTTCAAATGTTGAAAAGTATACGAACTAAAATTAATTAATTCAAAAATATAGAAACTAAATTTGATCAAATTAAAATATAGGAACTAAATACGTAACTTTCGTAAAGTACAAGAACTAATAGCAAATTTTAACACAGATTATATTGTTATCCATTATTGGCCTATAATTAGTTTCGATGCATAAAACCACATCAAAATGGGAACTCTAAATTGACACAAGAATGCTTTGAGAGAGTGCAATCTGTTTTATAAATATTATTGAGTGTTAACTGTTCAAGTTCTCAGGGAGAAGATTTCGAGGTGAGTGTTCTAATCTTTAAATACAAAGATGAGATTGATATACTTGGGGGTAATAGAGTGTGAGTGACTTATTGTATTCGTGATAAAAGATAGTGGAATTGCTCACTGAGTTAGGCTCCGCAAACATAGGGAAACCGAACTATGTAAACAAACCTTGGTGTTATTTTTGTTTTGTTTGCACAGTTTTTTTTTTTTTTTTGCGAAGTTAAGCAGCAGTGGTCACTACAGTCTAACACTTCCATTGCATTTGTTATTTTAAGCAAACAAGCAACTCACAGTTACAACAATATTTAATAAAAAAATTCATATATAAAATATAAATATTTTAATAATATAGATATGAGTATTTGTTTAAAGTATGCTTTGCTCCATTTATCTATTCCAATTCTAATGTGTCATTATGCACTAGAGCTGATCATGGGTCAGGCCACTCGGCCTGCACGAAAAGTGAGAGTTTGGGCAAAACAATAGGCCCAGAAAATGGGCATGGACAAAAAAAACAATGCCTGTTTCAAATACATCAGGCCTCAGGTAAGTTTTTTGGCTCAGGCCTAGCCCCCAAAAAAAACTCTTGTTGTTTTGCCGCACTTTTGTTGTTATTTCGCTATCATATTGCTACTATTTTGTTGTTATTGTTTGGATATTATATAACACATGTTTTATTGTTAATTTTGCTACTATTTTAGAGGCATTTGGTTGCTAAATTACCTCTATCTTAGTGTTATTTAAGTTTTTTTAATTTATTTTCAATTTGTTGAGAAACATTTATTTTAATATTTATAGTATATTTGATGTATTATATTTTTTAAAATTGTTTTTATATAAAAATAATAATATAAAAAATTTTAATACGGGCGAGCAAAACTCAAGTTTTAACATTTTCATCTGGGTTAAATTTAGGCAAAATTTTAAGTTTATTTTTTAAGTCGAGCCCAAGTCTAAAAATTAAGTCTAAAGTTTTTTCTTGGTCGGACGCGGCCATATTCTACTCTAAAACAAACGTAACCTAAATCGATAGATGATAGGTTGGCCCCAACCTCTTCTGACTCTTGCCCGAAACAAAACTAAAAAACATTAGACACTAGAACTACTAATATCACCGCGGCTTTCAAAGGAAACCATGTGGGCTATTATCACCTCACTTCTACCATTTTCAAAGCTTTCATATGAGTTTAAATCAATTCCAATGTGAAACCTCTTTAAATTTCACCAATTATCAAATCAAATAGAAACAAAACAAAAAAAAAAAAACCCTAACAGATAAGAAAAGTATCAAATGGAAGAATTGAGAGAAAAGTGGAAGATGATGGATATATAACTACCCATATTAATTACAAACGATTTGTCAAATTCATACATTTGCCATTCAACTCTTATCTAAAAATTCCACCGGTTAAGTGTTGCTTAGAAGTTGGATTTCATATTTAAGAGAGTTAGTAAAATAATATTAAAATTAAAAAATAAGTTTGATAGGAATATCATGGCCTGATTGTCAAGGGTGTTCACCATCCCATGTGTGTCCTAAGTTCAAATCGCACAAGTTGCGTTTGTTGTTCGAGTTTTGCCCTGTTTTTGTAATTCACCAAAAAAATGAGTTTAATAGTCGATTAAGCATTAGCTCAAGGCATGGGTTCAAGTGTACTAAAGCGCATTATTCTCCTATTTATGGGGGGTTGGGAAGAGATTATGCCTAAATTGTGTCAAAAAAATGAGTTTCGATAATAATAAAAATTTAAGCTTGTTTAAAAATACGGGTCAAGCTTGGATTCTAATATTTAATGCTAGAGTTCATTCCAACCGACCCATTTTTAATATCGAAATATCTTATTTTATTTTATATATTATTTAATTTATATCACATAAAATTTAATTCTAAAATAATATATACTACTAAAATGTAAGTTGTTTATTAATGAAATAAAAATATAAAAAATTATTAAATATCAAATTAAAAATAGCATAAATTTTTTAAATATTTTTAAAAAATAATAGATAAACCTAAAACGAGCTAGAATTAACTATTTACAAATATAACTAAATTTAAACAAAATTTAAACCCAATATTTCAATAGAGCTAGATTTCGGCACATAAAGACCTTTTTATATTAAAGGGAATCTATAAATTTTAAAAATAATATTAGCATAGGCATAGCAGGCCCTTGCCCCCTTGGTTAAACTTAAATGGAATATTTTGAGTTTTAATCAGTCCCTAACTCTTTAATATTCAATATAAGCATTTTGTAAAACAAAATTTTTATCTTTGACCCCTTTAATATTTTAAAATTTTATATTGGTCCCCAACACTGAATTTCTGATTTTGCCCATTAACATTAGATATATGAATTAGGTTATATTTTAAAAATTACAACAAAAAAAAAACAACAATCTTTTGATTTTTATTTTTTTATTTTTGCTTCAATCAAACTATTCTATTTAAAAGCTATAGAACAGTAGCTCCGGTTAAACAATACAATTGTCACAAAAGCTAATATAACATGAAAGCCAGACATTTCAATCACCAATTTAACATTCACCACCACACCTTAAACATAACCCTACGATTAATACCCGCTGACGCTAATGTTTCTGCCATTTCATTGTCATGCTGCTCTACTTTTGAAAATGTTATCTCACCCACACAGTCTAGTTTCCTTTTCATATCTATGAATGTAGTTTGCTGCAACCAAGATCTCCTGTCTTTATTCAATACCCAATTATATGCCACTAGTGACCCAATTTTAACAATAATCAAACCAGTTCCCCTCCACCCTATCTCAATCTTATAATTTAAAACAATGTATCAAAGTAGTTAGATTATTATTCATTATTGGCCTATAATTAATTATGATGCATATATCCCACCAATAGGAATACATTTTGACAGTGAAGTTATCTATTATTTTTGTATCAGTCATTTGCTAAACTTGATAAATAATAAACTCGTGGTTTTTTACAATGCTTTCATATATCTTAAGCTCTATTTTTCTTTTATTCAATTTCTTTTCTTTTAATGTTATCCTCATTTCATATTATAAATTATCTAAATAAAAGAACTTAAGTTTTAATTAGATTCTTCATTTTTTATTTTTTATTTTTTTATTTTATAATTTTTCATAAATCTCTAAAATTTTAAAAAAAAATCTAAAATTTTCATAAAACCAATATCCTACATTTTAGAGATGAAGCAATTGATGGGCCTATATATAACAAATAATCAAGTTTTAAGAGCAAAGAAAGATATGAAGAGAATGTGTAATAGGCCAAATTTGACCTGGGCCTAAATAAAAAATTAAATCCAAAATAATAGTCCAAAATTACAAAAAATAAAAAATAAAGCCCAAATCTCCTATCCAATACACAACCCAATTAAACCCTATCCCATAACCTAAACAAAATCAGAAAGAAAACACTAGGTCTTTCTTCAGCTGTCGCCGCCTCTACCTTGCCACGTCGGCACCCTCCGTACATCTACACGCCTCTGTACCTACAAAAGAAGGACAGCAAGCAGAGAACAACAAAACAAAAAAAACGTTGCATTATTTTGATTTTTTTTTCATTCGGCTATAAAAAGCCACACAAAAACATTGTAGTGAGGTTACACAGACACAATCAATAAAAAAGAAGATCAAAAATTTTTGCAAAGGTTCTTCTTATTTCTTTTTTTATTTTTTTCCTTTTTCTTTTTTTTTTTTTTTGAAACTGTTTGTGCATATGTATATAAAGATTTCTTATTTTTTAACTATATACATATATTAGAATATAGTATTAAAAAAAAAGAAAAAAATTACCTTTTGAGCTCGGGCCGTCGTGCACAGCGGCGCCGATGGCGGCAGACGGCAACGGACCGCGGTGGCCGATAACTGGTCGTGACCGGACCTAAGTCGGAGAGGGGAAATTTTGAGAGAAAAAAAAAGGAATCTTTGTTTTTTTAAAGTAGAAATGAATTAAAAAAAAATCGGCCTTATATAGAGAAAGAAAACGGCGTCATTTTGCTTAAGGTTTTTAAGTGCCAAAAAGGCACCGTTTTGGACAGGATCCGCGCGCGACCCGACCCGCCAGCTGAAGGATCCGCTTGTTTTGGACTAGTGGGTTATTTACAACCCTAGTCCTTTGCCTTTTCAATTTGTTTTAATTTAGTCCTTTTGCTACCTTTTTATTTTTTTTAATTTGACCACAAAATTTGTTTAACGTTTCAATTTAGTCCCTGGTTCGCCGATCTTCTGGGGAAAGGACGCGTGTCCATGGGATGGATTTATTCCCCATTTGGTCCTCTGCCCTTTAGCGCCTTTTCATTTTGGTCTTTCTTTGTTTATTTATTTATAGTTTTTACCTTTAATTTCATTTTTATTCTGATTTAATCCCTAATCTATTTAATTTCAATTTATTTTTGCAATTGTCACTTATTTATTTATTTTAAACCTTTTTATATCATTTTTTAAAACTGTTTTGTATATTATTTGTTTTAAATTTCTTTTACATGTTATTTATTTTAAACTTTTTATATGATTATTTTAAATTGTTGTATATTATTATTTTAAGATGTTTTATATATATATATATATATATATATATATTATATTAATTATTTACATTGTTTTATACTATTTATTTCAAGTTGCCGTTTATAGTATATATTTTAAACTTTTTATGTATTGTTTATTTAAAATTGTCTTATGATTGTTTTTTAATTGTTTTATTATTATAAATGTTTATATATATATAATATATATATATATATATATATATACTGCTTATTTTTAAACCTTTTTACACAGATTTATATAGTATTTATTTTTAAACTTTTGTATATATTATCTATTTTAAATTTATATAGATATACTTAGTTTAAGTTGTTTTAGACGTTATTTATTTTAAATTTTTTCATTTGTTCACTTACTTTTCTTATTATTTTATTTTATATACCGCTGGTTTGTTTTATTATTTTATTACTATTTACCTTTTTATTTATTTTTTCTCTTATTATTGTTGTTTATTGCGTTCATTATTATCCTTTTTAAATCAAAGCATATAAGTTAAATAAAAATTTATTCTCGGGAATTCGAAAATGTTGTGTCCTAACTAACTGGATGTAACATTTTGTTATCTCGAGATAAGGATTTCTAAAAATAAAGGCAATATTCTGTATTTGGAATATTGAGAAATTGTGCTCTAACTTACTGGGTTCCGATTTCTCATTTGACCCAAATGACCGAATATCCTTTTTGAATTTAAATGCACTAGTTTTAAAAGTCAAAAGACAAGCTTAATTTTGAGGATTCAAAATGTCGTATCCTAACTCACTAGGCATGACATTTTACATCTTCGAAATAAGCGGGTCTCAGCATCCAATTTATTTTATTCAAGTTTTTCTTTAAACAAAGAGGATCGTATTTTAAAATCTTATCAAATTTTCGACATTAAGACGTTAATCAATCAATTTGGTACCAATTTTGGGCGTTTCGAGGGTGCTAATCCTTCCTCGTGCGTAACCGACTCCCGAACCCATTTTCTCAAATTTTGTAGGACAAAATCATTGTTTTAATAAATCAAAATGTTTTAATGATCAATCTCAATGTGATCCAATCACACCTCAAAAAAGGATTGGTGGCGACTCCATTTTCGTTTTTAAAGTCGACCCCGTTTCCCAACAAAAAAATGGTTTCGACAGAAGGCATGCCTCAAAATCTAAAAATGTAGCATCTAAACCCTAACTGGAAAAGCTTCCACGTATTCAATCACACACATCCTCATCTACTTTGATTGCTTCTTTGGTTGCCTATTTGGATGGATCAACAGTGGCTTATTGCTTTTTCCCTTGTTTATGATAGTTTCCATACTATCAAAGGAAAAACATTGGGCATGTATAAAGGAAAACAGATGCATGTTATCACGTTGTTCCATGCATAGTATATAGGTATAGATAGATATTAGAATTTGTGCTAATATGAAATGGTTGATTAGTTTTTAGTATTCATGACTCTATTTATAATCATGTGATGAAACAACAAGAGATCATTGTATTATATGATATTAGACGTGTCGTCTTTCAGCGCATAGTGGATGTCAGACATGATCCACTCAGAGCTAGCAATATTCAATCACTGAATCTTTGACTCCACAGTCCAAAGAAAAGAAAATCTTAAATAAAACTAAAGCATATTTAAGGTTAAATCACTTTGAATTTGGCAATTGTATTTAAGGTTAAATCACTTTGAATTTGGCAATTGTCTTTACGCTTCAACTTATTTTCGATTAAGTTAACCCTTGAAAACCTAAACTTCGGGCTATGAAAACAATTATCAAGTTCTCTGCTACCTCATAACTAAAAATCACCAAGAATCACCTTTGAGACCTCTGCACTAGGAACTTTTAATTCAAGAAAAGGGCTTTACCACTTATGTTCTTTTTTACTCCCATTTCATAACAAATCCCTGACTTCCAGTCTGACATTTATTCACATTATTGACAATTGAACTTAGCAAGTTCCCTTTTTCACCTAATTGCCACTGAATACCGAATTATAAGATTCTTTTAACCCTATTTCATAACAAAACTCAAACTTCAAACTTATGACATTCATTCACATTATTCACAATCGAACTTGGTGCTTTATCACTTTGACCTAATAGTCATTGAGCAAATACAAAATACCTTATGTCCACTATTAATTCGAAAAGTTACCTGATTTATTTTTTTGTTCTTCATTTTCATCTTCAGACATCTTCAACCTGTGTAAGGTCTCCCTTGAATCCTGATATATGTTTTTCCTTATATTTTCCATCGACCCTTTCCCACTAGTACCAAAACCATCAGGACTTTCGCTGGACTCCCCTTGTCTTACTAAGGCGTTTCGTTTGTATAATTATTGCAACGAAATAGGTGGCTGTGATTGTGATGGTGTAGGGATGGATTCAAAAGGAGATGGCACCGGGAAACATTGGCAGAACTCGGAGAGATTCTTACGGGTTTTCAGTAAGGAAGCGCTTCCTGACATGGGTTTAGAATTGGGAGTCGAAGGATTTGTGGGGTTTCTGGGTCTTTGCTGGTGTTGGTCAGTTTTGACATTGGAGGAGTGGTTCCGTTCATGGTGACGTTTTGGTTGCTCGGGTTATTTGAAGAAGTGGAGAAAAGGTGGAGGAGTGAAGGGTTGGTGAGGGATCTGCGTCTGGATGTGGCGAGAAGGAGTGCCATAGCTATGGGGATTGTAACACCCCTAACTCGAATCCTTCATCAGAACAGGGTTACGGAGTATTACCGAAGTTTACAAATCAAACAGACAGAAAATGCAAACATTTCATATCACATAGAATTCATGTCAAAAACCAATCAAAATCATATATATTGTCTCTTATACAGGCTCTCGAAGCCCATATCACGCATTAGAAACAAATCGGGACTAAATCGGAAACTCAGAAAAAAAATTCAGAAACATTTAAAATTTTTAACACTGCAGGGGTCACACGGTCGTATGGCTAGGCCGTGTAACTCACACGGTCAAAAGACACGCCCGTGTCTCAGCCCGTGTGGACATTTGAATTAAGGACACACCGTCGTGTCCCAACCCGTGTCCGTGACCATGTAACTCTCTGACTTGGTCACACGGCCAAACCACACGCCCGGGTGTCAGGCCGTGTGAGTATACTGACTTGCATTCTTTAAAAGATACAGGGGACACACGGCTGAGGCACACGCTCGTGTCTCTGCCCGTGTGAACGAAAATAGGCAAATTTATAAGTCATTTTTCTCACCCTACATCATACAAATAAACAAGCCATATTATGGCATCCAAAACAAGTAAAAAATCAAGCCTTAAACATATAGTATATTCACATAC
Organism: Gossypium australe; assembly: GCA_005393395.2. NCBI lineage: Eukaryota > Viridiplantae > Streptophyta > Magnoliopsida > Malvales > Malvaceae > Gossypium > Gossypium australe. The sequence continues at coordinate 3,576,746 of CM016619.1, read as the reverse complement.
AACCAATATGCCCTTAGGCACCTCAAATGACAATTATAAACATGTTTAACCATGTAATCCATGTAACCAAGAAATCAACCAACTTTTATGTATAATCGCATTAATACACATGTAAATAATTTACCAAAACTTACCATTTGGTACCAATTGTGCCACTTATTCAATAGCATCAAATACATATACACTTACTATAGCATAGTACCAAATCACACCAAGTTATAAAACATACCTCATATGCATATTCAACTACTATTTTACCTTTCATCATTCAACGACAAATCATTCCACACATCAATATTATAAGGCAAATTATGTACATACCAAAATACCAAAACTCAAGCCAAATAAGTGGCTAATCTCAACAAAACACATATAGGCCATCATTTAGCCAAAATAACCTATACATGCCATTATAACCAAAATCAAAACATTCGAAAGTACTGATAGAATCGATAGATAGTACGATATAGCTCCGACAAGCTTCCAACCCAATCGAGCTTCTGATAATCTGTAAAGTAAGGGAAAAACAACTACGTAAGCAATGAATGCTTAGTAAGCTCGTATAAACTTTAAACATAACATTCCATTTCATCAATAAACTTTATAGATTAAATATAAAACTATACCAATGCCTCAAGATTTGTCAAATACGTAACCGTCAACTCATAAATGAGTAAGTCTATAAACATCATATATATATATATATATATATATTTCATTCCTAAATAGGAATTTATAAACATTATACATCGTTATTAACCTTTTTCATAGTACTATGAATTACTTCTTTTACTTACTTTTCATTCCATTTAGTAAGCATAAACTTAAATATCATTATCAACTCACTGATTAGTATATTTATTCACATCATAGGTAAGTTTATCCATAACATACATAATTTCTCATATATAAGTACATCATTCAACTCATCAATCCCTTTTTTGACATATCATATTTAAATAATGAACTTACCGTTTCATTACCTTTTCTTACTCGTTTCATTTGTATAATACCAGATATAAGCATAAACATCAATCATGATCTCAAGCTTGACATAAGCCTAATCACCATCATCAATACACATGTTAGTGCATTTAAGTATACAACTCATTTGGAGTCAATCACATGATAAACCATTTTATAAGAAAATTCACCTTTTGAATCATACCAGCTTTTCATGAACATAAGCATATTCCTAATTGTTTCATTTTCCATTTCATTGTATATCATTAATATTAAACATGATATAATGTAACCATAAGCTTAGCATAAACCTAAGCATCATCCACTGTAACATCTCGAAATTAGGCCTAGTAGGATTGGGCCCAATGGGCCTTGGGCGTAGGAGTGTTTAAAATTTTTGAGAAGAGAATGACATTATTTCAAGTTGGACTTATTAAGAAGATGATTTTAGAAAGTTACGGGATTCTATGAAGTTTCGAGTTCAAGTTGGGCCTTAGTAAAATTTTGTGTTTAAGCCTAATAAGGAGAGATAGTAAGTGGCATCAAGGCTTATGGAAATAAAAGAGTAAATTGCTAGCATAAATGAGCATATGGCAAGGAGGTTATGGCATCAAGTGAAGTACCTTGAGGGAAGAGGTTCAAATCCCATTGTGTGCAAATTTTGACTATTATTTTCATACTATTTCCCTAAATTTCGGTCAAGCTTGTAAATAAGGCAAAATTGGACTTTTAAATTATGGTAAGGTGGACTTATTAAATTGTGGAAAGGTATGGTAAGGAGAAAAATAAGGGATATTAGGTAAGGTAGACTTATTAAATTGTGGAAAGGTATGGTAAGGAGGAAAATAAGGGATATTAGGTAAGGTAGACTTCTTAAATTATGGAAAGGTGGCTAAAGTTTATGGTAAAGAGGAAAATAATGGAGCATGTTGGTTTTTTTTAAAGTTTTGGGTTGGTAAATTTTGGCTTATTTGCAAAGGCATGAGGTGAAGGAGAATTTGCTTGTCATTTGGTAGGATTTTTGGTGCTTGATAGGCCTAATTTTCTTTTGGCATCCTTTTGTGTTCTTTTCTCCAACTTCTCCTCTCATTGCCACAACTTCAAGTCAATACCGAACCTCTCAATCCATAATCACTCCTTCATAAATTCTTTCTCATTTGGGTAGACACTCTTTTCTTCGATTAAATTGTGTTCTAAGTGGATGGCCGTGTATCATTCTAGCCATAAGTCAAGTGGTGGAAATCGAATCCAATGTCAACAAGGTAAGGAGCTCTTTATGGATTACTTGATATCGTTCATTATTCAATTGGTTGCTAAATGGATTAATAGTTTGGATTAATTGGTCATGATAAGAATCAAATCGCCCGATCATCTATCCCTCGTAATAAGTGACTCGAATTTTTGGTGCCGTGGAGAGCATCGCGTTACGAATTCCGAATAAGGTGTGTAATCTCATATCCTTCCATATACATATCTGAAATGGTGTGTAATCTCACACTTCTCTGAAAGTTTGTATGAAATATACTGTCAATCGGTCGAAATACCGGAGAAAACTAAAAACCGGCATCCGTGATCACTCGGGCGAGCGTATGATCGTAGTGGTAATCGTATTTCGTAATAAAACAGTTTCGGTTAGAAGAAGTGACATGTTTTTGAAAAATCACTAAAAATAGGAGAAAAGGAATTAGAAAGTGAATAAGATATCACATTAAAGCTTACTGTGTCTATTTTAATATGGAAGAAACAGAGAAGGAAAAGAAATTTTATATTCTGAGATATCTTGATTTTAGTGAGACTGGTTCTGATTAACTTCGGGGTTCACTGATCTGTATTGGAAAAATCATATAAAATTGTACAAAATGAATTATGGGTTATAATTTATATGTATGGATTCCTTAGTGAGCCTATTTTCAAGAGAAACAAGTTGGAACAGTATATGAAAACCGTACAGTGAGATATTAAAAATTAAAGTAAGAGAGGTCAAAATCATTGGACAGTAAAACAAGGGAAACTTTAAGGAATAAACTGTACTAAATGGATAGGCCAAAAATTCTGGAAAAATTACAGTAAGAAGATATATGAGTCTAGTTCTAAGAAAAATTTACATATCTAAATTTTGAGTTTTCGAACTCGAGTTATAGCCAATTTAGTCAGTATGACGCAGATGGACAGTCTTAAATTTTTATGCCCAAATTAGTAGTTAAGTCCAGAGTTGCGAAATTACCCCGTTTGGGCCTAAAATGAATTTTGACCCAATAGTTCTGTAGAGACCCAAATAGAATTCTATGCCACTCGAGGCGATAGTAGGCCTTCGGAAACACCGTTGAATACGAAATTACCGAATTACACTTAGAGGGTAAATTACCGAATTACCCTTGGAGGGTAAATTACCAAATTACCCTTGAAGAGTAAATTACTGAATTTACCTTTGAAAGGTAAATTACCGAATTACCCTTGGTAAAATTTCTGAATTACCCTTAGAGAGTAATTACCAAATTATCCTTAAAGGGTAAATTACCGAATTACCCTTAGAGAGTAAATTACCGAATTACCCTTGGTGGGTAAAATTTCTAAATTACCCTTAGAGAGTAAATTACCGAATTACCCTTAGTGGGTACGATTACAGAATTACGAAAGTGCCCCTAATGGGCCGAATTACGAAATGTCCCTATTGACCGAATTACAAAAATACCCTTTATGGGCCAAATGTGATATTTGATATATGGGCAGTTTGATATTTGTGATATGGGCCAGAGTGTGTAATTTCACACTTATCTCATGGGTTAGATATTATACCGTAAGCATTAAAATAAATCGTAAAATTTGTAAAATCGGAAAATACGATATAACAACACTTTTTGTGTAAATGCATGAAATCGGTATTAAGGTTGTGGGAATTACGGATTTGCCCTTAATGGGTTATTTTGTTAAAAAGTGATTGTACAAGCCCATTTTGCCCGGCCCAAACCCAAACCAAATATCAAACCCAAACCAAATATCAAACCCAAACCAAATATTAAACCCAAACCCAAACAAAAAACCCTACTGCCCAGTAGCCCAAAACTAAAGGGAATCAGGAAACCCTAAGGTTTCCTTCCGCTTCTCGCGCCGCACTCCTCGAGCGTCGTGCCCTCACCTCCACCCGAGGCACCCCCATCCCGAGGCCCCTCTTTTGCGCGGAGATGGCCCAGTCATGCCTCCGTTGACTCCCTCCAGACCTATAAAACAACAAAAATGCCAGAGGAGCAATAGCAAGAGGACTAATACATAGAAAACAAAATAGAATGATTTTGTATTTGGGCTATAAAAACATGAAATCAGAACGATGTAAAGAGGGGGGATTTTGGTTTTTTGGTTAAGGTCAATTTTTGAAAAAATACAAGAGCAATATACTAAATCTGAGGGAAAATCCTAAGAAGAGCACAAAGAAGGTTTATATCTCCCTTTTTTATTTCATTTTTTGAGCTTTCGATTTCTGTTTTGGTTTTTTTTTACACATTTTTTTATTTTTAAAAAACTGCACATATATATAATAAGCGAACGTACCTTGGTTCCTCCGACCGCCGTTACTAGTGCACTCGCGACGGCCTCGTTATAGGGATGCTTGTCTTAGCAGAGAAGGGGATGGGATTTTGTTTAGGTTTTGGTGGTTTTCGGTAGGAAATAAAGAAAGGGGGTGGGTCTGGTATTCTGTTTTGAAGCAAAAAGGAAAATGAAAGGTTTTTTTTTAGGCTTGCTTTTGCAGGTGAATTAGTGCAATTCCACCCTTAATGGGTAAATTGCGCCTTTGGCCCTCTTGTTGCTCCCCAGTGTTGATTGCATCCCTCTCCAACTTTCTTCAGTTTTTTTTAAATTTGCCCCTGAATTTTATGCGTTGTTTCGATTTCGTCCGCGTTCAGGCTCAATGTTCGGGAACTTGGGATAATTTCGCTTTATGTCCCCCTATTGCGTGCGTGTTTAATCCGGCCCCTTTCCCTCTGTTTATTTTCTGTTTTCGCCCCAAACTTTTTTTTAATGATTCGATTTCGTCCCTTTTCATATCTTTCATGATTTTTTCTTTTTTTTTTTACGTTATTATTAATTTTATTATCTTTTATGTTTTTGTAATTATTAACATTATTATACTTTTATTATTCTCATTATTATTATCACCATTATTATCCATATTTTCATTAACTTTATTATTGTTTTTATTATTATTTATTAACATATATTATGGGTCTTTTTATTAATATATTTTTATTTTTATTTACTACTATTATTATTTTATACTATAATTACTATTAATTTTTAATATCCTTACATTATTTTATTATTATTAATACTTTTTTTGCTATTATTGTTATCACTATTTTCATTATTATTTTATAATTGTTATTATTATTATTATTATATTACCATATATATATATATATATATATATATATATAGTTATATTTTTTTTGTTTTGCGTTTGCCATCATTTTATGTTGTTGTTTTATTATTTATTATTATATCTGCTTTATTATTGTCATTCATATTTGATCACCGTAATGTTGTTATATAAACTAGAATAGCAACTCGTTTTACATTTTATTTTAAATCATGTCTCATTTTATTCGATACATTATAGTTTTCGTTTCAAAATAATAACGTGTTCTAAGGTTCGAAAGGAACCGTACCCTAACTTACTGGGTTTCGATTTCCCTTTTCGAGTCTAAAGAACCTATCACTTTTTTTTTTTGAAAAGTTAAGTAAAAGCTTAATCTTGAGAATTTAAGATTGTCGTGTCCTAACTTACTGGATGGGACGTTTTGATAGCTCGAGATAAGGATTTCAAAAAAACAAAGGCAATATTCCGTGTTTGGTATTTTTGAAAATCGAGCCCTAACTTACTGGGTTTTGATTTTTCATTAGACCCCATCGAGTATCTTTCTTAGATTTGAACACATCAATTTTGAAATTCAAAGGGCAAGCTCAATTTCGTGGATTTGAGATGTCGTACCCTAACTCACTGGGCGTGACATTTTACTTCCTCTAAAAGGGTCTGATTGCTCATGTTTTGTTCCAATTTTTTTTCCTTAAAATAAAAAAGAATTATATTTTAAAATCTCTCAAGTTTTCGGACATTAATCAATCAATTAGGTACCAATTTTGGGCGTCATGAGGGTGCTAATCCTTCCTCGTGCGTAACCGACTCCCGAGCCCGTTTTCTGAAAATTCGTAGACCAAAGTATTTTCCAAAGTGACCCAATCACACTTCGAAAAATGATTGGTGGCGACTCCTGTTTTTATTTTCAAAACCCAAGTTTGATTTCCGCCTTTTCCAAAAAGGGACGGTTTCGACAGCTTGGCGACTCCACTGGGGACTTGAGAGAGTCGAGCCATAAAATTGATTGTTTTCTATCTTAATGTCGAAAGTTGAAAGTTTGATTTGGAAAATTACGATCCTCTCATTGCATTCGCTTACGTCACTGCATTTGATTGCTACGTTTTGAGTCTTTTGCATTATATTACACAACCGCTAGGTCATACCTTTTAAGTGGAAGCAAGAAACTACTCCTTCGTGAGGTTTTCACCTCCGTGCAGGATAGCGAATCGTTTTCGGAATACATCCGTACCTATGTCTTCGTGAGATTTTCATCTCCGTACAGCCATAGGGAAATGTATTCCCCTGAACTGAACTCGGTCTGTATGGGCTTATAATGGGTGAGGATCGAGGAATCTGCTGGTTCAGGTACCCTTGCTTTAGAACCAAACCGCATATAGAGAGACCCAAGAGTCTATCCCGGACTGAACCACGCTAAACCCCTAGTGGTCACCCCAATAGGTGTTCTATGTTTGCTATTTCTCCTGTGCTAACGTTTTATCTATGTTTGCCTATTTCCCTTGCACTAACGTGTTTTCTCTTATTTTGGTTGCATTGCATGCATTTTCATAATAAAAAGGTGTCAATTCGGGTTCGATTTCTGAGTTAGAAAGTTTGCCATGGGAAACGACTTTCTTGGTAAAGTGGAGGATAACGCGACCGTCCGAACTTGGTCAGAAACAACGCAACTAGAAAAAGGAGATAGCCTAGCTGTGGGGCATATGTCAGAACTACGGGATTACACTCGTATCAGTGTAACACAGAATAATCTTCACGAGTTAAAAGTAATATAGGATCAGTGGGACGATGTGACCAAGAGCTCTTTCTGCCACAATTACGGGGATTTGCCATACTTACTTGAAGTCAAGGTAGATGAGCAGTTGTTTCGAGCCATCACTCAGTTCTGGAACCCCGCCTATAATTGCTTCACCTTTGGAAGAGTCGATTTGGTACCCACCATAGAAGAATACACAACTCTACTATATTGCCCGAGGATTCAAGTTGACAGAATCTATTCGAGAGCCGCCTATGTCCCCGTATTTTGGAAGAAGCTGATGAGCATTACAGGAATGAGCAAGGAGTGGGTCACGGCTAGGATCAAGCGAAAAGGCGAGTATAAGTGCATCCCATGGAGGAATTTGAAGGACTTGATCTTAACCCATCCGGATGTGAGTAAAAGAGCTGATGTTTTTGCACTGAGTGTCTATGGATTAATGCTATTCCCTAGGGCATTAGGACATGTGGATGAAGCGGTCACAGATTTCTTCGACCGACTCAGTAAAGGGGCCACGCCAGTTCCTGCAATCTTGGCCGAGACTTTTAGATCATTGAACACATGCAGAAGATCCGGAGAAGGTAGGTTCGTAGGATGTGCACAGTTACTACGGTTATCCGAGTAGCAAATACTATCAAACAAACTATAACTGATTTAATGAGCCATTCGCAGTTTCACAGTCTGAATTTGTTCATACTTACACATGCGTGGCTTTGGGCCATATGAATTATTTTGATAAATTGGCCAAGTGTGAAATTTGAAAAAAAGGGCCTCAGGTGATTAATGGGCCAAAATTTGCTAGATCGATTAATGGGCCAAAATTTGCTAGATCGATTAATGGGCCAAAATTTGCCAGATCGCTTAATGGGCCAAATTGTTAAGATTGATTAATGGGCCAAATTGCTAGATTGCTTAATGGGCCAACTTGTATTATGGGTCTTATGATGAAATTATTCTATGAATATTGTTATGCTTTGTATATGCATACATGATTGCATGGGTTGGGATAAAATTGAAGAGAAGTGCTAGTGGCTCTGCCACAATCTAGTTCGGTGACTCTGTCACAATCTAGTTCGGTGGCTCTGCCACAATCTAGTTCGGTGACTCTGTCACAATCCAGTTTGGTGGCTCTGCCACAAACATTTTAAATGGCTTTATGCCTGCGATTGGTGTGTTGGCGGGGTGGGTTGACTTGATCCCCACAGGTGTGCTGGTTGGTACGGGTGGTGCGTAGCGGATGGAAATTAGGTTTGGTTTGGGATTTGCATATCATATGCATATTATATACATGTTATTATGTTATAATTGTAAATGGGCTTAGGCCCAAAATATTGCTATGTGTGTTCCGACCCAGTGGATGATGGTAAGGGGATTACACACTGAGTTCTTGTAACTCACCCCCTTTCCCTTAACCTTTTTAGGTAATGCTCAGTGACGTGGACTTGGGCCTTGGATGACTCGATGGAGACCATACTTCAGAAATGGTTTATTTGGACTTCAGACTTCTTTCTTGTTTATTTTATTACTCTACTATTTTGGGTTAAATGTTGTAATCAGGCCTCGGATTTTCTTTCAAAATGCTTCTGCAACTCTATTCCCAAATGTCCCATTTTCGTAAATTGTTTATTTGAAATATATTTTCACAACCAAAAAGGTTTTTAAAGATAATTACATTTTCAAGTAAATAACAATTGCTTAAGTGTTTTGGGTTTTAAAAAAGAGGTTGTAATTCTCAAACAAGTTTTTAACAATCTCAAAGACGGTTTGAAAAAAAAAAAATTCCATGTGACACACCATATTCGGGCTTAACGTCTAGGCCGGGTTTGGGGTGTTACATCCACAACCTCAACTATTGACTTCATTTATGTTCAGATCAATATTCAATAAATAACAAATCTTTCAAAATTCATTGAACAGATTACCTTACCAAGATTTTCCATTCGAAGAACGACTTACGGATAAGAGTACATCATCAAGAGAAGCTCAAAGAGCTGGTCTATCAGAACACACCAACAGAAGCTTGTGAGAGCTGAATAGAAGCTCGTAAGAGCTGATCCACCCAAATCAATCCAAACAGAAAGTAAAATGCAAGAGTTCCCAACAAATGCTGAACCCCAATTTACTTGGGTAATATTTAGATATCTCCCTCCAATACCATCTCCACTTCAAACCCCCGTCATACACCAAAACATGAATACACTCAAATCCCGCGTTCAATTCAAACCAAATATCCAATTCATATTATAATTCAAACAATAATTCATTTCCAACAATAGAATATATATAATACCAATCACCAATTAATACAAATGTTAAATTTAACCATACGAACTTACCTGGCTAAATTGTAGAAATTCCAAGATTTAGGGGCATTTTGGTAATTTTCTATTTTCCTTGATTTTTCACCCGATCTTTATCTAAATTAATAATTTCATTCAATATATTAATTTAGACAATAAAACAATTCATTTCATGCAATTTGGTCTTTTTTACATTTTTACAAATTACCCCTAAAATTTTACTTTTATTCAATTTAGTCCTTAAGCCCAAAACATGCAAATTAACCATTTTTACCCAAAATTGAGCTTAGCCAAAAGTTCATAGCTCCAAATACAGCCCATATTTATGAAAATTTCACATCAAATCCTTGTACTTTTATTAATTTAACAATTTAGTCCCTTATCGATAAATTCATCAAAAATCACTTAACAAAATACTTTAAAATAACAATTAATATCTCATATTCATCATTTAACATAAAAAATCACAAGATTCATCAATGGAAACATTCAAAATCTTTAAAAATTTCAAAATCGAAGGTACGGGCTAGCTGGACCTAGTTGCAACGATCTCAAAAACATAAAAATTACAATAAATAGGATCGATTATACTCACATGTAAAGGAAATAAGCCAAAACTGAAACCCCCTCTATAGCTATGGCGCTCGATGGAGTGAAAAGGAAGAAGTGAAATTGCCATTTAATTTATATTATTTAATTCATTTCCAACCATTATGCCGACCCACTCATTATTTATGGCTTAATTATCACTTAAGTCCTTCCTCATTTATTAATTAAACCATCTAATCACCTAAATTTATTAATTAACAAGTTTTGCACCTTTTTCAATTTGGCCCTTTTCTCTTAATTAACTATCAAAACATTAAAATTTTTTAATGAAACTTTAATACCACCTTAATGACACTCCATAAATATTTATAAAAATATTTATGGCTCGATTTATAGAAACGAGGCCCCGATACCTCATTTTCTAAAACCACTTGACCTTAGGGTCAAACCATTTAAACTTAATAATTCGTTTATATAACATATATTATCATATCAAAAACCTTTTCAAAGTCACAATTAACTTGTAAATATTAAATATAATATTTTCAAACTTACTTATTGGATTTGGTGGCCCCGAAACCACTATTTCCGACACCACTAAAAAATAGGCTGTTACAAGAAGGGTGATAGAAACTAATTCCCTTAAATGAAGAATTAAGAAGAAGAGAATAAGAATATTGATTCATTCAATAAAAAATAGCATGCATTCCTTCTTTCCTCTATTAACTGTTACATCGAGGAAGAAGGCTTGCCTCTTGGAAACAAAAAAAGGTTACAAGCCATTCATGGAGTTAGGCAAAATACAACGCATTTTAATTATAGACATAAACAACTATAAATTATATAGAATTCTACTCCTAATGAACATTAGAGTTTTAATAAAACTAAAAATTCCTAGTTATTTATGACTCGACTACAGACCAATTCCCTTTTTATTTGGGAGTATTGAATACACCCATAATTTTAAGCTTCATGTTACTCTTCCCAAGAGACATGTTCGATCTAGGGCATCCCAATTCGATTGAATGGATGACAGTTTCTCATTCCTAATCTGTAAAATAATAATTTCGATCAAATCGCATATCGCAGTATACTAGACCCTCTAATTCTTAAGAGGTTTGTCTTATGTATCCCATTTGATATCTTCATAAAATAAAAAGTTAAATTCAAAATTTAAGCACAACAAAAATATCAAAACCATAATTTATTATAAATTTGAAAACCCTACCGGCAATCTTCTTAGCTACCTCAATGAGACTTGAATTCAACCATCAACCTTAAGTTTTATTACATTATTTGAATGAATTCACTATCTATTCACAAGAAATTATATTGATATTTATTTTTTTTATATAGATTGATACAATCTGAAAAACTCACACACCTAGAGATGCACTCACCTATTTAACCACACAAGTAAAATTTGTGGACTGATCCTATAAACTTCGAACTGTTGTGAACATCTTTAACCAATGAAACAAATGTTGGGTTGTATATTAATATCCAATGAAAGAGATTATATTTATATTCATCATCGGCCTATAATTAGTTTCGATGCATATATCCTCAATATACTAATTAAATAGATTATATTGATATTTTTTGGTAATAGATTATAGGTTAAATTCTGTCATCAGTCTCTATACTTTGTGAAATTTGTGAATTTAATCATTATACTTTAATTTTTCATTTTTAGTCCTTGAATTTTTCAAAATTTAAAATTTCTGTCCTTACCTAATGATAACTATTAAATTCATTCAATTAAGTTTTGTCATTTCCAAAATTTGATGTGGGAAACATATTATCATATGCGTAATGCCATGTCATGATGTTATTTTCACAAATTTCTCACCAAGAATTCATTTAATGGATTAATGATAGTCATTTCTGTCAAGATTGAAATTTCAAATTTTGATGATATAAGGACTTAGAATGATCTAATTGGAGAATATGGACTAGATCTAGAATTGTACGCATAGTACAAGATTAGTAATTGAATTTAACCAAAACTATTTAACTTCTATTGTTTGGGTCTAGACTAGATTTAAAATTCGAAAAGTATGGGGACTAAAATTAACTAATTTGAAAAGTACAGATACTAAATTTGGTCAAATTAAAATACAAGAACTAAATGCATAACTTTCGCAAAGTATAAAGACTAATAACAAAATTCAACTTAGATTATATTGTTATTTATTATTGGCCTCGAAGCATAAATTTGCATCAAAATGGGAACTCTAAATTGACACAAGAATGCATTTGATAGTACATATCTTCATGGGCGAAGCCAAAATAATTTTTTAGGGGTGGATGAAATTTTAATTTTTTATAGTTTATATCTTTATAATTTTTAAAGGACTAAATCAAATTTTTATAATTTTAGGGAGGCCAAAGTGCAATTTTACCTTTACAAATTTAAATTTTTAAAAAATTTTAAGAGCCTAAATAGTAATTTTATATTTTAGGGGGGTCGAGGCTCCTGCCAGCCCCCCTAGATTCGCCTCTACATATATTTTTCGTTAATGAACCTTTGGTTTGCAACCGAAGTTATAAAAGGTAGTTTTGGTTAGAACAAAGAATTGGACAGGAAATTTTGTGACAAGATAAAACAAGAAGTAATATAAAGAAAGAAATAAACACACAATATTTGTTAACGCAGTTTAGATTTATCAATGCTACATTTACGTAACATTGCTTAGAGAATGATCTTTATTCAACAATTCACTCAATACAACTATTGGCTAAATCCCAAATTACCCTTGCATCGAGGAATATTTGCAACCCCAATATGTTGAAAAAATAGGTTATAAAAACAATGAATTCTGCATAAAAAGAGTTTAAATTTTGTTCTTAAAAATCAAGCATTGTTGTATTTATAGTACTAAACCCTAAACCAAATTATTAACTATGCTTTGAGCGAGGCAATTTAAGTCATTTCATAAATTTCTACCAAACAATTTTCTCCACTATTTTTAAACATTGGCTTGCTTTGAGTAATCGAATGTACAAAATGAAAACGTTGATTAACTTTTAGTGAAAAAGTTAATTTGTCATTCAACTCTTATCTAAATTTACATTTATAGTAAATTCCATAGGGATAATTGTTCGTTATTCATCTAAATTAAAAGTTGAACTAAATTCCATAGGGATAATTGTTGGTTATTCATCTAAATTAAAAGTTGAAAACTTTATATTTAAGAGAGGTTGAACAAAAATATTAAGATTAAAAAATAAATTTGATGATATTTAAGAGAATTTAGACAAAAATATCAAAATTAAAAAATAAGTTTGATTAAAATAACGAGCCAAGCTTGGATTCTCATGTTTAATACTAGAGCTCATTCCAACCCAACCCATTTGTAATATTGATATATACTATTTTATTTCATATATTATATAATTTATATCATATAAAATTTAATTCTAAAATAATGTAAGCATTACAAAATATGTTTATTTATGCTTAAAACTTTAATGAAATAAAAAAATATAAAAAATTATTAAAAATCAAATTGAAAATGACATAAAAAAATTTTAAAATAACGAGCTTAAATTTGAAATGATCACTAAATCCTAAAATAACACTAGTTTTATCTTTCTTTTATATACCTAACCTGATTATTTTTACTGTGATTTATGAAAAATATGCTTTTATATATATAATTGACTATTGTATTTAAAGCAACGAGCGTTAAGTAGAATAAATAAATAATGGTAAAGCACATCCAACTTTTAAAAAGAAAAAAACTTGAAGCAATATTATTAGCATCAACCTAAAAGGAATTAATCAAAGATTTATATCTAAAATATTAGAAGAAACAAAATTAAAATGAATAATGCGCATGTTCCGTTGCATATTGCTTAACTTCATATTTCTCATTCCATGCATACTATCAAAACCCAAGTGCCAACTCAAAAGGAAAACAGATGCATGTTATCACGTTCTTCCATGCATACTCAAACAACCCATAGCTTCAGCTTAAGCCTTTAAACAAAACTAACTTGCGATCTTCCTCTCACTCGGGTATTTATATATATATATATATATAGATATATAGATATTAGAATTTATTAATGAAAAATAATAAAACAATTTCTCCCACATTTTTCTCTATTCAATATTTTTTTGGAACAAAAACAACACATTCAAAGTTGAACCAGCAAACCTCTTTCAATTTCAAAAAAAAGAGGTTGCAGGGTGATGTACTACTACATTAGCTTACCAGTTCTAATAGTTCTTCGAATCTGCAGTATCCCTGAGACCAAGCTTCAACAGAACCAAACAGTATGAATCCCAGTCGGTTCTTCGGAGATACTTCAACAACTTCTTCCTCTTCTGCACCATTGCCTGAAGACCTTTTCGAGAGTGCTTATCCTAAACAAGAATGGCTCAACGTTAAATATTATATACCTAATGTATCACCCACAATTGCCATGCCTAGGATACCAATATCACAACCATATCGTAATCCATTCTGATTTTAATCACAAAAAGTGCAAGTAAATAATATCAAATGACATGCTATTCCAATAAAAGCATCCAAGTATATAATGAAAATCTCATTTGTAGTGTTACCTTTTTATGCAGAACTGATGATAGATGTTTGATCTTGGTAGTGAGTTGTGCCACTGCAGGAAAACCAGCAAAAGGCATTATGGCCCGAAAACAAAAGGATAATTAATGACTGTTAATGTAATAATAACCGACAAACTAAAAACACAAAAAAAAATTGATCATGTATCTTGCACGCTTTACCCATACAGAAACGAATTATCTACAGACAATGCTAATCAAACATGAAAACTCATAATAACACCAAGTTTTTCTTCTAGAGAGAATACTGAATGGTACTTGCCAAATGTACATTAGCATTTCAAAAATTCTCCATCTTCTTAGCAACCATGGTCTACACTACCATTCCAAAAAGATCCTTTCGGAACATTCAATTTTGCATTCCAGATGATATCTTTTTACTTAGCATATGTATGTTAAGTTATTTTCAATTTATCTTATTATCCATCATTTAATATTATAATGGGACAATCTGAGATACAATAAACAAGAGCTTTTTTAACTTAGAAAATAGCTATGTTGCTCTGGCACTCCATTTTTCTTGAAATACCAGTGTCCGACACATGGATATGGGGATACAACCTTTAAGACCCTCCAAATATATGGAAAACCTTAGGTGCCTAACCATAGACATGTCGAATACATACCTATATCTGACACTCACACCCGAGTCCAAGTAACATAGTAAAATAGTACATACTAGCTACAAGCATGCAAGTGAAAAAATGAAGGTTATATAGTTTATGGAACAGGAACAATCGGGGAATGCTCCATACGTGTATGGATAAATATACCATTAAAAAATTTTAGAATACTTTACCTTGAACACGTGCAGATCCACAATCTGATTCTGACATCTTAAACTCATCTCTAACTTTTGCAAGCTCGATTTTCATTTTTTCAGCAGAAGACATGTTATCTGGATGGAAATACTGCAAAAGCATTATATGAGTATTAGAGCTTAAATACTGGGTTTTAATGAATAAAACTATTAAATTATAGTAACATGGTGATAGGTTGACTGATAAAACAGTCTTACTTAGAGGTCAATCGCTACAATCATGTAAATGATAACAGAAAATAAAAGACAGAACGAACAAGAAGCAGGCAACCACCTTAAAACTTTAAAAAAGTGTATCGAATAAAAAATGTTCGAATAAAAAATAAAGCAAGCATCAAATAGTACTTAAGTTTCATATTTCCAATTCTATCGACAAGAAATGCACATGGGAGGAAAGAGAAGGGAATAAACTTGCCTTTTCAACTAACTGTTCCTTTGGAGGGTGCAACATAAACTCTGGAGTTCTACCAAAGAGGTCCAATATATCAACTTTCTGGGCTGAAACAAGAGATCATTGTATTATATGATATTAGACATGTCGTCTTTCAGATCACAGAGGATGTCAGACATGATCCACTCAGTGCTAGCAACATTCAATCACTGAATCTCGGACTCCACAGTCCAGAGAAAAGAAACTCTTCAAAAAACTAGAGCATATTTAGGGTTAAATCACTTTTCCTACATTAGGGCTTGAACTTTTTTTTTTTGGTCCAAGTTAGGCCCCGAACTTGGCAATTGTTTCCACTTATGGGCTTCAACTTTTTTTCATCCAAGTTAACCCTTGAAAACCCTAAATTCAGGCCCCAATGTGGAAACAATTGCCAAGTTCAGGGACTAATTTGGGCAAAAAATAGTTCAAATCCCAATGTGGGAAAAGTTGCCAAGTCCAGGCCCCAAATAGTGGTTTAACCCGCATATTTAAAGTGAATTTTCCTTCAGAAAGAAACCAGTAAATATAAGATAATAATACACTTGAACTGAATTTCCTAAATTGTACAAAATTATCTCCTTTGCTCAGATTTCATACCCGAAAATTTACTTAGAGTAGAATAAATCCCATTGATTTAACCATATCAATGATTTGATTTGCCATTATATCTTTTAGTTTTGAACCCCCAAAGAAATAAACACACATGAAAGAAACTCGAAACACTGTGCTCAAGGTTTCTCGTTGCAATGAAACTGTTGCCACAGCTTCTGGTTTAAAACCATAGAATAACTTTGGTTAGTGAAACCAGAGAGGTTTTTATACTTTAAAAAAAACAAAAACCGTCTACAGAGTTAGTGTCTGCTTCATAACTAAAAATCACCAAGAATCATCTTTGAGTCCTCTGCACTAGGAACTTTTAATTCAAGAAAGGGGCTTTACCACTTATGCTCTTTTTTACTCTCATTTCATAACAAATCTCAGACTTCCAGTCCGACATTCATTCATATTATTGACAATTGAACTTAGCAAGTTCCCTTTTTTCGCCTAATTGCCACCGACTACCGAATTATAAGATTCTTTTAACCCCATTTCATCACAAAACTCAGAATTCAAGCTTATGACAATCATTCACATTATTCACAATCAAACTTGGCGCTTTATCACTTTGACCTAATAGTCATTGAAACAAACACAAAATACCTTACGTCTACTGTTAAGTCGAAAAGTTACCAATTTTGTTTTTCTGTTTTTCTTCGTCAAACCTCTTCAAAGTGTACAAGCCATCCCTTAAATCCGTGAAGTTAACCCCACTGATCCGCACATCGGTTTCCTTCTCTTCGATTGCCCTTAACTTTATCAACCTTTCATTCAACTCCTGCAATGAAAACCCACCCTCCTTCTCCGGCGGCCGTAATTCCTTCAACCTCTGCCCTAACTCTTCATAACCATACATCCTAACAAACTCTGTCCTCATTGCAGTCTCTCCTGCTTTAGCCTTACTTTTCATCTCCTTCTCGAAAATCGAGGCCGGTAGTTCAGTCGAAGTCCCACCAATCACCGGGGAGACCACTCTGTCAGCTGAAGGCTTCAACTTTAAATCATTCTTAAATGCCGATAAAGAGATTAATGGACCTGATCTTCCCACCACGTTGTTATTCGCCTCAGAATTCTGTTTCATCTGCCGCAGACTGTTCTTTAATTTTTCCATCGCCCCTTTCCCACTAGTACCAAAACCATCAGGACTTTCGTTGGACTCCCCTTGTTTTGCTAAGGCGTTTCGTTTGTATAATTCATGGAACGAAATATGTGGCTGTGATTGTGATGACGTAGGAATGGGTTCAGCGGGAGATGGCACCGCGGAATGTCGGCGGAACTCGGAGAGATTCTTACGGATTTCCTGTAATGAAGCGCTTACTGACATGGGTTTGGAATTGGGAGTCGAAGGATTTGTGGGGTTTCTGGGTCTTGGCTGGTGTTGGTCAGTTTTGACATCGCCGAAGTAAGAAGAGACTGAAGGGGGATTATTGGCGGAGTGGTTGCCGTTCGTGGAGGCGTTATCGTTGTTCGGGTCATTTGAAGAAGTGGAGAAAAGGTGGAGGAGTGAAGGGTTGGCGAGGGATCTGCGTCTGGATCTGGCGAGGAGGAGTGCCATAGCTATGGGGGGATTGAAAGAGAACTGTTTTTAGGGTTTTGGGGGAGATGGAGATAATTGAAAGGGGTTTAGGGTTCGGACTGAACCGCCTCTTTTTTTTGGGTAGAAGCCCAGCTTGACATCCAGGCAGGGTATCATGTTCTCTCATTTTTTTTACTCTTTTTGTTTATTTTTATATTGTAATTTGTTGGTTTTTTTTTTTCCATTTTATAGTTTTTTTATTGGGAATTTCTCTTCTTCTATTATATTAAGGGTGAGCAAAATCTATTTCGATTCAAAAAATTCGATAAAATTTTTAAATTTTAAATTATATAGTTTGAATTATTCAGATTAACTCGAATAAAAAATCAAAATTTTTAGTTTAACTCATATGAATTACACAATTCGAGTTATTCAAAAATCTAAATAATAAATGGCAAAACTACATCGTTTTGATAAATGTTTACCCATTAAGTTAAAAGGCAAAATTATTATATTGTTTATATAGTTAAATAATCTTGTACGTCTTCTACTAGTTAAATAATCGATCTACGTAAACGTAACATTAAGTATAAATAAAAGGATTCGTTAACTCAACTCGACTTTACTCAAATTTTTTTTTTACCCTACTCATTCGAATACTCACTCCTAATTGATATTATCATAACAAAATCTTTGTTTTAATACTTTGATGTGGTTAAAAGCTGGGGTAAACAATTGTTAGGGAGAGATTTCAAATAATATCTATACTTTCTCTAACTCGTGTTTTCGTTGAATTAGTGTTATAAACTCTTTGTTTCCTACTTTTGAAAATCAATATTTGTAATAGCCTAAATTTTCAGTGGTGTCGGAATAGTGATTCGAGGTCACTAAATCCGACAAGTGAGTAGAAAATATTATTAATTTAGTGAGCATAAGTTAAATGTGAAGTTAAAAAAATAATAATAAATAATAATAATAATAATTAGAATCGAAAATGAGGTATCGAGACCTCGGAGTTTTTTAATCTAGCCATAAATGTTTTATAAATATTTATGGAGTGTTAATAAGTTAGTATTAAAGTTTCGTCAAGAAATTTTAAAGTTCCGATAGTTAATTGAACAAAAAGGACTAAGTTGTAATAAATGTAAAGTTATGAGAAATGATTAATAGCTTAAATGATAAAAGAAAGAGGGCTTAAAAGGCAAATAGACCCAAGGTGTATTTGGGCTGGACGGCAAGGGCATGAAACCAGAGAAAATAAGGAGAAATAAGGGTAAAATTGGAATATTGCAAAATTTACTTAATAAAACTAGGACTAAAGTGGAATTATCTAGATTTCTCTTTATTTTTCTGCATTCTCATCAGCAAAACACCATAGAAGGGTTTTCCCTAAGCTGGTTTTTCATATTTTTACTGCAAGTAAGTTCAATTCTTGATTATTTCTTGAAATTTTTGTGTTTTTATGACTTTTACAACTAGGTCCACTTGGTGAATTCATTAGTTTTAGATTTTATGAATGAAGTTGAAAGTTTCTATGACTATGTGCCGGAAGTATATGATGATTTAGCATGGAATTATAACTTTAAATGGTTTATATGCTGATTTTATTGAAAGAATTGAATAGAAAGTGAATGTTTGGGACCTAATTTTAAAAGAATTTGAAGTTAGGGTTTTTATGTGAAAATTCTGAAATCTAATAGGTTTGAAATAACTCATACTGATTAGGTAAAGTATTAATTTACAAACATTAGCTTAATTGAAGGGTAATTGGTCAAGAACTGAATTGTATGAACTCTGAAGTTTGGGGCAAAATGGAAATCAACACTTTGCACTGAAACAGTTTTGGACAGCAGCAGTAGTCTAACTTTGAAAAATCACCAAAAATTGTAGAAATTGAATTATAGGATTAATAAAATATGAAATTAAATATTATTGAGTCTAGTTTCTTATAGAAGAAACGTTGTAAGCAATAGATTTGTAAATCATGAGATATAATAGGTTTTATGAGACAAGGTCAGGATGATTTCGGGTTCCCCTATTCTGACTTTGAAAAATCATCAAAAATTGTATAAAAATAATTTGGGTCTTAAATTTATATCATTAAGATCCTGAGTAAGTCTATTTTCAATAGAAATAAACGTTAACATCATCCGAATCCTGTAAAAGGAGATAATTAATTTTTAGTGAAGATGGGTCGGAACTGTCAGACAGCAGAACAGGGGTGACTTTAAAGAATAAACTGTACTTATTGGACAAACCAAAAATTCTAAAAATTTTATGGTAAGAAGATATGCGAGTCTAGTTTCAAGGAAAATTAACGGATCTTAATTTGGAGTTCTGTAGCTCAAGATAAAAATAATTTAGTGACTGTGACACGGATGGACAGCTTGAATATCCATACAAGCAAATAGTTAAATTATAGACCATGTTACTTATATGTGGGTTGTAATCCTTAAGGATATGAAATAGAGTAAAGGTGAAATCAATACTGATAAGTGAATGATTTTACAATGATAGATCAAGAACCCGAAGCAAGTCGAGGAAAAGAAAAAGTAGCTGAATAGTCCCTGAATTTTCTCAAATTCTGCAAATCGACTCAGGTAAGTTCATATGGCTGAAATTTAATGATTAAATGTAAATCCTATGAATTATATCATGTATGATGAGATATTTTGTTGATAAGTTAAGGATAAAATGACAATGCGAAAAGTGATTAAATGATCAAATTGAGCGGAACATCGGATTTGAGTACTTCTGATCAGTGGCAAGTGAAAGTGAAAAGTGGTAGCTTCGGCTACCTGATCAGTGAAAAGTGGTAGTTTCGGCTACCTGATCAGTGAAAAGTGGTAGCTTCGGCTACCTGATCAGTGAAAAGTGGTAGCTTCGGCTACCTGATCAGTGAAAAGTGGAAGTGAAGTACTCAATTTTCCGTAACCGTTCCCTAATTTGATTAACAATGGTAAGTGACAAAAAGGGCCCAAAAGAGTTAAAGTAAATGGATAAATGGTAGTGAGATTATACGAAAGCACTCACCAAATTGTGGTTGACAGGTGAACTTAGTAATTGTACATAATGTATAAGTGTATGAATGTTTGGTAAGATTTATATTTTATGCCTATGAACTTACTAAGTTTCTATAAACTTACTTGAGTGTATTCAATGTCTCATGTAGATTGACGTGTAAATATACGGATGATCGGATCAACACTGAGGATCACACTATCAAGATTATCTCCGATAGCTTTTGTAAATTTCCTTTTTGATTTATATGGCATGTATATGTTTGATGATTATATAAATACTAAAACTTGTTTAATGAGTATGTATTAAAGTAAACTGTGATAAATATGCTAAATAATATAATTATAGTAGAAGTATGAATTTGTATCAAATTGGATTGAAATGGACAGAATTGTTTGGTTTTAAAATTTCAGGGAAGATTGGATATTTATAAAAGGGCTATATTGAATTCATAATAAAAATAGTATTAACTCGTTAAACTTAGGTAATGCCTCATACCCTATTCCGGCAACGAATACGGGTAGGGGTGTTACATTTAGTGGTATCAGAGCCCAGTTTAGCCGGTTCTCGGAACAATTGTGATGTATAAAGTGTTTAGAAATACATGCCATATAAATCTGTGATAGTGTGATGTGTATGATCCGATCTAATATTTGTTATTTTTATAGATATTTTCTGATTATAGAGATTTCAGATAGACCTGAACGTACTGAGCAGGAAGAAGTTAACAGTAGAATACAGATTTTCGAACGAGCAACAAGCAGTGATGTTCCGATTTCTTTAATGCGAGAGCAAGAATTGAAGAATATGATTTATGGGATTATGAATCACTGGTATACTGAAACGATGCAAGAAAGAAATCAAGCTCAGCCACCTCCTCCCACCACTGCTCCATCAGTAGTACCCTCGGTTGCTCCTCCACCTCCTACAACGACTGAATTCAGTAAGCGTTCTCCTTTGGAAAGGCTTAGAAAACTTGGGGCTGAAGAATTTCGGGGAAGGACTGATGATGACCCCGTCAAAGCTGAATACTGGTTACAGAGTTTGATAAGAATTTTTAAAGAAATGGCTTGCTCACCAGATGATTATTTGAGATGTGCTGTGTCCCTACTGAAAGAAGAGGCTTATAGTTGGTGGGAAACGATTGAGGCCGTGGTACCAGCAGAGAAAATATCTTGGGAATTTTTCCAAAATGAATTTAAGAAAAAAAATGTGAGCAGACGGTATTTGGATAAAAAGAAAAGGGAATTTCTTGATTTACGGCAGGGAAATAAATCAGTGGCTGAATACGAAAGAGAATTTGTCTACCTCAGCAAATATGCCCGAGACATTGTACCTACTGAAGAAGAAATGTGTATCAGATTTGAAGAAGGGTTAAATGATGAGATTAGAATGATGATTGGGGGTAATGAAATACGGGAGTTCGTTGTTCTGTCAGACCGTGCTCAAAAGCTCGAAGAAGTATATAATAGAAAAATGCAACGGGATCGAAAAACTAAAGAGTCATTCAAAAGAGGTGCTTTTAAGTCATTTTCAGATTTGCCGGTAAAGAAATTTAGAGAAGAAAGCAGTCGAACTACATCAGTGCCAGGAAAATTGAGCAGAGGTAGATCAAGAAAATCCGATTTAAAGGTGTTTGATAGACCTGCAGCAAGTGTGAGCAGTGTTCAGGATGCTCCTCGACCTAAGTGTCAATATTGTGGAAGACATCATTTCGGTGAATGCAGGATTAAGATGGGGGCTTGTTATAAATGTGGGGCTACTGATCATCTTATTCGAGATTGTCCCCAGCTGCAAAAAAATGAAGTGGAACAGAAAGAGATACAGAGAATCACTCCCCAAAGAAATAGACGTTCGGGCCAGAGCAGTGCTACAGGGACTAACCGTTCGGGTATGAGAGAATCAGTTAGTCGATCAGAAAATAGAGCACCAACACGTACTTACGCCATTCGAGCAAGAGAAGAGGCTACGGCTCCTGATGTAATTGCTGGTACTTTCTATCTTTATGATGTTACTGTTTATGCATTAATAGACCCTGGGTCTACTCATTCATATATTTGTGCTATGCTAGTATCTGAAAAGAAACTTTCTGTTGAGACCACTAAATTTGATATACAAGTCACTAATCCATTAGGTCAAAGTGTAACAGTTAATTTGATATGTCGAAATTGTCCACTGATAGTGAAAGGCTATGAATTCCCCGCTGATTTGATGTTGTTACCCTTTCGGGAATTTGATATTATTTTGGGGATGGACTGGTTAATGAAATATGAAGCGGTAGTGAATTGTCGTGATAAACATATCAGTTTGAAATGTCAAACAGGGGATGTAATTTCAGTTGGGTTTGAACATATGGGTGATACAGTCAGAATTATTTCAGCTCTCGCTGCTCAGAGGTTATTACGTAAAGGCAACGAAGCATTCTTGGCCTATATTCTTGATACTCGGAGTTCTGATTTAAAGCTCAAACAAGTACCAGTGGTAAATGAATTTCCTGATGTGTTTCCTGAAGAGTTACCCGGTTTACCACCCGACAGAGAAGTTGAATTTGCAATTGATGTGATTCCTGGAACAGCTCCTATCTCAGTAACACTGTACAGAATGGCTCCAACAGAATTAAGAGAGTTGAAGACGCAGTTGCAAGAGTTATTAGATAAAGGATTCATCAGACCGAGTATGTCGCCCTGGGGTGCACCTGTCTTGTTTGTGAAAAAGAAGGACGGTTCCTTAAGACTGTGTATAGATTACAGGCAGTTAAATAAGGTAACGATAAAGAATAAATATCCTTTGCCTCGTATTGATGATCTATTTGATCAGTTGAAAGGTGCTGTAGTATTTTCCAAGATAGATCTTCGATCCGGGTATTATCAGTTGAAAGTTAAAGAGTGTGATGTGCCAAAAACTGCCTTCCGAACCCGGTATGGTGGCTATAAATTTTTGGTGATGCCATTTGGTTTAACCAATGCTCCTGCTGCATTTATGGATTTGATGAATCGAATTTTTCAGTCATATTTGGATAGATTTGTGGTTGTGTTCATTGATGATATATTGATTTATTCAAAAACAGAGTCTGAACATGCACAACATTTAAAGATTGTATTACAAATTTTGCGGGAGAAACTGTTGTATGCGAAATTCAGCAAATGTGAGTTTTGGCTCCAGGAAGTTGCGTTTTTGGGTCATATTGTATCAGCTGATGGAATTAGAGTAGATCCAAGTAAGGTAACAGCAGTGATAAATTGGAAAGTTCCGAAGAATGTTACTGAAGTACGGAGTTTTCTAGGACTGGCAGGTTATTATTGTCGATTTGTCAAAGATTTCTCAAGGATTACCTTACCGTTGACTCGATTATTACAAAAGAATGTTGAATTTATATGGTCAAGTGAATGTCAGCAAAGTTTCGATCAGTTGAAAAAGATGTTAACAGAGGCTCCAGTGTTGACTCAACCAGAATCGGGTGTACCGTTTGTGGTTTATAGTGATGCGTCTTTGAATGGTTTGGGTTGTGTACTTATGCAGTCAGGCAAAGTGGTGGCGTATGCTTCTCGGCAACTGAAACCGCACGAGAAGAGTTATCCTACACATGATTTGGAATTGGCAGCGATCGTGTTTGCTTTGAAGATATGGAGACATTATTTATATGGTGAGAAATGTTATGTGTATACTGATCATAAAAGCTTAAAGTATTTAATGAATCAAAAAGGGTTAAATCTGAGACAGAGACGATGGTTAGAGCTGCTGAAAGATTATGATCTTGTCATTGACTATCATCCAGGGAAAGCAAATGTTGTAGCAGATGCACTTAGTCGAAAATCATCATTATTTGCATTACGGGCATTGAATGCTCACTTATCTATTAATGAAGATGGTTCTGTACTAGCAGAATTAAAAGCTAAACCTGTGTTCTTTCAACGGATTCGGGAGCTACAAGATGAAGACCCAGAGATGATGTTGAAACGACAGATGGTTCAAAATGAGTTAAGCCCAGAATACTCCATTGATGAAAATGGTATGTTATATTATCGTAATAGAATATGTGTTCCGAATAATTTAGACTTGAAAAATGATATTTTATCAGAGGCTCACAATAGCATGTGTTCTATTCACCCGGGTAGTACGAAAATGTATTGTGATTTGAAGAAAATGTATTGGTGGCCCAGAATGAAACGGGAAATCTGTGAATATGTGGCAAGATGTTTAATTTGTCAGCAGGTGAAAGCCGAGCATCAAGTGCCGACAGGGTTGTTACAGCCCATTATGATTCCAGAGTGGAAATGGGAACATGTCACGATGGATTTTGTATCCGGATTACCAGTAACTCCGAAGAAGAAAGATTCCATTTGGGTGATTATTGATCGGTTAACTAAATCAGCACATTTTATTCCGGTCAAAGTAGATTATCCACTTGAAAAGTTAGCGGAGTTATATGTGTCAGAGATAGTGAGATTACATGGGGTGCCAATATCTATTATTTCAGATCGAGATCCGAGATTTACCTCGAGATTTTGGAGTAAATTACAAGAAGCTTTAGGCACCAAATTAAATTTCAGCACAGCTTTTCATCCCCAGACAGATGGACAGTCAGAGCGAGTGATTCAGATTTTAAAAGATATGTTAAGATGCTCTATACTTGAGTTTGGCGGCAGTTGGGAAATGTATTTACCTTTAGCTGAATTTGCTTATAATAATAGTTATCAAACTAGTATTAAAATGGCACCGTTTGAAGCTTTATATGGAAGAAAATGTAGAACTCCATTATATTGGTCTGAATTAAGTGAACCAAAACTAGTGGGGGTGGACTTGATTCGGGAAACCGAAGAAAAGTTCGTATTATTCGAGAATGTCTAAAAGCTGCGTCCGATCGACAAAAATCATATGCAGATTTGAAGAGAAGAGATATAGAGTTTAATGTGGGTGATCGAGTATTTTTAAAAGTGTCACCATGGAAGAAAGTTTTGCGGTTCGGCAGAAAGGGAAAACTCAGCCCACGATTTATCGGGCCGTATGAAATCATTGAAAGAATCGGTCCGGTAGCTTATAGATTGGCTTTGCCTCCGGAGCTTGAAAAGATTCATAACGCGTTTCATGTATCTATGTTGAGACGGTACAGATCAGATCCATCACATGTAATTCCTCATACGGAAATAGAGCTCCAACCCGATATGACCTATTCAGAGGAACCGGTGAAAATTCTAGCTCGGGAAGTTAAAGAGTTGAGAAATAAACATGTACCACTAGTTAAAGTGTTATGGAATCGACATGGATCGGAGGAGGCAACCTGGGAGACGGAGGAATTGGTGAGATTTCAGTATCCGAATTTATTCACAGGTACGAAATTTCGAGGACGAAATTTCTTAAAAGGGGGGGAGAGTTGTAATAGCCTAAATTTTCAGTGGTGTCGGAATAGTGATTCGAGGTCACTAAATCTGACAAGTGAGTAGAAAATATTATTAATTTAGTGAGTATAAGTTAAATGTGAAGTTAAAAAAATAATAATAAATAATAATAATAATTAGAATCGAAAAGGAGGTATCGAGACATCGGAGATTTTTAATCTAGCCATAAATGTTTTATAAATATTTATGGAGTGTTAATAAGTTAGTATTAAAGTTTCGTCAAGAAATTTTAAAGTTCCGATAGTTAATTGAACAAAAAGGACTAAGTTGTAATAAATGTAAAGTTATGAGAAATGATTAATAGCTTAAATGATAAAAGAAAGAGGGCTTAAAAGGCAAATAGACCCAAGGTGTATTTGGGCTGGACGGCAAGGGCATGAAACCAGAGAAAATAAGGAGAAATAAGGATAAAATTGGAATATTGCAAAATTTACTTAATAAAACTAGGACTAAAGTGGAATTATCTAGATTTCTCTTTATTTTTCTTCATTCTCATCAGCAAAACACCATAGAAGGGTTTTCCCTAAGCTGGTTTTTCATATTTTTACTGCAAGTAAGTTCAATTCTTGATTATTTCTTGAAATTTTTGTGTTTTTATGACTTTTACAACTAGGTCCACTTGGTGAATTCATTAGTTTTAGATTTTATGAATGAAGTTGAAAGTTTCTATGACTATGTGCTGGAAGTATATGATGATTTAACATGGAATTATAACTTTAAATGGTTTATATGCTGATTTTATTGAAAGAGTTGAATAGAAAGTGAATGTTTGGGACCTAATTTTAAAAGAATTTGAAGTTAGGGTTTTTATGTGGAAATTCTGAAATCCAATAGGTTTGAAATAACTCATAATGATTAGGTAAAGTATTAATTTACAAAAATTAGCTTAATTGAAGGGTAATTGGTCAAGGACTGAATTGTATGAACTCTGAAATTTGGGGCAAAATGGAAATCAACACTTTGCACTGAAACAGTTTTGGACAGCAGCAGTAGTCTAACTTTGAAAAATTACCAAAAATTGTAGAAATCGAATTAGAGGATGAATGAAATATGAAATTAAAGCTTATTGAGTCTAGTTTCTTATAGAAGAAACGGTGTAAGCAATAGATTTGTAAATCATGAGATATAATAGGTTTTATGAGACAAGGTCAGGATGATTTCGGTTCCCCTATTCTGACTTTGAAAAATCATCCAAAATTGTATAAAAATAATTTAGGTCTTAAATTTATATCATTAAAATCCTGAGTAAGTCTATTTTCAATAGAAATAAGCGTTAACATCATCCAAATCCTGTAAAAGGAGATAATTAATTTTTAGTGAAGATGGGTCGGAACTGTCAGACAACAGAACAGAGGTGACTTTAAAGAATAAACTGTACTTATTGGCCAAACCAAAAATTCTAAAAATTTTATGGTAAGAAGATATACGAGTCTAGTTTCAAGGAAAATTAACGGATCTTAATTTGGAGTTCTGTAGCTCAAGATAAAAATAATTTAGTGACTGTGACACGGATGGACAGCTTGAATATCCATACAAGTAAATAGTTAAATTATAGACCATGTTACTTATATGTGGGTTGTAATCCTTAAGGATATGAAATAGAGTAAAGGTGAAATCAATACTGATAAGTGAATGATTTTACAATGATAGATCAAGAACCCGAAGCAAGTCGAGGAAAAGAAAAAGTAGCTGAATAGTCCCTGAATTTTCTCAAATTCTGCAAATCGACTCAGGTAAGTTCATATGGCTGAAATTTAATGATTAAATGTAAATCCTATGAATTATATCATGTATGATGAGATATATTTGTTGATAAGTTAAGGATAAAATGATAATGCGAAAAGTGATTAAATGATCAAATTGAGCGGAACATCGGATTTGAGTACTTCTGATCAGTGGCAAGTGAAAGTGAAAAGTGGTAGCTTCGGCTACCTGATCAGTGAAAAGTGGTAGCTTCGGCTACCTGATCAGTGAAAAGTGGAAGTGAAGTACTCAATTTTCCGTAACCGTTCCCTAATTTGATTAACAATGGTAAGTGACAAAAAGGGCCCAAAAGAGTTAAAGTAAATAGATAAATGGTAGTGAGATTATACGAAAGCACTCACCAAATTGTGGTTGACAGGTGAACTTAGTAATTGTACATAATGTATAAGTGTATGAATGTTTGGTAAGATTTATATTTTATGCCTATGAACTTACTAAGTTTCTATAAACTTACTTGAGTGTATTCAATGTCTCATGTAGATTGACGTGTAAATATACGGAGGATCGGATCAACACTGAGGATCACACTATCAAGATTATCTCCGGTAGCTTTTGTAAATTTCCTTTTTGATTTATATGGCATGTATATGTTTGATGATTATATAAGTACTAAAACTTGTTTAATGAGTATGTATTAAAGTAAACTGTGATAAATATGCTAAATAATATAATTATAGTAGAAGTATGATTTTGTATCAAATTGGATTGAAATGGACAGGATTGTTTGGTTTTAAAATTTCAGGGAAGATTGGATATTTATAAAAGGGCTATATTGAATTCATAATAAAAATAGTATTAACTCGTTAAACTTAGGTAATGCCTCATACCCTATTTCGGCAACGAATACGGGTAGGGGGTGTTACAATATTTGCTTGTCTCTTGCTTCCAGAATCGAGTTGTAAAGGTTCTTTTATCAATTCAAATATTTTATGTAAATTAAAACTCGTATGTTTCAAAAATTTTGTTTATTGTTTTTCTAAATTCTTCACAAGTAAAGAGAAAATAATAGTTTAACCCTTTCCTCCTTAGGGAAGAGAGCAATTCGATTTAGTCGAATTCGGTTTGAACAATTTTTTTAATTATACATTCAATTTTATTAATTATTTCGATCAATTATTGATTTTTGAATTTTCAAATTGTTTCAGTCGAAAAAAATTGAATTAATTTAATATTTTTTCAAAATTATTTAAAATACATTTATAATATATAAAATAAATATATATTATTGAAGCTCAATGCCATCCCTTTCTTGTCAAGGTGGCTAGCTAAGGTTGTGCTTTTATTGTTTCCATTAGTTGGACTTAGGCTCATCTTTAGCACTCTATTTTTCTTGTTGTTTTCTTTGTTGGGCACTATTAGGTCACTCATTTCCTTTTAACTAATATTCAATATCACGTGCATTGCGTGTAAATATAAATTGATATAAATCAAATAATAAAATAATAAGATATTATTTATTAATTAAATTGAATAATTTAAATTAAAATAAAAACGTAATTAAAAATAGATATTACCTCACTATATTATGAGTTTGAATAAATGTGAAAGATTTTATCTTGAAATGTTGTGATTAGAGTTTTATTTAATTTGTAAGTGAGATAAAATTAATTATGATTTAATATATTAAATTTATTGAATTAACTATTAATTTTTTAAATTAATGTTTCAATTTTTAAAATTTATATATAAAAACTATTTAGCATTTTACATTTTATTTTTTTCTAATTTAAAATAAAATAACAATATTATTAATTGAAAAAATAAATTTAAATGGTATCAAATATAATCAAATTAAATTTTATGACTCAAAAAATAATTTTTATTTTTTGATAGTTTATTTTCAGAAGTAAAAAATTTATTGAGATTATATAATCTAATTGTATTATTAAAAATAGAATAAATTAAAAATCCAACTTCCTAAAAAGTTGAAATAAAATCTAATTTAAAAATAAATACTAATATTAAATGTATATTTAAATTTTCTACTTCAATCTATCGTTCTCTTTATCGTCTTTCGTCTTAATATATCATAATAGTGCATCAAATATAAATCGAGGAAAAAAAACAAATAAATGAAACTAAAACAAATTAAAATAAAAAAAATTGGGGTTTCAATTGAAAATAAATAAATTGAACTTAGGTATTAATTAAGATGAATAAAAACTCTATTATTTTAAAAATATTTATTTAATGTCAATTTAGTAATTAAATGAATGTTAAAGAGTATGCTCGTCGATTCAAAAGTTTTTTCAAACTCGTACTTTTATTTATATTATAGATGAAATTTTCATCATCCTAAAGAATATCATATCTAATACTTATATTTTAAGCACTTTAAATAATTAGTGTCATTCTTAATTGAGTCCATTATTAAATTACAAAAATATTCATTATTTTAAAGACTAATTTACTTAAAAAGGCCCATTTTCAATTATATTTATAAAAATGGGCTGATTTCTACATTATTTATTGAAAATGGCCAATTTTGGCAAAACACATCCCCGTAAGAGAATTTTAAGGGAAAATTTCCAGCAAATCGAGCCCTTGTGGAGCGTTTTTTTCATGTCAGCATAAAACGCACTGATATGGACGCATTTTATCCCGTGTCAATAAAAACACGCTAACATGGACACGCTTTTGCCTTTTCTCAGATTAATTTTTTTAAAAAATGTCATTTTTTAAAAAAATATATAAAAGTAGATCAATTTTTTAAAAAAGTTTGCAAGAACAAGCCTTTATAAAAACCCAAAATGGCAACACTATTTTTTTTATTTTAAGGTGTCACTAATTAATATGAAAATAAAACTAACAAAGTATATCTTTATATAGACCAAAAGTCTCATTTCTCTTGTTTTCTTAAACAATGTGATATTTAAGACGTGTATATATAGACTCATATATAGGTTTGCAGCTTATTCCTAAGCAATGTGGGATTTCTTCATCTTTTAACTAACAACATAAGTTTAAAGGCTACACTATATTTTATATTTTTTTACTTATAGAGTTTAAATTTTTTTACAAAAAGTTAACATTGTTACATTATAAATAAAAATTTTAAACTCTATAACTAAAAAAATTATAAAATATAAAATGAGTATGGTAAAATACTAAAAAATAAATATTTAAAAAATTACTAATAATTGAGTGATCATTTTGTAAGTTTTTATAATTCGATAGCCAAAAAATTATAGTTAAGAGACTACTAATGTAATTTAATCTAGATATAAAATTATGAAAAACAATTATTATATATTATGTATTTATATATTTCTATAAAAAAAACTTATTTAACATAATTATGTACTATGTTTAAATAGATTAACTATATAATCAAAATACATTATCAGCATTCATGTGATGAAAATTAAATTAAAATTAGGATTAAAAAATTAATGAGTATAGTAAAATACTAAAAACAAATAAATATTTGAAAAGATATATCAATTTTTTAAAATTACAAAAAAATATACTATTTGAATACCAAATACTCCCCATTTATTTATTAGTCAAACATTCATAATATAAAATAAAATAAATAATAAAAATTTAAAAGTATAACTTCTAAATTTAAATAATAGAAAATTATTTTAAAAATTAGAGTTGCATGGATATTAACTTCAAACATTTAAAATTGAATTGAAGATTATTGCATGTACAAGTTTCATATTTGCAATTTATTCTTTTTTTTTTAATAGTCATTTTGTATATGCAAACAATTCTAAAATGCAACAAAATTAAAAATCTCAAATGATAATTTTATAATATGAGAAAATGTTAACAAGATATAAAAAAAAATAGAAATTGTTTAGTAAAAAAATTATAAAATATAGTGTAGCATCTTATGTTGTTAGTTAAAAGAGGAAGAAATCCCACATTATTTAAGAACAAGTTGCAAACCTACTCATGAGTCTATATTTACACGTCTCATATCATATATTGCTCAAGAAAATAAGGTAAATGAGACTTTGGGTCTATATAAAGATCTGCTTTTTTAGTTTTATTTTCAAATTAATTAGTGACATCTTAAATTTTAAAAAAATTGGTGTTACCACTTTGGGTCTTTATAAAGGCTTATTTTCGTAAATTTTCAAATAAATTGATCTATTTTTATAATTTTTTTAAAAAATGACATTTTTTGAAAATTTAATCCGAGAACGGGCAAAAGCGCATTCATGTCAATACGTTTTATAATGACATGGCAAAAATGCTCTCCTAAGGGCACAATTTGCTAAAAATTTTCCCTTAAACGCTCCTATGTGGACGTATTTTACCAAAATCGGTTCTTTTTGATAAATAATGCAAAAATCAGCCCATTTACGTAAATATACTTAGAAATGGGCCTTTTTAGGTAAATTAGTCTATTTTAAACTATAATTAATATTATTTATGACAAATAAAATAATTACAAATTACAAATCTAATAATCAAATACGTGTTCACTAGTATTAAAATACAAGTTTATTACTATTCCATCTATATTCATTATTGAATAAATTTTAAAAGAAAATATTTTTAACAATTTACATCGCGGGTGTGACAAAATCTAGTTTTTTGATAAAAACACCGTGATAAACAATTGTAGTACAATTAACATTCTTAATCTAATGTATTTACGTGCTTAATATTCTTTGATCACGGGCGTGTATTATTATTAATTAATTTAAAGTTGTACATTTCATCATTTATTTATATTGTTTTTTAAATACACCCCTATAAGATAGTTTTCAAATGCATACACGTGCTAAAATTTATAGTATATAATATGTATAATTTTTAATAATACTATAGTTAAAACTCGTAAATTTTGAACTTTTTGTTAAGTTCTTACTAATAATGAAACATTGCAACAGTTGATAAAGTCGGAGACTCAAGATTTTGCGTTCACTTTGCATAATTATATGCAAGTACCACCATGTTTACGTGGGTTCCAGTCTGACATTCATTCATATTATTGACAATCGAACTTAGCAAGTTACCTTTTTCGCCTAATTGCCACCGACTACGGAATTATAAGATTCTTTTAACCCCATTTCACCGCAAAACTAAGACTTCAAGCTTATGACAATCAAACTTGGTGCTTTATCACTTTGACCTAATAGTCATTGAAACAAACACAAAATACCTTATGTCTACTGTTAAGTCGAAAACTTCCCTTATTTATTTTTTCTGTTTTTCTTCGTCAAACCCTTCAAAATATACAAGCCATCCCTTAAATCCGTGAAGTCAACCTCACTGGTCCGCACATCGGTTTCCTTCTCTTCGATTGCCCTTAACTTTATCAACCTTTCATTCGACTCCTGCAATGAAAACCCACCCTCCTTCTCCGGCGGCCGTAATTCCTTCAACCTCTGCCCTAACTCTTCATAACCATACATCCTAACAAACTCTGTCCTCATTGCAGTCTCTCCTCCTTTAGCCTTACCTTTCAACTTCCTCTCGAAAATCGAGGCCGGTTGTTCAGTCGAAGTCCCACCAGTCACCGGGGAGACCACTCTGTCAGCTGGAGGCTTCAACTTTAAATCATTCTTAAATGCCGATAAAGAGATTAACGGACCTGGTCTTCCCTCCACGTTGTTATTCGCCTCAGAATCTGTTTCATGTGCCGCAGACTGTTCCTCAAAGCTTCCGTCGCTCGATTCCCACTAGTACCAAACCCATCAGGACTTTCGTTGGACTCCCCCTTTTTTTTGCTAAGACGTTTCGTTTGGATAATTCTTGGAACGAAATACGTGTCTGTGATTGTGATAGTGTAGGAATGGGTTCAGCGGGAGATGGCACCGCGGAACCTCGGCCGAACTCGGAGAGATTCTTACGGATTTCCAGTAATGAAGCGCTTACTGACATGGGTTTGGAATTGGGAGTCGAAGGATTTGTGGGGTTTCTGGGTCTTTGTTGGTGTTGGTCAGTTTTGACATCGCCGAAGTAAGAAGAGACTGAAGAGGGATTATTGGCGGAGTGGTTGCCGTTCATGGATGCGTTATCGTTGTTCGGGTCATTTGAAGAAGTGGAGAAAAGGTGGAGTAGTGAAGGGTTGGCGAGGGATCTGTTTCTGGATCTGGCGAGAAGGAGTGCCATAGCTATGGGGGGAATTGACAGAGAACTGTTTTTAAGGTTTGGGGGGAGATGGAGATTATTGAAAGGGGTTTAGGGTTTGGACTGAGCGACTGAGCCGCCTCTCTCTTTGGGTAGAAGCCCAGCTTGACATCCCAGGCCGGGTATCATGGCTGGATTTTCTCCCATTTTTTTACTCTTTTTGTTTATTTTGATATTGTAATTTTTCGGGTTTTTTTTGTCCATTTTATAGTTTTTTTTATTGGGAATCTCTCTTCACTAGGAAGCTGGAAAATCCGATGATAGGAAAAATTTGATAAAAATTTTAATTTGAATTAATTAGTTTGAGTTGTTTGAGTTAGTTTAGTTATTCAGATTAACTCGAATAAAAAATTAGAATTTTGGTTTAAGTCGAATATGAATTAAACGATTTGAGTTATTCGAAAATCTGAATAAGAAATGACAAAACTATGTCGTTTTGATAAATGTTTACATTTTTAAAGTTAAAAGTCAAAATCATTAAATTAAAAGACAAAAATACAATAAATGTTTACCCATTAAGTTAACCATTATATTGTTTACATAATTAAATAATCTTGTACTTCGTCTACTAGTTAAATAATCGGTCAATGTAAACGTAACATTTAATATAAATTTAGTAAATAAACTTGATGGAAAATATACCATTAGTGTCAATTTTTCAATTAGTTTTATCCTCTCCTCCCTATGGAAGAGAGCAATTTTGGTTAGAACCCAAAAAACCAATCTAATCCATTTAATCAAATTTAGTTTGAATAGTTTTTTCAATTATACATTAAATTTTATTAATTATTTCGATTAGTTATTAATTTTTGAATTTTTAAATAATTTCAGTCGAAAAAAATTGAATTAATTTAATATTTTTTAAAAGTTATTTAAAATATATAAAATAAATATATATTATTCAAGCTGAATGCCATCCCCTTCTTGTGAAGGTGTCTAGCTAAGGTTGTGCTGTTATTGTTTCCCTTAGTTAGGCTTAGGCTCATCTTTAGCCCTCTATTTTTCTTGTTATTTTCTTTGTTGGGCACCACTAGGTCACTCATTTCTTTTTAACTAGTATTTAATATTACGTGCATTGCATGTGAATATAAAATGATATAAATTAAATAATAAAATATTATTTTTTAATTAAATTAAATAATTTAAATTATAATAAAAACGTAATTAAAAATAGATATTACTTCATTTATTATGAATTTAAATAAATGTGAAATATTTTATCTTGAAATTTTATGTAAATTTTCTACTTCAATCTATCATTCTCAATGTCATCTTTCATCTTAATATATCATAATAGTGCATCAAATATAAATCGAGAAACAATAAATAAAACTAAAACAATTTCAAATAAAAGGAAAAAAAATTGGGGTTTCAATTGAAAATAAATAAATTGAACTTAGGCATTAATTAAGATGAATAAAAACTCTATTATTTTATATATATATATATATTATTTAATCTCAATTTAGTAATTAAATGAATGTTAAAGAGTATTATTGTTGATTCAAAAGTTTTTCTAAACTCGTGCTTTTATTTATATTATAGATGAAATTTTCATGATCCTAAAAAATATCATATCTAATAGAGTTAGTGTCATTATTTTAAATTACAAAAATATTTATTATTTTAAACTATAATTAATATTATTATGGCAAATAAAATAATTACAATTTACAAATTTAAGGATTAAATACGTGTTCATCAGTATTAAAATACAAGTTTATTACCACTCCATCTATATTCATTATTGAAAAAATTTAAAAAAAAAAAATTTTAAACAATTTACATCATGGGTGTGACAAAATCTAGTATATTGATTGAGTTAGAGTTACGAGTTAACTCAACATCAACTCAATATTGATAACAATACCATGATAAACAATTGTAATACATTTAACATTCTTAATCTAATGTATTTACGTGTTTAATATTCTTTGATCATGGGCATGTGTTATTATTAATTAGTTTCAAGTTGTATATTTCCTTATTTATTTTATATTATTTTCAAACAAAACCCTATAACGTAGTTTTTAAATGCATACACGTGTGCTAAATTTTATAGTATATAATATGTATAATTTTTAATAATACTATAGTAGTAATAATGAAAACCAAACTAAAACTAGTAAATTTTCAACTTTTTGATAAGTTCTAACTAATAATGAAGCATTGGCACAGTTGGTAAAGTCGGAGACCCAGGATATTGAGTATTCAAATTTGAGATTCACTTTGCATAATTATATGTGTGGATCTCCAAGTCCACCATGTGCTATTGTCATATGTGAGTTTTAGTCCATCTATATATTGTAATAATTTAATTGTACATTTTACGATTGACCAGTTACAATGTTTTTAAAATCAGACTAATAGTTGAATCAATTAAATTACTGTTTAACCAATTCGACTGTTTTGATCTTTTCGTATTATTCGATTAAATAAATTATTAATTTTTTATAAAATAATAGATTTATATAATTAATTAATTTAATATTTCTCTAAATCGTTACCTAATTAATTTCTGATGTAATGAGTTGAAGGCATGTAAGATGATATAGTGATATTTGTACTTCTAAAGTCCAACGAATCCAAAGACATCAGATAATCTGGACGTCGGACTTTTGACGGTTTTAGCCACGTGTAATACTGGACCATCCAAATACATATATAGGAAATTTAAAACCGTATGATAAAATAAATATACCAATCCGCATAACTTTAAAACCAAGCATCTAATCTCTTCCCTTCTCTTTCTTTCGATATAAATGTACTTTTTTTTCTCACCATTTTCCTCTTCTTCCCTGCCATTTTTCTTTCCTTTTATTCTTTCCTTTTCCCTTTTCGGAAAACTCAACGACGTTGGAGTATGAGCGAAGAAGAGTGGGTCAAAGAAGCTTTGACCGATTCCATGTTGGCGGCAAAGGTGTTACTCAGCCTCTACCAAGCGTCGTCTCCGCCGCCACGGTCAGACAGTGCTTCCTCCCAGGCTTTGCAAGTCGAGTGGAGTGTCCGTCAACGTCGGTCTAAGCAATCTCTTAAGAAGAAAAGCGAACCGGCACGAGCCAGTCCCACCACGCCGCTTTCTTGGAGTGGTGGCATTTCTGTTAGTGGAGGCGGTAGTGCTGACGGATCCGAGGAGTCTAGCCGTCCACCTTTGAAGCCGGTTGATAACTCTAGATCTAAGGTTAGTTAACAACTTCACGGGTTATATGTATATCTCTCTCTCTTTTTGGACTCAGTGAGTCGTGTGGTTGACTCTGGTTCTTTTTTGACGGACTTGCCCTTACGAAAAGTACGATATACGTGAGTCTTTTATTAGGAACTTGTCAGCTAAATTTCCGGATTTTCGTTTCAAGGACTTTAACGTCATTTTACCTTTCTTTTCCGGTCACCGGACGGGATTTCATCTTCAAACAGCGTTGACCGATATGCCCTTTTAAATTTCCTTTGTTCTTCAAAAAAGAAATTTCGGTGACTTCCATTCAACGCATGGATTCGCTTTTGTCTTTCACCATTCATACAATGCTCCGCGTGTCATATCTACTTCTGAAAAAGTCCAAAACACCCCTTCTCTCTTTGGACATATTCGTCATTTCAGTATCTTCTCCCCCTTATATGTCCTCAGTGTCCCTTATCGGGGGGTCAATTAAAATGACGAAATTCTCCTGAACAACAGTAAACACATTTGAAGTTCTCAAAGGGCAAGATGGTCAAAAAATTAGTGGCCTGAATTATCGGTGGCGTACTCCCGTGGCGAAATAGGTTTGCGTGTAGTTTAGTGTTAGTTAAATGTTAGTGGCTTTCAGCTTTTTTATCCAAAGGGCGGGGGAAAGGGGGGAAATGATTCTGTGTGGTCGTAACCAGAAATTGTCTCTTCGATCCTACGTGTCATCGTAACATCATTGGATCTCTGTGACAGCTTTCTTGAAAACGAAAACGTTTCTTGATTGGACAGTGATTTCGTAAAGGTGACAGCCTGCCGTATGAGAAAGTTAAAAAAAAAAAACCACTCCATAGTGGTGGCATACAAAAATGAAGACAAATGCTATATTTAGGTGGAAAATGTGTTCACTAAGTGGGGACCACTTTGCCACCTAATTTATGGCACATATTGTTTGTTGGTTGGTTATTAGTTTTACCAAACCCTGAAATTCGCTGGTGTTTGTAGACAGTCTGTTATTCGATGTCGTTTCGTGTCTTTTCATTTTTTTTATCATTCACACTATGCTTATAGTCCCTGTACTTCTTGAAAATTAAGAATTTAATCCCTGTACTTCTCTTTTTTTTATATTTCAAAATTCAGATCCAACTGTTAATGCTGTTAATTTTTTTTTGTTAAATTTAAGTAAACGTTAACTGTTGGACTTGAATTTTGAAATCTTAAAAATAGAAGGAAGTATAGGGACTAAATTTCAAATTTTTGAAAAATATAAGGTCTAAAAGCAAATTTTAACCTTTTTATCTGATTAATAAATTATGTAAGTAAGATTATTGACTAATGACTAATTATTATTCTTCCACACGTATTTTTATTCAGGTTGCGGCCACAAGCGAGATAACTCCTCCCAAGCGGTCTAGAAGAAAAAAGGTAAAAGCTTTCAAAGTTTTGACCTGGTTAATGTTTAATTTTTTTTAGTCACATTAGCTCTTGATTATGAAATAATCGAACTTGAGTCGTCAGGGTGAATTCTGAAAATTTTTACCGCTCGGTCCAACTAAGTGCTGGTGACGTGGTTCCATGTTTTACGTACATGGTATAGGCTTGGGAGCCTTGCCTTAGAATGTATTATGTAGTTATATTATATAACCTTCTAACCTCCTGCTCTAATGGATGTTTTTTAAATTAGATTAGTAGTTGAATCGGTAAAGTCATCAATTTTCGATCCATTAAATTTAAATTAAATAAATTATTTAAAAATTATAAAATTTAGTTCAATCGGTTTTTAGTCCGATACACATGTTTGTATCAATTGATAAATCAACCGATTTTTTATCTTACTCTAGACTGATGTATCGATCAGTCCAATCCAGTTTCAATAACATTGTTATTATTAACTGCATGGTAGACTTTTCCAGAAGAAAAACTGACCCAAAGAATTTGACAAAAATGGCAAGTGTACGGTCTTAGCATAGCATTTTCTAGCATTAGGTGCTTTTCAAATTGAAGTCGACATATTTAGCATTTTGGTCCAATTGATGGATATATATTTATACAATGAGAAGTATGTTTTAAAACAATATTTTTTTTCAAATTTTATTGAAGTTTACATAAAAGTCTAAAATATGTTAAAAAGATATTACAATTTATTAATTAAACATGTATACAAATGAAATATATTCTTTATTGTACTTTATTTAAATAAAAAAATTCATTTAACTAAAAAAATTAAAAAATTGTTTTAGGATTTTAAAACTTCATTTAAAAGTTTCAAAATTATTAAATATATTTTAATTTATATACACAAACAATAGGATAAAAAAAACCTAGTATGGCATATATGAAACATATGCTCTTGGATTTGGGATTCTGTTTTGTGTTTTCAAGGATTCTATTGCTATATTTTATTTGTGATAGTGGCTTAATTTCTGGTTGTCTACAGACATTAGCTGAGCTTAAAGAGGAGATAAGTTCACACTTGAAGGAAAATAGAAGTTTGAAGAATGTACGTTCTTTTAACTTCTTATGCCATTTATATCTCTATGTGCCTATATTTTAGACTCTCCTTTTTTTAAATGTTTTCTATTATACTCGTTGAGCAGGAATTGGAAATTGTGAAGCTTAAATTCGAGAATATTAAAACCAAAAATGAAACTTTAAGCAGAAAGCTCCAATTCGAGAAAGAAAGAACCAAGAATGAAAGCTCTAAGAGAATGAAGGTGTAGAGTTCTCTCCTTTCAACAAGCTTTCATGGATGCCTTTTGCTTTTAGACATATATTAGGATGCCATTTGATTTGAACTCATATTACATGATGATATATTCATTTCTATGGTGTGTGACAAACGTCACGGTCCACATTAACTTGGAAGAGAGTAACTTTAGGTAAAAGTATTATGGAAGCTCTTATATTAGGAGTCAGATTAAATTTTATCTCGTTTACTTAAAAATATGGGCAAATTAATCTTTGTATATTAGATCAGAGAACAAATTGATTGTTTCTGTTAAAAAATAAATCTGTTTTTACTATTAAAAACTAGCGTATCTAACAGAATAACCATACAGGGAATAATTTTTAACAGTTGGAATTGATTGAATTTTAACAGGACCAGTTTGCTCTTTGATTTAATGTACAAAGATTAATTTGTCCAAACTTTTAAGTATAAAGGGAAAATTTTAATTTGACTCTTAGTATAGAGACCTTCATTGTACATTTTTGACTCTAGAAGTATACCGTTGATGCCAGATTCATGGCTCCTCTGTAGGACCGTGACAACGAGCATGCTCTTATGTTAGCATCTTTTCTGCATATGCTTCCAACCAATTATATCATTTTACTCTCATTTCTGTTTACAGCTTGATTCACATCGGGCAACAGAAACATCCACTGCTTGTATTGAACCAAAGATTAATGCAACCTCAGAGCCACCACAGCGAAGAGAAGTAGCCAGTTATACAAGTGCAGCGTGCAACGAAAACAAACGGCATCCACCTAACGAATGTTCCGAAGGACAGGACATGACGAAGGCAAGTTGCGATGACGCGTCATTTGCACTGCCGGATCTCAATCTTCCGATCGAGGACGATTCAGGTTTATGAAGGATGTTAATGGAATTAGGTGAGAGAAGATCATTGTCTGTCAACTATTCTTTTTCCCCCAAAAAATTGAAGTGGCAGCTAAAAAAGCATTAACATGGTAATAGTCCCCTAACGGCATCGCCGTATGTTGTAAGTAGTAAAAGTTGAATTAATTCCTTGGTGTAGAAAAATAGAGTAAAAATTCTTTCTTCTTTTTTGTTCTTTTTTCGTGTTTCCAGGTTTCAACCTTTTGTCTTAAATTCTTGGGGCTAACCCCTGAGGAAATGTTTTAACTGATAATTAATTATGATCATATGATTAAGTATTTGGCAAAGTAGTCATTATTATATAAGCAAATGTACTCCTCATGAACTCAGTTTAATTGTTAAGTACGTTCAAATTTACATTTTGTTATATTTTATCAAAATAACGTTGTTGATACTAACCGAATTAATTAACTTAAAATTTTCCCATCAATCAACCTATCGTATCAACTTGATTTAAATCACTTCAATATTTTAAATACAATTTTAACTTTTGCCTACAATCTTAAACCTTAAATAATATATATATATAAAAATGATTGAACCCACCTTTGTCAATCAAATATGGATATATAAAAAAAATGGTAGCTTAAAGTAAAAAATTAAGAAAAATTACAGTAACAACTCAAAGCAAAAACATAATTTATCTCAATTAAATTTCTATCTGATTGGGGGATTTTTTAAACCGCAATTATTAACTGCAATGTCAATCAAATATGCATATATAAAATGATGAGGATAAAGTGAAGTAAAAAGAGTTAGTTTACCAATCAACCCACACCACATGTGACCATGTCAGTCCATTCATTGTACAAGGAGCCATCCCATCTCCTACTGCTCTCTCCTCTTCACGGGTTATAACTTATTATAATCAAATTAATTTAGCGCAAACTATATAACTTTTAGAAAATCATTTTAATTTTATTTAAAATAATCATCATTAAAAGATATGTAAAATATATAAAACATTTTTGAAAATTTAATATTTGTAAATCATTCGAAGATAAACATGTTGCAAATCCATATTAATAATATTTTGATATTTATTTGAAAAAAAAAAGTCAAATTTTTAATGTATTTTTCATGTTCATTTTACAATCCATAAAAACTAATTTTTTTTAGGTTCGTAGTTATCTTTTTGAATAATGTCGTTTTTAAAGTTCGAACTAAATTCTCTATTTGGGAGTGTAATGTGACTTACCATTGTATCCATTACATAATAAATTAATTTAATTATTACATAATAATTAATAATATAGGTAATATCTATGTAGCATTTATATAAGGAGGTTTTATCATTTTTGATGTAGATGATATTCAATGTTAATTTGACATGCGATTTTAAGTGCTTTATTGAGTTGATGTCACCAATTAACCGAGTATCAATTCAGTTATGAAATTATTAAAAAATCCTATCATATACAAATTAAGCTATATTTTTATAAAGTGTTTTGTCTTTTTATATAAAAATCAATAAAATTGATCATAATGAAATTTAAATCTAAAACACTATAAATGATAAATAATTGACTTTATTAAAAATATCAAAACAATTGAAATTAATTTTTAATTTTTAATTTTTTTAATATTGAAATTTTAAATTTCAAAATATTAAAACAATTGAATAAATTGTTGAAACATTTTTATCTATTGTTTGATAATGTCAACCGATTTATTACTATAATATTAAAAATAATTAATTTAATCTCCTTTTAAAAATTTAAAATTAACGAAATCAACTCAAAC
Organism: Gossypium australe; assembly: GCA_005393395.2. Classification (NCBI taxonomy): domain Eukaryota; kingdom Viridiplantae; phylum Streptophyta; class Magnoliopsida; order Malvales; family Malvaceae; genus Gossypium; species Gossypium australe. Next base: position 3,534,059 of record CM016619.1, on the reverse strand, counting down.
AACTCATATTTAATAATTATCTAAGAAACTTAATTTTTTTATTATATAATCTCAAATCTTCTATGCTAAGCTAAAAGTAATTTTTGCAATTAATTAAATTAATTGCTTATTCTTTGCTTGGGTAAATAAGTGATGAAAAAAATATGAGCTCTATTTGGCATGGAAGATAAAATTAATTAATTGTAAAAAATTTTCTTTACTTGCAACTTAGTACAAAAGATTCAAGAACATATACTAGATTTGTAATAATTTCTTTAACTTAAAAATGTTTTGTATAATTAAAGTTAATCTGCAAGACATAAAAAGCTTCGATAGTTAATTAGCACTTCTATTTGTAGATCTGATCATGGGTCGGGTTATTTGTCCAGTCAGATCCAAAAACAAGTTTTGGACAAAAAAAATAAGGTTTGTTTAAAAAACTCGGGCCTCAGACAAGTCTTTTTTGGCCCGGCCCAACCCGAATTTGATTAAAAAAATTGTTCTTGTTTACTATTATTATGTTGCTATTTTGTTACTGTTATATTGTTATTTTACTATCATTTCGTTATTATATTATTATTAATTCTAGTTAGCCTGGTTTAAGTAAGTCTTGTGTTCATTTCTTTCAAGTTTTCAGCGTATTCGAATAATTATATTATAGTAAAATGATATAAAATGATTAAATATTTTTTATAATTTATATATAAAAATATATATTGCTTTAAAAGTTGGATAATTAAATCAAGACACTTGAGTCAAACTAGGAAGTGGGTGAAATCTCGTTTTCAACATCCTATCATTCTTACTTTACATTAAATTAAATATTCAATTAATTTCATTTTTATTCAAAACAATCTTTTAATAATTTATATTTAATACATTTACAATAAGGATAGAAAAAAAATTTATGTAACGAATATATTTATAAAAAGAGTGAATATTTAGTATATTAGTATTTTTTTTTCATAAGCAGATTTGAAAATTTAACACGTGTTTTATCTATTTTTTTAAAATATTTTATTATGCCCCTAAAGGATAATTGTCAACCCTAACCTTATATATGAAATCTAAAAATCCCACGGGTAGTGTATCAAATATTTTATTAAGTATCGTGGTGCTTTATGTTTAAATTTCATTATGCATATTTTACTAGATTTTATATAAAATATAAAATGACAAAATAGCACCATTGTAATAATTTTTGTCTAATTTCTCAATTATGTTATTGTGCGATAAACCGTGTTTATAAAGAAAATCATATTTTAAACTCAAAACCAACTTTTATCATTGGTTTAATCCATAAATTGATACCTAGGCCATACCATTATTCTCATATTGGTACGTAATCTACTTTTTTGTTCCGAAGTGAATACATTTGTTAGTCAAATCATTGAGTTTGTTTTTTTTAAGGCTTAATTCACAAATTGATACTTATTTATGATTTTTTTTCCCATTTTGATATCTTTTTTTTTTGTTACAAGTGGTACCTAAACTATTTTCCCCCAAAGTTGATACATTTGTTGGTTCAATGCTAGTTAAATCGTTAAGTTTATTTAAGAAAAAAGATAACTAATTAAAAATTGACCTGTGGCAAAAATGACAAAAAGTATTATTTACTCTTATATGTATATTCTTTTTCTTTTTCTTTTTTTTTTCTTTCCTCAAAACTAGATCGATGGCTGAACTAGTCAAGCTATCAGTTCTCGGATTGATCATTTGTTTGGTTTGATCAAATAATTTATTTAAAAAATTCATAATTTTTTTAAATAGAGAATATCAGTTCAACTATTTTTTAGCTTGCTTCAACAGATCTAATTGATTCGTGGGGTAGTCGATTCAATCCCTATCTTTGGACCAGGACCTCGTCTGATTCCTAGTCCAGTCGATCTGCTTATGAAAAATATTGGTTTCGATCAATGAAATAACTTTTTCTATTCCGTCAAGTCGAGCCATGGAATTTGAAAATAAAATTAATCGTTACATCTGACCTTGGGAGGATAAATTTCAAGCATTATTAATTTTACCAAGGACAAATTTAGATAGTAATATTATAAAAAGAATCGTATAATTTAAATACCATTTTGTGGATTAAACTTTTATTATTCTCATATATATATATATATATATATATATAAAAGGAGAAAAAAAAGAAAAGAAAAGAAAACCCTAATCTAGGGGTTTGTGAAAAGGAAATTCCTCTTTGGTGTTAATAATTTAAATAGAAAAAAAGGTGTTTCCTTTATTCATTTTTGTGTACATAAAAATATTATAAAGAACCCTAAAAAGGTAAATAACCCCAAAAAAAGGTAAATACAAGTAAAGTTCATCCAACCAACATTGAAGGGGAATTTTTAGCTTTTACAGAGTGACGTCATAGTGGTTTCTTTATGAGTTTTTTATGACATCATTTAGTAGTGTAAAAAACCCATTAAATTTAAAATTAATTGAAATTATTATATGGGTTGTACATTTCCCCAATTTACTCTCTATTTATTTCCTCCAACTAACATCTTGTTTTCTGTATTTTCTATCTGCTCTTTTTTTGTTGGGGTAGTTCTAAATTAAACTTTGATAATAAAATATATTAAAATATGATAAATTTTGCAAAATTATTTATAAAATATTTTATCCAATTAACTTTTTTTTATCATCAAACATAATATATTTTGAAACAAAAAAAATAGTTGTTTTGTTAGAAAATACATTATCCTAAATTATAAATTATCTTACCGAAGTATTCTTTCGAAAATATTTGATAAAAATAAATATTATTAATAAATTTCAATTAAAAACAAGAGTCTTTTTCGACACAGGAGCAGATCAAAATATTATTAAAGAAGGTAACAAATTTGTTATAAATGTATTAAATATCAAATATATTTTCTAATGGTGAAAGGTATTACCCAAGATGTCATATTAGGAATTCATTCGTATTTTTTACTCTAACCTTATAAGGTAACAAATCATTCTTTGTCCATCAAAATTTTACTAAGGTATTATTCCTTTTGTGGAAAAATCCAAAATAAAAAATCTCTACCTGTTAAAATCTTTGCCCATCAATAATGGATAAATTTGAAAATCGACTCGAATCGAGGTATTTAGACGGTTTATGGAATGCAAGTTTTAAAACCATAGTTACCTAAAACCGAACCAAATTATATTTTTATTTAATATATAATTAATTTTAATTTTTATGATATAAAAATAAATATTTTATGTTTAAAATAGTGAAAAATTTAAAAGTTGTTGAAAAATGATTGTTTTTTTTAGAAATATTTATGAAAACCTTAAAATTTTATAAAATAATAAAACAAAATTCATTTTGTCAAAATAAGTTTAAAAATCCAAAACTAAAAAATAATATGGAAAAATTAAGAACTGAATCGAGCCAAATTGAATTATGATGAATGGTTCAAAAAAATCTAAAAAAACCTAATTGAACCAAATCGATATCACTCTTAATCACAATATTTTGGAGAAAAATAGAGGGAGATATAAAATGAGATATTGTTTTCAACCCTAACATGCCTCCTTCACTTGAGATAAATTGTGATGCTCCCCAAAATTCTATAAAGACCCCTTATGAAAATAGATGGTAGGTCATGGAATGATAGTGATATAAAAGATTGTTCAAGGGAAGTAATAAGGCAAGACATCTCAAGTCGCTCATTCTCCTTTCACCGGGTAAGTTTGACTGCAACCAAAAATTCTGTGTCAATTAGCTTATAATATTCTGTGGAACCAGAGGTTTAACATTGGGAATTTGCAGAATATAGATGACCTAAAATGAAAGAACCTGTAGAGCCTGAAACTGCCTTTTAAACTATCTTAGGGAAGATGTGATAAATTTGCGTCTTCATGAGTGTGGAGATGAATTGTCCAATGTGCAAAAAAAGAACAAAAATGAAGGAACATCTTTTTGTTGAATGTGATTTTGCCAGGGCGGTTTGGTTCAAGAGTCCATTATCCCCAACATTTGAATGTTGTCTCTATTGCTTGGATATCCTAACGGTTCCACCTCAATGACCTAAATAGTACAAAGGCAAGAGAGTCCCAACCCATTTAACACGTTACACCATATCAAGAATTTATGTGCATTTTATCCGATGTTAGTAACATGCCTATGAAATCTCCCAAGAGTTTACTTAATCAAAACTCGATAATACCAAAAGGAGAGTGAACTTGTGTTTAAAATTTTTAAATAAAAAGCTAGAAGATTATCATAAATTGACACGAGCATTCATAATAGTTCAGTCTCAATTGCATACCTCTACTAACATAATTTTTCTATACTAAGTTTTTCTCAATTCACTCTATTTAATTGATACATTTCAAGAATAAAATATAACATTTATAAATTTTTTATTTTGTTAAGGTAAATAAATAACCTCTAAAATCTCATAAATATTTTCTATCCAAATTTCAAGTGCTTTTATAGGAAACAATAAATGACCTCTCAAAGTTATTGGTTCGAAAGATGAACATTATTGAACCAAACTGAGCACTTAAACAAAAAAATAAGTTCTCAACCCAACAAGTGTTTTACATGTGAAATTTGAGCATGAGAACAATAAAAGATGAAATCATTGAATATTTGTTCTTTGATCTTTTGAACTTGTTTCATGTGTTGTTTGAGACCTTATTTATATCCATTCATGGAATTATAGTTGTTTGAAGTAGTTGGAGAGAAATTATAGTTATTTGGAACATTAAATGTACGAGTAATTATAGCCCTACAATATAAAAGATTGATATATTTGAAGAGGGGATTGATCCCTTATGCAAAACTAGCCATTAGAAATGATTGAGGATCGATCAGTTACCCATTTAAAACTAGTTATGTGGAAAAGTGAGAGGGATGATCATTTTTGGTCTTAATGTATAAAAATTAATCTTTTCAAATTGGAATGATGAGAGAAAAGAAAACGAGTGACATGTGCATGTTAATTCAAAATCATGCATATTTTAAATGTAATATTCCTTTTATTTTTCAACTTTACCAAGCGATGGAAGGAAAGAAAAATACCACTTTCTTTCCAATTTTTCATCCTTCCTATGAATCATACCTACGGATAGACAAATTATGTAACCTCCCCCCGACCTAAATGTTAGACCTAAATTCGAGAGATTACATTGACCACCAAGATGTCCACTAAGTTAGCGGAGTTTATAAAATAGTCATTTTAAAACATTTGTTTAACTTTAGAGAAAATTTAGTCTATTTTAGGAAAAAAAACTTAGTGTTTTACCACCCTTCTTATAAAAAAATATAATTAATTCAAAGCCGGTTAATTTATAAATTATCTACTCATTTAAAAACTCGTTTTTCATCAATGCAACGGAAAAAGGGATACTAGCGTAGATTTAATGAAAATCATGTTTCATGCTTTATAAATAAAATAAAACTCAAGCGTCAATAGCCTAAATATACCATGCATGCCCTAAATAAGCCTGAAACTAAGTCTTGTGCCACAATTTAAGTAAGGCATTACAATTCTTAAATAATAGGAACTATAAATAATAATGGGTAAAAATAAAAAATAATAAAACTTCAATCTGAGCCGAGCCCTCTAGTTTATCGATTCCGCTTCCCAACTTGATGGATTATTTGTAAGGATGTAAAATAAAAGGGAGTGAGGTACGAAACTCAGTGTGAGTTCATTCACAAGAAAACCGAAACAAATTCGTAGGCAAAGCACGTGGGTTAGTAATTATGATAATAATCACAATCATAAAACACTTTTGATCAACAATTTATCATATCATCACTTCACTACACTATTTCAGAAAACACAATTTCAAATGCACATGCTAATGTATGGTAATGCAAATTCAATTTATCAAAAATGTCTTATCCAACTCTACTACACGGCTCACTTATGAGTTCCCATAACTCATCTACCATATCACTCCAGATTGTGGATAAACCACTGCTAATTTGCAAATTACTGCCACTGGTCTTATAAAAATTGTGGGTAAACCACCGATATTTTTAGATAAAAATTGTGGTTTTGTAAAATAAACGTGATAAGATTTAGAAATAGAGCATCATAAAAATGTCATTTATTTTTTAAAATATATTTATTACATAATTTTTTTTTTATTCTCACGGTGAATATTCTATAATCTAATACCAAACTATTTATGCATATTTTATTATTGAATAATTTAAATAATTTGAATTAAAGTAAAAGTATAAATACACATAGATATGGGAAATATATAATTTTATAAAAATATTAAAATATAATATTTTAATAAATATATTTATCTTAATTTAATAAATATTTTTATCTGTTCAAAATATTCTTACTTTCATATAAATATATTATTGATAAACTTTTTGAAAACATTAGTTATAACTTTTTATTATATATTTTTTAAACGATATTTTTATTTTTTATTTTTACATAAATAGATAGAGAGAGAGAGAGATAAGGTTCCTTAGCTTTGAGCCTTACACACAGAGCCATACAACAACAAAATGCCAAAACACCATCTTCATCATGCTTGACATGACTCTTCAGTATTCATTATTTTTAAATTTTACATATAATTTATCTTCATATTTTTTCCATTTTTTTATTATAATCATTAAATTAAGTTATTAAATCTAATTAATAATATTAAAATTTTATTTATATATAAATATATTTATCTATACTTATTATAATTTTTTTTATTGCATTAGTGTCACAAGTTAACCGAGTGCAAGTTCAATTTAAAAACGACAAAAACACCCTAACTTTTAAAAATAAATTGTATTATTTTAAGTAAATGAAGATTCTGGCTGAGTTGATGCCGATTAGGGAAAAATATGAAAAAGCCCTCGCTTTTCAAAAGTAAATTATTTTATTCTAAAGTGTTTTTATACTTTATACAAAAAAATGGAAAAATATACACATATAATAAAATTTGAATCCATGCCTTTTTAGTTTTCTACATTTATCTTCTACTATTACATCAAAGCCCTATTTATTATTTATATCAACCCTTTACTAATATATTTATTACATAATTTTGATTTTCACCTATATTATAAATGTGCCATAATCTAGTAGATATATATTAAAAAATTATATAGTAAATTCAAAATAGTGGACATTGTTGCCAATACAATAATATGTGAGTTTGAGTGTATTGAAACGTATTATCTTTCTATTTATAAGTTAAAAAAGAGTTATAAATATTATATAAAAGAGAATCAAAATATATACATCTGCACATATGCATATGGATATTAAAACAAAAACAATATTGGTATGTGGATCAAAATAAATTACATGTATATGATCTCAATTATATACAAACAAATTTATATTGCAAAAATATTGGTTTTGATAGTGACTGAACTTGGGTTCTTTAGGCATTCACGTTAGGTTTGGATAATTATTGGGCACTAGAATTAATAAAAAAAAAACTATATAAATAATATTAAAAAAAGCTGACAAACGTCTTTTGATTATATAAAATAATATTGCTAAAAAAAGTAATTAAACTACATAACTTTTCAATGCTTTTTTTTGAACAACCTATATTAATACATTTAATAATATTTTTTCGAGTATTAAGGTTAGATTTAAATGGACGATGTGTTTACTTATAATTAGTGTAAAAATAGCAGTGACGGTAAGATTAAATAATATAGCATGAGACAAAAAGTAAACTAAAAATATCACGTCGCATTCAATCGCCCATCCAAATTCACCTTAAATCAATTGACATTATTGCTATTACAATAATAATAAATGTAAGCTCAAGTGTGTTTTTTATCTAATAGATTATAAGCAAAAATTAGCATTATATAAAAACAATATGATTGATTAGTTAAACTAGGAATTAATTGGGATACCAATATGAAGAAAACGGTTGAATCGACTGACTCGTGAATTGGTACGAATCTATTGGTGACTTAACCAATTTAACTATCGAATCGGTTCTAAAAACCTTGCTTTTAAAAAATTTTTATCTGAAATTTTTCGATATTTGATAGTTGCAAAAAGCATTGAACTTTTTGTCACTTAATCTAACGAGTGTCGGCATTTTAACACTTTTTCACATCATTTTAATGAAAATATTAATACGATGGTTTTGAGAATTTGTTTATTAAATTTAGAGGAAAAAATAAACAATACTAAAATATATTTTATATGTAATATTTTTATCTATACTATTATTTTAAGCATTTTACTGAGTTGATGTCACCCTTAATCGGGTCACCAATTTAGTTATGAAATTACAGAAATATCACTCTCCTAAACTATAATTAATAATATTTCCATGACACTTTTGTCTTTTCGTATTTTTATATCATCTTTAAATAAAATAATTACAAATTACAAATCTAAGGATCTAAAACACACTCAATAGTATTAAAATACAAATTTATCACCGCTTTACCTATATTCATTATTAAATAAAAATTAAAAAATATATTTTTAATCGAAAATATTTTATATTATCCACATTGTAGATATAACAAAATCTAGTATTAAAAAATTAGTATTCATAAATTGTAAAACAGATATTAACGATAAATTGATTATAAAAAATAAAAATTCAATTTTTTTAAAATGTAAATTCAAGAATGAATTAGGATTGTTTTTAACATTGTTTAATATGGAACCGAATCGGATTGATCAGTTGAATCTGTTAGATTAAGAATCAGTCGAGCTACTGATCCGAAGAGAGGCAGCAGATAAGTTAATCCAAGAATTGGTATGAACTAATTAAACCAAACTAAAAAATCGATTGAATTGACACTTAAACGAAATTTTTTTATTTTTTAATATTTCTGATTTTAAAAATCTTCTATCCATAATAATATTTTATTTCAATATAATCTAAAAATATTAAATAATGTTAAGTATTTTAAAATTTTGATTTGCAATTCTTAAAAAAAATTAATAAAGAGAAAAAAAAAGTGACGGATACCATAACTCCACTTTCTCAACTAAAGCTGAAAGACCCACTGCTTGACGACTGACATCTGACAAATTAATTCTAAGAAAAAAATGCAACGATATTTTCCTATCATATCACGATATTTCCCAATTCGATAAATTAGTCCGCTCAATATCTCGGAATTGGTGACCCAAAACTAGAAAACTAAATCTGTCGATATAAATATATTTTTTAAATTATAAATAATACACATTTAAATAATTATCAAATCTTATTTTAATTGATATAAACATTATTAAGTTTGAATATGTTTAAATAAAAAATAAATAAATATTATCGGAAGCTATTATTTATATTAATATTAATAAAATATTTAATTTTATAAAATTCACAATTATAGCGCGTGTACAACACGTTCTCAACGAAATTTTGATGTTTGAACAATATTTTTGGTAAAAGTATAGTGCATATACACGGACGTATTTAAAGTCTTATCCTTTAAAAAAATAATATATATTTTAATAATTTATGAGTATTTTTTATATTTGATTTTTATAAATATATGTATTATATAATATAATATAAGAATGTATTTGCACATTTAAAAAAATTCAAAAAAATAAACGTGTATATTTAATTTTGAATTTTTACAAGTTTGTCTTAATTTAAATTGAATTGATGTGACTGGGAAATAAAATAATAAGAAAAATCATTAAAAAAATTTGAAGGGAAGAAAATATAAATGGTAAGGAACAAGTTGCAATGGTGTTGAATAATGACTAAAATGGTAAGAATAAAATGAAAAGATAAGTCTCATCAAGCAATTAGTGTGAAGTGGGGGCAATGAAATAAATAAATAAAAATAAGATAATGTTATGCTTTTATCTTTTTAATGTCTGTAATGATGTTATTTTGTTATTTAATTTTGGAAACTTTAGGGTTACGACTTTTAATTAAACTAATAATAAATGAGCTCAGAAGAGAAAAAAAAAAATCCAAGAATACGAATTTAATGAACTTAATACTCCACTTATATTCATTTAATTATTGGTAAACTTTTTTTAGTCACGTAGATATGAAAAGTTATAAAATAATTATTTAATTATTTGTTTTTTTGTCAGCATATATTAAATAACATAATAATAATTTTAGCCTTCAATATTTATATATATCGTGTGAATTTGATATTGTTGATGCACCGGATCAACAGTTGTGAAAAATATGGGGATGAGTGATTTAATTTTCTAGGAGCAAAGAAGAACACCCCCTCCAAAGGGTCTTTGAAATTGCATTTTAAGGGGGTTTTCAGGTCATTTTTTTGGAGTCCTGGGTTGGGTTATTATATAATAAAATATAAAATATAAATATATAAATTATTATTTTCGTATAACAAGTCTCAATTTTAAAAAATTGAACCATAAAAAATTATATATATATATATTTTTTATAGCTTTTATTAACATCTATAAACAACTGTTCATCAAATCAAAATAGCTTGTCATCTCTTAACCATGAGGTTGGGGATTTGATCTTCGTCCATGAGAATGGACACACATTTCATAGTCAACTGTTTACGTTTTTAAAAAGTATCCGCAACAAGAGCATTAGTTACTACCATTGATAATGAACACTCTATTTTGATATTATTATGATTATTGTCATTTAAGGATATCAAAGCTTTTTTAGGTCACAATCCAACCTTTTATTTATCCGTTGTTTGTTTGGTTGTCCAAATCATGAAAAAAAGCGGAGATTGCTTCGCGTGTGTTTCATCAGATTTTAAATCGGATTTGAATTTATATTAATAAACAAAATTATATGGTAATATCAATATCTGGTCTTGACAAGACAGATATGAGCATAATTTTTTTGAAAATAAACTCTTAATCAGATCCAATCGATCTATAAACACTTTTATCTATAAAGAAATCTCAATTGAAATTCAACCCAACTTAATTATAAAATAATCAAAGTCTTTTACATAATTGTTGATATTAACTTTGTTTTTTTCCTTAAAAAACCCTTACCTCAATTAGTGATAAGAACGATTTTCAATCAAAGCTTTCGGTATTGGACCTTTAATTTTTCTTCTTTGAAGAAAAATGAGAAAAATGCATGAAATTAATTAATTAATTACTGTCATTTCATCCCGATGTTGATAGCTGAGTTTTATGAAAGTGCCCTACTCTCACAAGTTAATCATTAAATCTTTAATTTCACATAATTAATTTATAAATATATATATAAGTAATTAAAAAGGTGTACGTAATTGTCACACTGTCTTTTATGATGTAATTAATGCAAGGTCAGAATAATGTTAGAATAGTACAGCCATGATCGTACTGCAATTTGCTCCCTAGCGCGTGATACAATACTAACGCAACACTCCATAAAATGTCTTGATGTAGCCCTATCCACGTGTCGCAGCATCACATTTTGGCATGCAAAAAAATTACAATTTTTATTCTTTCAATATTTTTCACGCCTTATCATGTTATTAATCAGTGTTATGTTAATGTATTTTAACAGTTTTAGTCAAATGTTTAAAAAAATATCAAGTTTATATATCAATTGAGTCCAAAAATGTTTAGATATAAAGTAAGTACTAATTATCAGATTTAGGTAAATTCGTATATATTAATTACCAAAAAATTATTTTTTAAATTTAATATTTTTTAATTATTTAACCGATTCAACTATCTTTTTGATTCTAAAAATATTGATTTTGACACACAAATCACTTTTAAAAAAATTAAACTTGATGTCAAATTCAATAATATCTAAATTCAATAAATATTTAAAAGTTAACCTCCATTGTAAATTTTGGCTTTTTCACCTGAATAATGTAAAAAAAAAGAAATTAAATACCAAAATAGCATGTCATACCATATTTCAACTGTTTTTTTGGTATTTCGGGTAGGTCGTATTTTGACTATATTTTGAATTTTTTAATTGTGATGCTGCCTATGAGAGAGACATCACTAATAAAATAATATATTTTTTTAAAATTTAAAAATAATATTGGTGGTACGGCACCACCCATTTTGATATTTATTTATTTTTACATTATTAAGGTAAAAAATCTATAAATTTTGCTGTGAATAATAATTAAAAATCTTATTTTCTGAAAAAAATAAAAAAAATCCAAATGTGAATCCGTATTATCAGACAAGTTCTGTGACAGACTGATGACCGACTGGTCGGACCCCACTTAGCTGATTCAAAATTCACACACCACCAGTTTGTCGGAGCCTCCGTGACTCGTGCTCTTCACTCTCCTTAAAAGCGCGTCCGCTTTAGAATCTTCTCCTTTTCTTTGTTTCTTTCCTTTTTATTATTATCTGGGTTTCTACCCCCTTATGCTTAACTTTTTATATTAAATATATTAATTAATGTTAAATCTAAAAAATATCAAGTTTTATTATAAAATATAATAAATTAATTAAAATTAAATTTTCATTATTTAAAAATATGATAATTTTTTCTCACTCTATCGTGTCAGATAATAAATTAATTATGTATGTAACACATGTCATACTTTAAATTTACCTTAATTTTATTAATAATTTATTTTTAAAAAATGAACCGTCACTATTTTCTACTTTTTGTAGAGCTTTTATTTTTTATTTTACCTTTTTTCACCCACCATCACACGTGTCCATTTTTTGGAAGCTAAAAACATCCTTGACCTTGACTTATTGACAATTTGAAAAAAAGAAAAAAAAATTGAATTTATGCCCTTAGTCCTAAAATAGAGAGTTATTTGGACCCTTTAGCAATTATTCGTTGTAGTGGATGATTTGATCTCAATAATCCTTGTGCTTTCAACACGTGGCCATCAATAATTTTATTATTATTATTTGGTACATTACAAAAAACTTCTTTAATTTTTTATATTTAATATTTTCTTTTTTGCATTTAAAAAGCATTCTATTAAATATATATTAGATTGTGGTTAGTAGGTACAATCAATTTTAAAAATTATCACGTGTTTCTCTTTTTTTTTAATATTTTAATATATTTTTATAGTATATTTGTTAATCTCTTGATAATGTTTATGAAGTCTAAAAATTTTATTTACAGTGTACTAAATATTATTCTTAAAATTAATTGTGTTTTAAGTTCAAAACCTATAATAAATTTTATCGATTTTATATAGAATATAAAGTGATAAAAATGGCCTCATAAATATATAATTTATTTTGTAAAAAGAAAGACCATTTAGTAATTTTTTATATTATTATTTTTCTATAAAATTAAATTTAAAAAATATAATACATAAAATATAGTAAAATTTAATAAATTAAAAATAAATTTTAAAAAATTATTTATACGATAGGCGCAACTTAATAATCAAATACCTCTAAAATAATAATAAAAATTAACAATAAAACAAGAGTTATATAATATTCAAACAATAACAACAATAAAAATGCAGCAATTTTTTTTTTCAAATTTAAGTAGAGCTAGGGCCCGATTCAAAAAAACTTACCTAAAACTTGATCCATTTAAAAAACATATTTATTTTTTTTCAAATCCATTTTTTGGACCAGCTTCCTTCTTAGTACAACCAAGACCCTTGGACAATTCTTAACTCTTAAGTGTAAGTCATACTATACTTTTTGAATGGATAAAAATTGAATAAAAAAAGGGACATGACATTAAAAAATATTAAAAATTATATAACACAAAAATATCACTTTACGCTATGCCTTGTATGAAATTTTTTAGTGCTTTTCGAATTATTCATGTTTTTATCTAATTTTTTTTATCTATTGTATTATTTAAAATTTACATTACAATTAATCGAATATATATTTATTTTTTATATTTATTATATAATTATAATTATATTATACTTGTAATAGTAAAATTTAAGGAAAAAAAACATAAATAAATTTAGAGTATTTTGACTTTATCAACTCATGCATGTCTTTTTCTTTTTTAATCCTTTTGGTTGCACACAACTTCTACGCATTCAAAGGAAAAGTTTTTTTTTTTTTCCTTTTATGAGAATAACTTTTTTAAATGTTAGTGCTTCTTTGCTTTTACGACATCTATTAAAATGAATTTTTTAAATAAAAAAATAAATTTAAATTTATTAATGTAATTACGATTTTAGCATGTTAGAACTTTACATTAGAATCAATCACGCGATTGACTTTTTCACACCAACCTAAAACGTCTTCGTCAACACACCAAAACATTTCATTTAATATTAAAATATAATTATTCATATTTAGTCGAGTTTTAACTCGATCGACATAGACATTATTATCGATACAAAAATACATAATTTCGAGTGTGTTGAAAGGTAACATTAAAAAATATTTTTATTGAATTTAATATATATTTTGCAATTAATGCTGTGGAACATAAATATTATAAAATTATTTTTTATTTTTTTAAAGAACAATATAAAATTATTAAAATGCAGATACATGTATTAATCATGTTGGGTTTTTTTTTTTTTTTAAATTTTAAATGATCGGTTTTAGATCCATTCAATGAATTAATTATTTGCTTTGATTTCAAAGCCCCAAAAAAGCAATTTATCGTTCCTTCAAAAATATATCACGATAAATTCACCCTTTCACATGATAAAAACAATGGCATGTTCTGTAATATTCAACAAAATCCAGGGTCAAACCTTTTCGAGAAAAGCCTGTCGTTTCTTTCGTAGATCTGAGAATAGTAAAAGATCGCTTTCCAAGCAATTTTTCTCTACTCCTCACATTTATATCAACCTCTATTTCCAACCGTCAGGTCAAAATATAAAAAAATCAAATCTCAAATCGACGATCGAAAATGAAAATGGAATACACTTTGTTACACGTGATTATTCCTTGAAGTAGGATAGCTGTCAGCTAGAGATTCCACACCGATAAACTCGACAGGGTTTAGCCGGCTAAACAGGGGCTATCATTTTACTGTACTTATTAATAAGTAAGTGCACGTATCATAATAGGTCCTCTTTTTTTAATAAGTTGTGTCTGATAAGAACACTTAATTATCATCTTCTTTATCCGTCTCCTCTTTCCTATAAAAATCACCATTTCTGTAAGGTTTTAGGTTGGGTTTTATATAAAAAGGAATTTAAATAATTTTTTTTCCTAGAGAGAGAAAGAGAATCTCTGGCTACCTTGGGGTTATTTTTTTATAAATATTTTTCTTATTTTTAGAGAGAAAAAAAGTTTTTTTTTATATATAAAAATCTCTGGAAAGAGGAAGCTTCTTCTTTCTTGTATGAAAATCGATCTCCGACGGTAAGCTTCTAACGAATATTTCCTGTTTTTGTGTTTAAGAATCTCTTTCTTTACGATATGTAGGTTTTTTTTTTTTTGGTATTTTGCTTTATTTTTATGGTATAAAGTTGTTTTTCCCCTTCTTTGATCGAAAAAAACCCCCCTAATTTACCTTTGTTTTTCTTCCTCATTTGAAGATGGTTGAACTATCTTTTGGGGGTTCTTTATTTGGATTTTAAGGTATTTTGAGCTGATTTTTTTTTTAAAAAAATTTCTGGGAATATTCTTGCAGATCTAGTGTTTTTATTTGGTGATTTTTATTTCATCGTTGGGAACTGAAGTTGGAGGTGGATACGATGTCGTCTCTCAGTAGAGAGCTTGTGTTCTTGATCTTACAGTTTCTAGATGAGGAAAAGTTTAAAGAGACTGTTCACAAGTAAGTTTTTTTTTTTTTTTTGAAAATTAAATGGCATTTGATTTTGATTAGTATTTTGCTGTTAACTGATAAAATTTAAAATGTGATTATTACTTTGAATTTAAATAGGCTTGAACAGGAATCTGGGTTTTTCTTTAATATGAAATATTTTGAGGATGAGGTACATAATGGAAATTGGGATGAAGTTGAGAAATACTTGTCTGGTTTCACCAAGGTTGATGATAATCGGTATTCGATGAAAATCTTTTTCGAGATTAGAAAGCAGAAGTACCTTGAAGCATTGGATAAGTAAGCTTTTTTGCATACTTTCGATTTTTGCTTTTTTGCATACTTTCGATTTTTCTATTCGTATTTGTTAATCATCGGAAGTTTGTGAAAATTTCTAAATGTTTGAATATTATTTAGGCATGACCGGTCGAAAGCTGTGGAGATATTAGTAAAGGATTTGAAAGTTTTTGCTACATTCAATGAGGAACTTTTCAAGGAAATCACTCAGCTTTTGACATTGGAGAATTTCAGGTATGCGGCTTCTGTTTAATTTGTTTGAGTCTTGATCGAGAATGGGTAATTGTGAAAGTATTGAAGAATGTATAACTTTTGTAACAGAGAGAATGAACAGTTGTCAAAGTATGGGGATACAAAATCAGCTAGAGCAATCATGTTAGTTGAACTCAAGAAGCTTATTGAAGCGAATCCTTTATTCCGTGACAAGTTGCAGTTCCCTAACCTTAAAAATTCAAGGTTACGCACCCTCATTAATCAAAGGTAATTTTTTTCTTCTATTGTTGGTTCTTTATCATCGATGTATTAGCTGCTTTGAAGAGATAGGAGTGAGATGGGTGGCATGTTTTAGTTTCCGATGAACATTTTGTTTATGCAATGAACTCGCAAGCAGGCATGGTATTATTCCCGAGTTCTTACTGGCACCGATGTGTTTCTAGTTGTGGCTTTAAGGGAAAACTGATTTCTTGTGTAATCACAGTTTGAATTGGCAACATCAACTTTGTAAAAACCCAAGGCCAAATCCGGATATTAAAACTCTCTTTGTGGACCACTCATGTGGACAGCCAAATGGTGCACGAGCACCATCTCCTGCAAACAATCCACTTCTTGGATCCTTGCCAAAAGCTGGAGGTTTTCCTCCTCTAGGGGCTCATGGGGTGGGTATCGAGCTTTACTATTACTATCCTAAAATCTGTTTCATTATCCTTGACATTCTCGGTTGATGTCTTCAGCCTTTCCAACCTACACCTGCACAAGTTCCGGCACCCCTTGCTGGTTGGATGTCAAATCCTTCTACTGTAGCTCATCCTGCTGTTTCTGGTGGAGCTATTGGTCTTGGTGCTTCAATACCCGGTAGTTTTTTCTTTTTCGATTTTTTCTTCTGTAATCACTTCTTCTCTATGTTTCATTTTTAGTGTAATGCTGGCATCTGCTCATTTTCCTTTTAACTTTATGCATGTTTTGTTATTTCTTATAGCTGCATTGAAGCATCCGAGGACCCCTCCAACTAATCCATCAGTAGACTACCCATCTGGAGACTCTGATCATGTTTCCAAAAGGACAAGGCCCATGGGGATATCTGATGAGGTACTCCGGTTTTACTTTAATTGACTTATTTGATTTGGACTCTGGGTGTGATCGTGTTTCTTTCTGCCTAATGTTACTCAAGTGATCTTTGCTCACTTTGTGCAGGTAAATCTTCCTGTCAATGTGATGCCAGTACCGTTTCAGGGCCATGGTCACAGTCAGGCTTTCAGTGCACCTGATGATCTGCCAAGGGCTGTTGCAAGAATGCTGAACCAGGGTTCATGTCCTATGAGCATGGATTTCCATCCTGTTCAACAGACTCTACTTCTAGGTATGCTATGCTCCGGCCTTATTTTATTATAGTTGCAATTGGTTCTCTGTTGTTGGCCAGCTGTTGATTATACCTTTGCGTATTCTGAATACAACAAACCAGTTGGTACCAATGTTGGGGACATAGCATTGTGGGAAGCTGGCTCTCGAGAGCGGCTGGTTTCGAAAAACTTTAAAGTTTGGGATCTTACTGCTTGTTCCATGCCCCTTCAGGTTTGTGACACCGCCACCTGTTGTTTAGCTTACTCGTTAGCTCCATTTTTATTTAGACATATTATAAACAGCAGTTATCTACCTAAATCCAGGCTGCTCTAGTCAAAGATCCTGCCGTCTCTGTAAACCGTGTAATTTGGAGCCCTGATGGTTCTTTATTTGGTGAGTAGAAACCATTAGAGATATGCATATATATATATATATAAGTTAAGTGGGAACATTGATTGACATGTTTTACCTGTTCGGAAAACAGGAGTTGCTTACTCAAGGCACATTGTGCAAATATAT
Organism: Gossypium australe; assembly: GCA_005393395.2. NCBI lineage: Eukaryota > Viridiplantae > Streptophyta > Magnoliopsida > Malvales > Malvaceae > Gossypium > Gossypium australe. Next base: position 3,516,134 of record CM016619.1, on the reverse strand, counting down.
TCTTATCATGGTGGTGATGAGGTTCGGCAGCATCTTGAGGTATATATTATGCCTGGTTCCGTTGGATTTTTTTTTTTCTAATCCTCTTGCCGAGTTTTTGCCTGACTGAAATCATAATGAAATTTCCGGTCTAGATTGATGCTCATGTTGGGGGCGTAAATGATATTGCATTCTCTCATCCAAATAAGCTACTTTGTGTAATAACGTGCGGTGATGACAAGACAATTAAGGTTGGTTTTATCATTGCACATGGTTGGTTATTACTGTTGAAGAAAAAAAGTGCTTGCCATTGCTAATTTCTTTGTGTAATTTTAGGTGTGGGATGCTTCTAATGGTACAAAGCAGTATACCTTTGAAGGTCACGAGGCTCCTGTTTATTCTGTCTGCCCTCACTATAAGGAAAACATTCAGGTAAGGATACTGCTTTATCACTTTAGGTGTCTTATGTTCTTTACTGTACTATGGCCCTATGTTGCTTGGAGTTGGGTGTGAGTATAGTCAGGTAGGGTATGTATACAACATGAGTATGGTTAGAGCAACATAGCTATGGCCTAGGAGGATGTGCTTGTGTTCATTCTTCTTCCTGATGTGCTTCCTTTTGACTTTTTCTGCCTCAGTTTATCTTTTCAACAGCTTTCGATGGAAAGATAAAGGCATGGTTATATGATAATATGGGATCAAGGGTTGATTATGAAGCTCCTGGTCGTTGGTGCACGACCATGGCCTACAGTGCTGATGGTACAAGGTTAGTTTGCTTGCACTATAACTCATGTATCTTGCAGTAATTGTCGAAAAATATCAGGATAAAGGAAGTTTTGCCTCATATGGGCCTTTTTTGATTTGATGGCTGGTATTGTAGGCTCTTTTCCTGTGGCACCAGTAAAGACGGGGAGTCATTTATCGTTGAATGGAATGAAAGTGAAGGAGCTGTGAAGCGAACCTATCAAGGGTTCCGTAAACGTTCTTTAGGTGTTGTTCAATTTGACACAACTAAGAACAAGTATTTGGCTGCTGGTGACGATTTCTCTATCAAATTCTGGGATATGGACAATATTCAACCTTTGACCAGTTTCGATGCTGATGGAGGACTTCCAGTAAGTTCATTATGTTAAGTTTTGTGCTATTTTAATGATGGTAGCTGCTTACATTGTCGATCCTAATTCCTAGGCGAGTCCACGCATCCGCTTTAACAAGGACGGCTCCCTCTTGGCTGTTTCCACCAATGATAACGGGATTAAGATTTTGGCAAATTCAGATGGTATGCGATTGTTGCGGACTTTGGAGAATCTTTCTTACGATGCCTTGAGAACAGCTGAAGCCCCGAAGGTAGTATTATTATTTCATTTAAATTTTTTAGTTGCATTAGAATTTGCAATTACTGGTTTCATATGTTTGTCAAATTTTCTCTTACATTCTGGTTTTTTTTTTCAGCCTACAATAAATCCAATCTCAGCTGCAGCAGCAGCAGCAGCTGCCGCAGCCGCTACTAGTGCTGGACTTGCAGATAGAAGTGTTGCGATTGCTGGAATGGTCCGTCTGATAGAACGTTCACTTTTGCCCCAGCAGTTCAATACTGTTTTGTTTTTATAGTTGTGTCATTGTTTCTCCGTTTAGTAGTGGAGCTTGAATGCATGACTTATATGGTTCATGTACTATGTCTTTTTCAGAATGGAGATGCTCGGATTTTAGGGGATGTGAAACCCCGAATAACAGAAGAATCCAGTGATAAATCAAAGATTTGGAAGCTCACTGAAATCAATGAACCATCTCAGTGTCGATCCTTGAGGCTTCCTGAAAACTTGAGGGTGACCAAGGTACAGAAAATTTCTCATACTTCTACAATTCTAGGATTTTCTATATGCTGGTAGGCTTACTATTTGATGATGTTTTGCCAATAATCTCTTTTATTCGTTCCCTATCTTATCAGCTTTCTCTGTGATTATTGCAGATATCAAGGTTAATCTTCACAAATTCGGGTAATGCTATATTGGCATTAGCATCAAATGCTATTCACTTGCTTTGGAAGTGGCAGCGTAGCGATCGTAACTCAAACGGCAAGGTAACCTTTTCCATAATAAAAGTATACTTCGAAATGACTTATTCCAAAATATTATATCGTTGCTTGCATTATGTAGGCAACTGCCAATGTAGCACCTCAGTTGTGGCAACCATCAAGTGGCATTCTTATGACCAATGATGTTGCTGACACAAATCCCGAAGAGGCTGTACCGTGTTTTGCTTTGTCGAAGAATGATTCTTATGTAATGTCAGCATCTGGAGGAAAGATTTCCTTGTTTAATATGATGACGTTTAAGGTAACTCATTAATGCTGAAATAACTTTTCTTTTTTCGATTTTTACGTCCCATTTTTACTGTCTCCGCACCATTTGTCGGTAATTTGGATATTTAGACATTGATGTTTCTGCGGACTTACAGACTATGGCAACTTTCATGCCACCACCACCAGCAGCGACATTCCTTGCATTCCATCCACAAGATAATAATATTATTGCTATAGGCATGGACGACTCAACAATTCAGATATATAATGTCCGTGTGGATGAGGTATGATTACATCTTGTGGAGAATCATTTATGCAACTCGTGTTTTAAGTAGCACTCATTTATTTACCGTTTTCATCATCCAGGTCAAGAGTAAACTTAAAGGTCACTCCAAAAGAATAACTGGCCTTGCCTTCTCGCATGTACTGAGTGTGCTTGTCTCATCAGGAGCCGATTCTCAGGTATTCTGAGCCTTGTCTAATGCTGCAAATAGTTTGCAAAACGAAAAACTTAATTGCTTTCAGTTCATTGATCATTTTACCCTTTTTTTCTCCAGCTTTGTGTGTGGAACACTGATGGATGGGAAAAGCAGAAGGCTAGATTCCTGCAGGTTCCAGCGGGGAGGACACCAACAGCACTGTCAGACACGCGTGTACAATTCCATCAAGACCAGATACATTTTCTTGTTGTACATGAGACTCAGCTTGCCATATATGAAACAACGAAGCTAGACTGCATGAAACAGGTAAGTTTATCTTGTTTGATTTGTTACGAAACAACAGCATTATCTTTACCATGTTCTAATGTTAGTTTTCTCTTGTTTAGTGGGTCCCACGGGAATCTTCTGCTCCTATAACGCATGCAACGTTCTCATGTGATAGCCAACTGGTATATGCCAGCTTTCTCGATGCATCTGTTTGTGTGTTTACTGCTGCAAACCTCAGATTACGTTGTCGTATAAACCCTTCTGCTTATCTTCCAACTAACATCAGGTATTTTGCCAGATCTTTTTGACTCGAGGTATCAGTTCCTAGTTGGAAGAGGATTATGCATTCTAATTGCTATCTCTATTCTTTTTCCCTCTTACTTCACAGTTCCAATGTTCACCCACTTGTAATCGCTGCACATCCATCCGAGCCAAACGAATTTGCATTGGGACTCTCAGATGGTGGGGTTCATGTCTTTGAGCCCCTTGAATCAGAAAACAAATGGGGTGTGCCTCCACCCGTTGAAAACGGTTCAGCCAGCAGTATGACAGCAACACCTTCAGTTGGAGCTCCAGGATCAGAACAAGCCCAGAGATGATAAAATGGTTGACAAAAGCACAAATTCTTTTATATGATTGGCTTGCATGCCCCTCCCTAATTTAGGTATGCTTTCCCAGAGTCATTCCATTTTGAATTATAACTCAATTCAGGTTAGAACAGCAAGATAAACCCATTTCGTTTCTCGACTTGTCCGGTTGGATATAAAATTTGAATTCAAGTTATATTTTCTGGCTTGTTATTTTTAACCAATCTTTGTTCCTACTAAAATTTTTGCAGCTTGACAATGAAAGATGATGCCAAGATGTAGATTTTTAATATATTTTGTGAGATACAATGTCTTTAAGGTAAATGGCATAGTAGTGTTTTCTTATGCCCTTTTTGTGAAGGGAAAAATTATGTTTAAAAAGAGGAATGATTTTCTGCTCTATTGTAGTTGTTTATCTTCATATATTACCCCCCCCCTTTTTTTTTCTCATAAATCAGAATGTTCTTTTTATGTATCAAATTTACATTTTCTTTTTTCAGAAACCTTTTCTTCTTTCTCTGTCACCAACTTTTAACTGATGGACATATATACTTGTATCTTTAAATAATCCTATGATGGTGTTTACATAGCATATGGAGCAAGAGCCAAAAACCAAAGCAATGTTCATCAAGTATAATTAGAACCTACAAGGAGTGAATTGCAAATTGTGCAAGTGATTCAAGCACATCAATGTCAGTGAAATGATAAATTTTTATATTAGTTTTTCATTGTTAAATTAGATTTTATTATTTTTAAAATTTGATGCATCAAAAATATCATATAAATGGTATCATGTCAATTTATAGATTATCCATTAAAAAAAATTATCATTTTCGTCAAGATACAAATAACGCAAAATATAAAAACACAAGAACTAAAAGGAATTTAACCATGCTAAAATCAAAATCGAACTCTCTCTCAAATGAACAGAAAGAGTACAATGGGTACAAAACAGCAGAAATTCTCAAAATTTATGATTAAAAACAACATATTTTATTACTTTATTTTGAGGGCAACTTCTTAGACATAAATACACCAAACTTATTAATATCAGAGTAAACAAAATCAATCCCATTTTCCATCAAAAGCCCTTCAATCAATTCCTTATCACGTTCAGGCTCTTTACTTTCACATTCAATCTCATAACACACACCAAAATCATACACAGTTTCATCAACTTCCAATTTCAATCCTTTCCAATCATAAACCCCTCTCACATTCTTAAACCCTCCCAAACAAATCAGTTCATCAACCCCAAATTCACCTTTTACCTTTTCCATTATCTGGGATTTGTTTGATAAGCCCAACAACCCATTCGGGTCAGTCAAAAAAGACCGAGCCAATGATGGGTCGATGGGTTCTTCATGTTCTTCGACTCGACTAATGCCTTGAGTGAGTTCAGGCTTGGATTTGAGTGAAAGGACGGCGTAAGAGTCGAGGTTGTAGAAACGGAGGCGGAGGGCGGCGTTCGAGACGGCGAGGGTGGTGGTTGGGGTGTCGAAGAAGATGTTTTCTTGGATTAAAGTGGTGGTGTGGAATGGGGAAAGGAGATTTGAGAGCTTTTGGTGGGATTGGGAATTGGGGAGACGAAGCTTTACTTCAACTTCCATTTGGGTGGGGATTTTAGTGAAATGGGGTGGCTTTGATTTGATTAATTTTGTTGTTGGGAACAACCTTTTCAACATTTGTTTGCAGGTGGCTGAATCTGAATCAAATCATCATGATAGGGTTTAATTTTCACCTCAACCTCCAACATTAGCGGATAAGATGCTAAAAAAGAACCAATCCCACCCTTGTGCTAATTACAACACCGGTTCCGGTCCACATCAACTTTGGTCGGTTCGTTTAAATAAATAACTCGATAGATTTTTTAGTCCAGGCCGATTGTTCTATATCGGTTCACAACTCAATCGATTTAATCTCTTTTTTCGAATGTTGATTTCACACCTTTGGTGCTAGTGTTTGGTTCAATAATGTTTGGTTGATCGGATTAGTTAGATTGAGAGCTAATAGAGGTATCAATTTAAATAATGGCATTGAACTGATTGAATTGAGAGAATTAGTTAAAAAATCAGTTGAACTAATTATGGAACCAAATTTTTAATATTTTTTAATCAAATCAGTTAAACCAATTGACAAATCGATCATCAATCCGATTATAAAAATCTTGGTTTGATTTAGTTATATTAAAAAAATTGACGAATCGAAAAAAAAAATTTCCACTAAAAATGAAATCATAAGTTTATGTCTTCCCTCTTAAAAAATGTTCATTTTATTAGCAAAATAAATCATGAAAACCTCTATATTAGAAGTTGTATTTTGTACATTAATCAATGAGCAAATTGATCATTCATAATAAAAATTCTATCTATTTATACCGTAAAAACTGATGTAGATGACAAAATAACTCATTAGTGACATGTATTGTATCATCTGTACTTCATGCTAACATACAAAATCAGTTTTTAACCGTAAAAATAGAAAAGACCAGTTTACTTTTTAATATAAAATACATTTTTTATTAATAAAAAATAGAAAGAATAAAATATAATTCCACTTTCAATAAAAAGGCTTCGTATTATCAAGTGGCACTTTTTATTAATAAAACAAAATCTGTAAACAAAGAGAAGCAATTTACATATATTATTTAGCTACATAACAACCTCATCTGCGAATCAAACATAGAAATTAAAACTCAGCTTTTCACTAAAACATATCTGCAAATAGCTTTTCCCTCGTATCCTGCTTACTGAAATATGGGCATTATCTAACCTAAGCACATATTGATTGATGATGATGATTGTATGTTCCATTACTTACTCCATTCATAAACTGCTGCCTCTTCCTTCTTCGCTTTGTTACAACCGTAAATCCTTCGCCGTCCCGGGTTTTCTTTATATTTACATCTGATGTTTTTGGTTGTTCACAGGTGCTGGATTGAGACGCCACGTCATGTCCTTCATTCCCATGGAGAGCTTTTGCTTCTGTTGCTGGCTCAGTTGTAGGTACAAACTCGGGTGCATGAGGGTTCATAACTCTCGGAGGTCGGAACTCGGTTTGTTCGAGAGTTTGGTATCTCGGAAAGCCTTGTTTCATGTTGTAAGAATGGTTGTTTCCGTGATATAATGGGAACATCGGTCCGCAACGAACTCGAGCTGCAACTGCAGGTTCAATAACAGGCTCGGCAAGCATAGCTTGACAGGCTGTTACATCATAAACACTTGTAACAGCAATGTAGAGTGCTCCGGGATTGAACGGTTCCGCTAATGCTGATAGCTTACTACCCTTTGTTTCTACAGACTTTTCAGTATTTACATACGAAACCTTATCATGTTCAGGAACCGTTTCTTCACGATTGTCATCATGTGCAACATCATGAACAACAGAGATACTGTTTCTATCCTCCATGTTTGCAGGCTCAGAAGAAACCTTATCGAGTTCAGGAGCAGCTTCTTCTGATCGATTTTCACTATCATCTGCAATGTTATTAGCAACAGAGATATTGTTTCCATCCTCCTTGGTTGCAGGCTCGGAAGAAACGTTATCAAGTTCAGGAGCAGATTCTTCTGATTGATTTTCGCTATCACGAGTTCCTTCAGTTTCATCATCATCATTATCTACAACGTTATCAATAACAGACATATGGTCTCCATCCTCCGATTTTGTAGTCTCAGTTCGGATGGTGCACGCCTGACGTTCGGTTTCCCCCTCATGTAATGGCTTCAGAACTGTACCTGGAGGTGCTACAGCTACTTCTTTGTAAGAAAGACATTTTGAAGCAATGGCACTGAGATTTGCTGAAGACAAGGAACCTTTGGAAACAGAAGCTCGTAAACTAACCAAATTCCCTCCGGGGTTTGAGTTATGGGACATCAATTGCTTCACCGGAACTACCTCCTTTACGATGTTCTTAGAGGAAGTTTTTCTCACCGGCAAAATAGTTTCTCGCCTAGAGCCACTCACTCTAACATTTGCAAGGGCAGTTCTCTTCCTTCGAGACTTCCTTCCGACAGCATTTCCTGACCGTCCTTTCGAATTGGCTTCTTGCCACCCTTCATCCGAAGTTGTCTCTTCGAAAACTTCACTTGTAACCATTGGCTCAACTCTAGTAACATCATTAGTTTTCTTTGGTTCTTCAAGACAAATAGAACTCACCATTCCTCTTTTATTAATATCTGCAGTACTGATACTTTTCTCCGAGACATCATTGAACACAGAACTATCTGTTACAAAGTTGTGACATGCGTCAAGGGTTCTGTCACTAGTCTGTAACACCTGCCAAGTTTTTAAGAAATGTCACTGTTTAATATTGATTCAGACAAAGAAGGATGAGACACAAAATTTCTGTACTAATCTGTAGTACCTTGGCACGCAGCGGCTTCTTCTGTACATCAGTTCCTTTAGAATCTTGATCGGGACTAATGTAATCGAGCAGGTCGGACACACTGCAACAAACGGTCACAGGTTTTAGTGCTGCAAGAAATAATGATATAATTGAATTAGTAATTCAGGGACACCGTATTAGTACCTAAGATGACCCTTGCTTGCAATGGAAGCATCTGGCTTCGGAGTTCCATTTCGTGCAGCTTCTTGCTGTTCTAAAGCTTTTGATTCAAAGTATTCGATCCAAGCAGCGGAGTCCTGCAAGGCAGAACACAGTTCTTAAACCCATATCGAACAGAATGGACAAAGGTGCATGAAGGTATGGACGGTCGTGGCTGAGGTATTTACCTGTGTACGAAGGTCATCTTGTCCAAGTTTTGCTTGAAGTATTTTGAATGTAGTTTGTTCATGTTGCACGCTTAAAGAATATGCCTCCATCAATGAAAGAGCAATGGCAATGGCATGATAGCTTGCAGCCGTCTGTTACGAGAGGCGATTAGAAAACTAGACGTAGATGAACATATGCATACAGTTGGAGAGAGACTGACCTGTATGTGATCCGCTCCTAGTAGTCTCTGGTTGCACTTTAGAGCTTCATGCAAATATCTGAGAGCCACATGAACATTTCCCATGCCTTCTTCCATCATAGCCACATTTATATATGTTGCGGCGGTATTTGGGTGAGACAATCCGCAAGTAAAATGGAGAAGGAATAAAGAACGGTTTACATATCTGCCAAGACACATTAATTTCATCAAGAGAGCAAATTGAAAGGCAAAGAAATAAGACAAGATGCATTCGAGTGAACTGTCATCAAGCAAAGAAGGTACTCGAGAGGAAAATCGCAAGAGCTATAAAATGAAAGCACAAAATGAGCATTTTGGCACTCAAGACTCACTTCAAAGCCATTTCAAAGTGTTGAAGCTGATAATAATATACAGCAAGATCCCCATAGCTTTTCGCCGTGTCTGGATGATCAAGACCGAGCTCCCTCTCATTAATATCCAAAGCTTTCTGTTGATATATAGTTGCCTAAACAAGATGAAACGGTTTAGATTACTTTTCAATGGTACTAGCAGAGGAACATATAAATGATACTCGGAGAACATTTGCCGTCCTTTTTCTTTTATATCTCTATAAGAGGAGACTAAAAGTGAATTAGTTCCGTATATCTTAAGCTGATAAATAGCAGAATGTTCAGATACCTGATTGAAATCACCAGTATGGTAGAGAACCACCGCAAGAAGACTGTAAGCACTCGCAGTAGTTCGATGGTAAGGACCACATACAGCTATCATCTTTGCTAATGCCTTCAAAAGCAAGTAAAACATAAAATGAGACCAATGGAAGTCCTATTTAGTAACATTGCATCCCTTCTCATTCACCGAATATAGGACATAAATAGATGTGAATTTGAACTATAAATCAAAATGGGAAATACCTTTGTCCCATAATTAACCGCATCCTCTAGTTTTCCTTTGTCAAGAGCCGCCTTGGATGACTCTAACAATGTTCGGCCATCGGCAGAAGCGCATACTATATGCTGTAAATCATTAAAGGCAAAGTCTAGTTATGTTTAAATTGATAGCAAGCTGGTTCAATGAGATAGTAACATAGATATCCACCTTACAAACAGGATAAATGCTAATAATATTGCAACTTTTGAAAGGTTCTTTGCATTCCATGTCATAGTCTTTAGGAACTAACTCTAGACCAACCTGCAGAAAAGAAATATCGGTAAATCTCAGCCGTCTGATGCACTTAGCAGCTTAAGCAGTTGACAACAGATAGTACCTTATGGCAAAGTTCTCGAAGAATGGATAGTTTTCTCAAATGCCGGATTTCATCTCGTAGTTTCCAACCAAATTTTGCAGAAAGAAACTTTCTTAACCACCTCAATTTTAGCAAATAGTCATCATTTGCGTTTTCTGCATTATCTTCTGATCCATTATTTCCGAGTAAGAAATTTAGGGATGAAGCTATAGCTGCAGGTAAGTCCTCGAATTTGTCAACAGATGCAACGACTGCTTTGAGTACGTGTTTGAAAGCTCGAGTAACCATCTCATGGATGCAAAGTGATTGTATGTGAGGCAGCTTCTCAGCAAGTTCAACCTGACTTGTACAATAATAACATCAGAGTCAACAAACACGAAATGGTCTGAATTATACCATCATAGAGAGAGATTCCTCACCACACGACCCAAAGACTGCATTTTTAGTCCCCTTAGATGCATAAAGTCAGTCAGGGAACGACCATCGGTGGGTGAAAGTTCAAGTGATCCAAAGTCTGTTACCTAATAAAGTATTGAGAGACGGTTCATGAACTGCGCATAAAGCTTAAAGAAAGAACATTTTGAAAGATAATGGCTTCGGCTATTGAATAGTACCAGCTTTGGTAAGGCAACGTCATCATAGTACTCGTACGCCATCTTAATAAGCTCGTTGACTGACTGTAGCACAAAAGCAAGCTTAAAAGAGTGAGATCAGTACAATAGTAGTAAATCTATGCCAAAATTTTTGAGAAAAAACATGAAACAGTAACGAGGAAACCTTTAAGTGAAGACCGGTTCGACTTTCTTCAAGCCGTGAGAAAGCTTCTTCGGAAATAAGGTTCTTCAGTTCCATCTGATTTCTGGACTCACCAATGCTTTGATTCATACCGCATGGCTCACAATCATTTTCTTCCTTGTCAACTTTGCTACCGCTGTTACTTGGTTTTTTATCCCTTTTCTTTAAGCATTTAAAATGCTTTCCAAGACCTTTCACAGCCGGTTCAGCCTCATGATCACGAACAAGTCTGTTTGAAGTAGTATCTGTCGAAGTTTCCTGTTTTTGTAGATATTGCAACCAACAAGAACCGAGTTCTAATCTAATAGACCTTTCAGGAACAACCGAGTTCTCCTCTAGTTTGGTCAAGCTCTCTTTAACTACTTGCTGAACAAGGCATCTAGAGGGTTCAGAATCATTCGAGTTGAGTTGATGTGATTGGCCTCCACTCGATTCTTTAGCGCCTGACTTGTGAAGTAAAACCCTTAAGCTGAAATAAATTAAACACCCCATATCGGTTACAGGACCCAACTTGCATGTGTGTGCTATATATATGTGAAATAGAAATGAGAGCATCAGCTGACAAGTCCAGACCTGTTAATGTTAAGAGCATTAGCTCCTCCGTCTGGTTGATCATCAATGTCAATATCCCGAGCACTGTGCAGTTCGTTCTTCACTTCACCAACAACCTTTACCATTGCAATGTAGCCACAGTGTCTAACAATGACAGTGCCCATCGAGGAAATATCCTGTGAGATGGTTACTACTTTGCTTAGTGAAAAAGATTGGCAAACTACAGGAAATCAGGAAAGATGAATTGAACTCGGATTTGGACTTACATGAAAAACGGCACTCTCATCTGCAGATATCCCTTTAAGTAAATTCCTTTGAGAAATTTCATTAGCAGTCATGCCAAATGAATGATGACCAGCAACCTTTACATCCGCTGATTCTTGTTTTACCGTAATGGACAAGTCACCTATACAGTCCTCATGAAGAACTGAGTCAGGATGGCTATTTACAGTGCCTTTCACAATTGACCTGTTATTCATAACATGCTGTATTGCTGCAACAGCTTTAAAGATCGAGACATCAACAAATCGAGTATGAAGCAAAAAGGCCTTGCGATCACGAACTACCCTCTCCTCTTCGGTTTTGCAAGGAAGGTTAGCCAATATTGCAAAATCCGTAGCCCACGGTTGAAGATCATATTCACCATTTCTTCCCTGGCCTCCACCATTACCACCCCATTGCTCATCTTCCAATGGAAAAGAAAGGAAGGTCGATGGAGAGTTGGCAATAAGGGGAGGAACAAGCCATGTATTTGCACGAAATCCATATGGAAGATTGCCGAACTGGAAGCAAAAAAAAAAAAAAAAAAAAAAGAGTTAACAAAGTTTATGTAAAAATAACCTATAATGGAAATAGAGAAAAAGGTCACCTTATTGTGTTCTATGAAAGCTTTCATTAGGGATTCATATGCCTGCATCAAGCACAAGAGCGAACTAATAAAAAATCAACCCGAATCAACATAGAAGCCATGGAAGGTTATTAATCAAAGATAAAAACAGTACTCACATCAGCAAAGGCTTGGCTTAGATTTTGCAAAAGATCTAACAAAGAATGGCTCAGGAAAAAATGCTTTCCCACAGTATAAAACCCTTTTACTGATGCAACTACCTGTATTTGCTTCCCATTGCAGATTTTTATCTGCACAAACACATGGCATGTTAAACATGAAAATTAGCAAAAACCAAACAGCATACTGGAACGAAAAAGCCGGTCGATTTACAACAAGAACAACATCATCATTCCAATGTCCACACTAAACCCATTTTAGGGTACATAGAGACTAAAAATTTCAGGGTTCATGGTTGCTTCACCAAGCAATGTTATCTCTAAGGTTCAAACTCAAATCCTCCCGGTGGAATACATTGGTACCATTAAGAAGAGTTACTAACATGTAAAGTGAGATGGTACCTGCATTATGAAATAGTCACCTTCATGCCTCCCTTCTACATCCTTGGGCTCACCTTTCCTCAAATCTGCAAAACCAACGTACCATATTATAAAGTTTATAATGTTTTAAGATGCATACCTTTTATTTCATCATATTACATCAATGGAAAAGACGGTTATCGCATTAAAATTATTTAACAAATTTTGTTAATGTTTACTAAAAGAATTGTATCATATTATAAAGTTCATTTTAGTCCCTTCACTATTAAAATGAACATTTTAGTCCAGAAAAGCTATCATTCTAGCCTCTGCATCATAATTTTGCTATTAATGGAATCACATGACTTTGTGGCGGACATTAGATTAAATTGGCTTTTTTTCAGAAATAACTCATATAAATTAATTATTTATTAAAATGACCCATTTACAAAATCATGTACGAAAATGATCCGTTTTGATCAGTGAACCTTAGTGCCGCCGTTGCCATAGGCGGCACCACCCTTCATAATGGGCCAATCATTGGTTGGTTTTTAAAAAAAAATTGGGTGCCGCCACTGCCATTGGCGATAATGAACTGAAGTGTGATTATATGAAACATTCAAAAACTTGATGAAACAATTACATTTTTAGATTGGATGAAAAAAATAGTAGGCCGTGACCTCTGGTGGCACCCAATTAAATGCGCATGTTAGGAATGTACCATTTTAAAATTAAATTTAAATAGCCCTTAAAAGAAGATAAGAATAACAAAAATAAGCCTTTTTATTTTTTTAATTTTTTAAAGTAATAAACTTAAACAATATAAAAAAAATTTGTTTAAATTACCAAAATAAATCTTTTAAGAATTTTCCTTGAGTAATTTTTAAAAAAAATTATATAATCTTATAAGTTTATTATTTTTAAAAAAATAAGAAGAATTTATTTTTGTTATTTTTATATATTTTTAAAGACTATTTAAATTTAATTTCAAAAGAAATCAAAAATACAAATAAATCAAAAGTTTAAATATATTTAGTTGATTGCAGCTACTTATCATGGTTGTCACCCCTTTTTTCATTTAATCTAAAAGGATAATTACTTTATTAAATTTTTTAATGTTTTATTTAATCACACTTTAATTTAGTAGCATCCGCATTATCAAGGTTCATTGTTATACATGATTTTAAAAGTGAGTCAATTTTATAATTAATAAAAATTTTTGGATCAATTTTTAAAAAAACCCGATTAAATTAAATTAAAAAATTAAATGATCAGCACATTTTTTATAGAAAAAAAAAAGGTAAGATTTATTTGAAGATTATATTTAAAATAAAAGAAATCTTTCTCAAAAACTGTGCTTTTTAAAAATAATTTTTTTATGATTTCCCTAGGCTAGAAGTATTATTTTTTTTCATTTGAAAATAATCACGGAAAACTAATAGCGAATACGTCCATTTTTTCTATCTCGAAAGAAAGAAGCACTTACTGAGAATGGGCGGAGAGAGGTGGGAGAAGGAAAAGAAATCATAAAATTCCGATAATTTTGGGGTAGGCTGAATGGCAGCCATCTCCATGCTCTCCATTATCCACGCCGTTCCAGGTCCTCCATCGGACGGCTCTCGAGGACGATGGTGGAGCCCGCCATTAACCTTTTTAGATTTTGAATCGGACGATACTGATGACAACGATGATGATTGTGATCGTACTCGTTTAGGCTTGGAGAACCTGGTGGTGCACGCTACAATATCTAGGAGTCTCCGCACGTGAGCTACCGCCTGATCTTCGTTGGTATAATCCTCTGTATCAACGTGGCAGCAGTTTAATTTTTTCAGTAAAAAAAAATATAAAAATTAAAATGTTTTCTCGTGTAAAACGTGTCGTTTTCGTCATTCCAAAAATTAAAATAAAATAAAAATAATTTCGACTATCCACGTAGCAACAAACACAATGTCCACTCAAAATCTCTTTCAATTAATTGAAAATTTTAACGGTCAGATTTGTTTCTAGATTTTTCGTAATAGATTAAATTAAGGATAAATTATAAAAATAATTATTTTTATTTGACTCAAATTACATTTCAGTCATTTATATTTGAAATATTACGTTTTAGTTACTTATGTTATTGTTTTGTTACGAAGCGATCACTCTACCATTAAATTCCGTTACTTTCCTAACGATAAAATAACAGTACTTAACGGTAGAGTGATCACCTTGTAATATTTTAAACAAAAATAACTAAAATATAATCTAAAACAAACAAAAATAATTAATTTTATAATTTACCCTTAAATTAATTAAAAAATGACAAAAAAAGTAATTACAAAGGTAAGAAAGGGAGGGCATCTGTGGTTGTTAACGCAAGGAAAACGACAAGTTTATCAGTCATTGGCGATTTGGCTGCAGACTACAAAAATTAATGAACGATATTTTGTCAGCCTCTTCTGCACGTGATCCTTGTTCAATTTGCATGTCCCCCCTTTTACGGTAATAAAATTTTCTCATATTTTTATATTATTTTTTCTGTTTACATCCCTCACTCGAAATAAGAGAATAAATATATTTAAGTTTTTTGAGTTAAAATTTAATTGATTATCGATTTTTAATTATTTATATTAATAGAAACTGCCAATGATTATTAATTAGTGTGTAGACAAAGAATAAAACAAAAGAGTATCAAAATTGATATTTGACCAAATAAAACTTAATTAACCATAAAATAAAATAAAAAATTGAACCCTACCTTCAACCATTTTGAGCAAACATGGTTTCAAAGTTGCCACTTCTACTTTCTCATTCATTCTCTTCCCTTTGACCTAACAATGAAACAAATCATTAGAAATTACATCATTGAGAAAATAGAAATTAAGGAGGATTAAAATAATAATAATACCTCATGAGTTAAAGAATAGTTTGTAAAATGGCATGTTTCAACATGAGAAGCCAATAGCCTTTTTACATCAACTATCTTATCAGTTGAAATACCCTACAAGAAAATGGTTTCCTATTAATGAATATGATGAAATGACTGTTGTTTTAAAAAAAAAATTAAATGCAATAAAAACTGGGTAAAAGCAAAAGCACCTTGAGTATAACTTGGGATTCATATGGAGTAATGACGGTGATATCAAGAACAGTAGGAACAACTGAAACAACAACAACAACAAAAATCAAATTAAAAGAAACAAATAAAAGGGTATTTGAATTCAGAAACATTATTTTTAATTAAGATTTTTTTTAAATGGTAGTTTTTTTTTACCTTTCTCCTCTTTTTTCTTGTTCTTCTTCTCTGGTTTAGCTTTGTTCGATTTGCTTTTGCTGCTTGATTTTGGGGCCATTTTGAAGAACAATTTAAAGAAAAAAAAAAGAAAAAAGAAAAGATTCACAGATATTTGCAGGTGAAAAAATCCAAAGCAAAGTTTGGGTTTTATTTACTGATTGATTACTGGGATAAAACAATGATTGTAAGCAAGCAAAAGGGATGAGCGATAGAAAATTCTGGAAATGGTTTTCTCTGACATCTTTTTTTTTTTTTTTTTTGGGAGGGGGGAGGGGGATTGGTGTTTGAGCAGAGGAATGATGAAATGTTTTGAAACAGAGAATATATAAGGGTTTATTTTAGTGTTGTGAACAATTAGGGCGTAGACCCTTTTATGCTTAAACCCCCTATTTTACTCTTTAAAATTAACAAAAATATTAAATTTAAAAAAAATTAAAATTTTATATATACCTATTTATATATATGAATGATTGACTGAGTTATTATCGCCCATTAATTAAATTTTAAACTTAATTAAAAATTAATAAAAAGCAGGAAATATTATTTTAAGAATATTTATGGTTTTTTTAATTTGATAAATCTAAAAATAATAAATATTCATAACACAAATAATAACATTTGAACCCAAGTCATTATATTTTTCATTTCAATTAAACTCGCATTTAATTTTAAGAGTGTGTTATAATATAGTCGAATGGGTTGGTGTAATCATGTCTTAATTCAGTTATAAATTTACCAAAAATTCATTCTTTTTAAAGAATATTAAGTATTATTTTGAGGGTAATTAAATTTTTTACATTTTGATAAATCTAGAAAACTACGTGCATATGATGAAGATTATGAGATTTGAACCGTAAACACCATATTTTAAATATTTCAGTTTTATCAATTCAACTAAAGCCACATTTAATCTAAGAGTGAGCAAAACTCGATTCGATTCGAAATAATCGAAAAAATTATTTTAATTTTGAGTTAACTGATTTGAGTTGTTCTAATTATTCGAGTCAACTCGAATAACTAAATTCGAGTTCGAGTAAAGTTGAATTTTACAATTCGAATAACAAATTGGTGTAAATAATCTTTTGGTCCCTGTCAACTTTGAAAAGGAGCAAATTGGTCTCTCTCTCAACAAAAATTACAAAATAATTCAAAATATTTATAAAAATTTTGAAATTTATATTTTTTATAAGGTTATAAAAATTCTAAAAAATATATAAAGAAAGATAAAAATTTAAAAATTTTCTAAAATAATAATTTTGGATACCTAAATAAGTTAATTAATTATTCAAGTTTATCATATTAAAGTATCTTATTTTTTATTATTTTGTAAAATTTCAAATATATATGGTGTCAAATTTAGGTGCTATGACATGGAATTAATTATAATATAATAATATTTTAACTTGACATGTTTATTTTTTTTTAATTTAACTCAAACAATTTCACTCAACTCAACTCGAATTTCATTTCATTCAACTCGCTTCAAAAAAACTTTCACTCGATTCGGTCAAACACTCACCACTATTTAATCTTATATTAATAATTTATAAATTTATTACATAAAATTTTTCACCCATATAGTAATAATGTCATAAACTAATTAATGTTTATACCTTTTATTGTTAAAATTAAATAAAAATAACCAACAAGTGATTAGGTGCAATGGCAATACACATTACACTCTTAAAAGAAGAATTTAAGTTTACACTTTGAAAACGACATTGTTGAAAGAGGCAACTTCGAACCTCAAATATTGACCGTAAAATGAACCTACATAATATAAAAAATAAAAAAACTATTTTTTATTATTTAATTTGAATTTAAATTTAAATTTAAATTATATCCCTCTCCTTTTTTATTAATAATTTGACTAATTTGCCCTCCTTTCCAGACACGTGTTTATTGTTTCTTTGAAGTGCTTCTCAGCTCATTTGATTGTTACCCAATTGCCCATTGGGTATAAAAGTTGGTAGGTAAAGATCTAATAATTTTGGATACTATAAATATTATTAAAATATAAAATAGTGAAAATAATAACAATAATTGGGAAAAAAGAGAGAAAAGAACGGTCTGGAGAACGCCACGTGGAAGACTTTCGTTGGGGTGCTTTTTTTGTTTTATTAGATGTTTGGGTCCCTTTGGTTTTTGCATCCCACTACGAGTTTTCGACGGTTGAATGCCACATTGGATATGCATATATCGAAAATTAGATATTTTAATTGTTTTTAAAATTATTATTTTAATAATTCCCTCATTAAATATATTAATATAATTTTTCTTTATCTATAATTTATTAAACTGACGAAAATAATTCCATCATATTACTAAATTAACTTTAAAAATAGAGAGACATAATTAATCAAGTAGCTTTTAAGAAAATTAATCGATAAGTGAATTGACTCTTAACTCGATTGACATGGATACTATTATTAATACAGAAATTAACATTATAGTTTACGTTCTTATATAGTTCCTAATTTGTATATTATTTAAAAATTAAGAGAAATTATCATTAATAATGTTAAGTAACAATAATTAAAAATAAATTAAAAATTAAACACGTAAATTCACATGGAACACATGTAACCTTAGAAATTAATTAAAAGTAAAATGTCTGAGTTGATATATTCACTGTATTGATTCAAAATATTGCTTTTATCAACATATATTTAAGTGTTAACTAAATTTACTAAAAATATTTTTATATATACGATGGTCAAATTGTTAAAATATTAAATAAATAAAAATTATATGTATATAAATTAGTTTAATTTGAGACATAATGTCGAATTTAATTTTTTAAAAAGAGGTTGAATTTGAGCATCAACCTTTTTAAAAAAAGTCTAATTGTTATTTTTTAACGGAAATATTGATTTAAATGTTAAAATTTAAAAAATGACAGCACCGTGATAATACATGTATACTTCATTTTTTTTAAATATTGTCATATAAGAAAAATAAAGATATGTCAACATGAAATACATATGGATTGTCATACAGGTTGTCACGCTAACATCTAAAAAAATTAATGTTTTAATCAAAATTTCCGTTAAAAGAACATTTTAACTTATTTTAAAAGGTTAATAACGAAATTTAACTAAAAAATCAAATTAATAAAAAATATAAACGTTGAATACTAAATTTAATATTATGTGTGATGAAATATTTATTTGTTCAGTTTGTAAGAGAGAATATTAAGGAATAAGTATGATACTAATGATGATGGCTGCCTTGACCTTATATAGTTAATTGATTAGATTCTCTTTTTGTCATCATTTTAATGGGTAATTAGTGCTTCATTTAGTCACTTTAAATCATGTTTAAAATTTGTTCCTTGTATTAGCATATTATAATCATAATCATAAATTAATTTCAGTTTCATTGAGTTTTTAGCACCATATATATATATTTTTCAATTTTATTAATTTTGAACGATGGAGAAAATTTCCCCAAATATATTGATAATCCAAATAACAAAATTAACCTAAACTCTTTTTTTATTTATTTCACTTTATTTTTTGACAAATCGAGAAATTATTATTTTAATAAAATCATAATTTTTTTTTTCTCCAAGTAGTTTGCTTCTTATATTTTATTTTGTCTAGCGACGATATCAGTTTCCGAGCTATTTATCGCTTTCCTTTTTTCCCTTTTATTAACTTTTTTTTTCTTCTTCTCATTCACTACAGATGTTTTTTTTTTTCATTTTGTAAATCTATTTTGTGGGTGCATTTATTGTCCTCACAAGTTGTGATGAACAGATGACCGTGTTTGTCGTTCGCTAAACTGGTCACCGATATTTTTTTTGAAAAGTGGGTGACTCTTTGTCAACTTCTTAATATGTTCCTATTTGAGAGTATTTCAAAATAATAAATTATTTCACAAGTCGATTTGGACCCGTATTGTCTTAAGTTTTATATATATTTTTTATTGTTTAATAAGTCTCCAATTTTAGAAGTTTTTATCTGCTTTTATAGCGCATTTTTTTAGTATTGCTTATGCATGTAATCTTAGTTCTATAAGTGGTTTTAGGGATGATTTGTTGCCGTCCTCTCTAGTTTGGTGAATGTTTGATTCTTTTATCGATTTTTACTTGTCGCTTTAGACTATCCGTGATTGATTTCCTTATCGTATTAAGTGCTTGCAATCACTCTAGATATGTCGTGCTTGAGTTGTGACAAAGTCAATTCTCAACATGGTTTGTCATTTACTATCTATGACGGGTGTTTGTTATTTTTTTCCTTAAATTGTAAGATTCCATTAATTGAATAAATTAATAAATTTAATTTTAAAAATTTTATATTATTTTAAAAATATTTTTTTAGATAAATCAGACACCGAGCATAGTCCCCTAGAATATCTAATAATTGTAGGTTAGGTGCTTCCTTCAAAAAAAAAATTGTAGGTTAGGTGCAATTGTCTCGTATAAAAACGTATTATTTGGTAGAAAAAACTTTTTTAACTTTTAAATATGTTTTATTTTTAGAATATATTTTGACTTATAATTTTTTGTTTTCCATTAATAAAAAATATGAAAAGGCTTTTGGGTTTTGCAAAACATATATAGTATAGATAACGAAAACAACATTTTCTTTTATTTTCTAATTTTTACATATTTTTATTTTTATTTAATTAAAAACCATTTTTAAATTTTTTTATTTTTTAATTTGGTAAATCAAGTTGGATTTTAAAAATATTTATGTTTAAATTTTAACATAGTCTGAATACAGTGATAGTGAATATTGCATTCATAATGAGAGAACATAAATTCGAATATTGTAAATAATATTGTTGAAAGGACCATCCATAAGCCTTGAACATGTTCCATAAAACAAACATGAAAGGTATCGAAAAATAATAAATAATAAATGAATCGTACAACTTTCTCTTTAAGTTACTATTACAAGATTACAACAGATAGATACATCCAATTACGTTAAGAATCGATCAATATAATGTACAAACAAAATTACAATTACAAACAACACATTTATATCCGGAATCAATTAAGTTATCAGCATGTAAAAATACATTTATAATATTCTGAATCTAAACTCGTAAAAATAACATGAATATAAATATGATATTAAAAATAACATGAATAGATCAACATTAGAAAATGAACACTACCGTATTTTCGTGTTAATTTTTTATATAATCATATTCTATATATTTTATAAAATTTGAACCCCATGTGATGACTTAATGGTCAAGGGTGTTCACTGCCCAAGTGTGATTTGGGTTCGAGTTGCGCCAGTCGTATTTGTTGTTCGGGCTTTACCCGATTATTATAATTCATAAAAAAAAAACCTAATACAATAATTTTTACGTAAATTTTAATATATGTGCTTATTTATATTATATTTCATATTTCTCGTATTGTGCAAGTATATTCCATTAAGTTCATAAAAATAATTTAAATTAACATGTTTTAAATATTTTTAAAAATTTCAATTATAATTTTTTTTTCATAAACACCTTTTGTTTGTGTTGCATCTTTGCCAATTTTAACATTGTGAAACACTTATCGATTAAATTTTATAATTATCTTCCCTAGTTTTCACGGAGTGATCTGTTAAAATTATGATCTTTAATCTTACGTTCTAAAATAAGACTACGTTGTTTGGATTTTCAAAGTTTTGATTATTTCACATTATTAAATAGTATCATTACCACTAATTTACCATTTATTTTTATTATTTTAATAAGTTTCCCCATTTTTTTCTTCAAATAAAATTCAAGTCTAATTAAAAATTTTAAAAAATATCTCTATTTCTTAATAATGAAATAGTAGATGTAATAATTTAAATTACAATTATTATATTTACTCTAAAAAATTATTTATTTATCGGTATATTAATTATTATAATTATAAATTATAAATTATTGTTGATGATACAATCATTTTTCATGAATTATTATAATTATGATTTATAAATTTATTTCAACATTACATATTTGCTTATTAATATATAAATTATAAAAAAAAACAAGAATTATCATAATTTTATGAGAATTGAGACTAAAAAAAATATTAAATGAATTAAGCTTGTTAAAAAAATATATATAACAAAAACAAGTTAATATAGTAAAATATGCTTTTAAATAATTTTACATCCCGTCAACCAAACATAAAAAAGTTCACCCTATAATCTTACATGTTTTCACCCCGTAATCTTAATGTTTTCGTAATCTTATTACCATGTATGTTATAGATACTTAGTGTTGTATACATATATAAAAAATTGAAAGGAGTTTATTTGATTAAATATATTACATTTAAAATCGGAAGGTGACTTTTGATAAATGCACTGATGTTGTACTTAATGAGTAGAGGAGTTAAAAGGGTTGAGTCGGGTTTATGGATGATATTTTTTACTTAAATTATGGGTTCAAATTTTGTTTAAATTTTCTCATATTTATAAATGGCTAGTACATTCTTGTTTAGACCAACCCATGTTATTTTTTTAATTTTGAAGATATAATTATTTTTTTTTTATATATATTTTTAATTAGATTTCTAAACATAAACAATTTAATATATTTTAAGGAGTAAATTATAAATTTAGTCACTTATTGATGGGTGTCGAGTACACAAAAAATAATATTCCTACGGTTAAACATTATACAAATAGTAATATAAGAATGTTAACTCCACAGGGGCTGAGATATCTAAAATTGTATTTTTTTTTTTATAATCAATATGCGTCGTAGGCAACACTCATACCAACTTGTACAAAATAGTAGGGGGATTAAATCGAAATATAAAATAAATAACATGAATTTAATAAAAAATGAAGTAAAAATAAATGAAACTAAATAAACCAAATGGAGGACACTCTAGCTTCAAACACGATTTAGGCTCCAGTTTCGAATTGATCCTTGACAATATATCTTCTCATCTAACTAATAAGTCGTTTATAGTGGTTGAGGAAATGCCTCAGACCACCAGCCCTTCAGTGTATAAATTAATTGTGAGAATGCTCAACCGCTAACCTTTACTGAACGAACATCCTTGAATCCACGTCCACAATTTAGCTCCTCAATAGCCTTGTGAACCAGAAGGACCCGACTCAAATCAACGACCCGCGTAAGTCATTTAAATCCAATCGTTATTTCCCTTGTCGGAACCAACCAATTACTCAATTGGTCACGCCAATTTGTTCTTCAATAGACCAATTACAATAATTACAGATCGTAATGATTCTTCCGGCTATATATTGCACAACACCGAATCAATGAGCCTTGTTTAACTTAATACGACCATAATTTTATGAAACGATTCTACCTAATACTAAAGTGAAAATTTTAAAATATAGTTTTGAGTCTCACGATTCAAACACCATATAAAAAACCAGCTAACTACTCACAATCAGAAGAATAATAAAAGAAAAAGAAAAGAAGTAACTAAAAGAAAATTAAAAGAAAAGGGAAAAACAATGTTGGTGGTTGTTCATGCGCATATGCGCCCCCCTCTCTCCACTATCTCTAAATATATATTTATAATGTGGTCATAATAAAAAGGTGAAAGTACTAGGAAGCCCCTACACTTAGGGATAAATTGCATTTCGACTCCTATACTAAAAAAAGAAAGAGACAAATCAGCCCTTATACACTTCATGCATATTAGCTCTTCCATTAAATTGTATCTGTTAAATGATGATGTGACACATTAATTTAAATGATTAATTACTAATTTGGCCTCTGAACTATAGTTAAAATATTATTTTGATTTTTTTATTTTTTCTTAATAATATTTTTAAAATTTTTTAGAATTATTATTAAGATTTTTTAAAAAAATTAAAATGATATTTTAACTATAGTTTAAGGACCAAAATAGTAATTAATCATTTAAATTAATGTGTCATGTCACTATCTAATAATAAAATTTAATGAAAAGATTAATTTACATGTTTTGAAATGTATAAGAGCTAATTTACTTTTTTTAGTAGAGAAGTCAAAATGCAATTCGCTGGTAAATATCGCAATAAAACCTCAAAAGGCAAGCTTGTGGCTTCCTCTTACTTTACGTCAATAATAATAATAATAATAATAATAATAATAATAATAATAATAATAATATATTAAAATTTTTATCTTATGCACCAACTCTAGCTCTCATATCAAATCTTTTGTACAATCCGCATATCCATTTGTTTTCTACCATATTGGCAATAATTGTACTTACATAGAAAATAATTAATTAAATGCCACATTAAGTAAAATTCATGTCCAAAATTAATTAAAATAAATAAGAAAATATATTGATTAAATTTTTTATCACTTATGCATGGTTTAATTTACGTTTTACTCATCAAATTTTAGAAAGTAATAATATTATCATTAATGTTATCTATTTATTATCGATTTATTACATTTTGATCAATAAACTATTAACTGTGCGACAATAAACTAATACGACAAGTTTTAGCATCACTTGAAGACAAAAAATTTAAATTTAATTGCACAACTGATCCCTATATTTTTCTTTTATTTTCTTTTAACCTATTATAATTGATTTTTTATATTCAATATCGATATAATTTCTATATAAATGTAAATGATGATGGGTTAATATAAATATAATTTATATGATTTTTCATATGATGGATTTGACATGATTATCATGTAAAAGTTTTAAAATGTCCAAAATTCTAGAACATTCGAGTAAGATTTTTTTTAAGGTTTTTAATTTTTTAAATAATTTTATTGTAAATTCCGATCATATCTGCTCTTTTTGATACAATATCTTGAACTACCCATAGCCTCTTCTTAACCCATAGATAGGAGGATAATAGGTTTCAGCGCACTCGAACTCACATCATCTTGCATCAACAATAATACTCATAGCAATTAAATTGAAACTCAATCAACTTAATTTAAATCCAACGATTTAGATAAAAAAAAAAGGTCTTATTCAATTAGTTACACTAATCCCTTGTTTTAGGTAATTTTTGAAATTCAAGTAAAAACAAAAGTAATTCTAAAATTTTATATTACTATGTGAACCAATCACTTTTAGTTTATATCCAAATAAGTTCTTAACTTTTAGTTTATGCTTAATGCGTGATTTGATATTCAAAATTGATACTTTTTTAATGTGGCATCCGCGTTGTCTAACCCGATACACGTATTTTGACAAGAAATATACATTGTAATACATAAAGATAACGATGTTACTTTTTCAATGTTAAATTCAAATTTTAGAACTGATTCGATGAAAATTAATTACTAATACTAAAATTTTTGTAAATTTAATATTAAATATAATTGATTTAATTTTATGCTTAATTTGGTAAATAGTCCATCAAAATAGTTAATGGGTTTAAGAATACTTTATTGCAACCACACATGTGATAAATATAGGATGATAATGGATAGTCACTTTCAAAAGATAATGTTTTTGCGATGGAAAAGAGTTGGAGGACCACAATGTGTTTTGCATTCAACATATCATACCATTTTTAGATTATTTAATTATTTCGGATTTTAATTTCGATATATGTGTGTTTTATTCGAATTTATTCTGGTTTAGATTTGTATATATTTTAATTTTCAATTCATTATATTTTGTATTGAGTTGATTATAGCTATAGTTTATCCAACATGTATTATTTTCTATTTATACTTGTGAACTTCTTTAAAAAAATACCCGTACGGTTAGACCCGAAGGCCCGTTCGAAAAGTGAGAGGGTTTGAACAAAAATATAGGTTCGAAAAATGAGTTTGGGCTAAAAATTTCGGGCAAGATTTTTTCGGCCCGACCCAACTCAAATTATCAGTACCTTTCGCAGAAAATATCGATAACGTTTTAAAGTTCGATGTTTTGAAAATTAAAGAAAAATTAAAAAAAAAAAATTACCTGAGTATTGATACCCTCCCCAAGGTATTATTACCTTGTAACAAGTATCGATAATATAGGCTTTAATACGGGTCAGATCGATCTGAGTTCGGATTTAACATTTATAATCTAGGTCGGGCTTGAGTAAAGTTTCAGGCCCGAGCCTATTAAATAAGAATTTATTAATACTATTAATTTTATATTTGAAAAGAAAAAAAAAGATGAGAAATAAGATGAAGATGATTATATTTATATTTTTTTTATTTTTAAAATTTGACTGGTCATAAGAATTAATGTGAAAATAATGAATCACACGTTAATAAGGCATTGATAAATTTTAATCTCACTTGACGTGAATAATGTGTTAAAAGTCAATCCAAAATTATTTCCACCTCATGATTAAATGAAAAATAATGATTCAGGCATTTATTGGAAGCCCTTATCATAAACATCTAAATCATTCTAACTCACGCATTACATGATTCACGAAAATCTCCATAAAAATAAAAATTTAAAAAAAATATAAAATAGTATTAATGAATTCTCAATTATTAAATAAGTTTTTCTTTTTTCTTTCTTTTTTTGGTATTAGGCAAGAAAAATAATTAAAATTAGGGTAAGGTAAAATTAATAGAACTTTTGCGAAGTTAGAATATTTTTTCAGGAGTCAGAATTAAATTGTATATTTTTACGATAGTAAAAATGTAATATTTTTGAGGCCAAACTCTAGGTTATATTGGATGGCATGCTTACTTCACTTAGAAATGATTTTAATAGAGTCATGGTTCACACCAATAATTTGGAGGTTGTTCAAACATTACAGGGTAATTTGTTGGGGGAGTCGGGCATTACCATTTTTAGGAGAGTCCAAAGGATCATGAATATGGAAGAGCACTGGCAAATTCAACATATTCATGGAGAAGAAAACCGGGTCGCTAATTGTTTGGCCAAATTGAGCTTAGAAGAAAGAATAAGTCTCTAGATCTATGAAGATTGTCCTCATGATGTCTTAGTAACTCTGGATCAAGATAAAGCGAGGGGAGCTTTAGACCAAACTAATTTGATATAATTTTATTATTTTCACCCAAAAAAAATTAAATCAAAATTTTATAATTTTTAAGGGATTTAAAGTGTAATTTTATTATTATTAATTTAAAATTTTGCGGGCTCCTGTCCACTCCATTAGATTCGCTTAGCCAAACTGTAATAGGGTTTAATAATTCTTAATACAAACCAAAGTAGAAATCATTGTTGTTTGACTCAGACCAGACTAAATGAATGAATGTCCCTGTCTAATTCAACTCTCACCAATGATTTTTACATGAACATGATTTGAGCCTGAAATGATGGAATCGAGTTCGGTCTCTAACGATAACATTCTAAGGTTCTTCACAGTCCTTAAGGTAACCCCAGGTTCCGAACTAATCAACCTGGAAGCCAACACCAACCTCTTGCTATGCTGGTATCTTCCTCCCCTATGTCGAGTAACACCTCAGAAGTGTCCGGGGAATACCCTGCAAGTTTTAAGTCCCTTGTCATATTATCTAACTTCGAGTATATTTCTTTCGATCGAGGATGTGACTGGTCGCCGGCCACAAATTCGTGAACAACTCCATTCATCTCAATCAAACTGCAGCCTGGGGTCTTCCTGATTCCTCTATGCATCATTGACTCCCTTAGCTCATGTAGACTATCCCATTTTTTGCAATAAGCATATATATTACACAGCAGAAAATAAACAGCCCCGTTTTTGGGGTCTAATTCGAGAATATTTTTAGCTGCCATTTTGGCAATTCCGACATCTTTATGTACTCTACAAGCACCGAGAAGAGCTCCCCAAATGATCGTATTCGGTTTCATTGGCATATTCTTTATAACTTCACAAGCTTCTTGTAAATGTCCGGCTCGGCCTAGAAGATCAACCATACACCCATAGTGGGCTACATTTGG
The DNA here is from genome assembly GCA_005393395.2 of Gossypium australe. Classification (NCBI taxonomy): domain Eukaryota; kingdom Viridiplantae; phylum Streptophyta; class Magnoliopsida; order Malvales; family Malvaceae; genus Gossypium; species Gossypium australe. The sequence continues at coordinate 3,488,623 of CM016619.1, read as the reverse complement.
TTCGACCCCATGTTCTGCAGTCATGGTAGCAAAGAACTTTCGTCCTTTGTTTACCAAACCGGCATGACTACAGGCACAAAGAACACCAATATAAGTTATCTCATCTGGTTTTATTGAAGCTCTTAGCATTTCAAAAAACATGCTAAGAGCTTCTTCACCATGGCCATTAATAGCAAGACCAACAATCATGGCTGTCCATGTAAATTTGTCCCTCCGAGGCATTTCAAAGAATACTCGTTTAGCTTTCGCAACGCTTCCACATTTGAAATACATGTCGATCAAAGCATTTCCAACAAAGACATCATTCTTGACTTTGTTTCTATCAATATAAGCCTTTATCCATTCTCCTAATTGTAATGCCCCAAGATGAGCACAAGCTGTAAGAATACTCACCATGGTGTACTCGTCCGGTTGTATATTCGAAGCTTGCATCTTACGGAACAATATCAATGCCTCTTTAAAGCAGTTCACTCTAATATACCCATCAATCATTGCAGTCCATGAAACATAATCTTTTTCAGGCATTTGATCAAAATAAGTTCTTGCCAAATCAATCTCTCCCTTGTTTATAAACCCCGAAACTATAGTAGTCCATGAAATCACATCCCTTGTTTTCATCCTATCAAATATCCCAATTGCTACATCCATTTCTCCACAAGCTGAATACATATCCATCAAAGCATTTTCCAGAATCAAATTCGGCTTTATCTCACATTTTCCGATATACTCGTGAACCAGCTTGCCGACCTTCAAATCTCTCAATTTAGAAGAAGCTGACAGCAAAGAAACCAATGTAACAGAAGAAGGAACCACTCCATTCTTCACCATCTCATCGAAAAGCTTACTCGTTTCATTATATTGCTTCGTTTTATTATATCCTGTTATAATCACATTCCAAGTAATCACGTCAGTTTTACAACTAATATCGAAAACTCCACGTGCCATTTCCATTTGTCCACACAAGGAGTACATATGGATCAGTGCATTTTGCACAAAAACTTTGGAACCAAATCCAAATTTCACCACATGACAATGCAACTCTTTCCCACATGAAAACCCAACATTTCTGTCAAAACCCTTGAAGAGGAAAGGGAAGGTGTAATTATCAGGCTTAACATTCTGTCTTAACATGTTTAAATACATTGAAATCCCATGTTTTGGAGAATGAATCCTAGAGTAACCTTTGATCATTGTGTTCCAAAGGAAGACGGTTTTCGGTTCAGGAATTTGATCGAACAATTTGAGTGCATGGTCCATGTCACCGAATTTGTTCATACAACAAAAGGAAATAACCTTGTTTAGGAAAATGGGTGTTTCTGTTAGGCCTGAAGTTATGGCTTGGCCGTGGATTTGTTTGAGTTGGTCCATGGATTTGCTGGATTCTATAAGAGAAAAAGGTGGGTCAAGGTGATAGGTGAAGTGGGCAAGCGATTTAGAAGCCATTAAAGATTGAATTTTTGGAAAATTGGCATAAGAGTTGCATTGATTTACTTTGCACGAGACTACTAAACATCAATTTGATAAAAAAAAAAAAAAAAAAAAGAGAAGCTCAGAAGCGCCGTTAATATCGTCTTGAAGTCAGACGATTGCGAAGAACCCAGCTCCGCTAGAGCGCAGCTATCGTCACTGCTTCAATGGGGGTTGCACCAGCCGGGAATCGAACCCGGGTCTGTACCGTGGCAGGGTACTATTCTACCACTAGACCACTGGTGAATAGATATTAAAAACCATAATTCCATTTACAAAAACTCTCGAATAATTAAACTAATAATTTAAAAAATATGTTGAGAAATGAAGAAATTTGATGGCGTATAATTTACGATGAGAAATATAAAAAAAATTAAAAATTAAAAATTAAAAATAAAAATATTTGTTTTTCAGTGCCAAGCAAAGCCTGATAATTTGTGGGCATGGAGAAGTATTCTCAGCGGAAATGATCTTTTAAGCACGACATTATATAGCCGAAGGAGAATTAAACTGTTGAATGTAAGCCCATTTGAAGGAATAATTCGCTAGGGAAGAATTAGCAAGCATTAGTATTCGCAGGTGGTGGGAAGCTAGCAAGATCATATTTCCAAGGTGAAGAGAAACTGTCCCTTAATACCAATTTCTCCAAATACTAGAATGGTGCACTCGAATTGGAATTTACCTCGGATAGGAAAGAACGAGACCCAGCAAGGTGCGTTCCTATCAACACTTATAATGTCTTCCTTAGATGGAGAAGCAGAAACACACTTGTAAGCATTGTCTTTTTGATAACAACATCTGAGCATAAGACGTGGTGTATTGTTCCCTTGCGATGGCTATTCAATTTGAAATCTCATTATGCATCGTCTGTACAAAAAAAAAAATTTATAGGAAGAATTATCAAATGCTTCGTGTAGTAAAGCGAGAAAACGTTCCAATCTAGCAAAATAGATATCGTAGAGAGATAACAGAGAGGAAGACCGAAGTAGACCTTGAAAAACATGTCTAATTTATTGATCAAAATTCTAAATAAAAATTCTGAACATACAATGATACATACAAGCATGATAATTTAATTTATGTTTATCATATATTAAATTCTTCTATAATTTATTAACCAATTTAAATAATTAATTATTTAAAAAATTATTAAATTAATTAAAATTTGTCACATCAAAATATTTTCTTTTAAAATTTATTCAATAATAAAAGAATTTTCCTCGGGCCAAGATAATAAGAGATAGTTAAGCAATGTCATATTTCAAAGGTATAGAGTAGATCTATTCATGAACCAAGTGGCTTGTATGGTTCGATTTGGATCAAGTTTGGATAAGGATTATTTTTCCTCGACCCAAGAATTTAAATTAAATTATTTTTAAAAATATTTTAATTTAAATTTAATTATAAAAATATTAATACAAATAGAGAGAGTAAAAATAGTAGAGTTATCCATATTAATTTTATATTATGTTTGTTCAAGTTAGCTTAGCTTGCAATATAGGTTAAAAATTTTGCCTAAGCTCACCTATATTTGTAAATGGTTAATTGAAATCCATTTCAAGCTTGTCCATATTAATTTTTAATTTTTTTGAAAAATATTTATATTATTTTTAATTTAATATTTAATAATTTTATATAATATTTTTAATGTTTACATTATATATTATATATTATAATATGTTTAGATTTTGTGTTATAAATTACATAATATATAAAATAACACACCATAATTAGGGTAAACTATGGTGGAGATCACCCAACTCTGGTTTCTTTTTTCTTTTTTGGTTACTAAACTATGAAAAGTTACAAAATGGTCACCCAACAATTTTTAAATTTTGCCATTTTTTATCACCATCTAGCTAACGTAAAAATAGAAACACCCAAAAATCTAAAATAAATGGGTTACCAAAAAAGATAATATTGAATAGTTGGAGCGTTCCATGCATAGGATGTTATAGGTTACAGGTTCGATACATTTTCAGTGGAGTTGTACATTCCAGTAGAGTCATTCCTCTAGATAGAGGACAAGGTTCCCATGGAGGCAATCTAGGCTCCCAACTCTATGGGTTTCCCGTAGTTGCTTTTAGCCCAACTCTCAAGTTAGCTCGGGACGGGAGGCTATGAAATAGTTGAAAGCATATGCTGAATTATAGACAGTAGACCCTGTATCTCTTACAGAGGTAAGAAAGGAAGCCAAGAAAGTCGAGGGAGAGAAAAACCACTGTTTAGTTTAGATCCTATTTGAGTGGGTATGACCCTTTTTCTGGTTGGAGAGATGCTTGGAATAGCCTAGTAGCGTACTCAAAGGACCATTTTGTAACTTTTCATAATTAGGTGATAAAAAAAGAAAAAAAAGATAGTCAGGTTACTACTAATTTCATTTACCCTATAATATATTACAAATTAAAAAAAAAATCAAACTGGGCTATATTCGATTCATATTTTACATAAACCTAATTTATTTTTCAGGTCAAGTATATAAATATCCCATGTTTTGGACAATGAAGCCTAGGCGCTAGAGTAACCTTTAATCATTGTGTAAGTGCTGCAAAGGAAGACAGATTTCGGTTCAAGAAATTTATCGAACAGCTTGAGTGCATGGTCCATATCATCGGTTGATTCAAACAACAAAAAGGAAAATAACCTTTTTAGTAGCTACGGAAAATGACGTTAAAAATAAAAAAGAACCACGAACTTCGGATGAAATAATGCACCAGCCGGGAATCGAACCCGGGTCTGTACCGTGGCAGGGTACTATTCTACCACTAGACCACTAGTGCTTGTTGATAGTGTGTATGTATTTTTGTTCTTCTGTCTTAGAACAGCATTGGACAAATAGATTTCAAATGTATACTACAAATGAATTTTCATATCATTATTTCATATTTAAAATACACAATTTGTCGTAAGTACTAGGCTTTATTAGTAATCAATGTCTAAAACATACTTAATTATACAAAAAAGTATACACTACATGTTGTTATTAGTTGGCTGGTATCGTTCTTTTAGGGTGATTGGGTCAATATATAATTTAAGTATCGTTCTAATAAAAAAGAACTTTAAGAATCAATGTGAGAATCGAGCTATAATTTAAGGGCTAATTTTCTAATAATACAAATTTATTTCAACAAAAATTAAAGATTTACTAAATTTATTCATGTTATATAACATGAAATTGAATAGAAAGAAAATAAATTTATTTTTATTGTTTTCATCTTTACTATAAATTACACAAAATATATATTATCTTTATATTTTTCTTCCCTTTCAATTATTCATTTTTCCAATTTTATGTTTACTCCATCAAGGTCTAAAATTCACTTTATTCTTACTCATTTTATCATATTACTTCATGCTATTACTATAAAAATCACATTCCAATTTCAAGTAATCACACGAGTTTTATAAAGTAAAAGTGTGATGATGAAACTTGTATTAAAAGTTAAATTGTACTTTGCTATTTTACTAAAAAATAAATAAATTAATTCATGCACATTAAACTAAAGAGCAAATTGATCATTTTGGTAAAAATTTCATCAATTTCTACTGTTAAAAACTAATATATGTCCGTCAGCATGATATACACATGACATACCAAATATCACCGTCGGATTATTCTGCTAGCCACGTAAGTTTTTAATAGTATAAATAGATGAAATTTTTCAACAAATTGGACCAATTTACTCTTTGAAATAACTTTTAAGGATTAATTTACCAATTTTTAAATAGAAAGTGTAAAATACAATAAGATTCCTATAAAAAAAAACTCCATGATTCCTTTACCGATTTTTCTAATATTGAAAACCTTACCTAACGACCCATTTCCACTTGTCCACACAAGGAGTACATGTGGATCAATGCATTTTGCACGATAACATTAGAACCGAACCCAAATTTCACCACATGACAATGCAATGCAACTCATGAAGACCCGACATTTCTATCAAAGCCTTTGAAGAGGTAAGGGGAAGGTGTAATTATCAGGTTTAACATTCAACAAGTTTAAATACATCGACATCCCATTTTCTGGGCAATCTATCCTACTTAACCTTTAATTATTGTGTTACAAAGGAATACACTTTTCGGTTCGGGAATGTGATCGAACAGTTTGACTGCAAGGTTCGTGTCACCAGGTTTAATCATACAAGAGGAAATAACAGTGTCATGCACAATGGGTGTTCTTGTTAGGCCTGAACTTTATAGCTCGGCAGTGGATTTGTTTGAGTTGGTCCATGACAGTACAACTCTTTCCCACATGAAAACTCAACATTCCTGTCAAACCCCTTGAGGAGAAAAGGGAAGGTGTAATTATCAGGCTTAACACTCAGTTTTAACACATTGAAGTCCCATATTTTGGACAATCTATCCTACAGTAACCTTTGGTCATAGTGTTCCCAAGGAAGACAGTACGGCTCGGCAGTGGATTTGTTTGAGTTGGTCCATGGATTTGCTGTGCATGAGACAATTAAACATCAAAGTTCAGTAAGTAAATAAAAATAAGAAGCTCAGAATTGCCGTTAATATCGTCTTGAAGTCAGACGATTGCGAAGAACCCAACTCCGCTAAAGCGCATCTATCGTCACTGCTTCAATCAGGGTTGCACCAGCCAGGAATCGAACCCGGGTCTGTACCGTGGCAGGGTACTATTCTACCACTAGACCACTGGTGCCCGGTGGCAGTAATTTTAAAATATCAATTATAACTACTATTTAATCGGCTTTACTAGAAATTAGCCCCTACCTTATACCTCAAACCTAAATTAAACCCAAAGGTATATAGTATTGATAAAGATGTGCTAAGCGTCATGTTTTTATTGACTAAATAGGTAGTTTAGATATTACTTCTGTAAAATATCAACATGAAAATTTGATTATAGCTTAAGGACCAATTTACTAATAAAACATATTGAATAATACACATTTATTTCCACAGAAAGGTTAAAGAATTATTAAATTTATTAATGTCACGTAAATTATTTTATTGAAATCACTATAAGTGTATAACATTACTTTAAAGTTAGTTTCAAAGGTTATATTTTCTTTTCAATTCTACTACCTAATAAATGAAAAGGTTTTATTTCTCTCATTTTTCAACTTGTTATACCCCTTCGACCTATGGCACGTGACAACATACCAAGACATTTGAAAAGCATATACAAATACCTCTCTACTCACTACCTATCGACTAGTCATTAGAGTACCAATGGTCTGAAAGGCCTGATTCTAGTAGATCTCTTATTTTCTCCAGAAGGGTTTCAGTTGGCGATCCCTGCGAACTAGATACCCGTTCCATTCGAAAAGGTCTCATCCAGATGCTCTTCTGTTGAAAAAGATTGTTAGGCCACCAAGCTCCACCTAAACATAGCAACTTTGCACCATAACTTAGAAGGAATGATAAAATGAATCTCATCACAGATATCCTCCCCATGCACTCCACAATGATGGCTTGATAGCAAGTTCATCACGTTAACACTATCAACCATGGAACCTCCTTTATATATATACTCTTCAGCACATTTGAATAAGGGATCGACCATTAAGCATTCACAACCACCTTATTATCCTCAGTTGTCTCATTTGCATCCTCAACTTCCTTGTACGCAACCTCTGGCTCTCCGCCCAACTAGACTGAACGAACCTCCTCTAGCACCACCACATCCTCCTCCTTATTTTCTCTCTTGTTAATATCTCACACCAACACAACTCTACCAAAAAATTAATAGAAATATTTTTTTTTCAATTTTTTCATCTTTACTACTAATCATGGCAATGAAAAGAAAAGAAAAACATATTTTATAATCTTTCAAAAATTTTATTCTTTCAATTTTCTTTCAATCTAACAAGCAAAACTCGAGCGATATTATATCATGATATAATCACATTGGTTTTACAACTACTATTGGAAACCCCACGTGCCGTTTCCATTTGTCCACACAAGATGTATATATGGATCAAAGCATTTTTGTACAAGAACATTAGAACCAAAACCAAATTTCACCACATGACAGTACAACTATTTCCCACATGAAAACCCAGAATTTCTGTCTCAGGCTTAACACACTCAGTTTTAACACATTGAAATCCCATATTTTGGACCATCTATCATACAGTAACCTTTGGTCATTGTGTTCCCAAGGAAGACAGTTTTCGGTTCGGGAATTTGATCGAACAGTTTCAGTACATGGTCCATATCACCAAGTTTATTCACACAAGAGGAAATAGCTGTGTAAATGCAAAATGGGTGTTCTTGTTAGGGCTCGGCAGCGAATTTTCTTGAGTTGGTCCATGGATTTGCTGTGCATGAAACTAGTAAACATCAAAGTTTTTTTCAGTAAAAAATAAGTGAGAAGCTCAGAAGCGCCGTTGATATCGTCTTGAAATCAAACAATTGCAAAGAACCCAAGCTCCGCTAGAGCGCAGATATCGTCACAGCTTCATTGAAAGATGCACCAGCCGGGAATCGAACCCGGGTCTATTATTCTACCACTAGACCACTGGTGCTTGTTGATAATGCGGAGAAATACATAATATCTTCTGTTTATGAAAATAAAATTCAATGTTACACGCGTGTTGTTTTTTATTTTATTGATTGAGATAATTAGGTAAATGAACAAAGATTTTTGAGAATTGAAGGGAATTTCATAGTGTGATGGAAGAAGGCAAAAGACGGGAAAAATAGTTTGTAACCACACACACAAAAGAAAAGAGAGCAAGCGAAAGAACGTATCGATAGACATCATAACATAAAACTATAAGGTTAAATTTCTTAATTTTATTGGAAGTTTTTTTAGTGGAATTAAATTTTCTACCTTCTAAGCATTTTTGTGACACATTAAAGTTAATCTCAAAGGTTTGTAAGAAACTTATGAATTTATCAATCTTCATCCTATTAATGTCCTTAGTTTCCATGATAGATGTCACCTTGATTGCTAATTTTTCAAGTTAAGATCAAATCACTTTTCTTACAAGCTTTGAGTTTGAATACTTCTCTTCTAGTACAAAAGCCTGACTCGAAATATCACAGAGTTTATTATAACACATTGTCATAATCTTATTCTCCTACATCCTCAAGGCCTCAAACTTTGTAGTTAACATATTAAACTTTGATTGTTTCATGATGTTAGTTCCCTCATCTGTGATCTTAAGAATTAATCATGCTTCTCTAGATCTTGTTCATCAACTCCACAAAAAATAGCATTAAATACTTTGGAGTTTCCACTAGCAAGCTTCTCTTCTTCACTTGTCCAAGTTCACACCTAAAACATCAATAGAAGGAGATTCTCAACCTATCAAAATTGAGCACCAAGCATTCTTTTCCATGAACTTAATGAAAGTTCTCATTATGGCTTTCCCAGTAAGCATAATTGGAGCTATCCAACATGGGGATTTGGTCACTAAAGAATGTTCCATCTTGAACAAAAATCAATAGTTGGATCACCACTTAGTACATCAAGTGTCTAGTTTTGATACCAATTAAAAACTTGTTGATTTTTCTCTCTCAATTATTAATCTCTTGTTAAATTACAATCAATTATCATAATTTTAATTCCACTAAAGTATCCATATAAACGGGTCTTCAATACTCTTTATAAAAGCAAAAATCTTCTAAACATCAATTTACTTGAAGACTATATCTTTTATTTTAGTGAATTTGAATTATATTGACAATCTCCAATTTGATCCTCAGTTGTCTTAAAAAGTGATTTGCTAACTAAAATATGGTAAGTTTAACGTACTTTGTCAGAGTTGCAACCGGGTTGAAGATGTCTTGTAAAGTTAACACTAACCGGGTTGAAATTGAAAAGGGTTTATTTTTATTATTCTTATATTTTTAAGGGCTATTTAAATTTTATTTAAAAATGGACAAACTTAACATGCAAATAGACAAAGAGTTTAAAAGCATTTAAAATTGGAGCTGCCAATAAGAATGGCGTGACCATTTTTTTGATCTAGTCCAAAAGGACAACTGCGTCATGAGGTTTCTGAACGTTTTATATAATTAGACTCCAGTCCGGTGCCGCCAATGACAATAGCAACACCCAATTTTTTTTTAAACCAAGGGTGATGACTCCAATGGCAATGGCGTCAACTACGTTTATTGTTTAAGACAAATCATTTTTGTAAATAATGCAAAATTTTAGATATTTTTATAAAAAGCCACTTTTTAATGTTTTGTTTCATTTATGAATTTCTTTTCAAGGAAAAAAAAAATCTTTTCTTAATGAATATTTTTCATAATATTTTAAGATTTATAAAAATTCATTATTTTAAAATTCATGATTATTCCTCACAACAATTTATTTTTTCAAAATTCTCGACCCAAACCTTTTTCCCACTAAAAAGTATAGTCTATTACCCAAGAATTGTTGAGAGATAACATCATCATGTCAATTAGTCGTGAGCGGGACCGAATCGAGCCGACAAGTCACAAGTTCCATTGATGAGAGCCCCTCATGTCCCGAACATGTAACACCCCTTACCCGAGACCGTTGCCGGAGTCGGGCACGAGGCATTACTAGACTTAACTTACTAGTTCTGGGCATAAAAATTGAAACTGTCCATCTGCGTCATGTTCACTAAATTAATTATAACTCGAGTTAAGAAACTCGAAATCTAGATCCGTAAATTTTCCCTGAAACTAGACTCATATATCTTTTTACTATAATTTTTCCAGAATTTTTGGTGTGGCCAATTAGTACATTTTATTAGTTAAATTCTCCCCTATTACACAGTTTGACAGTTCTGACCTCTCTTCACTAAAAATCAATTATCTCATAATATACAACTCGTTTTCCTACACCGTTTTCTTTATATGAAAATAGACTCAATAAGATTTAATTCTATATCTCATTCACAACCTAATTCAATTTCTACTATTTTTGGTGATTTTTCAAAATCATGTCACTGCTGCTGTCCAACTATTCCCCTGCATATAATTACATAATTTCTTTAAAATAATTATCAACTAGACATTTCATAACATCCACAACCATGTTCTTAATTAACCATTTTAATGGCTAATCATTACCAAGCATTTACAAGTCCATAATAAGCCATATCATAAGGTCATACACATAAAATGGCTAAGTTCCTATACATGCCATAACTTAAAACGTTCGAGTCACAAAATACCAATATAATCCTTTGATAGTGTGTACGATCTCCGACGTCCTTTCGATCCCCGAGTTGGCTTACAATACTATAAAAAAAATAAAGAATGGGAGTAAGCATAAAGCTTAGTAAGTTTACATGTAAATAGATGACAACATTCTTAATGAATTAACTTATTCTTTTCTTATCAAGATCACTTAAGCTTTTAACTCAATATACTCAAACTTGTATTCTTACCTTGCCTTTTTAACATGAATTTATCTTACCTTACCTTTTTAACATGAATTTATCTTACCTTACCTTTTTAACATGAAATTATCTTACCTTAACTTTTTAGCTTGAACTTGTCTTAACTTACCTTTTTAGCTTGAACTTGTCTTACCTTTACTTTGGTATACTCTTTGAATTTTCCCGTTGAACCACTTGGAATACTAAGGATACGCGGGTACCTTTCCTTATGAAACTTAACCATTGCCATGTCTTGACATGGTCTTACGTGGTATCCTTGCCTTGTGAACTCACCAATGCCATGCCTTGGCATGGTCTTACATGGGACCTTTGCCTTATAAATTCACCAATGCCATGCCTTGGCATGGTCTTACATGGGACCTTTGCCTTATAGTAACTTATCAATGCCATGTCTTGACATGGTCTTACATGATTTCCTTAAACCTTAATGTCATGACATTTGTATCCTACACATTCCTAAGGTTCAACCGGAACTTTCTGAGATAGCTTTTCCGTCAATTCATACTTGAGTCTTTAAATAATAAATTTACAGAATAAATATGTAAATGCTGGAATTTAATGATATTAAATGTAAAATAACAGAATATTGCATTTATTTACTGCAAACTTACCTCGAAATAAAATCTATAAACTATATCGATTTAATCCTCTATCTTTTTCTTTCCCCGATCTAACTCTGGATTTCGTTCTTCTTGATCTATAATAGCAAATTTAGCTTATTTAATACTCATATTTATCAAAACAGTCATTAACTCTCATTTTTGGCAAAATTACAATTTTGCCCCTAAACTTTTACATATTTACGATTTTGCCCCTAGGCTCGAAAATTAAACTTCAGCCCTTATTCTTATGTTTTATAACATGCTGAACATTTTTCCCTTCTATAGCAACTTCAAATTCTTACTATAACACATACTTATGAACAATAACAACTTTTACTAATTAGCTCGTTTTTACCGAAAATCACTTAATAAAAATCATTTCTCTACTCATAAACATGCAAAATCTACCATCAATCATCAAAAATCACAAGTTCTCAACAATGGCATAATTCAAAATATTCACCAAAATCAAAAATTCAAGCATGGGTTTTGTAGATCTCATAGCAACGATCTCAAAAACGTAAAAATTATCGAAAACCGAACTCAATTACATACCTTAATCAAGCATGCAAGGCTGAAAGTTTAAGAGCTCAAGCTCTTCTTTCTTCTCTGGTTTCGGCAATGAATAGAAAAGATGTTCACCCCCCTTCTTTTATGTTTTATTACTATTATATTATTAAATTACATTTATTATTTAATATATATAAAAGTTGTACAATAAGGTTATGTATCAACCCATTGCCGTCACTACCTTTTATTATTGGGAAAATTGCAACATAAAACCTCCATATTAAAAGAACATCCACTATTTGGCCCTTCTAAAAATAACCACTAAATTTTCATTTTACGCGATTAAGCCCTTTTATTAAATTAAGCACCCAAACAATAAAATTGAATCACGAAAATTTCACACATAATAATTCACACATTATAAGCACTGAAAATAATATTAAAATATTTTACTGACTCGGATTTGTGGTTTCGCAACCACTATTCCGTTTAGGCCCTATTTCAGGATGTTACAGAACATGCCAAATAAAAGGCCCTTGGTGGGGGATCCATGTGTTCGGTGCACAAATATGGCAACCCATCAAACTCTCTTGAGTTTATTTGATAGATTTGTTGGAAAGTCATGTCATTCATTTAAACTAAATTTTTTTTTTAAAAAATTTCGAAGGATTAAAATAAAAATATTATGTTAAAATATAAGCTTAACCAATAAAATTAGGTCCATTTAAAATATAAATCGAGCTTAAATTTTAATATTTAAAGATTGAGTTTAGTTCGATCTATTTTCAAGTTTATAATATGATATTATTCTTTTCTTTTATGTATATCAAGGGCGAAGCCAGAACAAATTTTTAGGGGGGCCGAATGAAATTTTAATTTTTTATAGTTTATATCATTATAATTTTTAAAGGATTAAATCAATTTTTTATAATTTTAGGGGGCAAAGTGTAATTTTAACTTTACTAATTTAAAATTTTAAAAAACTTTAAAAACCTAAATAACAATTTTACATTTTAGGGTGGTCGAGTCCCTGCTAGCCCCTAAATTTATCGCTAATGTATGTATTATGTAATTTATAATTTAAACTTGAAATAATCTAACCTAATCCGACCATCCAATTATCATCTACACTCATTCCTTACCTTTTTTTTTCTGATAAACCGACCCAATGGTCATATTTAATTTATTGCATCTTTCAAAATTAAGTCATGGATCTCCATCGTATAATCCACATTGAAGTCCATATTACAATTTTTATCCTTAGCCAACTTGCAAAGCTGGTCAGCTATTTTATTACAGCATCTAGGGGCCCAACTAAAATTGAAAGAAAGAAAAAATTCGGCCTGTTTAAGCATAAGTCGCATACAATGGCCCATAGCAGTCAAATCAACTTTTCTTTTGTTGAATCGGTTGACTAGACTGGCGCAGTCAATCTCGAAGTCCACTTTGTCCCAACCTTTCATTCGCTCGTAGCTAATGCTCTCCTCTATGGCTTTCATTTCCTCCCACTCGACAGTCATGTCTTTGTTCAACGTTTCCATCCGTCCCCCAATCACGAACCCATCGGTGTCTCTAGCCACCAAACCAAAGCACATTTGTTTGCCACAAACCGCAGCATCAAAGTTGATTTTTATCACTCCCAGCCTAGGCTTCTTCAACCCCTTTTCCACACTCAATCTCAGCAACATCGGCGTCTCCACCAAGTTAAAGATCCGAAAATCATGATTAAGACCCGATGCTCTCTCCCAAATGACTCTGGCGTCTTCTTCAGCCCCCGAAAAGATGCGGTTGTTCCTGCTATTCCAGATGTTCCAGGGAACCGTGATGAAGTCGGCAGCAGTTATTTTGTCTAACACATGCATCACCTCTTCAATCCAATCGATACAGCAAGTGAACTTCTCATCGAGAAGTCTGTTGTTAAAACCTCAATATTCTAGCACCGCCCTCGCCTTAGGGCAATCTTTCATAGCATGGATGAGAGTCTCCCTTTCATTGCCGCATCTCGGACAAGTACTATTGAAACCACTGCGAATTCTCGCAATCTTATCATACATGGGCAGAATTCCGTGGCCCAATCTCCAGTAAAAATACAGATTTTGGGGAGAGTCTTCACCTTCCAAATAATCCTCCAAAAAAATCTATGTGGCCCGAACCCTACCTGCTTGAGGATCAACCACGAGTATGTCGTCTTAGTGGAGAAAAACCCATTAGGGTTATGGAACTAGATACGTTGGTCTTCTTGGCTATTATGAAGAATGGGTAGTTTACAGATTTGGTCCCTCATACTTTTACCATATAACTCTAGGACCATGTTCTCTTTCCAACCATCCTTGTTCTAATTAATAAGCTCTAACACTTTATTTTCATGCACTAGGCTTTTCTCTAACTGGATGGAGGATTCCGACAGTCCTTCGAAGCCCCAATTGTCGTTTCAAATATCTTTTCTCCTATTATTTCCCACACTCCAACCGAAACCCTCATGCAAAGTGCTGGCTGCCTTGGCGACGCTCTGCCACGTAAAGGATGGCTTATCAATATTCTTGCGGTGAAAGACATCCCCGTCCGGGTAGTATTTCGCGCGTAGAACCTTCTAGCAAAGAGTGTCTCTACAATAGATGATGCACCAAACTTGCCGTCCCAGAAGAGCCACGTTAAAAAGTCGAAGATCTCTAAAGCCAAGACCCTCATACCTTTGGGGTGGCACATCTGGTCCCAAGCTAGCATGCTCCAACCTCTGTTTTTCTCACCTCCCCCTACCAAAATTAACCTATCATAAATTAGATCTTCTTAAGCATACCTTTCGGGGCCAAGAACATCGAGAAAGCGTAGGTAGGGATCGAGTGGAGGACCGACTTGAAAAATATCTCCTTTCCCTGATTTGACAGCAGTCGCTTCGACCAGCTGTTAATTTTGCTCGCTGTGCGGTTCAGGATGCTTTTAAAAGCGTTTGACTTCTTTTTGCCAACTGGAATAGGGAGCCCAAGGTATCCATCCAAATTGTCAACCATCTTCATATTGAGCAGTTCATTCGTAATTGCCCGTTGGGAAACGGGAGTGTTTGGGCTGAAACATAACATTAATACTATCGATCGAAAGTTAGTCATCTCACAAGGACTCTCAATCTTAGGAATCAACACAAGTAAAGTTTCATTAATACTATAAACGTTATTGGTGTCCCTCAAAGTCTCATGGTAAAGCCTTAAGACATCATCGCCCACTGTTTGCCAATGTTCTTTAAAAAAGCTTCCAAGAAGTCCATCGACTCCCGGAGCCTTTCTCGGGTCCATTTGATTGAGGGCAGTCAAAATCTCAGCATTGGTAAACTCTTTGTTGAGATTCATATTCATGCTATCTGTGATACAATTTGGGACAAAGTGCAAATCAAACTCTCCGTTAGACTTGACAGTTGACTTGAAAAGGTTGTTAAAGTAGTTCTAAGCCACGGTGCAGATTTCATTCTTGTCTTCGTGCCACACCCGCAGCCCGCACATGGAAGTAATGGATGTTTCTATCCCCTTCTCTAAGCCACTAAGTGCATGCCTTTTGCTCCCAATATTTTTCCTCCACCTCGTATAGATGACCCAGCTTACCCCTCTTAAGGAGTTTCGTCGACCTCACACTACTAGGCCCATCCATCAGATTGCCAATCTTCTTTTCCAGCCCATTAATCTTAGCTCTCATTTTTTTAAACAGTTGAAATTACCAAGGTCCAAGATTCTCGCGGGCATCCTCAATTTTTTTCCAAGACATTCCTATCATTATTAGACCAAACGCTAGTTATGATATCCTTGGCTTCCTGCTCATTCACCCAACAAATGTCATCTAAACCAAGGCTTGGAGTCACCGCATCTCTCTCCCGACTTGCTCCTAAGAGTATTCATGAGGATAGCATCATGATCCGACTTAGATTGGCGCACAACCTTAGTATCAAGGAATGACATATTTTCAATCACATCCTTTGACACAAGGAATCTATCAAGTCTTTCCTTCACGAGATCAGACCTTTCCCTGTTGTTGCTCCACGTGAACCAACTAGTTCTAGTTTTAACATCAACCAAAGACAGCTCCTCCAAGAGATCACTAAAATCATCCATCGAGTTTTTCGGCTTCCTCACCCCTCCTTTATTCTCCGTGTTGTTAAGAATGGCGTTGAAGTTGTAACACCCCGAACCATTGCCGGAACAGGGTTACGAGACGTTACCGGATATATCAGACAATTTGCAAATAATTCTAAAAAAAAAAATAACCTTCATAGTATAACTTTAATAACTAATCCCTATAATGAAATTTCAAAGTCTAAAGTCTGAATTAAAAGTGAAATGGGACTCGTTTAAGTATTTCAGAATATATTTTGTTTAATATAAATTTCGGCAGCATTTCTGCTTATTATCATATAATACCCCCTACAATTTAAACCGTATTCATTTCAATCATAACCAATTCATTTCATATATTCATTTTCTTTTTTAAATATCTTCTAATCAAACTCAATCAATATAATATCAACTTAAATTTATCAAAGTATTAGTTAGATTAAAATAGATAAACTTCTTTCATTATAATTCTTAAACTTGTAATACTAACATTTTTAACCATTTACATTCAAAACATAATAACCTTTATATACAACCTATGTACATGCCACATTACCAAAAGAAAGTATACATCACCAAAGGTTTGCTGAAGTCGGATCTGACTTTGGATGCTGGTTCAGTACTTGACTTCTACAACCTGCGCACGGAAACAACCGTACGCTGAGTATACATATACTCAGTGGTATTACCATAATTCAAATTATAAACATAATATTCATATCATATAACCTTAATTTTACTAAACCAATTCAAACATAAGTTTGTCATTCTCAATATATTCATAACAATTCAATCTTAGCTATTCAACAATTGAAATCATTCACATTCATGTTGAGCCATTATCCATCTCATGAACCAATGGTTCATATTTTCCATTCCCATACTCATATTCAAATCACATTTTCAATTCATGTTCTATTTTCACATTTCTTTCAATGGCTCAACCACTTCATTTTATTCAAATTAACCTTTCCTTTAGTTACCCTTATTAACAGACTCGGACTTTAACGGATACACGGATTCCAACCCAAACACACAAGTACGGCACATTATGCCTAAAACGGTACATAGTACCTGATCAGTATACGACACATAAGTGCCTGAAACGACACACGAGGTGCCTGATACGACACATGAGGTGCCTGAAATACAACACATAAAGTGCCTGATTTACGACACATAAAGTGCCTGATCGGCAAAGCCGATAAATCCCGTACTCTTCCAAATCCTATGGCATGCCAATTATATCTGACTCAGCCCGGCTAGTTAATAGGGTATTTCAGTTCTCAATTTCATTTTCATTTTCATAACAAATTCAATTTCAATATCAATTACACTTTTCCATTTCAATCCACATACAATTCAATTTCAATACATATTCATCATTCAACTCAATTTCCATTCAATTAAATAAAAACACTTACCTTATAATTTACTTACCATATACATAAATTAATTTAACATTTAATGAATAAATAAATAATTTGAATTATAATAATACAAACCCGAATTTGCTTGATTATTCCTCGGTAACCTTCTCCTTTCCTTTGTGGGTTGATGCCTCGAGTTCCTTTTTAGCTACGAAAATAATAATAATTTATATTATTAATTACAACATTAAATTACAATAAATAATTGAATTTTATTCAATTTCTACTCTCCCTCTTCATTCCACATTCTTTATACACAATTCTATTATTTACTTATAAGTTCTTTCAAAGTTGTCTACCTAAGTCATTGTCACTAAATTATCTATATCCTGAGTTACAAAATTCCAAATTAATATCCATAAATTTTATATGAAACTAGACTCATATATATTCTTTCCATAAAATTTTCAGAATTTTTTATTTATCCAATAAGTACAGTTTATTCTTTGAAATCACCCCTATTTTGTTGTCTGACAGTTTCGACCACTCTTTGCTAAAATTTAATTATAGTTTTTACAGAATTCAAATGATGTCCTAGTTTGTTTCTTATAAAAATAGACTCATTAAGGAATCTAACCATATAAATTATGTCCCCCAATTATTTTTGTACAATTTTTAATGATTTTTACAATTCAGAACAGGGGATCTCGAAATCACTCTGAACCAGTCTCACAAAAATCTAAATATCTCAAAATAAAAAATTTCTTTGCTTTCTCTGTTTCTTTCATATGAAAATAGACTCAATAAGCTTTAATTTCATATCTTGTTCAACTTATACTTCCATTTCTACCATTTTTGGTGATTTTTCAAAGTTACTCTTCTGCTGCTGTCCTAAAACTATTTTCTTATGGCTTATTTTGCAATTAAATCCTAGTTTAGTTTACTTATTTTCTTAACTTAATTCATGCTTTGATTCTTCTTAAATTCCTTCCATATTCAACTTGATTATATAATTTTCATAATAAAACCCTAATTTATAATTTCTTCCAAATTAATCCCTATAGTAGAAAACTTATAGCTTACCTTACAATTTAATCCTTTTACTAATTCTAACTTAGATTTCATTTAATTTAATCCATAATTCATCTTTTTCTTCAACATCAACTATACTTAAAAACCTAAAAACTCTCAAAATATCAACTTAGTTTCATCAAAATCTTGCTTTAAAGCTTCTAAAACATCAAAATTAAGAGAAAATGGCTAATTGACTTACCTTTTAAAGCTTAAAGCTCCTTTTATTTTCTTTCTTTTTTTTCTTTCCCCCTGTGTCAAAATGCTATCTGTTTCTTTTTCTGTTTCTTTTCTTGTTTCTTTTATTCTATTTACTTTATTTTAATTAATAATTATATTATAAATATCTTATTTAATAACAAATCAATATTTTACAAGTGTAATATTATATATATATAATATATATAACTTTAATAAAATCTTAGATTTTTATGCATGTATGTCGCCTCATTTTATATAAATGGCTTAATTGCCATTTTAGTCCTTTTTACTTTCTTTTAATCTATAATTAGACTTTTACTCTTTATTCAATTTGATCCTTTTTCTTAATTGCTTTAAATTAAACTAAATTCACTAAATAAAAATCTAATTAAACACACTATTAGACTCATAACTACTCCTAATGATGATTTAATAACTCGATTTACTAAGACAGAGGCCTGATAACATGCTTTTTCCGGTGCCCACGGATTTTGGGTCGTTACAGAAGTCCTGCCTACAATCCATCCTTCCCTGACTGAATTTTTCACCCTTCTCAACATATCCCAAGACTAATTTCTTATGTTTAGATCGATTAGACCGTAAAAACTCGTGAACTTAAGAACCACTCCATCGTCCAAGCTCACCAGAGAGTCAATATGATATTATTTAGAGTAGTTCTGAATCGTGACCTTTAGTCCATCCTTCCACATAAAAGCCAGCCCACCATTTTTTCCTTCCGCACTAACTGCCAAACATTCCTCCATTCTGCACCTAGTACTAATACGAGAAAGGCAATTAGCATGAATTTTAGTCTCACATAAAAAACACAATATCAGGGGCATTAGCAACAAGGAGTTGCTTTAACTCGCTAACTGTGGCAGGGTTCCCAACCCCCCAACAGTTCTAACAGAGGGCCTTCATTGTTCTTGGTGGGGCTGGTAATTGCCAGCCTCCGCCTTAAAAGGTGAAGCATTATCCAACAGCCTTCTCTTAACATGTTTAGCAGGACTCTCATCAATATTATCACCATTCGGTCCCCTTAGTCTCTTCCTCTTGCTTTTAAAGTGACATATTCCATCACATATGGCTTTATGAAGTCTTCTTTCCACTGGAGAGGTAGACATAATTTCCTCCCCACTTCCTCGATCTCTACCTTTTTGGACTATTTGCCCACTGTCCTCCCTCGTGTCTATTTTTCTTTCCTCTCTTTCTTCAGTCACTATAGGTTTCGTCGATATTACTTCAACTCCGTTTCGCTAATTACCCCGGCCTTGACTCGGGGGCACAATCATGGCCTTTAGCCAGCTACCATATTGAAGGTTTGGCTCGTTTGTCACAGCACTATCGATTTTATCCTGACAGTTTTTCATAGTATGTCCAATCACTCCACATGAGTAGCAAAAGTCTAGGAGCCTTTCGTATTTCAACGCACATATAATTTCAGCCCCTTCTCTATCAACAAGCTTCACTATTCTCCTCAGGGGTTTTGAAATATTAACCTTTACTTTTATTCTGATAAAATCAGTCCAGCCTCCATTTCTGTCTTTTCAGTCAATTGCCACCAATTTTCCTATGGCCTTTCCCATATCTAAAGTAGTTTGGCTATCCATAAGTTCCAACGGTATGTTAAAAACCCTTAACCAGAAAGGAGACATGTTGAACTCATAGGAAAAAATGGCTTGTCCTTTAACAAATGGCAGCATAGAAAACAAACGGTTGTCAAAAAGCCAAGTCATGAGGTTGAGGATTCTGCTTCTATCCTCCAGGCATCCAAACTTAACGATAATCACATCATCGTTCAGGGCTACAAAATTCACCTCCTCCTTGGTAAACCATAATGACCTGAATACCTTATACATCGCCTCCTTGTTTGGGTTTTCCTTCGCTATTATTTTACCCACGGCCTAAGATTCGAAGCCTTGAGAGTTCTTGTCGTCTTTTGATCAGATTACCTGGATCGATTCTTCATCCGAGAATTTCAATTTTTTCATTAGCATATTAATATCATCCGCCATCGTATCTTTATCATTTTCCGATCGTTCCTCCATCGTAAACCAATATCGTGCAGAATCCCCTAAGCACAATAGCCAAAGCACCGAAACCAGAGCAAACCCTTGTGGAGCACAAAGATGAAGAAAAACAGAACAAAAGCAAAATAACAAAAAAGAAACTATTCCTACAAAAGTAACGAAAACTCCAAAACTAGAAACGAACGCAAAAGAAAAGAACAAAATTTAACAAAACAGAGAAAGGAACTGAAGTATTAAAGCAAAAGAAAACAAAAACATAGCAGAGAGCCAAAAAAGAAGCGGGACAAAACACCGCCCTTCATCCAAGAAAGCTCCGAGGAGGCCAACCGTCAAGAAAATAGGGACCAAAAAACAAAAGGTCACAAAAGGTGAAAAGGAGCAAAACAAAAAATAACACATAACCTGGAAGAAAACCTTAGGATGTACATAAAAAACGCAAAAATGACTAAAAACAAGTTAAAAGCCTTTAATAAAGCCTTCGATTTTTCCGGGGAAAACCATGCAGAACCGTACGTAGCAAAGACAACAAAGAAACAATAAAAACTTAATAGATGAAGGAAAGATTTAAAAGAAGACCGAAACGAAAACTTTACCAGGCCCGATGAATACTTGACATATCACCATCAGCGGCACTGATTGACAAGACACCTCGCGTCAGATCATCATCACCGATGGCCAGAGAAAAGGTTATAACAAGACAAAATCAAACAATTTAAAAATATTAACACCGATTAGCAACAGGAACGAGATTAAAATCGAAAACAGAAGCAATAGCATAAATCGTCAAACACCGATACACCCAACCCCACTGCAAACTGCCATTAATTCAAAAGAATAAGGCAGACACACAGGACATAAAGTCGTCTAGTAGTAGGAAATAGAGAGACTGGGAGGAGAAGGTAATTAAATCCTCACTTTTTACGATTTTCATCAGTCTTCCTCATTCCTTACCTAGATGGCTCCAATGGGGTTTTAAATATATTGTTATTAATTTTCTTTCCCATGTGATGTACGAGTTGATTATAATTGAATGAATAAATATTTTTTTCTTGTTTATTTATTTTTAAATTTATTATTTCAATTTGATAAAAAAATTAGAAGTAAATTTACTCATTTAAATAAGTGAATACAATGTAATTAAAATAAATAATTTATATATAACCATTAATTTAAGAAAATAATCGTGTAATGATGATAATATACGTTGATTAATATTTGATTTTAACTATTATTTAAAAAATGGTTTTAATTTTATACTTAAATAATATTTTTTTATTGATATCTTCACCTACATAATTTTAATTAATAGATATTTTTAAAATTTTTAAATAATATATAATATTATTTCAAATATTTAATATTTTTATAAAATTAAATTTCAATACATTAATATGATGTTTTAATTGTTAAATTTTTATAAATTTTATAAAACCTGTCGATAACAGTGTGTGATTTAAATATTTTAAATATTTAAATTTGTAAATTATTAATATCATTCGAATAATGTATTATAATTTTAATATTATATTTATTTTTAAAATAATAAAAAATGGAGATAAATAAGGCAATTGTTATGTGCCATTGCAATAAGTATGCAGCACCATGTTACTTGGGATCTAAGACTTTCTAATATATATATTTGTAATAATTGTCCTTTTCACTATTTAGTTTTATCAAAATTAAAGGAGTATTTATTATAAATATATTTTTTTATTTGTTGATGTATAGTGATCAATCGTACTGATCATTGAATTTTAATTTAAAAATTTATTGACGAAGTTTAAATGAAAAAAACTTTACATGATCTAATGTCTCAAATAATTTTTTTGAATAATTTAAATAATCTTTTAAAAATAATTCAATAATCATATATTTTTTTTAAATTGTTGTAAATCAGATTGCTTTTGTATATTGTATATATAAAATGTAGGAGGCTTGGTAGGTGGGAAGGGGTTAATATTATATTATTGTTATTTATTTATATTAAATGTATTCTTATTGAAGAAAATGACAGCTTTCCAAATTAAAATAATAAATAAATAAATAAGGGGCTGGTGGTAGGTAGGGTTATAAAAAAGAATCTCTTAAATTATAAAAATAATTACTTCAGGATATATTTTAGCCATTGAAATGTTATGTTTTAGCCACTTATGTTATTATTTTGTTACGAAGTAATCACTTTGTCATTAAGTTCCGTTATTTCCCTAACAATAATCTTATGTGGCAGTTCAATTAGATTTTAAGTGCCAACTTAAATTTCCAAATGGGATAAATCTATTTAATTAAAAATCTATTCCCATCCCATTTGAAAATCTAAGTTAGCACTTAAAATCTAGTTGGACTGCCACATAGGATTACCGTTAGGGAGATAACGGAACTTAACGATAGAGTGATAACTTTGTAACAAAATAATAACATAAGTGACTAAAACGTAACATTTCAAAATAAATAACTAAAATGTAACATGAGACAAATAATAGTGACTATTTTTATAGTTTACCCAAAAATATATAGTGATGGTTGAGTTGGAATTTTAATTTTATTTCATTTTAGTTTTAATTTCATCTCGAGTTTATATTAGAGTTTTTGTAAGTTCATATATGATTCGAGAATGATGTTTATATCGTATAATGATTTTAATTGAATATAATTTGACTGTAATTTCTTCAGCAACAAATATGGTAATAATTTAGATTTAACGATGGAGTCGAGTTTGAATTGTTGACTATTAGTGTATTTTATCTTATATTTTAGCAAATAAGATTTTTTTTTTCCTTCTTGAAACTAAAAAGCCAACTATGATCCAATTTCATAAAGAGAAAAGATGCTAGAAGAGTAACCGAGACAAGATCCTAAGCTAGCGTAGAGCTGAAGCAAATAACAAAAAATTTTCCTGATTTCCAAGCACAAGACTTAGGCTGCCTTTGGTTGAGCTTTTAACATCAGTAAGGTGCAGTTGGGGTACCAACCTCACTGTACTGCTGTTTGGTTCAGCATTCCAGTGCAGTAAAAATTAGTTTCAACCTCACTGCTGTGCTAAAACGGGGCTGAAGATGAGAGCAGCAATTAAAGGCAATTAGGGCAGTAGGTATTTTTAACAGATAAAAATACCCATTTTGGAACATCTCCTTCAAACCTATGATTTCCTCTTCAGATAAATTTTCTGTAATTACTTGAAAGGAGAGAAAGAATAATTGATCACCTCTGATGGTTCCAGGCTCTGATTTTTAAGGATCTGTTGCTCCGATGAGTTTCCAACCGTATTTGATCACTCCCTCTCCTTCCCAGACTTGCATGTGAATGAGATTAACTTAGCTCGGCTTGAAGCAAAAACAAAGAGATGATAAGGTTTCTAGTTTTTTTTTACCATGGCAAGAACAAGGCCAGAGCTGAGGAATTCGTACAGGCCATTGAAAAAGGGTCTTTCCTTCAAGTCATCATAATGTTTCTGGGCAAACTCCTTTGAAGGAACTACCAATTTGATAGTCACAAACTTGAACCCTTTGCGCTCAAAACAAGAGATGATCTCCGAATTCTGGAATAGACACAGGCTTTAGTTAGCTATATGAGATAATTATATAATTCATTAAAATATTTATAATAAAATATTGGAAGATACATTTTAATATTTTATTAAATGAATTTATAAATTCACATATTTTAATAATTTTATATAAGTAAAATAATTTAAAAACTTCTATTATATATCAATTCTAATCTGATATCCTTAATAATCATTTTATATTCTCATCTCACCGCTACAGCTGCTTTTGAATCCAAACACACACTCCACCGTTGTTTCTAATCTCACCGCTACAGTAACTAATCTCACCGCCACCACTGTTTTTAACCTCACCGGAGGTAAACACACTGCTTAGTTTGGATGGGCGGTATGTTTACCTCCGGTGAGATTAAAAACAGCGATGACGGTGAGATTAGTCACTGTAGCGGTGAGATTGGATACTGTAGCAGTGAAATTAGAAACAATGGTGGAGTGTGAAACACCCCAAACCCGGCCCACGAGCCTGACCGGATCTGGTATGTTCCTTAAGTAAACCGGTTTTCAAATTCTTTGCTACTTAGAGAAAATTTGTAAATTTTAGAAGATATTGTTTTGGATTGGGCTTAGGTTGGGAAACCCATTTAATTAATTTAAAAAAAAACCCAATTTTATTAAGGTGACAAAAATAAATTTCTTTAGGTTTATAAAATATTTTCACTTAAAATTTAATCCAACAATCATTTGTAACAAAATAATTAAAAAATAAAGCAGAAATAAAGAAATCCAACTTGGGCCTTATGGCCTTATTACATCAAATAAAACCCAATATTAAAATTAAATGTTCTAAAATGAAATAAGGTCCAAAATAAATAAAATCTTCAAATTGATGCATGGCCACCTCTAGGTCTACCGTCCCGGTCCGTCACTGTTCATCACCTGAAAATAGTTCCCACAACGGGGTGAGTCAACAGACTCAATGTGTACATCATAATAACATCCAACAAATCAGGCATACATGTTCATGTCAAATTCATATTCATATCAAAATAAATGATGCAACCCAACCCAAGCCTAATGGTCCATCCGCTACACACCACCCGTACCTGCCAGTCACACCGTGGGGACTACTAAGTCAACCTTCCATCCGCTACACACCATCGAAGGCAGTCGCTGCAGTCGACGTGCTCATCGCCCATATACGTTGTGTCATTAGACACTATAGTCAAATTTATACGTTGTGTCATTAGACACTATAGTCAAATATTGTAACTGAAGTTACCAAAATTCCGCAATGTGACCGTAGTCAACATATTTCGTTGGTGAGACCGTAGTCATCACCTTCAATTCTCCCTTCACATATATCCCGAATGCCCCAAATTATTTTTATAACATATTCAGCATACTTAAATTTCATTCATGTTACTGTTCACATGTTCAAGTATATCACATTCATAATCCTAACAGAAGTAGGAAACGTACCTGGGTACTTTTTTTGCCACATTTGTGGCACTTAGCCACATTCTCATTCTTATGCATATTCATATATTAAAATAACCATTGCCATAATATATTGAAAATTAGTGTGAGTACACACCTGATTCGCTTAATAGGTTCCTTGAAATCCCGGAGAGTGATCTACTGCCTTAGATCTCAAATTCCTACATTTGATTAATCACTTACTAATTTAATAAAAATCCATTCGGCCATAAATCCAAATCCTAGTAGGATTAGTATTCTTAAAACTTACCTTGAAATTCTCAAATCCCGAAATCCTTGTATCCCTCTGTCGAAATCCCTATAACTACATGTTAGATCAATTTCTAACATTTATTCGCAACAAATAACCCTTAGCCGAATGTTAAATATGACTTACCTTAGATTCTTAAATCCCGAAATTCACCGAATAACTAGGGAACACGCGGCTTATGGTGTACCTTCGGGAAAAGAACTTCTCCTTCCTTGTAGTCGACACTTAGTAAATCCCGAAAGATCTCTTCGACAACAGATATTAAGGGTATTAGAATCTTAATTTCGACAGCCTTAAAAGAAATAGAATGAGAATCTAACCTAATCTTACCCTTACTGAAGAATTTGATGGAATTCTTGCTTGAACCCTTAGCAGTATTCGGCTATGGCTTTGATGTGGATAACAATTTCGGCTCTTAAGGCTTAGGGAGAAATCGACTAGGGCTATTGGTATCTTCGGCTTTTGATTGTGTTTGTAATAGAAGAAGAAAAGAAAAGAGAAAAAGAGAATAATGGTAGAGAAAATTCGGCAGAGAGAAGAGGAGAAACTTTAGAGAATTTCGGCAGAGGTTTTCTTGAAAAGAAAAGAATGAATGGAGAATAGCCTTACTCTTCCTTTTATAGCCAAAATTACTAGCTAGAGTCCTTTACTTGGCCACCACTCTTCTATTTTGATAGCTTTATCCCTTGATTTATCACTTTAATAAAACTTAATCCAATAATTATCTCTTATCTCTTAATAAAAATAATACTAATAATAATCCTCTTTTATCTCTTCCTTATCTATCAAAATAAAAGAATTAATATCCACATTTATCTCCTAAAAATAGTCTAATAAAAATCCATTATTATCTCTTCGAAATAATCCAAATAAAAATCCTTTATTATCTCTTCGAAATAATCCAAATAAAAATCCTTTATTATCTCTTCGAAATAATCCAAATAAAAAGCTTCTATTCATCACCTTATTAATCACATATTTATGAAAATAAAACACCTCATTTTCTAGAAGCATGTGCCGTCCACCTCAGCCTTCTGGAAGCTAAAATAAAACCTTATTTATTTGCTACCCAAGTGACTCGAACCCAGGCCCATTCCTCTTGCACATGGCGCCATTTCCATAGGCCCTAAGTGACATCTTTAGGCCACTTTTCCAAGCCTGTTTGTGTGCCAAATTTTACCAACTTTTTCTTTTAAGGCCTCCTTGCCCCAATTTCCTATTTTAAACTTTAAAATTCGACATTTCTAGGTCATTTCTAAGTTTCCTAAAATGTTCACTTTCTATTTTTGAATCATTTCCTTACATTTCCAGGTTTCCAAAAATGTTCACTTTCCTCTTTTAAACTTAACATTTCCATACATTTTCAGGACATTTCCCTACATTTCCAAGACAAGACATTTCTTTATATTTCCTTACATTTCCTTGCATTTCCTTACATTTCCTTTCATTTCCTTACATTTCCATACATTTCCTTACATTTCCTTACATTTCCATACATTTCCTTATTTCTAGAATTCACATAACACATTCATACATAATTCATAAAACATGCCATTTTCTCACATGGTTCCTTGTGTCATGCTTCACACGGAGTTTCTTTTCAAGCCTCATTTACCTAGCTCCCCTTTTTACTTAGAAACCAATAATTTTTCTAAGCTTTCTCTTCCATCCTAGATTTTTAAAAACCCTTAATACACTTCCAAACGTTGCCAAAACCTACTAACTCATGAATTATGCACAAATGCATAACCCCTAATCTAGGATGTTACAGAGTGTGTGTTTAGATGCAAACGCAGCTGTAGCGGTGAGGTGAGAATAAAAAATGACTATTAAGGACATCAGAATAGAATTGATATATAATAGAAGTTTTAAAATTATTTTACTTATATAAAATTATTAAAATATGTAAATTTATAAATTCATTTAATAAAACATTAAAATGTATCTTCCAATATTTTATTATAAATATTTTAATAAATTATATAATCTTTTTTACACAACATTAATTTATTAAATATTATATAATTTATTAAAATATTTTTAAGCCTTAGGCATTAACTTTTTTTTTTCAACATGCATTAACTCTCTCTTTTTCAACATTAACTCTCTTTTTTATCTTTTTCATGTCTTTTCTTTCTTCCCCATTTACCCCTTTTTTTCATTCTCATTTACCCTCTTTACCTTCTCCTCAAATGAATTTTTCATTCTCTACAAAAAAAAAAAAAAAAACCAACAGACTTTAGGCGAGGAGGGCTCAAGGATCTGCGTGATGCAACCAACCTGTTGTGGTAGTCAATCTGGTTTCCCATGCATGATGAACTGAGGAAACTAGGAAAGGAGCAAAGCAATAGCAGCTCCCCCTTATCAGCAGAATTTGGCTGCCTGCTGCACCAGTGAGATATCAGTGTGGTAAAAATTGATTTTGGTTGTATTGAAATGCTCAACCAAACAGGTTGCCAGTGAGGTTTGCAACTCACTGGCGTTAAACGGTGCCCTAATCGATTCAAACTCCAACTATCTTTCACCAGAATTCTGCTACTGCATCTGCTCCAACTACACAAAAGAGTCGAGACCGGTGCTAATTTGGTAGATCTAACCGGTAAGTCTACCTGTCTTCTTCGTATCTTTGGCTAAAAAAGTTAGCTACTTTGATTTCCTTCTCTGGGTACACACTCTGTGAATCTGCTTGCTTTATCTTTGCTAAAAAAGTGGCCGAAATGCTTCAAGAAATAAGTGATCATAAGAGTAAAGGAGCTTTTGAGGAAGTAGCGGAGGATCCGCCTGCAGCTTCAGTGGTAGTAAGACCTGTAGAGCAGCCTGTTGGTCTAGAATCCACAATCCAAAAGGCATGGGATTGCATCGGAGAAACAGATGTGGGGATCATTGGTCTCTTTGGCAAGGGGGGCGTTGGCAAGACAACACTCTTGACCAAACTCAAGAACATGTTCAGCACCCCACCGAATGATTTTAAAGTTGTTATCTGGGTGGGGGTGTCTTTAAATTACGATGTTGGAAAGATTCAAGATAGGATTGGTGAAAATATTGGTTTTCCTCGATCCTGGGAGAACAAAAGTGTTGAACAGAAAGCCAAAGATATCTATGGGATCTTGAGTAACAAGAGATTTGTTGTATTATTGGATGACTTATGGGATATGGTGGATTTGAACGAATTAGGGATACCAGAACCAAGTCAAGAAAATGGTTCCAAATTTATTTTTACTACTCGATCTGAGCATTTATGTTACAAAATGGGAGCTCAAAAGAGAATCAGAGTGAATTGCCTGGATTCGGAGAAAGCTTGGGAATTGTTCCAAGACAAGGTTGGATATGAAGCTCTGAACAGCCATCCAGATATTCCAAACCTAGCTAAACATGTAGCTGAAAGGTGCCTTGGATTGCCCCTTGCACTAATTACAGTGGGTCGTGCCATGGCTTGCAAGACAACACTTGAGGAATGGAATTATGCAATTGAGATGTTGAAGCGAAGTGCACCGCCACCATTGGAACTTGGGGTGTTTCCACTTTTAAAATTCAGTTACGATAATTTGCCTAATGCCACAATGAAATATTGCTTCCTATATTGTTGTCTGTATCCTGAAGATTATTCTATTCCTAAAAAGAGATTAGTGGAGTATTGGTTTTGTGAAGGGCTATTGAATGAATATGATAGAGTTAGTGACGCTCAAATGCAAAGTGACGACATTATCAGCTCTCTTCTGAATGCTTGTTTATTGGAAAATGGTGGTGAAATACATGGAGAAGAATGTGTAAAGATGCATGATGTGACCCGTGGCATGGGTTTATGGATTACACACGAATCCGAAGCAACAGAGAATATTTTTTTTGTAAGAGCAGGGGCTCAGTTATGTGAAGAACCAAATGTTGAGGCATGGGAAAGTGTAAAAAGAATGTCAATGATGGAAAATAAGATTAAAGTTCTCAAAGGAACACCCAAATACCCTAACCTTCGAACCTTGTTCCTTAGCCAGAATGAGTTGCAAGTGATCAGCGATGGTTTCTTCCAATTTATGCCTCATCTGACTGTTTTGGATTTGTCAAGAAATCTTCAATTACGAGCGCTACCTGAGGGAATTTCACAATTGGTTTGTCTAGAATGTCTTGACCTATCATTTACTGGTATATCAGAGTTGCCAATAGGGTTGAAATCGTTGACAAAACTAAAAATGCTGGACTTGAGTTACATGCACAATCTCAGAAAAATCCCACAACATTTGGTATCTAGTTTTTCGCAGTTGCAAATATTCAGAATGTGGTGGTCGGGATGCGGAGATTATCCTAAGGAAGACAATGTTTTGTACGGGAGTAATGAAAAGCTTATGGAGGAGTTGAACGGTTTGCAATGTTTGAATATACTAACGATACATAAAAAAGCACGTTTTGTCTAGAAAGATTCCTAAGCTTTGCAGTACTGTTGGTTCACTGTAATGAAATAAGACTGTAATTAAATAGAACTGTAATAATTTTTTTGTGTTTGGTTGAATGGAATAATGTTAGAATAGCTTAA
Source organism: Gossypium australe (assembly GCA_005393395.2). Lineage (NCBI taxonomy): Eukaryota > Viridiplantae > Streptophyta > Magnoliopsida > Malvales > Malvaceae > Gossypium > Gossypium australe. Next base: position 3,458,145 of record CM016619.1, on the reverse strand, counting down.
GAGAAAAAACTAAAGTGACCAGAATACCCTTAGCAAAAAATTTTTGTTATGTAGATGATTATTATTATTATTATTAAATTTTAATAAGATTATTATTAAAAATAATTTAATAAAAATAATAAATAATTTAATCATATTTTAACATAATTATTATTGAATATAATTTAATAAAAAATATAAATTAATAACATTCTTAATATAATTATTATTATATAATCCAATTATACAAAGAATACATATATTTATGGTATATTTTAACCTAATCTATTCTTTTGGAGCTTTGCATATACTAATTACAAAATCAACTTTTAACATACATAAGAACCAGCGAGTACCAACACAAGATGTGAGAGCACTAGTTCTGTCATCCCCACCCTCTTCGGCCTCGTATGAGTAAGAACTCTTGAGAGGATCATCGTCAATGTCACTTATCGTACCCGTTGCAAGACAAGATGAGTATCCGTCATTAGTATTTGTTTCCTTGTCAGCTTCATCCATGGCATGTCGTTTTGCTTTAAGCTCAACTAACTGTCTAAGATATTCTTGTCTAGTTGTAACTTCCTCTGCTTGGTTATTACATCCTTGATTTGGCAAACTGTGAGCATCAGGGACTGCGACTAGGGGTGGAGGTATGTATTCCTGATATCCTATGTTTTGCTCAACCAGCACTTGTTGGTTATTGTCACCATCGAATCCAGGTTCCATGAGTATCCTTGCCTGAAAACCAAGCCAAACACATGGACGATAACAAGTAAAACAAATCACACAGGTTCTTTGCAGATTATAATTCACATAGTACTTTGTATTCACCGAAACACACCATCACATGGGTAAAAGTATCATGAAAGCCCCTATCCTAGAAGTCAGATTGCATTTTGGCCGCTATACTAAAAAATGAGCAAAGTAGTCCTTGTAAGTTAGATCAAAAAGCTAAGTGGTCCTATTAAAAATTTCATCCATTTTTACTGTTAAAAATTGGTCCTGTGTATTACCATGATGTACACGTGGCATGCCACATTTCACTATCTGATTATTTTGTCAGCCTCGCCAGTTTTTAATAGTAAAAATAGATGAAATTTTCAAAAGAAAAGAGTAATTTGCTCTTTGATCTATGGTACTTTTACCCCATCACATGCAAGCAAGCATATTAGCAAGCCATATTGACAAGCAGTAGCCGAGGAGCCACTAGTAAAAGTTAATGGAGACAAATTTTCCACTCATTTAATTCCTTGATTCTATCATTCTTTCGACCGTACCTAGTACGAAACAGATGAGTATGAATGCAGTCCAAAATGCAGACTGGCACTAAATCCTTGAAACTTTAATTACCGAAACATGTTATATTACTCAAAATAAAATAAACATCAGTACCAAGCCTTTACAGCCTGTGCCTACCCTAACTGTTCATTGACATCAAAATGAACTATCATTTTCTGATAATGCATGGACCAATATGCTGATCTTTCATGAAATTATCAGGGAACCAATGGGACCTCCTAATGAAAATTGTAACAATTCAAACAAAAAAGCAATAGTCTATTAGAATTTAGCATCAACACCCTTTAACTAATGCAAATGCCATCGTCCCATCTAAGATTAAAAACACTGCATTTGGATGAAAAAGAACACATAATGAAGTGATTAGAAGAACCCCATCAACCTAAAGCATCCGAATTTTCAAAGTAACTGCACTAAGTTTATGAACCAGATCACATGACTTGAAGCACCAGCTATCGTAATCCTAGTAAAATTTTAGTATTTCATACACTGTTAATTGAGCAGGTTTACAAAATGTCCATTGATCTAAGTTAACTCGAATTATGTTACTTGGCGATATGGTTAGATATTTCTAAATTTTTACAGTCATATCCGTCTATCCATCTGTATAATTCAACAAAAATGAAGAGTCCATTAGAATTTAACATCAACACCCTTTTAACTAATGCAAATGCCATAGCCTCAGCTGCGATAAAAAAGGCAGCATTTGGATGAAAAAAGAACATAATGCAGTGATTAGAAGAACCCCATCAACCTAAAGCATCCGAACTTCCGAAGTAACTTCACTAGCTTATGAATTAGATCAAATGACTTGAAGCATCAGCTGTCATATAATCCTAGTAAAATAAGTAATTCATACACAGTAAATTGAGCAGGTTTACAAATTTTTGCTACAATTTCATTGATTTAAGTTAACTTGATTGATGGTTAAATTTTTTCTAAATTTTTACAGTCATATCCCTATATCCATGTGCATACTTCAACACTTACAAACTCTTGAGTTTAGACACCTGCAACCTGTGCCATGACATTATTAAAGCAAGCTCTAAAGGCAAAATTTCCAATCTAAATAAACTTAATTCCAGATCACCACAATTCGGGGGAAAAAAGGTTCCAAAAATCGGCTAAGAAAATGCAACAAAAAAGTATTACCTGACCAAAATCGGCTAACTTAAGAACACCGTCATCAGAAACTAACAGATTACCGGGCTTTAAATCCCAATGAACGATCATATTCCGATGACACGCATCGACACCGCACAAAATCTGAAGCATCCACCTTTTAACTTCACCGACTCGGACCCCGCCTTCCTTTTTTTTCGCGTCGCGGATGACCGCCGACAAATCGGTCCTCAAGAAATCCAAGACGAGCACGGCGTCCTCGTCTTCTCGCCAAAAATACTCGTGCAGGACGACACTGCTCACATCTATTTAAGCCGCTTGAAAAAGAGGGGAAGAAGATTGAAAAAAAGAGACGATGCTTCAGAGAAAGAAATTGGAAGAAGAAAGAAACCGCTTGAAAAAGAGGGGAAGAAGATTGAAAAAAAGAAGATGCTTCAGAGAAGGAAATGGGAAGAAGAAAGAAAAAAAGAATGGATTCAGACGACAGAATGAAAAAAGATGAGGTATGGTTGAAACTCACACACGCTGAAACACGCTGAATGGCTATTCTATGGTCTAAGTGCTGAATGGTAAACGGTAATTTTACCGTAATAGCCCACTATAGCCCACTATAGCCAACCAAACAATGGAATAGGGATGGACTACTGAATTTAGCTGTAGTGGTTTAGCATTATAGTCAACTAAACATGCTGTTAATTTGTTTCGATGTTGGACTCTAGCATTACAACTTTATGTTTTTAGAGAATCAAAAATGTTTAATGTTTTATGTTTTGTGATTTTGAAATTTAGGGTTTAGGGCTATCTTATGATATGATGTTATGATGTGCGTCAATAAGTTGTCTTGCTTGCTCTCTTTTCTTTTATGTGTGTGGTTACAAACGCTTTTTCCCATCTTTTGCCTTCTTCCATCACACTATGAAATTCCATTCAATTCTCGAAAATATTTGTTCGTTTACCTAATTATCTCAATTAATAAATAAAAAACAACACGCGTGTAACATTGAATTTTGTCTTCATAATCAGAGGGTATTGCTATATTTCTCCGCCTTTATCAACAAGCACCAGTGGTCTAGTGGTAGAATAGTACCCTGCCACGGTACAGACCCGGGTTCGATTCCCGGCTGGTGCATCCTCCAAGAAGCTGTGGCGCCGCTCTAGCGGAGCTTGGGTTCTTCGCAACCGTCTGATTTCAAGATGATATCAACGGCGCTTCTGAGCTTCTTACTTCTTTTTTACTGATCAAAAAAAACTTTGATGTTTACTAGTTTAATGCACAGCAAATCCATGGACCAACTCAAGCAAATTCGCTGCCGAGCCCTAACAAGAACACCCATTTTGCATTTACACAGCTATTTCCTCTTGTGTAAATAAACTTGGTGATGTGGACCATGTTCTCAAACTGTTCGATCAAATTCCCGAACCGAAAACTGTCTTCCTTGGGAGCACAATGACCAAAGGTTACTGTAGGATAGATGATCCAAAATATGGGATTTCAATGTGTTAAAACTGAGTGTGTTAAGCCTGAGACAGAAATTCTGGGTTTTCATGTGGGACAGAGTTGTACTGTCATGTGGTGAAATTTGGTTTCGGTTTTAATGTTCTTGTACAAAAATGCTTTGATCCATATATACATCTTGTGTGGACAAATGGAAACGGCACGTGGGGTTTCCAATAGCAGTTGTAAAACCAATGTGATTACATCATAACACAGGACCTATCCTGTATACATATTCTCTATACATATAGGCGACACCACTCTTATTTTCTAATAGTATATAGCTAAAAATATATATTTTATTTTAGCAGTAGAGGGTGTTAGATAGGCGGCACTAGTTATGCCTATCTAATAGGCGGCACACTCAGTATATTTCCCCCCACTCCCCTATCCGGCTCGTATCAGTTTGAAAAAAAATAACAAAAATATAACATAAACGATACATAATAAATACAAATATTTCTATTATTACTTTAAAATGATAATAAGTAAACATTTTTAGTTTAAAATATAATATATATATATATATATATATAATAACACGCTAACTTAATTATTGTCAACAAATATAATTTTTTTCATAGAAGTTCAAAGTAAATTTCATTTTTATTATTTATAAAAAAACATAAAATAAAATTAAAAAAACCATAAAATCTTAAAAAAATTAAAACATATAAATTAATTCCTAATTTATCTCATAATTTTCAAATTCTATATCAATGGTCACATCTTTTACCTACATAGAAAATAATATTAAAATAATCAAAAAAATAACATGCCAAATAAATTTCATACAAAATATACTGGGTGGGGTGAAATATACTGGGTGTGTCACCTATCAAATAGGTACCACAAGTGCCGCCTATCTGACACCCTCCACTAGTGCTGCCTATTAGTATTATCTTCCCTTCCCAATTCCTTCCTCTTCAGTGCTGCCTTTGAAACGAATTCCAGAAACTCACAAATGTAAATATCCTAAATTTTAGGGTTATACCTTGTTTGAATTAAATTAAAAGTTTGAAAATTAAATGATAATTTTTTTAATGAATAACAATGATATGGATTTTACTTTAGTTACAAGGAAAATCAAAATTTAAAAGAAAAATCCATATCAGCTTGGTGTTTATGATTTTAACATGAGTCCCTAAATTGCAAACTTTTCTTTTTAGGTGCCTGAAATAAAAATTTTTGATAGTTGGTGACTATCTTTGTATTTTACCCTATATTTTAATATTCTAAAACCAGATTTCTGCTATTGCATCTGCTCCAACTAAACAAAACAGTCGAGACCAGTGCTAATTTGATGGATCTAACCGGTAAGTCTTCGACCCACTACCCCTCTTCTTCTAACCGGTAAGCCTGATCGGTTCTTCATAGTTTCTCAAATTCCAACTATCTTTCAGCAGGATTCTGCTACTGCATCTGCTCCAACTAAACAAAACAGTCGAGACCAGTGCTAATTTGGTGTATCTAACCGGTAAGTCTACCTGTCTTCTTCGTATCTTTGGCTAAAAAAGTTAGATACTTTGATTTCCTTCGACCTCAATCTGTTTGAAACCCCCTCTTCTTTAACTTTGTTTTTCTTTTACTTTTCCACATTATCTAACTTTATTTTTAACACAATTCACTTTGCATCCACATCTCATTTGTTTCCTTTGTTTCATCTTTCATTTACCAGAGTCATGGGCAATTGCTTCTCCGTACAATGTGGTTTAGACAGTTTCCTTCTTCGTGGCTTGGATTTCATTGTTGGCCATGCTAATTATGTCTGGAAGCTTAAACAAACTTTTCCAACTTTATCTGCTGCTCTTGAAGAACTGAAGGCGCGAAGAGATGACGTGAAACGGAAGGTTGATCTTGCAGAACGAAAACTATTGAAGCCATTGGTGGAAGTTCAGCTATGGCTTTCAAAAGCGGAACCTATGATAACGGAGGCAGAAAAGTTTATTGAAGATGGCCATCATCAAATGAATAACTTGCGGCTGTGCTTCCAAGAGTTGCCTGTCTAGCTACAAGTATGGTAAAAAAGTGAACAAAATGCTTCAAGAAATAAGTGATCTTAAGAGGGAAGGAGCTTTTGAGAAAGTAGCAGAGGATCCGCCCCCAGCTCCAGTGGTAGTAAGACCTGAAGAGCAGGTGGTTGCTCTAGAATCCACAATCCAAAAGGTATGGAGTTGCATTGTAGAAACAAATGTGGGGATCATTGGTCTCTATGGCTTGGGGGGCGTTGGGCAAGACAACACTCTTGACCAAACTCAACAACAAGTTCAGCACCACACCAAATGATTTTGAAGTTGTTATCTGGGCGGTGGTGTCTAAAGATTACGATGTTGGAAAGATTCAAGATAGGATTGGTGAAAATATTGGTTTTCCACAATCCTGGAAGAATAAAAGTGTAGACCAGAAAGCCATAGATATCTATGAGATCTTGAGTAACAAGAGATTTGTTGTATTATTGGATGATTTATGGAAGAGGGTGGATTTGAACCTAGTAGGGATACCAGAACCAAGCGAAAAAAGGGTTCCAAACTTATTTTTACTACTCGATCTGAGCATGTATGTGGCTACATGGAAGCTAAAACGAAAATCAAAGTGGAGTGCCTGGAACCGGAGAAGGCTTGGAAATTGTTCCAAGACAAGGTTGGAGATGAAGCTCTCAACAGCCATCCAGATATTCCAAACCTAGCTAGACAAGTAGCTGAAAGGTGCGGTGGGCTGCCTCTTGCACTAATTACAATCGGTCGTGCCATGGCTTGCAAGACAACACCTAGGGAATGGGAGTATGCAATTGGGATGTTGAAGCGATGTGCATCGCCACAATTGGAAGATGAGGTGTTTCCACTTTTAAAATTCAGTTATGATAATTTGCCTAATGCCACAATGAGAAGTTGCTTCCTATATTGTTGTCTGCATCCTGAAGATTATTGTATTCCCAAAAAGAGATTAGTGGAATATTGGTTTTGTGAAGGGCTGATTGAATTTGATAGAATTAATGAAGCTCAAATGCGAAGTGACCACATTATCAACTTTCTTCTGAATGCTTGTTTATTGGAAAATGGTGGTGAAATACATGGAGAAGAATGTGTAAAGATGCATGATGTGATCCGCGACATGGCTTTATGGATTACACGCAATTCTGAAGCAACAACAGAGAATATTTTTTTTTTGTAAAAGCAGGGGCTCAGTTATATGAAGAACCAGATGTTAAGGCATGGGAAAGTGTAACAAGAATGTCAGTGATGACAAATAAGATTGAAGTTCTCAAAGAAACACCCAAATGCCCTAACCTTCGAACCTTGTTTCTTAGCCAAAATGAGTTGCAAGTGATCAGCGATGGTTTCTTCCAATTTATACCTCGACTGTTTTTGATTTGTCAGGAAACCTTAGATTACGAGTGCTGCCTGAGGGAATTTCACTATTGGTTTGTCTAGAATGTCTTGACCTATCATTTGCTGGTATAGAAGAGTTGCCAATAGGGTTGAAATCGTTGACAAAACTAAAAATGTTGGACCTGAGTTATATGCACAATCTCAGGAAAATCCCACAACATTTGATATCTAGTTTTTCCAAGTTGCAGATATTCAGAATGTGGTGGTCCGGATATGGAGACTATCCTAATGAAGACAATGTTTTGTATGGTGGTAATGAAAAGCTTATAGAGGAGCTGAAAGGTTTGCAACGTTTTAGTAAGGATACAGAAAAGGCATGTTTTGTCTAGAAAGATTCCTGAGCCTTAACTTGTTTCGAATTATACTTCATGCTTTCACACATTGAGCACAGTTCAAATTTTCTACTATGACCAATTGAGAGACATGACCTGACTGATTTTTGTTCCAAATCTAAAGATTCTCTGGATAGCTGGGTGTGCAAAAATGGTAGAAATATTGAGTGAGGGAAAACTTGGTGAAGTTGCTCAAGATTAGAATGGGAAAATGAAGCTGCTCAAGATGCTTTTCTTCCTTCTTTCAAGTCTCTTCCTGTATGAAATGTAGAAAAACGTAAAAATTGCAAAGTGGTTCATTGTTGTATGATGTTTGAACTTTGAGAAAATAGCTTTACTTATTTAGTTGCAGTTTGCAAATCATTTTAGGTATATTTTCTATTTTTAAATTATATCACTTTTAATGTATTAATATTTAATAAATTTGTATGTTTTACATCATAATCTTATGATTCTTAGATATTTAATTTTATGTGATATAAACTACATAATATATAAAAATAAAACAATATTATGATTTAAGTAATGGATGTTGGAGCCCCTTGGCTTATATTTTAAATGGATCAATTTTTTTTTGTTTAAACCAAATTTTTGGGTTTTTTACTTTTAACTAAACTCTTTCTCGATGGACTTTTAATTTTAAACGAATATCTACACATTTGAATAAATTTATCTTAATAATTTTAAAGTCAAAAAAGAATTTCAGTAAAAAAGCACTCTTTTAATATTTATTTTTCATTCATAAAATTGAAAATGAAATGAAATATCAGGTTTTCTCTCTCCCCTAAAAAAGGAGAGGAAATATTGTTATGTCAATCACCACTATAATACCTAATTTCCCTTCTACAATAATTGATTTCATTGTCATCGGTGTTTTCATGCTCATCCAAATGGAATCTTAATTGGTCGAGTAGAAACTGCAGCCGAGGTTATTAAACTATTACTAAGTTTGTGTTTTGGTCATTCATATTCAAAAAGTTATAAATGATCACTAAATTGTTCAAAAGTTTTCATTTAAATTACTAAACTACTCGAAAATCTTTATTTAAGTCATTGGTTGTTAAGTTGTTTTTTTTCTAAGTCCGGCTAGCAAGCTTCAAGCAATGATTCCATGCTTGATACGATGTATCAATACCCATTGACCAATAGAAAAACATGTCGGAGACCGGGAAAGAAAGTTGTAATAGATTTTTTTAGCAAATTTGTGCGTTTAAAACCATTTCATGATAAAAATATTAAACTGTAGAAGAGAAGGGGAAGAAGAGCTTTTGATTAGTGCAGGCGGTGTGAACCAACAAGGCCATACAACAACGATTTTAACAATCCAGTGACTCAAATGAAAATTTTCAAATAATTTAGTGACTATTATGTAACTTTTTGAAGTTGAGTGATCAAAATGTAAATTTACTAGTAGTTTAGCAATTGTGGTTGCAATTTACCCTCTTTCAATTCAATCATGTACAGACAAATAAATGATGATTTCTTGAATATCATTTGAATTGAACCATTAGTATCATATGAACAACATTCAACAATGAAGTCAAGGCAAAGCTAGGAACTTTTTAAGGACCGAATTTTAGTTATGGAATTCTCTTCTGCAGCACGTTTACTTATGGAATTCTCCAAAACCGCAAGCAATTTAGAAGCATGGGATTTGGCATCATCCACACTTGTAGCACTCATCATCTCCCTCACAAACAAGTCCACCCATTCAGCACCGCACCATCAGCAGGCATATTTTCAGAGGCTGATTGATTCTGAATAGTCACAACAGCAGCAGCAGCAACAGCTTCTCCATTATTAGTTAATATACCTGCAATTTCAATGCAGATGCGAGATTCTCTTTATCAATGTTGTTGATTCTAACCACAATACAATATTAGAACTTGGAAGCATAAAGCTAGGGACATGGACATAGGATGTCAAAATTAAAATGAAGATTTGTCACTTGATAATGATTCTGGTAAGAGTTGAAAGAAGAAATGGCAACTAGTTGCAGAAGATTTAGTTTTGCATTTATTGATTTACAAAGCATATTCATCAATTAGATGCATAATATAAACATTTCCAGTTCATCATAGAAACGCTTTTGCAAATCAACCATCAATCAACAATTAAACTATTAAGTAAAAAAATATTGATCAGAAACTCCGCTGGCAATGCTAAATTTAAATAAATATAATTGCAAAAAATAGGGGTATACCCTGCTCAGCAGTTGTGCCCAGTTCCTCAACAGGACAAGTCTTTTCCCCTCTAGCCTCTGCTGCTCCTAAGCAAAGATCCTCCAGCCTCTTGATGGCAGTGTCTATATCATTGCCACATTCTAATAGCGCTTGCTCCTGAAGCAAAAACGAATAATAGCTAATTATAATGGAAGAAATGGATGAATCACTATTTCAACAGCCAATAATAATCCCTCGATCAACAATGCAACAATAAAACCAAAGAGTTTAAAAACTATGCATGCAACACAGAGAAGACAGAAAAGCTAAATCTTATTTACAGTAATGGAACTAAAAAAGAAAACCCTACACAAAGATTTGATTAATGAAAATCATACAAGTAAGCAACTTATGCTCCAACTTAATCCAGAACTTGCAAAAATAGGACCGGAATACAAGCCAACATCAGAGATTTTCAATTAGCCAGCCCCTTTCATGGCCTAAATCCACACAATTACAATTGTTAGAATATCAAAGGAAGACTTAACATTTAGTTTTCTTTTCACTCTAACAAGCAATACTTTAACGTTGTATTATATCATGTTATAATCACATTCCTTTGACGACTACCATCGGAAACCCCACGTGACATTTCCATTTGTCCACACAAGAAGTACACATGGATCAAAGCATTTTTGCACAAGAACATTAGAACCAAACCCAAATTTCACCACATGACAATACAACTCTTTCCCACATGAAAACCCAACATTTCTGTCAAAACCCTTGAAGAGGAAAGGAAAGGTGTAATTATCAGGCTTAACACTCAGTTTTAACTTTTAACACGTTCAAATCCCATATTTTGGACAATCTATCCTACACTAACCTTGGGTCATTGTGTTCCCAAGGAAGACAGTTTTCGGTTCGGGAATTTGGTCGAACAGTTTGAGTACATAGTCCATGTCACCAAGTTCATACATACAAGAGGAAATAACTGTGTAAAAGCAAAATGGGTGGTCTTGTTAGGGCTCGGCAGCGGATTTGCTTGAGTTGGTCCAGGGATTTGCTGTGCATGAGACTAGTAAACATCAAAGCTCAGTAAATAAAAATATGAAGCTCAGAAGCGCCGTTGATATCGTCTTGAAGACAGATGATTGCGAAGAACCCAACTCCGCTAGAGCGCAGCAATCTTCACAGCTTCATTGAAGGTTGCACCAGCCGGGAATCGAACCCGGGTCTGTACCGTGGCAGGGTACTATTCTACCACAAGACCACTGGTGCTTGTTGGCAACGCGGAGAAAAATAATATAAAATTAGACATATGTTCTAATTTTTTAAGATTTTATGTTTTTTTAAAATTTTATTTTATGTTTTTTTATAAATAATAAAAATGAAATTTATTTTCAACTTCTATGAAAAAAATTATATTTTTTGACAATAATTAAGTTGGCGTGTTATTATATATATATATATTATATTTTAAACAAAAAATGTTTACTTTTTATCATTTTAAAGTAATAATAAAAATATTCGTATTTATTATGTATCGCTTATGTTATGTTTTTGTTATTTTTTTCCAAACTGATACGAGCCAGATGGGATGCAACACCCCTTACCTGTATTCTATGTCGAAACAAGGTATAAGGCGTTACCTAACTCAATAAAATGCATACAGACATTTCCGGGTTATGAAACTTCGTTCAGATTTAAAACTTTTCAAACTTCATCTTAAAGTCCTTAATATCGGCCTACGAGGCCCAAATCATACTTTAGAAATGGTTCGGTACTAAACCCAGCACTTTAGAAAACTTTGGAAAATTTCATTAAAAATAAGGGCACACGTCCGTGTGGCAAGGGACACGCCTGTGTGGTCACACACGCTTATGTCCCTAGCCGTGTGGATTTATTTTTCAATTCGAACCTACAGGGTTTTTTACACGGCCTGGCACACGCCCGTGTCCATGGTCCCTCACACGGCTATGACAGGCCTTTGTCTCAGCCCGTGTGTTAAAACATTGACATTCTGTTTCTGACTTCAGCAACATCTTAGGGTTACACGGCCAAGGCACACGCCCGTGTATTATGGCCGTGTCAACCACACGGTTGAGACACACGACCGTGCCTCAACCTATGTGGTTACTACTGGGGATTCTATTTTATCAAATTAAGGTGCAGAGGACACACGACCGGACTATTCGCCTATAAGGCAGCCCGTGTGTCACACACGGCCTAGACACACTCCCGTGTGTCTACCCGTGTGGACAAAAACAAGGCTATTTCCCAAGCCTTTTTGCCACCCTTACTTGCATCAACATAAACCACATCAAGTAACTCCAATCCACACATAAACATCTGACCAAAACATGTATTGACTACATTCATGGAAACACCAACATTTGCATTTATCAATAACAAGTATTAGCCATCAACTATGGCTTTATACAAAATGAATCAACTTCATGACCAGCCAACACATTTGGCCAACACAATATGACACTTAGCAAAAAGACTAAGTCCTATACATGCTATATTCAAAATGGTAAATCTAACTATACCAAATGTTCAGGTTGATAGTGTGATCGATAACTCCGACGTCCTTTGATTCCCGAGCTAGCTTGGCGGCACTATAAAAAAATGGAAAAGAGAGGGAGTAAGCATAAAGCTTAGTAAGTTGCATGTAAATAAGTAACAACATCAACCATGTATCTTTAAACACGTAGCGTATTATAAACCAGCACAACCTTCTTGATTTAACAATGGTAGATTTACTACATATTTACACATCACAAGTGTAAGCCAAAGATTACAAGATCCTCCCAAAATCGTTCTTATAGATAGGATTTACTCAATTTCATCCTTACCATTAAGGCATCATAAATAAGCTCATATCTCATGAGTTTCAAGTAAGAACCTGAATCACTCACAACATGGTTATATCCTTTCATATCTTTACCATAAGCTTTAAATAACCCGTGAAACCATTTGGAATACTAAAGGATATCCGATAAGCCCCACACTAGAGGGTAAAATGCAGATGCCATGTCCCAAACATGGTCTTACACTGGCTCACATGTTGAGGCCGATGCCATGTCTCAGACATGGTCTTACTCTAGCTCTCGTCTCAATGCCGATGCCATGTTCCAAACATGGTCTTACACTAGCTCTCATAATGTGATCGATGCCATGTCCTAGACATAGTCTTACACTAGCACACATATCAACACTGATGACATGCTCCAAATATGGTTTTACACTGGCTCTCATAATGTAGCCAATGCCATGTTGATCGTTGTTTTATGCGATGTTAAAGTTTTAAAATTTATATAAAGAATGATCGAACCTGGAAACTAACTATGACAACGATTTGAGGCAAGCGTACCTATCGAACAATAGTATAGTTAAGGCAAGTCCAGAATGTCGAACCCAAAGGAACCAAAAGTACTAATACTAACTCTCTTTTTATTATTTAGCCAAAGAATTAAGGGAATTGTTTATCTAATCTAAAATTAACTAACTACTAAACTAAAGACTCTAAGACAAAGAAGAATGAAATTGGAAAAATAACTTTGAGGAAAAACCAATTGATTAAGACGACACCCAAGGAAAAATCTACCTAGACTTCACTTGTTATCTAACTCTGAACTAGACGATTTATTCATTTGACTTGATCGTAAGATTCCTTAGTTATATTAATCCCTCTCTCGAGGCGACTAACGTCTAACCCTAGGTTGATTAATTGAAATCTCTTTCTAATTAAAACCCTTAGAATCACATTAACTCGATCTATGGACTCCCATATTAGGTTTCACCCTAATTCGGTAAAATCTCGTCACCCTATCTCTAGGCGTGCGATCAACTCCGCTTAATTATGCTAGATCTACTATTAGGCAAGGACTTTTGCTCCTCCACCTAAGTACATCACACTTGAATTAATATCCCGAAAATATCAACACAAGAATTAAGAACACAAAATTAAGAACTAGTCAAATATTTATCATATAGTTCAACAAACGATAACAAGATTCATCTTAGGTTTCATCCCCTTCAGGTATCTGAGGGTTTAGTTCATAACAATAAAAGAAAACATCTCAAAAGAAAAGATAAAACAAAACATAAGAAATCCCTAAAACCCCCAGAAGGAATTGAAGGAGAGATCCGCCGTCTTGAGTATGATTCTGACTTCTTGAGATGAATCAACTAGCTTTCTTCGAGTAAATCCCCACACATCTGCCCTCTTTGGCCTAGCTGGACACCCCCTGACTAAAGCCTTGGGGTCCCCCCTTTTAGGTTATAATTAGGGTGTTTATATAGGCTTCTGAATGTGTTTCTTCGCCCCTAAGTATCCTAATCTGAGTGAAATTTCTCTTTGTCACGGCAGGGACACGCCCATGGCACACACCCCTGTAAGTCGTGGCTAGGTCGTGTTCGAGGCTGTTGAATGAGGCACGGCCGCGTGGTCTTGGGCCTAGGCTGTTTTGATTTCGTGATATAGCCCATTTACTCCCTTTTGGGCCCATTTTTCATTCTTTTCCTCATCCGGTGCTCTTCAGAGTATAAACCATGAAAACAAAGAATTAAGAGCACCAAGTTACATAATTCAAGGCTTAAATCATCCAAAAACATGCTAAATGTGGGCTTAAAATAGGTTACTATTGCAGTTTATCACATGTCCCAGACATGGTCTTACACTAGCACACATATCACCTAAATGTCATGGCATGGATATCCAATACATTCCCAAGGTTCAACTAGGAGTTTTTACTACATCAATTCTCATCATGCGTATTCACAAAAAATAATCAAACACTCTATGCCATATTAATTTTTCAATACATAATAGCAATGAAATTGTAATATTTACGTACAACTTACATCGGTATACAAAATATAGGCGACTAGTTTAATTTAGTCCAAAAGCTTGGTTTTCCCCGGTCTAGTCCGAATTTCGTTTTTCTTGATCTATAATGACAAAATTTACTTAATTAATCACCATATTAATCAAGACATTCTAAAATTCCTACTCTGGCAAAATTATCGTTTTGCCCTTAGACTTTCACATAATTACGATTTTACTCTAGGCTTGTAAAAATGTTTTTAATCATATTTCCTCCTTTAACAAGCCTAGCCGAACCTTTATTACTCTTATAGAAACTCATAATTCCAATTATTTCACGCATTTACTACCCATTTTATAACTTTTACAAAAAGGTCAATTTTAGGTGTTTTTATGAAAAACCCTTTCACAAAAGTTGTTTATTAAACAACTAAGTTTTATTTTTTTTCATAAAATTTCAGCAAACAATATAATACTCTCATGGCAAGACCCTAGACTCTCAACCATTTTGCAAAATAGTCACCTCATTAGCTAGATTATGCTACAAGGGTCCTAAAAGTACAAAAATTATCAAGAATGACCATTAAAATCACTTACTTGCAAGGGTTTATGATAAACCGTAATATGTACATATTTTAATCCTACATTTGGCATACTTTTGGATGATTTATCCCCTGAATTGTGGAATTTAATGCCCCTAATCCTTTAATTTTATGTTTTATACTTAGGAGAGCACCGGGTGCTGAAAAGAACGAGAAAAGGGCCCAAAATGAAGAAAATGGGCCAAAGTAAGAAATTCACACAGCCTGGAGTTCGCCACACGGTTGTGCCACTTTAGTAGACCCGAACACGACCTGGGCTCGATTCACACGTGCGTGTCCCTGCCGTGACCTGTTTTAATTCTACTCAGAAAAGGATGCTTAGAGGCAAAGAAAGATATTCCAAAAGCCTATATAAACACCCTAGAGAGCAACCTAAAGGGGGGCGGGAAGGAGGTCGAGGAGCCAAACCAGAGAGGGCCGAATTGTGGGATTTACTTGAAGACAGCCAGTTGATCTATCTCAAGAAGCCTGAATCATACTCAAGACGAAAGATCTTCCCTTCAATTTCTTTCAGGGGGTTTTAGGGTTTTTCTTATGCTTTGTTTTATATATTCTTCTGAGATGTATTCTTTTATAAATATGAACTAAACCCCTCAAATACCTGAGGGGGATGAAACCTAATACGGATCTTGTTATGGTTTTCTGAACTATATGATAAATACCTGATTTGTTCTTAATTATGTGTTCTTAATTCTTGCTTTGATATTTCAGGATATTGAGTCAAGTATTGATGTGCTTAGGCAGTGGAGCAAAAGTCCCTGTTTAAGAGTAGATCTAGCATAATTAAGCGGAGTTGATCGCACTCCTAGAGATAGGACGACAAAAATCTGCTAGATTAGGGTCAAACCTAATATGAGAGTCCATAGATTGAGTTAATGCAACTCTAGGGGTTTTAATTAGAAAGAGATTTCAATTAATCAACCTAGGGTTATACGTTAATAGCCTTGAGAGAGGTATTAATATATTAGGGAATCCTACGGATCAAGCCAAGTGAATAAATCATCTGGTTCAGAGTTAAATAACAAGTGAAGTCTAGGTGGATTCTTCCTCGGGTATTGTCTTAATCAATTGGTTTTCCCAAATGTATTTCCCTAATTCATTCTCTGTGTCTTAGCATCTTTAGCTTAGTAAGTAGTTAGTTTTAGATTAAAACATCAATTCCCTTAATTTTTAGGCTAAATAATAGAAAGATAGTAATTACTAGTACTATTGGTCCTTGAGGATACGATATTTTTGGTCTTGCCACAGCTATACTACCAAACGATAGGTGCGCTTACCTTATTCGTTGTCATAGTTAGTTTGGACACGATCAAGTTTTTGCGTAGTTGACGAGGACTAATATATTAGGAACACTTGATTTTTATTACTTTAGCCATTATTTTTATTTACAATTTATTTTTTATTTATTTTTATTTTTCTAATTTTTCTTTTCATTTCTTTACTTTTGATAGGTTTTTCTAGTTTATGACTAGAAGGAACCCGTCAGGACCCTTGGATTTTGAAAGCGATATGAAGGTACCGTTCGTAGAAACAGAAGAGAAATAAGGCGAAGCTTACAATATATAGAAGAAGAGCAAGAGGACGATAGCAATACTATTGAAGAGATGGTTGATAACAATCCGCTACCTCGTTGGTTGCTGCAAATCCGGTGAATCAAAATCCTGCTCCTCGTACTATGTATGATTATGCTAAACCTAATTTAACAGGAACTGGGTTAAGCATTGTTAGACCTGCTATTGCTGAAAATAATTTTGAACAAAAACCTAACACAATTCAGATGATACAACAATTTGTTCAGTTTGATGGTTTGCAGGATGAAGATCCAAATAATCACTTGGCGAATTTCCTAGAATTTTGCGATACTTTCAAAATAAATGGTGTTTCTGATGATGCCATTCGTCTTTGGTTGTTCCCTTTTTTCATTGAGGAACAAATCTAAACAGTGGTTGAACTCGTTATCACGAGGATCAATTACTACATGGGAACAAATGACCGAAAAATTTTTGTTAAAATATTTTCCGTAGGCTAAAACGGCTAAGTTGAGGAATGATATCTCTTATTTTGTGCAGATGGATTTAGAGGCACTTTACGACGCATGGGAGAGATATAAGGACCTACTGAGAAGGTGCCCTAACCATGGGCTACCTCTATGGCTACATGTTCAAACTTTTTACAACGGTATAAACCCTTCAACTAGGCAATTGATTGATTCAGCCGCCGGCGGAACCCTAAATAATAAAATACCTGAGGCTGCCTACGAATTCATTAAAGAGATGTCACTGAATAACTATCAGTGGCAAGTCACGAGGACAAGGCCAACAAAAGCTGCCAGTGTTTTCAACCTCGACATAGTAACCATGCTATCAAATCATGTAGAGATGTTAAATAAAAAGATTGATGGTTTATGTGGTTCTTCGCAGGTACATCCAGTGATGCAATGCGAGATGAATGGAGGAGGGATGAGTAATACAGAATACCCATATTACAACCCAAGCGCTGAAAACAAACAAGTTCACTATATGGGTAATTATTGTAGACCTCAAAATAACCCGTACAGTAACACTTTTAATCCAGGTTGGAGGAACCACCCCAATTTCTCATGGGGTGGTCAAGGAAATCAGAGAAAACAATCCCTCCCAGGCTTTCAACAGCAACCTTACTCACAAGAAAAGAAGCTGAACTTTAAGGATATGCTAACAAAGTTTATTTCAACATCAGAAACTTATTTTCAGAATACCAAAATGATGTTGAATAATCAACAAACATTAATTCAAGGGCTTAAAAATCAATTAGGACAGCTAACCAAGTTAGTTTCTGAAAGGCAGCCAGGTCGTTTACCTAATAATATCGAGCCTAAACCCCAATAGCAAGTGAAGGCAGTAACATTAAGGAATGGGAAAGTATTGGTTGAAACAGAAAAGAAGATGCCACAAGAAACTAATAAGGAAAAAAGTGAGGAAATCGAGAATGTAACACCGGTACGTAAAGAATATAAGCCATCGATCCCATATCTGGCAAAGTTGAAGAAAGATCGCTTAGACGTACAATACAGTAAATTTCTTGAACTTTTTAAACAGTTACATATTAACTTACCTTTTGTTAAAGCTATTTCGCAGATGCCGACGTATACAAAATTCCTAAAAGAGCTTCTAACAAATAAAAGGAAGTTTGAAGAGATATC
Organism: Gossypium australe; assembly: GCA_005393395.2. Classification (NCBI taxonomy): domain Eukaryota; kingdom Viridiplantae; phylum Streptophyta; class Magnoliopsida; order Malvales; family Malvaceae; genus Gossypium; species Gossypium australe. The sequence continues at coordinate 3,439,750 of CM016619.1, read as the reverse complement.
AACCGTGGAACTTAATGAAGAATATTCAGCCATCCTCCAAAATAAACTACCAACCAAATTGAAAGATCCAGGAAGTTCCACTATTCACTGTTTAATTGGTAGTTTAAACATTGAGAAAGCACTAGCTAATTTAGGTGCCAGTATTAATTTAATGCCTTATAAAATGTTTAAGCAGCTTGGTCTTGGGGAACCAAAACCCACTAGGATGAGTATTCAATTAGCTGACAGATCTATTAAATATCCTAGGGAAATTATTGAAGATATTTTGGTAAAAGTTGATAAATTTATATTCCCTTGTGCTTGACATGGATGAGGACATTGAGATACCTTTAATTTTGGGACGCCCCCTTTTAGCTACTGCCAGGGCTGTTGTTGATGTAGGTAATGGTAAACTTGCGCTAAGGGTAGGCGACAAGGAAATTATTTTTCAAATTCATGATGCTATGCAATATTCTAGAGAGCAAGATGATTTCTGTTATTTTATTGATGCCATTGATCATTTTATTCAATATTCTTTACAGGAAATCATACATGACGACACGCTGGAACTGTGTCTTACCCAAGGTGAAGGGGTAGACGGTGATACCAATGAATTGAATTCTAATATATCTTCCCCTAGACAAAAGAAAGACGAGGGCATTGAAATAAACGACGAACTAAAACAGAAACCCTCTATTGAAGAACCACCTAAATTGGAATTGAAACAGTTACCAAATCACTTAGAATACGCATTCCTCGAGGATAATTCTACACTACCAGTAATCATCTCTTCAGAACTAGAACCCAAAGAGAAAGACGAGTTGTTGCAGGTACTAAAGGAACATAAAAGAACCATAGCTTGGAAAATTTCTGACATTAAAGGAATAAGTCCATCGTTTTGCACCCGTAAAATTTTAATGGAAGATGAGTATAAACCATGTGTGCAACCTCAAATACGATTGAATCCCAACATGAAAGAAGCTATTAAAGTTGAGGTAATTAAACTTATAGATGCTGGAATAATTTATCCTATTTCCGACAGTATTTGGGTGAGTCATATGCAGGTTGTTCCAAAGAAAGGAGGCATGACTGTTGTAGCTAACGAAAAGAATGAATTGATTCCTACAAGAACAGTCACAGGTTGGAGAGTCTGTATTGGCTATAGGAAGTTGAATGACGCCACGAGAAAAGATGACTTCCCTTTGCCCTTTACTGATCAGATGTTAGAAAAATTATCTGGGCATATGTACTACTGCTTCCTAGACGAACTCTCTAGCTACTTCCAAATCCCAATAGCTCCTGAGGATCAAGAAAAGACAATATTTACATGTCCATACGATACTTTTGCTTATCGTAGAATGCCTTTTGGATTATGTAATGCTCCTGCTACTTTTCAGCGCTGCATGCTAGCCATCTTTGATGAACTCGTGGAAGATATTATGGAGGTATTTATGGATGATTTTTCGGTATTTGGTAATTCTTTCCATCTTTGCCTTAAAAATTTAAAACAAGTTCTAATGAGGTGTGAGGAAACGAACCTTGTGCTTAATTGGGAAAAGTGTCACTTTATGGTTTGAGAGGGGATTATATTAGGCCACAAAATTTCTAGTAAAGGAATTAAGGTTAATAAAACAAAAGTTGAAACCATAGAAAAATCACCTCCTCCTAGTTCAGTTAAGGCTATTCGAAGCTTTTTAGGACATGTTGGATTTTATAGAAGATTTATTAAGTATTTTTTTAAAATAGCTAAGCCTTTGACAAAACTACTAGAGAAAGATGTGCCTTTTGATTTTGATCAGGAATGTTTAGATGCATTTAATACCCTCAAAAATAAATTGATAAATGCCCCAATTATAATTGCACCTGATTGGAATTTACCCTTTGAACTAATGTGTGATGCGAGTGACTTTGCATCTGTGCAGTTTTAGGACAGAGAAGGGACAAGCAATTTCAGCCGATATATTATGCTAGCAAAACATTGACTGCCGCAGAAGAAATACCACCACAGAAAAAGAATTGCTAGCCGTGGTTTTTGCATTCGATAAATTTAGACAGTATTTGATATTATCTAAAGTTGTTGTTTACACTGACCATTTAGTTTTTTGTTATCTTTTAACTAAATTTGACGCAAAACCTCGACTCATAATATGGATTTTACTCTTATAGGAATTTGATTTGGAAATTCAAGATAAGAAAGGAGCTGAAAACCTTGCAGCCGATCATCTATTTAGGCTAGAAAATACACATATCAAGGAACCCGATGAGAGTGAGATAAATGACTCATTTCCTGAAGAACAACTATTTGCTATATACAACTCCGAGATACCTTGGTTTGAAAACATTGTGAATTACTTAGCTGCTAACATCCTACCAAAAAGGTTAACGCATCATCAAAAGAAGCGATTCTTTGCTGATGCGAAAAATTATTTTTGAGAGGACCCTTTTCTTTTTCGTATATGTGCAGATCAAGTAATTCGAAGATGTGTTACAAAAGCAGAAGCAAGCAAAATCTTAGAACACTACCATTTAGGACCTTTAGGAGGACATTACAGTAGAATCCGTGTAACACCCATAACCCACATCTATCACCAGATTAGGGTTACTGCATTACTGAACCAATACAAGTTAATGCACTCTATCAGAAATAGTGTTTGGTAAAATGCATAACAAAGCAAATCACTATTCATATAGCCATGTAATGTAATGTTCGAATAGATATGTGGCGTTTGATCATTTAATGAAAATGTCTACTATCCAATAAACACCCATCTTTAAAATATTATTGAACATGTCTCTCATCCCACATTCGTTCAAACCACAAATAAAAAAAAAAAACTCAAAACCATTTGTTTCACCATTTATGACACTTAGCCGGACATGTTTAATCACTCAATGAGTTAAAATAAAATTCCATGCAACAACAAACCATTTTCAAATGTCTACAAACAATACACATAAATTTTGCTTTTTTACTATATCACCTATGGTATGTGCATGCACAAGGCGCACTAATAAATCATCTATATTTAATCACATTGATGCGTTCATAAAGACATATCAAAACAAATCATCACCATCCCAAATGTCATATATATATATATATATATATGTATATATATATACAATGTTTAATCCATTTCTAGACTCTCAAACTAGTATACGCATATATCATTAAAAATAAACTTTTAATATAACACATATGACAACCAATTATTTACATTATTAACACTATTACCAATATTGTAAATCATACACATGCATATAACGTATGAATAATTATTGGCCAAAATGCATTATAGACCCTATCTAACATCAAGTTTATGCATTCAACTATCGCACCTAGTATAGCATTGAATAAGTTTTCAAAATAGGCTTATATTAGATTCACACATATATAATAATGACACCAAATTCAAACATGACCAAACTATGCTGAAACACAAAAGCATAGATGTATAGCCATTTTCGCGTGGCTCATATACAACTTCGTACCATTCAAAATAAACTAAAGAGGCCTAGCCTATACATGCCACGAATCCAGAAGAGTTGTAATTTATAAGATACCAAAGTTTAGTGATAGTGTGATTGACTTCAACGGAGATCCCCGAGCTCGAGCTAGCCTTTGAGTCTAAAAAAAAAAATAATCACAAAGACACATACCATAAGCTATCATAGCTTAGTAAGTTTAAGCATTAATAAGAAAATATCTAAATATAATCGTTACTCTAATTAAGACATTTGACTTAAATATCAAAGAATACTTCAATATAATATACATAGCATGATTCCAATCTTCATTCACTTATTCAACAAGTCTAGAAATCAAACATGTTCATATCATCTTTCATTCCAACAACTCAACAGTTAATTGTGACATCTCAATACTATACTATCGTGTAACCATCAACTTACCATTAGCATTAAACTAATTAATTGTCATACTTCATTTACCTTTTACCGTTTCTCGGATATCTCCCCTCTATTTGTTTTTACTATTGTGATCTTCATAAATCCGCACACACAGTGCAACTCAAGTAGCTTATTGCCTTATCAACCGATCTCGCACACACAGTGCTCGGTTTTAATCTCGCACACACAGTGCCTTATCAACCGATCTCGCACACACAGTGCTCGGTTTTTAATCTCGCACACACAGTGCCTTATCAACCGATCTCGCACACACAGTGCTCAGTTTTAATCTCGCACACACAGTGCCCAATTAATTCACAATTACCACATTCGCCCAAATATTTACCACTACATTCAGTTCCCATATTAAACATATAATTTATAGCCTCCATCCTCATTCATAATATTTTTTTTTATTCATATATACATACGCTCATCTTATGCTGCACATATACATAAATCACCCGATAAACAAAGCAAGCTTTCTTAAGCATTTATTTTAATCACACATTCAGCCACATTATAAAATTTTCCTTCAATACCTTCGGCCATTTGATATAATAATATAAAACCATTAACAAATTTCCAGCATAACATAGTTAAAATTCTAATTCAATCCAATTGCTTAAACTTACCTCGGTAGTTGATGAATTCGGGTATCCCGACTATTCGTTTACTTTAGTCTTTCCTTTGTCCAACCCCTTTTTCTTTGAACCTTGATCTAAACAATTCAAATTGAGCTCATTCAAAAAAAAACATATCCATCCAATTCAATTAAAAATTATACATTCATTTTACCGAATTTACCCCCAACATTTACAAAGTTAACAATTTAATCCTTAAAACTTCAATTGCAAAATATTAAGAATTTAATCATGCTTATTGAGGGTCGAATACTTCTAGTCCCTATCTCAACTTATTTCTTCCATTCGTTGGCCAATTAGCCCCTTCAAAATTTCATCATCTATAATTAATCCCTTTGGCTAAATATCATCAATATATGCTAAAAAGAAGCTTGTTAATCTAACATTCATCTATCATTTTCTATCCACAATTATAAAAACATTAAGCTTTTCGTTCATGGCAACATTCATTTTAAACAACCAACTAAATTTTTTTTTTTTAAAGGGCTATATACATTTCACGGCAAAACTCTCATACATGCTTAAAATTCAAGAAATCAAATTCAATTTCTCACCTTAATATAACATGCAAATAGCCGAAGGTTAAGAGTTCTTTCCCCTCCCCTCTTCCTGGTTTTGTTTCGGTCAAAGAGAAAAAAAGAAAGAAGATGATGATAATTCCTATGCTCATGTTTTTCTTATTTTAATGTTTTATAATTAAAAATATATTATTTCAACCCACTTACTATATAATTTTATAAATAAATTAACACTTCCCCCACTAATTTCACAAATCATTACCGTCTACTATGTCCCTAAGGGAATTTGTCTATTTGACATGCAAGTCCCTTCTTGATGAATTATTTCAATTTAATCATTTCACTTAATTAAGGCCACTTTTACTACTTTAACTATTTAATCCCTTCACTTAAATAATCACCCAATCACACAAATTAGTAAATAATATTCTAATTCATGCTTGACCCCATCACATAGACATCTAATAAAAGAATAAATTAGAAATAAAATATTTTTCTAATTCAGATTCGGGGTCCCGAAACCCCCGTTCCAATTAGAGTCGTTTTTGGGTTGTTACAACTCTCCCCCCCTAAAGGAATTTTTCGTCCTCGAAAATATTACCGGCAAATAGGTGAGGATAACGTTCTTTCATTGATTTCTCGGTTTCCCAAGTTGCCTCCTCTATCCCGTGTTTATGCCACATCACTTTGACCAACGATATCTTCTTGTTTCGTAATTCTTTTACTTCACGATCTAAAATACGAATCGGTTCTTCCTCATAAGTCAGATTAGGCTGAATTTCAATCTCGGTTGGACTAATTACATGAGAAGGGTCAGATCTATAGCGTCGAAGCATCGACACATGGAAAACATTATGAATCTTGTCTAACTCAGACGGTAACCTCAATCTGTACGCAACCGGCCCAATACGTTCAATAACTTCATAGGGCCCAATAAACCTCGGACTCAGTTTTCCCTTGCGACCAAATCTGAGTACCTTCTTCCATGGTGATACTTTCAATAATACTCGATCTCCAATCTAAAATTCAATGTCTTTACGCTTCAAATCCGCGTAAGACTTTTGACGATCCGATGCCGTTTTCAAGCTATCACGAATTACTTCCACTTTCTGTTTGGTTTCCTTAATCAAATCAACCCCGTGCATCTTGTTTTCTCCGAGTTCAGTCCAGTACAAGGGTGTACGACATTTACGACCGTACAACGCTTCGTAGGGTGCCATTTTGATACTAGATTGAAAGCTATTATTATACGCAAATTCAATCAAAGGCAAGTATCGTTCCCACGTACCTTCAAACTCAAGAACGCAACATCTCAACATATCCTCAAGTACTTGGATAACTCGTTCAGACTGACCGTCCGATTGAGGGTGGAAAGCTGTACTAAAATGTAACTTGGTACCTAAAGCATCTTGCAGTTTCTTCCAAAATCGCGATGTGAACCTCGGATCTCTATCCGAAACAATGGAGATAGGTACCCCGTGTAACCGTACAATTTGCGATACGTACAATTCAGCCAACCTATCAAGTGAGAAGTCCGTACGTACCGGAATAAAATGAGCTGATTTCGTCAACCTATCAACAATAGCCCATATTGAATCTTTCTTACCCGGCGTCAACGGCAATCCTGACACAAAGTCCATAGTGATTCGTTCCCACTTCCATTCAGGTATCATAATCGGTTGGAGAAGTCCTGATGGAACTTGATGCTCAGCTTTCACTTGTTGACAAACTAAGCATTTCGATACAAATTCAGATATGTCCCGTTTCATACCAGGCCACCAATAGAATTGTTTCAAATCATTATACATTTTCGTGCTACCCGGATGTATCGCCATTTGACTATTATGAGCCTCATTCAATAACATCTGAATCAAGTCCATGTTTTTTGGTACACACATTCGGCCTCTGTATTTCAAACAGTCATTTTCATCGACTTGAAACTCTGACTCTGCACTACTTTCACCCTGAACTCGTTTAACATTCATATCTTTGTCAGCTTTCTGTGCATCACAAATTTGCTGAATAAACATCGGTCTTGCTTTTAACTCGGCTATGATCGAACTATCACCTGACATAACCACCTGTGTGTTCAATAAACGAAGAGCAAACAATGATTTCCGACTTAATGCATCCGCGACAACGTTAGCTTTCCCCGGATGGTAGTCAATCACCAACTCATAGTCCTTCAACAGTTCTAACCATCTACGTTGTCTCAAGTTTAGATCTTTTTGAGTCATCAAATACTTCAGACTCTTGTGATCCGAGTAAACATGACATTTCTCACCGTATAAATAATGACGCCAAATTTTCAATGCGAACACAATAGCTGCGAGTTCTAAGTCATGTGTCGGGTAATTTCTTTCATGCGGCTTCAATTGTCTCGAAGCATAGGCTACGACTTTGCCTTCCTGCATCAAAACGCAGCCCAAACCATTCAAAGAAGCATCAAAATAAACAATAAATTCTTTACCCGATTCAGGCTGTACTAACACTGGAGCTTCGGTCAAAAGGGCTTTCAACTGATTGAAGCTTTTCTGACACTTTTCCGACCACTCGAACCTGACATCTTTCTGCAATAGCTTGGTCAACGGGGTAGCTATTATAGAAAAACCTTTCACAAATCGTCGGTAATAACCTGCAAGTCCCAGAAAGCTTCGGATCTCAGAAACATTCTTTGGTGGTTTCCAATCAATAATGGCCGATATTTTGCTCGGGTCAACACGAATACCCGATGCTGACACGACATGACCCAAAAAACTAACTTCCTTCATCCAGAATTCACACTTACTAAACTTTGCATACAACTGTTTATCTCGCAAAGTTTGTAGCACCAATCTCAAATGCTCGGCATGCTCGGCCTCATCCTTGGAGTAGACCAGTATATCATCAATAAACACTACTACAAACCGATCTAAAAACTGTCTGAAGACTCGATTCATCAAATCCATAAAAACAGCAGGTGCATTAGTAAGCCTAAAAGGCATAACCAGAAACTCAAAGTGTCCGTACCTCGTTCGGAACGCAGTCTTTGGCACATCCGTATCTCTGACTCGCAACTGATAATAGCCCGATCTCAAATCTATCTTTGAAAATACTGAAGCCCCTTTCAACTGGTCAAACAAATCATCAATTCTGGGTAAAGGGTATTTATTCTTTATTGTCACTTTATTCAGCTGCCGATAATCAATACACATTCGCATTGTCCCGTCTTTCTTTTTCACAAACAGAACTGGTGCACCCCACGGTGAGAAACTCGGTCGCGCAAAACCCCTATCTGTCAACTCTTGCAACTGTGCTTTCAATTCTTTTAATTCAGTTGGTGCCATTCGATACGGAGCTATCGAAATCGGAGTTGTCCCAGAAACTAGTTCAATGCCAAACTTAATTTCTCGTATTGGTGGTAGACCCGGTAATTCTTCAGGGAACACATCTGAGTATTCACACACAACTGGTACTGATTCAATCTGTTTTTCGGATACTTTATTATCCAGCACATAAGCCAAATAAGCTTCGCATCCTCTTTTCACATACTTCTGGGCTAACATCGAGGATATTACAGTAGGTAGCGCACTCAAATCATTAGATTCAACCCGGATGATCTCACCGTTTTGGCATCTCAAATCAATAATCTTTCTTTTACAATTTACCACTGCATTATACGAAGTTAGCCAATCCATTCCCAGAATTACATCAAACTCATCAAAAGGTAACAACATTAAATCAGCTGGGAAACAGGAATCCCGAATCATCAGCGGGCAACCTTACATACTTTATCAACCATTACACAATGACCCAAAGGACTGGACACACGGATCGTAAACTTAGTAGACTCAACAGGTAGAGTCTTACTGGATACTAATGTTTCACTCACATACGAATGAGTTGAACCGGGATCAATCAAAGCAGTTAAAATAACATCAAAGAGAGTGAAATTACCAGTAATAACGTCCGGAGATGAAGCCTCCTCTCTAGTACGAATAGCATAAGCTCGAGCCGGTACACGGGTATCTGCTCGAATAACTGCGTCTGAAGCTCCCTTTTGAGTACCGCTCCTACCTCCCCCACTACGAGCTGGTCTACCTCTAGCTGTAGTATCACTCGGTCTCGCACTCTGAGTAATACCCTTCTCAACCGTCTCCGGACAATCCCGTACAAAATGATTTTGTGAACCGCACTGATAACAAGCGCGATTAAAAGATTTACCCCAACACTCTCCGAAGTGTCGTCGACCGCACTGTTGACACTCAGGTTTGCTCGATCTAGCACTGCCAACACTAGCCACAGATGTAATTCACGAACTCACTGGTGGTCGTTCTCGAATTGAAATCCCGATATTAGTTTTGGATCGACTACCATCATTCTTGAACTTCTTCGTTGCCATCTGCGAAAATCTACCCACGGGTCTCTTTCGAAAATCTTTAAATTCAACTTCAGCTCTCTGTTTTTCTTTCCCTAGTTCTTCAGCTTTACAAGCTCTTTCAACTAGCACAACAAACTCGTTAATCTCAAGAATACCAACCAAAAGTTTAATATTTTCATTCAAACCATCTTCAAATCTCCGGCACATAGCAGCCTCAGAGGATACACATTCGCGAGCGTAGCGACTAAGTCGCACAAATTTGCGCTCGTAATCAGACACCGTCATACGACCCTGCTTGAGCTCAAGAAATTCTTTACGCTTGGAATCTATAAAGCGCTGACTTATGTACTTTTTACGAAATTCAATCTGGAAGAAATCCCAGGTTACCCTCTCCTTTGGAACAACTGACACGAGAGTATTCCACCAGTAGTAGGCAGAATCCCGCAATAATGATATGGCACACTTTAAACACTCATCGGGTGTGCAAGACAACTCATCAAAAACACGGATAGTATTATCGAGCCAAAATTCAGCTCGCTCCGCATCATCATTATCTTCAGCTCTAAATTCTTGAGCTCCATGCTTTCGAATACGATCAACAGGTGGTTTAGTTGCTCGCTCAGGATTGGCAACCGGAGGTACCACTGGTGTTACAGGTGGAACATTCGGATTCAGGGGTGGGGGAACAGCCGGAGTGGTTCGTAAGTAATGACTGAACCAATCGCTCATCATATTATGGAAGGCCTGCTTTACCCTTTCGTCTGGGCCACTCGCAGCAGGTCGAGGTTCTTCTGACGCGGTCCCTTGCGCGGGAACAGGCGCCACACTCTCGACATCGTCAGCTAATGCTCGCTCGGGATCCGGATCCATTACTATATATAAGAAACAAATACATTTCACTGTCATAAGTCATCACACTATCACATTATAATTTATGGCATGTATAGCTAGACTCTCACGTGCTAAGTTAGTCCAATAATTGACTAAACCATAGCTCTGATACCAATAAAATGTAACACCCATAACCCACATCTATCACCAGATTAGGGTTACTGCATTACTGAACCAATACAAGTTAATGCACTCTATCAGAAATAGTGTTTGGTAAAATGCATAACAAAGCAAATCACTATTCATATAGCCATGTAATGTAATGTTCGAATAGATAAGTGGCGTTTGATCATTTAATGAAAATGTCTACTATCCAATAAACACCCATCTTTAAAATATTATTGAACATGTCTCTCATCCCACATTCGTTCAAACCACAAATAAAAAAAAAACTCAAAACCATTTGTTTCACCATTTATGACACTTAGCCGGACATGTTTAATCACTCAATGAGTTAAAATAAAATTCCATGCAACAACAAACCATTTTCAAATGTCTACAAACAATACACATAAATTTTGCTTTTTTACTATATCACCTATGGTATGTGCATGCACAAGGCGCACTAATAAATCATCTATATTTAATCACATTGATGCGTTCATAAAGACATATCAAAACAAATCATCACCATCCCAAATGTCATATATATATATATATATATATATATATATACAATGTTTAATCCATTTCTAGACTCTCAAACTAGTATACGCATATATCATTAAAAATAAACTTTTAATATAACACATATGACAACCAATTATTTACATTATTAACACTATTACCAATATTGTAAATCATACACATGCATATAACGTATGAATAATTATTGGCCAAAATGCATTATAGACCCTATCTAACATCAAGTTTATGCATTCAACTATCGCACCTAGTATAGCATTGAATAAGTTTTCAAAATAGGCTTATATTAGATTCACACATATATAATAATGACACCAAATTCAAACATGACCAAACTATGCTGAAACACAAAAGCATAGATGTATAGCCATTTTCGCGTGGCTCATATACAACTTCGTACCATTCAAAATAAACTAAAGAGGCCTAGCCTATACATGCCACGAATCCAGAAGAGTTGTAATTTATAAGATACCAAAGTTTAGTGATAGTGTGATTGACTTCAACGGAGATCCCCGAGCTCGAGCTAGCCTTTGAGTCTAAAAAAAAAAAATAATCACAAAGACACATACCATAAGCTATCATAGCTTAGTAAGTTTAAGCATTAATAAGAAAATATCTAAATATAATCGTTACTCTAATTAAGACATTTGACTTAAATATCAAAGAATACTTCAATATAATATACATAGCATGATTCCAATCTTCATTCACTTATTCAACAAGTCTAGAAATCAAACATGTTCATATCATCTTTCATTCCAACAACTCAACAGTTTATTGTGACATCTCAATACTATACTATCGTGTAACCATCAACTTACCATTAGCATTAAACTAATTAATTGTCATACTTCATTTACCTTTTACCGTTTCTCGGATATCTCCCCTCTATTTGTTTTTACTATTGTGATCTTCATAAATCCGCACACACAGTGCAACTCAAGTTGCTTATTGCCTTATCAACCGATCTCGCACACACAGTGCTCGGTTTTAATCTCGCACACACAGTGCCTTATCAACCGATCTCGCACACACAGTGCTCGGTTTTTAATCTCGCACACACAGTGCTCAGTTTTAATCTCGCACACACAGTGCCCAATTAATTCACAATTACCACATTCGCCCAAATATTTACCACTACATTCAGTTCCCATATTAAACATATAATTTATAGCCTCCATCCTCATTCATAATATTTTTTTTTTATTCATATATACATACGCTCATCTTATGCTGCACATATATACATAAATCACCCGATAAACAAAGCAAGCTTTCTTAAGCATTTATTTTAATCACACATTTAGCCACATTATAAAATTTTCCTTCAATACCTTCGGCCATTTGATATAATAATATAAAACCATTAACAAATTTCCAGCATAACATAGTTAAAATTCTAATTCAATCCAATTGCTTAAACTTACCTCGGTAGTTGATGAATTCGGGTATCCCGACTATTCGTTTACTTTAGTCTTTCCTTTGTCCAACCCCTTTTTCTTTGAACCTTGATCTAAACAATTCAAATTGAGCTCATTCAAAAAAAAACATATCCATCCAATTCAATTAAAAATTATACATTCATTTAACCGAATTTACCCCCAACATTTACAAAGTTAACAATTTAATCCTTAAAACTTCAATTGCAAAATATTAAGAATTTAATCATGCTTATTGAGGGTCGAATACTTCTAGTCCCTATCTCAACTTATTTCTTCCATTCGTTGGCCAATTAGCCCCTTCAAAATTTCATCATCTATAATTAATCCCTTTGGCTAAATATCATCAATATATGCTAAAAAGAAGCTTGTTAATCTAACATTCATCTATCATTTTCTATCCACAATTATAAAAACATTAAGCTTTTCGTTCATGGCAACATTCATTTTAAACAACCAACTAAATTTTTTTTTTTAAAGGGCTATATACATTTCACGGCAAAACTCTCATACATGCTTAAAATTCAAGAAATCAAATTCAATTTCTCACCTTAATATAACATGCAAATAGCCGAAGGTTAAGAGTTCTTTCCCCTCCCCTCTTCCTGGTTTTGTTTCGGTCAAAGAGAAAAAAAGAAAGAAGATGATGATAATTCCTATGCTCATGTTTTTCTTATTTTAATGTTTTATAATTAAAAATATATTATTTCAACCCACTTACTATATAATTTTATAAATAAATTAACACTTCCCCCACTAATTTCACAAATCATTACCGTCTACTATGTCCCTAAGGGAATTTGTCTATTTGACATGCAAGTCCCTTCTTGATGAATTATTTCAATTTAATCATTTCACTTAATTAAGGCCACTTTTACTACTTTAACTATTTAATCCCTTCACTTAAATAATCACCCAATCACATAAATTAGTAAATAATATTCTAATTCATGCTTGACCCCATCACATAGACATCTAATAAAAGAATAAATTAGAAATAAAATATTTTTCTAATTCAGATTCGGGGTCCCGAAACCCCCGTTCCAATTAGAGTCGTTTTTGGGTTGTTACAATCCGGACAGCACATAAAATGCTTGAATCAGGTTTTTATTGGCCTACCTTGTTCAAAGACGCTAAGAGGTATGTTGCTTCGTGTGATAGATGTTAGAGAACATGTAATATCTCTAAACGCGATGAAATACCTCAAACATATATGCTATCATGTAAAATATTTGATGTATGGGGTATTGATTTTATGGGCCCATTCCCCAGCTCTTTTGGGAATAAATACATCTTAATAGCGGTTGACTATATGTCAAAATGGGTAGAAGCTCAAGCTTTACCTACTAATGATGCCAGAATTGTAGTGAGAATTCTTAAGAAACTTTTCTCTCGATTTGGAACACCCAGAGCAATTATTAGTGGTAGGGGTATTCATTTTTGTAATACTCAATTTGACAAGGTCTTAAAGAAATATGGAGTACACCACAGAACAGCTACCCCTTATCACCCTCAAACCAGTGGACAAGTAGAAGTAGCAAATCGAGAGCTTAAGAGTATTTTAGAAAAAACAATTGAATCAAACAGGAAAGATTGGGCATTAAAAGTAGATGATGCTTTATGAGCCTATAGAACAACGTTTAAAACCCCCATAGGAACATCCCCATACAAACTTGTCTACGAAAAAAGTTATCATCTACCATTTGAATTAGAGCACAAAGCTTTTTGGGCAATAAAATTCTTAAATTACGATCTTAAACCTGTAGGTGAGAAGAGAATGATACAGTTGAACGAGCTAGATAAATGGCGAGCTAATGCCTATGAGAACTTACGTCTATATAAGGAGGCAACAAAGCGACGCCATGATGCTTGTTTAAAGCAACCGAAGCAATTTGAAGTAGGAAATTTAGTCCTGTTATACAATTCAAGGCTCAAATTGTTTCTTGAAAAGCTAAAATCAAGATGGACAGGTCCATTCATAATCAAAACTATTTTTTCCTACGGTACAATCGAGGTAACTCATCTGACTCGTGGCACATTCAAGGTAAATGGTCAGCGATTGAAAATTTATAATGGTGAGGATTTTAAGGATATGAGAAAGGAGCTTTAGCTCCGTGAACCTTCATTCAGGAATGAAAACAGGGTAAGTCTAGCTTAAAACTTTAAACGAGCGCTTCTTAGGAGGCAACCCAAGCACTAATATCACTAACATCCATATTTTTTGTTTTAGCATCTAACTAAAAACTAACCAATTTTAATAGACACAGGATTTCTCGTCCATACGGCATAGCACACGGGCGTGGCTAAGGCCGTGTGGAAACCACAGAGAAAAACTTTTTCCCAGAACATGGGCTATGATAAAATACCACGGCCATGCAATGCGACCGTGGTCGAAACTGTCAAAGTCACACGGGCGTGCAACACGTCCATTTCTTAAGGCCGTGGGAACACCGGGCGTAGGCAAGAATCACACGGGCGTTCCTTTGGACAAAGGTCGATACTGTTAAAACAACACAGGCGTGCGACACGTTCGTGCCTTGAAACTGTGGCAAAGCCTGTCAAATTAACACGGGCGTGAGGTCTATAATACGGACGTGGAAGAAGCAAACGAAGCTCAACACAACTGTGCAACACGGCCATGTGGGACAACACGCCCACAGCACACGAGCGTGGGTCGCAAACCAGACGCGCTAAAACCTCAATTTTCGAAACACACGGGCTACAAATGATTAACACGGGCGTGTACCACGCCCATGTACCCTATTTCCTATTTAAACCAACCCACTATTCATCTTCTCCCCAAATTTTTTTCCCAAACCCTAGCCGATTTCCCCCTCCCCTACTCCGACTAGCCACAGTTGACCCTTCCCCTCTTTCCCCCTTCCCTTTCCCTTTTTTTTCCCCTTTTCCTCTCCACGCACTCTAGACCATGCCCGTGCAACCGCAGTCCTCACCAGTGCAAACTCCAGCCCCACAGACTATGCCTGTGTACTACCGCCTTGACCGTGCCACTTCATTCAGCACATCCATCGGTTCCCTTTCTCCACCATTGATTATCTATTCATTTAACTTTTATTTATTTTCTGTTTATATTTTCATTCTTATGTTTTATTTAGTTTAATAGTTCATTATCTTAGTTTTCTCAATGTTATGAAACCTACTTCGAATTTGAACTAGTATTTACATTCTACAATATATTTGATGAAATAGAATTATACTAGGATAGAACACATGTCTGGGCTGGCAATAACACTTGAATTGTTGAATATCTTTTATTTTGCAGGAACATAATATCTTCTTCTCGCAGTAAGAAAATTGTAGTCCCCGTTTCAAAAAATGAAAGGGGCCCAGTTCATTATCGGCATGCGCATCTACGAAGTGTGACACCCATTCTTACATTTTCCTCCACGAACACAAGAGGAAATTTTCTAAATTCTACGAGCATGATCTATCAGTACAAACAGATACATTGACTGGGCCGCCCTAGAGTAAGTACAACTTACCGATGCTGTTCGAGCCCTACTTTTCACCATCCTTGGGAGCAGTTTTTCGGTATTGTCGAGCCTATATACCTCGAACTAACATTAGAGCTGTAACACCCCCAAACCCGGCCCATGCGTTTCAACCAGATCTGGTATGTCACTAAAGAAATTTTTATAAAACATGTCGTAGCACTTTGGAAAAACATTTATCAGGTTTAAATATTTATACCAAAAACTTAATAATTTATTAAATCATATAAGGTATAAAGTTATAATTTACCTTGGTGAGTTTTTAAATAAAAACCGAAATTTTATACATGTCTTAACTTAATTTAGACATAAAATTTAAATGCCTAGTAATAATAGCCCAACATAAAACCGAAACATAAATAATAGTCTAGTGGCCCAAGGCCTTATCACAACAAAATTGAAAACCCTTAATAAAAAAATATTAAAAACAACATTCTAAGTAAAATCTTCTACTGGATCAAGTATTCTCTCGCATGGCCACCTCGTGCTCCTCTTCAGCCCGGTCCGATGCACTAGGTGCTACCTGAAATTGTTAAATAATAGGGTGAGTCGCGAGGCTCAGTGTGCAACCCTCATGCACCATTAGACTTGGGCTTTAACTCCACAGAACATATAACAAAATATAATATATCAAAAAATATGCAAAGCCCAACCCAAATCCTAGGTTTCCATCCGCTACACCCACCCTTACCTGCCAGTCACACCATTTGGGGATTTCTACAATCAACCCACACCGCTACACACCGTTGATGGCAGACATGCTGCTCATCGTTAGATCATGGCCGTAGCCACTACAACAGGTCACGGTAGAAGCCGCTACAACAGAACACTTCCCCTTTCAATAAACCCAACCCCATGCAATCACAGAAACAACATACTTATCACATATGTCACCTTAACAGGAACATTCACTTAGGAATGACAGGGATCACTAACATGGTGATTCGCTTTTACCCTCCTCGGGTTTTAACCATGATGCCGAGATTTCGATATTTATCAGAATATAATAGATTTATAACATATTTTAACAGGCAATCTAAATGGTGTGGAAGTGTTACACACCTGATTAATGCGTAGGACTACCCTCTATGTCGATACCCTCGCTAATCAGATCGACTGCCTTCTATCTACAACTTTGCTCAAAAAGCCGAAAATAATGCGAAGATAAGGCCTCTCCTTGAAATCCTGAAAAGTGATATGAGATTCAGGGACTAGTGTTTTTGGCTTTTAGATCTAAGAGATATTACTAAAGAAGATTCAGCTACTTCCAGAAGATTCCAACTTTTTGCAAAAATCAGGAAGAGAAGATGATTCGAAGAAATCTATAGAGATTCGTCTTTTAGAAGAAAGAAGAGAAAGGAATAATGGAGTTTTCGGCTTTCGGCTTTTTAGAAGAAAGAAGAGAAGAGAATAATGGAGTTTTCGGCTTTTAGAAGAAAGAAGAGAATAATAGAGTTTTCGGCTTTTAGAAGAAAGAAGAGAATAATAGAGTTTTCAGCTTTTAGGAGAAAGAAGAAATAATGGAGTTTTTGGCTTTTAGAAGAAAGAAGAAAATAATGGAGTTTTCGGCTTTTAGGAGAAAGAAGAGAATAATGAAGTTTTTGCTTTTAGGAGAAAGAAGAGAATAATGGAGTTTTCGGCTTTTAGAAGAAAGAAGAGAATAAAGGAGTTTTCGGCTTTTAGGAGAAAGAAGAGAATAAAGGAGTTTTTGGCTTTTAGAAGAAAGAAGAGAATAATGGAGTTTTCGGCTTTTAGGAGAAAGAAGAGAATAATAGAGTTTTCGGCTTTTAGGAGAAAAAAGAGAATAATAGAGTTTTCGGCTTTTAGGAGAAAGAAGAGAATAGTAGAGTTTTCGGCTTTTAGGAGAAAGAAGAGAATAATAGAGTTTTTGGCTTTTAGGAGAAAGAAGAGAATAATGGAGTTTTCGGCTTTTAGAAGAAAGAAGAGAATAATGAAGTTTTTGGCTTTTAAAAGAAAGAAGAGAAAAGAATAATGGAGTTTTTGGCTTTTAGAAGAAAGAAGAGAAAGAAAAGATGGAAACCTTAAATGATGAAAAATAAAGAAGAGAACCCTCCCTATTTATAGAAATTTCGGCACTTACCTAACCTTGCAGATCCCATCTTTTCTCCTTTATCTTAATCTACTAACTCATCTAAAAGAGACTTAATTAGCTCCAACTCCTCCCTCCTTTATCAACATAATATCCACATATTTTAAACATTAAAAATCCCCTAAATAATAGCCTTGTTGCCATCCACTCCACCTATCCCTAATGCTTAAAATTAGCTAGCTTAAATTAAAAGAATTGGGCTCTATGAAACTTAAATTTGGGCCCCTTACTCCCTTGTGTGGCGTCACCTCCTAAGATTGGGCCACAAGCCCACTTTGGTATTTTAAACATAGATACTACCTTTTAAACCCTATAATGCCCAAACAGATAATTTTAATCAAGGCCTCTACCTAAGCTTGAGCCCAATTTGGACCCCTAACACTTAAATTAACACATTACACATATTCACCCATTAAACGCATAAGCCCAAAAATTCAGGATGTTACAAGAGCTTTGCTCTACGTTTCATTTGTAGGAGGTAATGACATACCACGATGACCCAGGCACTATATAGTTTCACCTAGGAGGATTGGTTCACGAAATGAGTGTTCCTACATTCGGAGTGGCTCTAGGTCTTTACACTGACCAATTCATGAAAGAGGAAGACCTCTCCAAGCTTCACCACCACATCCACTATTCACCTTCCAAGTGTTGGTGGGCCTTAGCTTCGGGTTCAGCAACATACAATCCTAGTCGCTACAAGGCGATCGTTCTTCCCCCATCATTGAGGTACCTCCATGCCCTCCTCGCACATACATTAACAGGAAGGCGCGAGAGCACCGGTGTTGTTAATACCCACGACGCCTATTTTCTGTGGAACATGGTGTAAGGCCGCGTGTTTGACCTTGCCTACTTCATCGCTCTAGCCTTTAAGCATCAAACGGAGCGGCATCGTAAGGGGGTCATTTCCATGGGGCCTTATATAACATGCCTTGCGAGACACTTTGGTCTCCTTAACACCGCGGCACAATCATCCTCACTCACCTTGATGGGTCAGATGTCTCTACAGGGTATCCAGACAATGCTACACATGAGGATGATCAAGCGTCGATGTGCGACCAATCCTATCCAATATCGTCTAGCCTATACCACCAAGGAGGAGGATCCTGAGGACATTACTGATGATGTTCCCCAACCACACGAGGTGCCACCACCGAGACATCACCCAGTTCATGTGGCAGCTTCTCTATCAGACACATCTGAGCGCCTGACACGATTCGAGCAGCAATGTTTCCAGTGTTTCGTCCATATCGACACCACCCTACATTAGATATGTTAGCACCTTCACATTTTATCGGCACCCTCACCTCGGGACCCTGCCGATGACGAGGATTTTTAAGTCCTTTTATTTTCTTTATTTTTATTTTTCTTTTCATTTTTCTTTATTTTTATTTTAGTTTACTTTCTTTTATAATTAAACTTTTTACCTTTATTGTTTAAAACTTTTATTGGTATAGTTTAATTTCTTTTATCTCTGACTGTCTAACTCTCGAGTATCTATAACAACATAATACTCTCTGAAAAGTTAATTGATGGCTTCGCAGTTTAAAAAGATTCAATGTACCAATCAAGGAACGAACACATAACCAGAGTACTCCCCACTACCTTCATCTATGCCTAGTCATCATGTTAATCATTGATCATCCTCCAAGGAATCCATCCAAAATTCAGGAAGTTTCACTTCTCCCTACCTCTTATAATTTCATGCTATTTATCTCTAGATATATCTTTGTACATTGAGGGCAATGTACATCTTAAGTATGGGGGAGTGAATTTTATTCCTAACTTTTTGCATTATTTTCAAATCCCTGAATTATGTCTTGTTCTTAAGTAATTTTCTCATGTTACTATTAGAATGAAATTTCCTTTGATTCATGATTTTTATTGATATGTTTTGGATTAAGTCATTTGATAATTGTGCAGTGAAGAGTTTAACATGCAAATATGAATGGCGTGACCACTTTTTTAATCTAGTCCAAAAGGACAATTGCTTCATCAGGTTTCTGAACGTTTTATATAATCAGACTTCAGTCTGGTGCCGCCAATGACAATAGCAACACCCAAAATTTTTTTTAAACCAAGGGTGGAGACACCAATGGCAATGGCGTCAGCTACGTTTATTGTTTAAAACAGATATTTTTGTAAATAATGCAAAATTTTAGATATTTTTATAAAATGCCACTTTTTAATGTTTTGTTTCATTTACGGATTTCTTTTCAAGGAAAAAAAAATCTTTTCTTAATGAATGTTTTTCATATTCATTTTAAGATTTATAAAATTTATTTTTTTTTAAATTTATGATTATTCCTCACAACATTTTTTTTTCAAAATTTCCGACCTAAACTTTTTTCCCACTAAAAAGAATAATACATTACCCAAGAATTGTTGAGAGATAACATCATCATGTCAATTAGTCGTGAGCGGGACCGAATCGAGCTGATAAGCCACGAGTTCCATTGATGAGAGCCCCTCACGTCCTGAAAGTGCCAAATAAAAGGCCCTTGGTGGGGGATCCATGTGTGCGGTGCACAAATATGGCAACCCATCAAACTCTCTTGAGTTTTATTTGATAGATTTGTTCGAAAGTCATGTCATTCATTTAAACTAAATATTTTTATTTTAATCCTTCAAAATTTTTAAAGAATTTTTTATATTAAAATATAAGCTTAACCAATAAAATTAAGTTCATTTAAAATATACATCAAGCTTAAATTTTAATATTTAAAGATTGAGTTTAGTTCGATCCGTTTTCAAGTTTATAATATGATATTATTCTTTTCTTTATGTATATCAGGAGCGAAGCCAGAACAAATTTTTAGGGGGTCGAATAAAATTTTAATTTTTTATAATCTATATCTTTATAATTTTTAAAGGATTAAATCGAACTTTATAATTTTAGGGGGCAAAGTGCAATTTTAACTTCACTAATTTAAAATTTTAAAAAAACTTTAAGAACCTAAATAACAATTTTACATTTTAAGATGGCCGGGCCCCTACCAGCCCTTAAATTTACCGCTGATGTATATATTATGTAATTTATAATTTAAACATGAAATAATCTAACCTAATCCAACCATCCAATTATCATCTACACTTATTCCTTACCTAGATGGCTCCAATGGGGTTTTAAATATATTGTTATTAATTTTCTTTCCCATGTGATTTACGAGTTGATTATAATTGATTGAATAAATATATATTTTTTTCTTGTTTATTTATTTTTAAGTTTATTATTTCAATTTGATAAAAAAATTAGAAGCAAATTTACTCATTTAAATAAGTGAAAACAATGTAATTAAAATAAATAATTTATATATAACCATTAATTTAAGAAAATAATCGTGTAATCATGATAATATACGTTGATTAATATTTGATTTTAATTATTATTTAAAAATTGGTTTTAATTTTATACTTAAATAGTAATTTTTTATTGATATCTTCACCTACATAATTTAATTGATAGATATTTTTAAAATTTTAAATAATATATAATATTTTTTAAAATATTTAATATTTTATAAAATTAAATTTCAATTTTTTAATTGTTAAATTTTTATAAATTTTATAAAACCCGTCCATAACAGTGTGTGATTTAAATATTTTAAATATTTAAACTTGTAAATTATTAATATCATTCAAATAGTGTATTATAATTTTAATATTATATTCTATTTTTAAAATAATAAAAAAATAGAGATAAATAAGACAATTGTTATGTGCCATTGCAATAAGTATGCAACACCATGTTACTTTGGGATCTAAGACTTTATAATATATATATATATATATATATATGATTTGTTATAATTGTCCTTTTCCCAATTTAGTTTTATTAAAAAAAGGAGTATTTATTATAAAATATGTTTTTTTATTTGTTGATGTGTAGTGATGGATCGTATTAATTATTGAATTGTAATTTAAAGTTTGCTGATAAATTTTAAATAGAAAAATTTAACACGATCTAATGACTCAAACAATTTTTTAAAAATAATTTAAATAAATTTTTTAAATAATTTAATAATTATTATTATTTTTAAGTTGTTGTAAAGCAGATTGCTTTTGTATATTGTATACATAAAAATGTAGGAGGCTTGGTGGGTGGGAAGGGGTTAATATTATATTATTGTTATTTATTTATACTAAATGTATTCTTATTGAAGAAAATGACAGCTTTCCAAATTAAAATAATAAATAAATAAATAATGGGATGGTGGTAGGTTATAAAGAAGAATCTCTTAAATTATAAAAATAATTACTTTTATTTACCTCAGGTTATATTTTATTTACTTATGTTTGAATATTATATTTTAGTCACTTATGTTATTATTTTGTTACGAAGTGATCATTTTACCGTTAAGTTCCGTTATAAGTTGGCACTTAAAATCTAGTTAGACTGCCACATAGGATTATCGTTAGGGAGATAACGGAACTTAACGATAGAGTGATCACTTTGTAACAAAATAATAACATAAATGACTAAAACATAACATTTCAAACATAAATGACTAAAATGTAACCTGAGACAAAGAATAGTGACTATTTTTATAGTTTACCTAAAAATATATAGTGATGGTTGAGTTGGAGTTTTAATTTTATTTCATTTTAGTTTTAATTTCATCTCGAGTTAATATTAAAGTTTTTGTAAGTTCATATATTAAAGTTTTTGTAAGTTCATGTAAGATTCGAGAATGATGTTTATATCGTATAATGATTTCAATTGAATATAATTTGATTGTAATTTCTTCAGCAATAAATATTGTATGACCCAATTTTAGCCCGAGGCCCACATCAATACCAAAAAAATAAAATAAACAAGCCCAAATAGTCCAGGCCCAAAAACTAACACTAACCCTAGTTCACTACCTAAACACAAAGTCAGAAACCCTAGCCGCAACCACCCTCCATGCACCAGCAGCCCCCTTGCGCTCCGGACACCACCACCCCGCGACATGCGCCTCTCCACCACGCCACGTCAGAGATGTAGTCGCCCACGTACCTGCGAATAGAAAAAACTGTTTGTAAAGGAGGCTTTAAAAGCCAAAATCAAACATGTAAAAGGGGGATTTTTATTGTTTATTTTTTGATATTCATACACACAAAATCAATACAAGAAGAGATTCAAACATATTTTACTGGAAAGTCAGAATACAAACGCAACAAAGGTTTCATATTTTTTCTTTTTTTCGCTTTCGATTTATTTTTTAATGTTTTTTATTGTTTTTAAAAAACTACACACACACACACACACACACACACACATATACATTAAAACGTAAAAAAAAATACCTATTTTAGAGTCCGGCGAGCGGCGTCGGAGTGTCGCCGGACTCCCTCTCGGAAATCGCTTGGGGAGAGATTGGAGAAAGCTTTGATTTTTTTTTTTTTGAAGAAAAAGAAGAAAATAAATTTTTTGGAAAAATTTTAGCTTTTATAGCTAAACTAAACGCGCCGTTTTGCAATTGGGGGTCAGAGGCCAAAACGACGTCGTTTTGGACCTCTGACCCGCGACCCGACCCGCTCCAAGGGGAGGATCCGCTTGTTTTGCTTGGATGGGAAAATTGAGCTATAGGCCCTTCTGTGTTTTTAGGGTTTTTAGATTAAGTTTTATTTATCCCTAATTTGGACCCCATAGTTTTCCTCCTATTTCAATTTGGCCCCGCACAAGGTGATGTGTTTTGGAGTGAGGGGATACTCATTTTTCCGATCCCTTCATTTTGTTCGCGCGTTACAATCCGATCCCTCTTTTTTTTTTATTTCCAATTTACCCCGGAATTTCATGTTTAAGTTTAAATTGACTTTTTATTTGTTTTTTTTGTTATCTCGTTATTGTTCTAACATTATTACTTTTCTTCTTTTTTTTTACTTTTTTTAAATTGTTATAATTATTATTTTACTATTATTTCAATGTTGTTATTATCACTACTTTTAATATTATTATTATTATTCTTTTTTTTATAATAATTTACTGAACTTTTATTAAATTGGGCCAATTCAGAGTCCAAAAACATAAAGAAAAAACAAACGTCAGCAGTACTTGAAGCAAACTAATGGAAATAAACCCCTAAGCCCAAGCTAAGGCAACATAATAACCTTATGACTAAGCACTCCAAACAAATCGGCCCATTCTCCACTAAGTTCAGCAGCAGAAACGAAGGGGGAGCTATTCGGGAATTGCGTCCCAATTGTTAACCACATAAACCTATCTAGGAAATCCCAATCGGTGCCAGAGACGTTATCAGGAACTCAATTAATGGTTCCTATCATTTCCAATAAACCACATTTCCTTTTTCGAAATCTCTTTAGATCTTTTCAGCAGAGAAACCTCCAAAACATCCATCATCCTCTTCTCTCAACCTTTCAGCTTCTTCCTTTATCTGCTTCATCGTTTTTGTTCTTGCGCAGTTTCCGTTCGCCTGCGGTCTGCCATCATCGCCGATTCAACTCCAATTGAATCCCTATTCAACAGATAAGTATTTTCCCTTTTTTTAAAACCCTCATAAGCAATTCTATGCGCAATCTCGTTTGCTTCTCTGTGTAAAAACTGAAAAACACAGTGTCTGTAATGTAGGGCCATTTCCTTTGAGTCTTTGATATATGCCGCGATTTCCGACGTATCTTTCCCTTTTCCTTGCAGTTTTTTAATCACCGTCCTTGTATCTCCTTCAATTTCTACATCCCGTAGATCAAGTTGGAGTCCCAGAACAATGACTTGGTAGCATGCTAGTGCCTCAGTAGCAAACACAGTCGGTATGTTTTTATTAAATGTAGTCTTTGAACACAGTACCTCTGCTCTTTCATTTCTGATTACTAACCCAGAACACGATTCACTACTTTGTTTGTTGAAAGCCGCATCAAAGTGAATCCTCCAGAACATCCTTGCAGGAGCTTCCCATCTATTCGTGTATGCATATCTATCAGGTATTGGCTGCTTTACCCCGTCCAGTTCCCTTAAATAATTTGATACAAACTCTGCAATTTGTGCCCCTGTTTTTATTTCATTTTCATGAATGAGTTTGTTCCTGAATGACCAAATCCCCCATAAGGCACATACTGAATCACCCCAAACCCGGCCCACGAGCCCTGACCGGATCTGGTATGTTCCTCGAAGAAAACTGATTCAAAACTCTTTTGTTACTTAGGAAAAACTTGTGCGTTTTGAAAGAAAGTTTGTTTTTGGGTTGGGCTTGAATTGAAAATGAATTAATATTATCTTAAAACTCCCTTTTTATTTAAGATGACAAAACACTTGGAGTTTATTTTTTTTTAAATAAATTTACTTAATCCTTAAATAATAATTTGTAAACATAATAAAAAGTAAAAAGAAATAAAGAAATTCAACTATGGCCTTATGGCCTTATTACATCAAATAATTCCCAAAATAAACTTAAAGTACTTAAAATGAAATAAAAATCCAAATTAATTAAATTCCTTGTTGTGCATGGCCATCCCTAAGCTTCTGCCGAGCCCGGTCCATTACTGATCGTCACCTGAAAATAGTCCCACAGCGGGGTGAGTCAACAGACTCAATGTGTACACAACACTAAGTCATAATAGAATCAGACATACATATGATACACATTCAAATCATAGAATACATTTAATGATGCATTCCCAAACCCAAACCTATTTGTCCATCCGCTACACACCCCCGTACCTGCCAGTCACACCGTGGGGACTACTAAGTCGACCCTCCTTCCGCTACACTCCAAATTTGCGGTCTTAGGTCACCGCATACTGTGGTCTTAGGTCACCACTTTCAGATTACTGTGGTCTTAGGTCACCACTTTTCAGATATCATGGTCTTAGGTCACCGTGTTCGTGGTCTTAGGTCACCACATTCACTTCCCCTTTCAAACAAACCCATATGCCCCATATAATAACAATATGCATGGATATGCCAGAGTTCACATTCTTATTCTTATTCTCATGTTATAATTAACATATTTCATAATCCTAGTAGGAGTAGGAAACGTACCTGAGTACTTAGTACCATAACATGGTACCTTAACCACTTTCATATTCTTATTAACACATATTTTAATAAACATAGCCATAATACATATTATAAAGTAGTGTGGGGTACACACCTGATTTGCTTAGGGTTTCCAATCCAAATCTCGAAAAGCTTGATCTAATGCCTTAGATCTTAGATCTCTACATTTAATCAATCATTCAATACTTAATAAAGAACCATTCGGCCATAAATCCAAATCCTAGTAGGATTAGTACACTAAAACTTACCTTGAAATTTCCAAATCCCGAAAGTATTCCTTGCCTTATATGTCTGTCGAAATCCCTATAACTTCATGTTAGATCAATTTCTAACATTTATTCATAACAAATAACCCTTAGTCGAATGTTAAATATGACTTACCTTGTGGATTTTAAATCCCGAAATTCACCAAATAACTAGGGAACACGCGGCCTATGGTGTACCTTCGGGAAAAGAACTTCTCCTTCCTTGTAGTTGACACTTAGTAAATCCCGAAAGATCTCTTCAAGATTTCGGCAACAAGAATATTGATGGGATTAGTCCTAGATTTCGACAAATCTAAAAGAAAAGAATAGAAATCAAACTCGTTCTTACCTTTGAAGAAATCGACAGCACCTAGGCTTGAAGCCACTTAAGATATTCGGCTATGGCCTTAAAAGGCTTACTTCCGGCTTTTGGAGGGATTAGAAAGAAAAGAGAAAAAAAAAAGAATAATGGCAGAGAGAATTCGGCAGAGAGAAGAGGAGAAACTTTAGAGAATTTCGGCAAAGGTTTTCTTGAAGAGAAAATAATGAATGAAGAATAGCCTTACTCTTCCTTTTATAGCCAAAATTACTAGGCTAGAGTCCCTTACTTGGCCACCACTCTTCTATTTTGATAGCTTTATCTCTTTAATTTAAAATAATTAAAGAAATATCCTTTATTATCTCTTATCTCTTAATAAAAATAATACTAATAATAATCCTCTTTTATCTCTTCCTTATCTATCAAAATAAAAGAAATAAATCCATATTTATCCATCTATTATCTCTTCAAAAAAAAAATAATCCAATTTAAATCCCTTATTTATCCCATTAATTGCCGAAATTTAAAGGGAATAAAACTCCCTTTTTCTAGAAGCCTTGCCGTCCACTCCTCTGCTTCTGGAAGCAAAAATAAAACTCCTTTTATTTGCTTCCCAAGTGACTCGAACCCAGGCCCAACACCTTGCATGTGGCGCCATTTCCAGAGGCCCTAAGTGGCATCTCCAGGCCACTTTTCCAAGCCTGTTTATGTGTCAAATTTCACAAACTTTTTTCTTTTAAGGCCACCTTGCCTTAATTTCCTCTTTTAAACTTTAAAACTCGACATTTCTAAGTCATTTCTAAGTTTCCAAAAATTTTCGTTCGGCTCTGTAAACTTGACATTTCCTTACATTTCCAAGTTTCCAGAAATGTTCACTTTCCTCTTTTGAATCATTTCCAAATCATTTCCTTACATTTCCTAGTTTCCAAAAATGTTCACTTTCCATTTTTAAACTTAACATTTCTATACATTTTCAGGTTTCCAAAAATGTTCATTTCCAAATCATTTCCATTCATTTCCGGGTTTCCAGAAATGTTTGAAATTTATTCCTAGTACATAAAACATGTCACTTCGTACAATTAAACCGAAAATGCATAGGCCCTTTCCAGGATGTTACAGTTCTACCCCCCTTAAATAATTTTGTCCTCGAAATTACTTACTAACGAACAATCGTACGGTCTAACTCACCCCACTACGCTATTGCTGCGCACTCTGATTTTAAAGAACTATCATACTTTCTAGGCACAATCTCTAAGTTCACGTCCCCTAGAACTTATTTCTAACGTCGCGATTTAATCTGATTACAAAGTTTTATGCATTAGTCCTTGTTTCACTTATTACCCGCGAAGAAGTTTTATGAGAAGAATTTTAGGAGTGGTTCTTTCGTATTCATACATGCACACAGTCTTTTCATTCATACATCCATCAATCAATTATGAACTTTCGTTCATTCAAAGAAACGTTGTAGTTTTCATTGTTGTTGTTCTCCCATTACCCAGGGGTATTTTTGTAATTTGTCCTACAGGGGTATTTTTGTAATTTGTCAAAATAAGGTTCCTTGGTGATTTGTCTATAAGGGTATTTTGGTAATTTTTGAAATCCGAGGGTATTTCGGTAATTTTGAAATTTCAGGGGTATTTCAGTAAATTTTTACAAATCAGGGTAAATTTGTAAAGTTCAATAAATCAGGGGTATTTCAAAGTTTTGCAAAACTTGAGGGTTCTTTTTGAGAATTTGTTTTCCAAATCGGCGATGTTGCAAAAATTTTGAAAATCAAGGTCATTTTGATAATTTTGTAAGTTAGGGGCAATTTTGTAATTTTCCAAAATCAAGGTATTTTGATATTTTGCAAATAAGGGTTTTTTTTTTTTGAACATTTATAAAATAGTGAAATTTTGGAAAAACTGTTGGGTAATTGGACCTTT
The DNA here is from genome assembly GCA_005393395.2 of Gossypium australe. Taxonomy (NCBI): domain Eukaryota; kingdom Viridiplantae; phylum Streptophyta; class Magnoliopsida; order Malvales; family Malvaceae; genus Gossypium; species Gossypium australe. The sequence continues at coordinate 3,411,258 of CM016619.1, read as the reverse complement.
TATAAACCAAGGGCATTTTTGTAATTTTACCACTAGGGGCATTTTAGTAATTTTGTAAACTAGAAGTTTTTGGAAAATTTTCGAAAATAACAATTTTCTCAGTTCAAAAGAGTGATTTGTTGAAATATTTTTTAAAAAAAAAAACAGGGTTTCCATAAAAACAAGGCTAGTCCCTTCCGGGTTTTAGTTAGGGGTTTAGCCCATGAATAAGTCCTCTTGGTTAGGGTGAACCGAAGCTACGCACCAGGTAGGATTCGAGTGGAGAGGAGGTGAGTCACGCGGACTGCTTAAATACCAAGCTCCCACCGAATACCAATCCTAGACATGCGCACAATGGTTGCCACACCCTAACTCGGCGACTTAATCACAGGTTTGTTTATTAGGTATTTAAGTCTTATGTAAATATTGGGGTAAACTAGTCCTAGGGTTCAAGTACTTATCATGCTAGTCTACGTTCCATTCCATCTCTACCCTTCTACAGATCATTTAATAAATCACACAAATGGATAGAAGTACTTACCTGGTGGACTGCGGGTCGGAGACTTAGGTGCCATGCCAGAAAACCTGCTTATTTTCAAAAACTCATTTGGGCTCGATTTGAAAATGTTTTGGGCCTTAAACCCCAGGCTGAGGGTTTGAAACCTGGCTCTGATACCAAACTGAAACACCCCAAACCCGGCCCACGAGCCCTGACCGGATCTGGTATGTTCCTCGAAGAAAACTGATTCAAAACTCTTTTGTTACTTAGGAAAAACTTGTGCGTTTTGAAAGAAAGTTTGTTTTTGGGTTGGGCCTGAATTGAAAATGAATTAATATTATCTTAAAACTCCCTTTTTATTTCAGATGACAAAACACTTGGAGTTTATTTTTTTTTAAATAAATTTACTTGATCCTTAAATAATAATTTGTAAACATAATAAAAAGTAAAAAGAAATAAAGAAATTCAACTATGGCCTTATGGCCTTATTACATCAAATAATTCCCAAAATAAACTTAAAGTACTTAAAATAAAATAAAAATCCAAATTAATTAAATTCCTTGTTGTGCATGGCCATCCCTAAGCTTCTACCGAGCCCGGTCCATTACTGATCGTCACCTGAAAATAGTCCCACAACGGGGTGAGTCAACAGACTCAATGTGTACACAACACTAAGTCATAATAGAATCAGGCATACATATGATACACATTCAAATCATAGAATACATTTAATGATGCATTCCCAAACCCAAACCTATTTTTCCATCCGCTACACACCCCCGTACCTGCCAGTCACACCGTGGGGACTACTAAGTCGACCCTCCTTTCGCTACACTCCAAATTTGCGGTCTTAGGTTACCGCATACTGTGGTCTTAGGTCACCACTTTCAGATTACTGTGGTCTTAGGTCACCACTTTTCAGATATCACGGTCTTAGGTCACCGTGTTCGTGGTCTTAGGTCACCACATTCACTTCCCCTTTCAAACAAACCCATATGCCCCATATAATAACAATATGCATGGATATGCTAGAGTTCACATTCTTATTCTTATTCTCATGTTATAATTAACATATTTCATAATCCTAGTAGGAGTAGGAAACGTACCTGAGTACTTAATACCATAACATGGTACCTTAGCCACTTTCATATTCTTATTAACACATATTTTAATAAACATAGCCATAATACATATTATAAAGTAGTGTGGGGTACACACCTGATTTGCTTAGGGTTTCCAATCCAAATCCCGAAAAGCTTGATCTAATGCCTTAGATCTTAGATCTCTACATTTAATCAATCATTCAATACTTAGTAAAGAACCATTCGGCCATAAATCCAAATCCTAGTAGGATTAGTACACTAAAACTTACCTTGAAATTTCCAAATCCCGAAAGTATTCCTTGCCTTATATGTCTGTCGAAATCCCTATAACTTCATGTTAGATCAATTTCTAACATTTATTCATAACAAATAACCCTTAGCCGAATGTTAAATATGACTTACCTTGTGGATTTTAAATCCCGAAATTCACCGAATAACTAGGGAACACGCGGCCTATGGTGTACCTTCGGGAAAAGAACTTTTCCTTCCTTGTAGTTGACACTTAGTAAATCCCGAAAGATCTCTTCAAGGTTTCGGCAACAAGAATATTGATGGGATTAGTCCTAGATTTCGACAAATCTAAAAGAAAAGAATAGAAATCAAACTCGTTCTTACCTTTGAAGAAATCGACAGCACCTAGGCTTGAAGCCACTTAAGATATTCGGCTATGGCCTTAAAAGGCTTACTTCCGGCTTTTGGAGGGATTAGAAAGAAAAGAGAAAAAAAAAAGAATAATGGCAGAGAGAATTCGGCAGAGAGAAGAGGAGAAACTTTAGAGAATTTCGGCAGAGGTTTTCTTGAAGAGAAAATAATGAATGAAGAATAGCCTTACTCTTCCTTTTATAGCCAAAATTACTAGGCTAGAGTCCCTTACTTGGCCACCACTCTTCTATTTTGATAGCTTTATCTCTTTAATTTAAAATAATTAAAGAAATATCCTTTATTATCTCTTATCTCTTAATAAAAATAATACTAATAATAATCCTCTTTTATCTCTTCCTTATCTATCAAAATAAAAGAAATAAATCCATATTTATCCATCTATTATCTCTTCAAAAAAAAATAATCCAATTTAAATCCCTTATTTATCCCATTAATTGCCGAAATTTAAAGGGAATAAAACTCCCTTTTTCTAGAAGCCTTACCGTCCACTCCTCTGCTTCTGGAAGCAAAAATAAAACTCCTTTTATTTGCTTCCCAAGTGACTCGAACCCAGGCCCAACACCTTGCATGTGGCGCCATTTCCAGAGGCCCTAAGTGGCATCTCCAGGCCACTTTTCCAAGCCTGTTTATGTGTCAAATTTCACAAACTTTTTTCTTTTAAGGCCACCTTGCCTTAATTTCCTCTTTTAAACTTTAAAACTCGACATTTCTAAGTCATTTCTAAGTTTCCAAAAATTTTCGTTCGGCTCTGTAAACTTGACATTTCCTTACATTTCCAAGTTTCCAGAAATGTTCACTTTCCTCTTTTGAATCATTTCCAAATCATTTCCTTACATTTCCTAGTTTCCAAAAATGTTCACTTTCCATTTTTAAACTTAACATTTCTATACATTTTCAGGTTTCCAAAAATGTTCATTTCCAAATCATTTCCATTCATTTCCGGGTTTCCAGAAATGTTCGAAATTTATTCCTAGTACATAAAACATGTCACTTCGTACAATTAAACCGAAAATGCATAGGCCCTTTCTAGGATGTTACACATACGAACTTTCTGCACTGGTTCATCGAATTATTTTCAAAAAAATTTCCTACCCATTGTACCCCATACTTTCATGTGAAACAGGTTCAGCAATGTCTAATTTTTCCCATGTTTCCTTTGTAACAGGACAGTCTCTAAAGAGGTGCTCCCTCGTTTCCGCTTCCATATTGCATATTCGACAATTAATAGCTCCCATTAGTCTTCTGTAGTATAAATTACTGTAGTTAGGCAAATAGTTACAGAAGCTTCACCAAGTTGTAATCTTAAGTTTTGCTGGTAGATCTAGATTCCACAATCGTTTGTAAAAGTTTTTGTAAATGTCTTGTAATTGAGTCTGCCCATTTTGTGAGAGTAGTCGGTACCCACTTCGGATTGAGAACTCCTCCGTCGGTTCTCCCTGCCAGATAACAAAATCTTCATGAAGGTTTCTGGATAATGGAATACTCAAGATCTTCATGAAGGTTTCTGTTTTTCTTTACTATTATTTTTTTTTACTATTATTATTAGAACTATTGTTATTATACGTGCTATTATTATTATATTTATGACTACTATTATTATTTTTATTCTTATGATTATATTTACTATTAGTAATATTATTATTTTTATTACCTACTGTAATACCCATAATTTGCCCAGCCCAATTATTAAACCCAAAATTTACCTAGCCCAAAATAATGAGCCCAAACCCAGTGAAAAAAAAAAAAAAAACAAAGAAAAAACCCTAGTCGCCGCACCTAGGGTACCTGCCACTGACCCACCACCCATGCCACTATCACCTCCACTTGCATTTGCTCCCCATGATCTGCAAACAAGACAAGAAATAGGCAAATGACAGCAAATAGGGGAATTAAAAAACAAATGATAATGTTTTTATTTTTTCTTTTTTCTTGGCTATAAAAAGAAAGCCAAAAAACTTTTTAAAGGGTCTTTTTTTTTTATCAAGAGAATAGAGTGCAAAAAATAAGCAATAAACGCAGATCAAGAGCAAAGGTTTTGGTTTTTCTTTTCTTTTCTTTATTTTTGAAATAGTGTGCATATATAAATATTTCTCTATTTGTTTTTCCTTCCAAAATACATATACATATACATACATATATTAAAAAAAAAGGGAGAAATTTTTACCTTTCCGGCCACCGTGCGCGGTGGCCGGCGGTGGAAGTCTCACGGTGGCGCCGACGATGGAGGTTGGCCAGGCCTAAGGTCGGAAATCGCACCAAAGGGGAGAGGAGCTTCTTTCCCTACTTCTTTTTGCAGAAATGAGAGAAATGAGGAATTTTTTTTAAAAAAAATTACTTTTATATCATACACTAAACGGCGTCGTTTCATTCGGCCTCCCCTGGCACCAAAATGGTGCCGTTTTGGGAGGCCGACCCGTGACCCGACCCGCGAAGGGGGAAGATCCGCGTGTTTCTGAGGGAGGGTCTATTTGCGCATCAGACCCTTCCACATTTTTTACCCTTCTAATCCAGATTCTGTTAGTGTTAAATTTGCCCCATTATTTCTGCTTCATTTTTAATTTGATCCTCGCCTCAGCCAAGTGAAACCCTGTTCATTATGAACTGGGTTATTCACCCATTTGGTCCTCGCAAGTTAGGCGCGTGTTACATTTCAGTCCCTAATTACTTTTCCACTTTGATTTATTGCTATTTTAACCCCCTTAGTTTTATTTTGATTACAACTTAGCCTTTTCTTATCTATTTTTTTTGTAATTATATTGTTATTGTTTTTTTCATTAACTTTAACTAGCTTCCTACTATTATTATTATTATTATATTATTATTATTATTATTATTATTATTATTATTATTATTATTATTATTATTATGTTGTTGTTGTTGTTGTTGTTGTTGTTGTTGTTGTTGTTGTTGTTGTTGTTGTTGTTGTTGTTGTACATATTTTGTATTATTGTTATTATTTTATTATTATTACTATATTATTTACTATTACTATTACTATTGTTATTACTATTATATTCTTATGTTGTAAATATTTTGTATTATTATCTTATTATGGTATCATTATTATTATTATTATTATTATTATTATTATTATTATTATTATATTTGCTATACTATTATTATTATTACTATTATTATTATTGTATTTATTATTGTCTCTATCGTTACTACCATCTTTTTGTTTTTATATATTATTACTATTTTAATGTTATCTTTTTATTTTTGTTTTATTATTGCATCTTTTATTATCATGCGCTGTTAATTTCTCGTTTTCGTCATTTCAAAAGATCAACAGTTTTGAATCGCAATTCAGCATTTTGTTTTGTTTATTTTTTTAAAATTCATAAAAAAGGGTTTCATAAAAGTAATATTCGTGAATTTGGAAATTCGAGAGATCGTGCCCTAAAGTATTGGGTTGCAATTTTCTTCGTTTAATCTAAATAACCGAATATCCTTTTAAAACAATTGCATTTTTAAACAAAAAGCTTATTCTTGGAAATTCGAAATGTCGTGTCCTAAAGCATTGGATGTGATGTTTTGTTATCCTAAGATAAGATTTTTAAAACGAAGGTAATGTCCCGTATTTGGAATTTCGAGAGATCGAGCTCTAACTTACTGAGTTCCAGTTTCTCATTTGTCAAATAATGGGATATCCTCCTCGAACTCGAATCTGAATTTTAAAGTCAAGAGACAAGTTTAATTTCGAGAGTCTGAAATGTTGTGCCCTAACTTACTGAGTACGACATTTTATCTCTTGGAAATAAGAATGTCTTATCATCCACTTTTGATTTGTTCACGTTCTTTTAAAGAGGATCATATTTTCAAATCTTCTCAAATTTTCGATATTAAGACATTAGATAATCAATTAGGTACCAATTTTGGGCGTATCGAGGGTGCTAACCCTTCCTCGTGCATAACCGACTCCCGAACCTGTTTCTTTGAATTCTGTAGACCAAAATCGTTGTTTTGATAAATCAAACGGTTTATTTAAAATAACCACTTTTTGAGGTGACCCGATCACACCTAGCAAAAAAAGATTGGTGGCGACTCACGTTTTATTTATTTTCAAAACCAAGGCCGATTCCCGCTTTTTCAAAAAAGGACGGTTTCGATAGCTTGACTACTCCACTGGGGACCAAAAAAGAGAGTCAAGCCGTAAATTGATTATTTTCTGCCTTTTGTCGAAAGTTTGAAAATTTGATTTGAAAGTCACTATCTTTGAAAATTGGATTTGAAAATTACTATCTTTTTGTTGCATTCATTTGTGTCATTGCATACGATTTCTCTTTTCTTGTGCACGTCGCATTGCATGACCGTTGTGGTCGCACCCTTAAGTGAGAGTGAGAAGTTACTCTTTCGTGAGGTTTTCACCTCCGTGCAAGATAGCGAATCGTTTTTGGGATACATCCGTACCTATGTCTTCGTGAGATTTTCATCTCCGTGCAGCCATAGGGAAATGTATTCCCCCGAACCGAACTCGGTCCGTATGACCCTATAATGGGTGAGGATTGAGGAATCTGCTGGTTCGGGTACCTCAACTTCAGAACCAAACCACATATAGTGAACCCTAAGAGCCCACCCTAGGTAAAGCCACGTCGAACCCTAGTGATCACCCGGATAGGTACTTTGTTTATTACTCCTGTGCTAATGAGTTTTCTTCTGTTTTGATTGCATTACATTGCATCATCATAGAAAGAAAGTGTTGATCAATATTCAATTGCTAAATAGAGGAGTTTGTCATAAGGAAATAAATTTCTTGATAAAGTGGATTATAATACGGTTGCCCAAATATAGACCAAATAAACAACGAGAGAAGACTGATAGTCCATAGAAGAATACAAGACTTTGCTCGATGATTCAAGCCAACAAAGATTGTTCAAGAGTCGTCACATCTTGACTTTCTTAAAGAAGCTTATGAACAATCACAGAGGATAAGCGAGTGAAGAGGTGCGGCCCGAACCAAGCTATAAGGAGCTAAAAGAGGCATCTACGAAGAAAGTTCACAGGACATGACCATAATATCCGGTCACGAAGGAAAAGATTGGAGTTTTACTTGGACTATGAGGACAAAACTGTATATGCAATCCGTTTTATGTAAAGAGCTTTATTTTCTAGAAAAGTTCTTCTAATGGAATTAAATTCATAATTAGCGCCTCTCTTTCTTTTTACATTCATTCCATGCATTTGCATTGCATTGCATCATCTTAGAAAGGAGGTGTTGATTCGCGTTTGATTGCTAAATAGAAGAATTTGTCATAAGAAAATGTGTTACTTGATAAAGTGGATTATAATACAGTCGTCTGAACATGGCCTAGGTAAACAACGAGACAAGACATTACCTGAAGATTTAAGCCGATAAGGATTGTTCGGGAGCCATCAGAAGATTATGAGCATCACGGAGGATAAGTGAGTGATGAGGTACGACCTGGATCAAGCAACAAAGAGCTAGAAGAGACGTCTATTGAGAAAGTTCGCGGGACATGACCATAACATCCGGATACGAAGAAGAGGATTTGTCTGAAGATTCAAGCCGACAAGGATTGTTCGGGAGTCATCAGAAGATTATGAGCATCACAGAGGGTAAGTGAGTGATGAGGAACAACTTGGATCAAGCAACAAAAAGCTAGAAAAGGCGTCTATTGAGAAAGCTCACGGGACACGACCATAATATCCGGATACGAAGAAGAGGATTGGTGTTTTCACCTGGACTATGAGGAAGAGGCCGTATATGCGGTCCATTTTATGTAAAGAAACGTATTTTCTAGACAAGTTCTTCTAATAGGAATTGAATTCATAATCAACGCCTCTCTTTCTTTTTGCATTCATTCCATGCATTTGCATTGCATTTCACGCATCTGTATTACATCATATCACATGCATTAAAATTTGTGAAAAGACCCTAATCAGGTGAAGTTGTTTTAGTTAACCTAGAAAACACGGAACAATGGATTGAGAGATTAGAGCAAGGACAAATACTAATCCAAGAGTAATTGGCCAAAATTCAACAAGATATGCAAGATCAAATGAACATGATGCGTCAGTGGCCCAGTGATCAACAGTGCAGATGATGATGAAGAAATCGTTTATTCCCCGATAAATGCCCTGACTCAAACATATGTGCATTTGCAAGGAGAACCCGTCATTATTAAACCCCAATGCCAGACTGGTACCTCAATACCTGTGAACTTCTCAAAAGGTTTAGATTCTAGTTTAGGGGATCATCCACTCAATTCTGTTGTCCTTGATGATCTAGCGAAATTAAAGAAGTCAAGGGTGGAACTCCCAAAGCAATTTGAAGATCATAACAAACAGAAAAGGTGAGAGTGGAGCTCCCAAATCAATACTCCAAAAGCCTCGAAGAAGAAGGAAGATGTGGTGGATAATGCGAGTAGGTATTCAGGGCCGATTCCAGTAAGCCAGTTAAGGACGTCAACTACTAGCCCTTAGGTCCTCCCAAGACAAGATCCTAATCCAAGACCGAGCTCAGAAAAACTTCGACTCACGTCAATCCCTATTACATATGGGGAGCTGTACCAAAGTTTGTTTGACGCACATATAGTATCCCCTTTTTACCTAAAGCTATTACAACCCCCATATCCTAAATGGTATGACCCAAACGCTCAATGCGACTACCATGCTGGGATAACGGGTCACTCAATAGAAAACTGCACTGCCTTAAAAAAGGTAGTTGAAAGGCTCATCAAGGTGGGGATCGCGACGCTCGATGATACACATAGTTCAGAGAAACCATTACACAACCAGGCCGTGAGGGGTAAATATTGTGAGTACCATGATGAATAGGGGCATGATATCAGGAGTACATCAAGTTTGGGATTCCAGTGCAGAAGTCCTCAATCTTACAATGTCGACAGTCGTCAATTCCTATTCTAAAAAAAACACACAAAAACACAAAAAAATAAAAAATAAAAAAAGACAAAAAGGAAAAAAGAGGATAGTCGAAAAAAGATGAGATTCGTGAAGATTGGTATCTGTGCTTTTCGAACGTTTGGTAGGACCCTCGCCGGGGCAACATATTTCTCATTGATTCATGGAATAGAGACAATTTTGCCCAGGGAAGTCAAGATTCTTTCTACCCGAATTTTATCAGAGTTAAGGGGGATGAAGCAGAAGGGATATGATTAGCTGAACTTGATCAAAGAAAAGAGGCTAAAAGCCATCCTCCTGGTCAAATGCACTAAAGGCAAATGACACGAGCCTATAATGGAAATGATTCGCCCTAGAAAATTTCATGATAGGGATTTGAAAAAGATTTTCCCATGCAAAAGGGATTTCAGAAGAAAGCGGTTGCCAAACTAGGAAGGAACTTATGCAGCGAAGAAGGCCTATTCTAGGGAAGCTTGAATATCAATCGAAATGGATGGTAGGGATTTGCCCAATCCAGAGAATTCAGATTCAAAACAAAACCACGAAAAAGAAAGAAAGAAAAAAAGGGAGAGGCCAAGGCGAAAACCCGCAGAGGGTGCTTTAAGACTAAATGTGGGTTTGAGTTGAAAACCCAAAAAAAAAGGGGGGCAGCTCGAATTGGGACCAAAATGGGGCATACAGCAGTCTTGCCACACTTGAAATAACCATGAAAGGGTATGTTACGTCTTGGAGCATCGACAAAGTACTCTGAATCCCTTAAACACATATTGTGCTTAAAATGGTCCTCAAGAAGTTTGGACGGGGAAGCTCAGGCTGCGATATCTGGGGCACCTAATTTCCATTTTACCCATTTTAAGTTTGCTATCCTTTTAAAGTGCGCTCTTGATAAACTTTCTTCATCATTGTAATTGCTAGCTTTGATCAACTTGTCTGTTTCGAGCTATTTCCATTTTATCCATCATTGTGATCTTTCTCAAGCATTTTGCATTGAAATAATGATTATTGGACTAATAATACTTTCATGAAAGGAGTTTCGCATATTACTCTAGAAACCTCTAAATAATACAGGAGTCTAAAACACGATTGTTGTTTAGGGTTCACCAAGCTGAAGGGTGGGAAACATCTCCGTCTAAAATAAGACCATCTCTTCGAGTTTTGTAAAAAATGGTGGTTGAACAAAATGACAAGGTATTACGTGAATAATACCATCTTGATAGAAAAAGGGGCAATGTTAACCCATGTGTAAATGGGGAATCATTCGCGGAAAAATGATATTCTGTATCCATGCAAATATCACGCATACACATCTGGTCACGACACCCAGGGAATGGAAGGTGCAGTAGACCAAATTGATTGAAGAAGTTACGAATTCTTTAAACTTGAGTCGCAGTGGGATGGATTGAAGACGATACGGGTCCTATACCCTTGACCTTAAAGTTGCATTGGGGCAAGTCAGTTGAGCAAAATATGATTATTCCTTTGAGTTTTGGCTGAGGTTCCAGCAGAGCAAGATAGCAGCATAATACGTCAGTAATAAAATTCTAATGGGCGATGGGCAGTGACATTTTGCATTTGTGCAAATGCCCTCCATGACAGCATTTAGTTAAGAGCATTTGATTTATTGCGATCATGACATCTTAATCATTGTGAAAAATCATCATTCTCATGACATTCTGCATTCATTTAAATGTCGTTCATAACACATGTAGTTGAGAGGCCTTGAGTCATTCCGATCTTAACACCTCATCATTTGCACAAGCATAAGCACATTCTACAGGATAGGTTCCTCAAAGAACAGCGTAGCAATAGCGAAGTTCAGATTTTGTTCCCTAGAGAGTGGTGGAACAGACTAAAGATTGAAGTCTTCCTGAAGATAGTAAAGAAGCAAATTGAAAGATTGAAGATAGCAATTCTGGCATCCTGATGTTTTAGGAGCAGATTGAAGAAAGCAAGTATGGCATCCTGATGTTTTAGGAGCAGATTGAGGAAAGCAAGTCTGGCATCTTAATGTTTTAGGAGCAGACTAAAGATAGCAAGTCTGGCATCCTGATGTTTTAGGAGTAGATTAAAGATAGCGAGTCTGGCATCCTTTTAGGAGCAGATTGAAGATAGCAAGTCTGGCATTCCTGATATTTCAGGAGCAGATTAAAGATAGCAAGTCTGCATTCCTGATGTTTCAGGAGCAGATTGAAGATAGCAAGTCTGGCATTCCTGATGTTTCAAGAGCAGATTTAAGATAGCAAGTCTGGCATTCCTGATGTTTCAGGAGCAGATTGAAAGATAGCAAGTCTGGCATTCCTGATGTTTCAGGAGAAGATTGAAAGATAGCAAGTCTGGCATTCCTGATGTTTCAGGAGCAGATTGAAAGATAGCAAGGCTGGCATTCCTGATGTTTCAGGAGCAGATTGAAGATAGCAAGTCTAACAGTCCTGATGTTTCAGGAGTAGACTGAAGACAGCAAGTCTGGCAGTCCTGATGTTTCAGGAGCAGACTGAAGACAGCAAGTCTGGCATTCATGATGTTTCAGGAGCAGACTGAAGACAGCAAGTCTGGCAGTCCTAATGTTTCAGGAGCAGATTGTAGATAGCAAGTTACAGAGAAGCAAATTGAAGTCAACAAACCTGACATTCTTAAAGTTACAGAGAAGTAGATTGAAGTCAATAATCGTATCCCAAGACTGCAGTGAAGTGGGTCAAAGCGACAAAGACGCAGTGGACAGGGATGAGGCCACATGAAGAATAAGAGCACCGAAGAATCCAGACTCAGTAGGTCTGGGCAAATTTGGGCCTTCTTTATGTCTTTGCTCTGTTCCCGTTGCACGACAACGAGCAAAGAGGGGCAGCTGTAATACCCATAATTTGCCCAGCCCAATTATTAAACCCAAAATTTACCTAGCCCAAAATAATAAGCCCAAACCCAGTGAAAGAAAAACAAAAAAAAAAAAAAGAAAACAACAAAGAAAAAACCCTAGCCGCCGCACCTAGGGTACCTGCCACTGACCCACCACCCATGCCACTATCACATCCACTTGCATTTGCTCCCCATGATCTGCAAACAAGACAAGAAATAGGCAAATGACAGCAAATAGGGGAATAAAAAAACAAATGATAATGTTTTTATTTTTTCTTTCTTCTTGGCTATAAAAAGAAAGCCAAAAAACTTTGTAAAGGGTCTTTTTTTTATCAAGAGAATAGAATGCAAAAAATAAGCAATAAACGCAGATCAAGAGCAAAGGTTTTGGTTTTTTTTTCTTTTCTTTATTTTCGAAATAGTGTGCATATATAAATATTTCTCTATTTGTTTTTCCTTCCAAAATACATATACATATACATACATATATTAAAAAAAAAGGGAGAAATTTTTACCTTTCCGGCCACAGTGCGCGGTGGCCGGTGGCGGCAGTCTCACGGTGGCACCGGCGATGGAGGTTGACTGGACCTAAGGTCAGAAATCGCACCAAAGGGGAGAGGAGCTTCTTTCCCTGCTTCTTTTTGCATAAATGAGGATTTTTTTAAAAAAAATTTGCTTTTATATCATACACTAAACGGCGCCGTTTCATTCGGCCTCCCCTGGCACCAAAATGGTGCCGTTTTGGGAGGCCGACCCGTGACCCGACTCGCGAAGGGGGAAGATCCGCGTGTTTCTGAGGGAGGGTCTATTTGCGCATCAGACCCTTCCGCATTTTTTACCCTTCTAATCCAGCTTCTGTTAGTGTTAAATTTGCCCCATTATTTCTGCTTCATTTTTAATTTGATCCTCGCCTCAGCCAAGTGAAACCTTGTTCATTATGAAATGGGTTATTCACCCATTTGGTCCTCGCAAGTTAGGCGCGTGTTACATTTCAGTCCCTAATTCCCTTTCCACTTTGATTTATTGCTATTTTAACCCCCTTAGTTTTATTTTGATTACAACTTAGCCTTTTCTTATCTGTTTTTTTTTTTTTTTGTAATTATATTGTTATTGTTATTTTCATTAATTTTAACTAGCTTCCTATTATTATTATTATTATTATTATTATTATTATTATTATTATTATTATTATTATGTTGTACATATTTTGTATTATTATTATTATTTTATTATTATTACTATACTATTTACTATTACTATTGTTATTATTATTTTATTTTTATTATTATTTTTTATTATTATTACTATACTATTTACTATTACTATTGTTATTATTATTTTATTATTATTATTATTATTATTATTATTATATTTGCTATACTATTATTATTATTACTATTATTATTATGTATTTATTATTGTCTCTATCGTTACTACCATCTTTTGTTTTTATATATTATTACTATTTTAATGTTATCTTTTTATTTTTGTTTTATTATTGCATCTTTTATTATCATGCGTTTTTAATTTCTCGTTTTCGTCATTTCAAGAGATCAACAGTTTTGAATCGCAATTCAGCATTTTGTTTTGTTTATTTTTTTAAAATTCATAAAAAAGGTTTCATAAAAGTAATATTCATGAATTTGGAAATTCGAGAGATCGTGCCCTAAAGTATTGGGTTGCAATTTTCTTCGTTTAATCTAAATAACCGAATATCCTTTTAAAACAATTGCATTTTTAAACAAAAAGCTTATTCTTGGAAATTCGAAATGTCGTGTCCTAAAACATTGGATGTGATGTTTTGTTATCCTATGATAAGATTTTTAAAACGAAGGTAATGTCCCGTATTTGGAATTTCGAGAGATCGAGCTCTAACTTACTGAGTTCCAGTTTCTCATTTGTCAAATAATGGGATATCCTCCTCGAACTCGAATCTGAATTTTAAAGTCAAGAGACAAGTTTAATTTCGAGAGCCTGAAATGTTGTGCCCTAACTTACTGAGTACGACATTTTATCTCTTGGAAATAAGAATGTCTTATCATCCACTTTTGATTTGTTCACATTCTTTTAAAGAGGATCATATTTTCAAATCTTCTCAAATTTTCGACATTAAGACATTAGATAATCAATTAGGTACCAATTTTGGGCGTATCAAAGGTGCTAACCCTTCCTCGTGCGTAACCGACTCCCGAACCTATTTCTTTGAATTCTGTAGACCAAAATCGTTGTTTTGATAAATCAAACGGTTTATTTAAAATAACCACTTTTTGAGGTGACCCGATCATACCTAGCAAAAAAAGATTGGTGGCGACTCCCGTTTTATTTATTTTCAAAACCAAGACCGATTCCCGCCTTTTCAAAAAAGGATGGTTTCGACACCTACATTATTATGGCTATTCTTTAACCTTCCTATTATTTTTGTTATTATTAATATTCCTTTTATCTTTAGTACTTTTTTATATATTAATACTATTATTTTATTATTAATATATTTTTATTTTTACTATCAATTTATTATTATTTTATTATTATTATTATTACTACTATTATTATTACTAGTTTAGCGTCATATTTTTGTAATTATTATTTTAATATTACTACTACTCTATCTTTTTTAATTTTACCATTATTATTATATTCATTTCTTATCATTTTTATTCTATTATTACCATTTATATATATATTATTATTACTATAATTATGTTATTATTTTTATTATTTTTATTTTTATTTTTATTTTTATTATTAACGTTATTATTGCTATTTTCATTATTATTATTCCTTTTATATTATTTTTACTATTATTCGTTTATTAATGTATTCTATCATTATTATTGCATTTTTGTTACTATCATTATTATTCTATGGTTTTTATTATCGTATATAGCTTCTATTTTTATCACTATTTGCTGAGCATGACCATTTTTACGTTTTAATCGATTTTCGGTTTTAAAAGTTACATCGACTTTTCTTTTACCGCTTTTTTATCCAAACTCATAAAAAGTTTTCTTAAATAAGGCAATATTTCGTGTTTGGAAATTCAAGGAATCGTGCCCTAATGTGCTGGGTTTCGGTTTCCGTCTGACCAAATCATTAAATATCCTTTAAGATTGTGTCCGTGTTTCTTTAAATTAAAAACAAGGTAATATTTTGTGCTTGTAAGTTTTGAGAAATTGTGCCCTAACATGCTGGGTTTCAATTTTCCGCTCATCCAAAGGACTAAATATCCTTTTAAAATTTTGATCGTGTTTTCTTAACTTTAAAAATAAGGCAAGATTTCATGTTTGGAAATTTGAGGAATGCCCTAACGTGCTGGGTTTCGGTTCTTTCATTTGGCCAAATAATGGAATACCCTTTTTAAAACGAAAATACATGAATTTTGGAAGTCATGAAATGATCTTGGTGTCAAAGGTTTGAAACATCGTATCCTAACGTGCTGGATGTGATATTTCATCCTTTCGGAACAAGAGAATTTCGATATCCAATTCAAATTACCCAAACATTTTCCAAAAGATCCGTATTTTAAAATCTCTTCCAATTTTCGATGTTAGGACATTAATCAATCAATAAGGTACCAATTTTGAGGGTCACGAGGGTGATAATCCTTCCTCGTGCGTAACCGACTCCCGAACTTGTTTTCTTAAAGTTCGTAGACCAAAATGTTTTCTAAGCTGACCCAATCGCATTTCAAAAAAGATTGATAGCGACTCTATTTTTCTTTTTAAAGTCTATCCATTTTCCAAAAAAAAAAAAAATTTCGACAAATATAATAGTAATTTACATTCAACGGTGCAGTCAAGTTTGAATTGTTGACTATTAGTGTATTTTATATTATATTTTAGCGAATAATTTTTTTTTTCTTGAAACTAAAAAGCCAGCTGTGATCCAATTTCATAAAGAGAAAAGATGCTAGAAGAGTAACCGAGACAAGATCCTAAGCTAGAGTAGAGCTGAAGCAAATAACAAAAAATTTTCCTGATTTCCAAGCACAAGACGTAGATAATCACAGCAAGCCTGATCGATTCAAACTCCAACTATCTTTCACCAGAATTCTGCTACTGCATCTGCTCCAACTACACAAAAGAGTCGAGACCGTTGCTAATTTGGTAGATCTAACCGGTAAGTCTACCTGTCTTGTTCGTATCTTTGGCTAAAAAAGTTAGCTACTTTGATTTCCTTCTCTGGGTATACACTCTGTGAATCTGCTTTGATTTCCTTCTCTGGGTATACACTCTGTGAATTTGCTTGCTCTATCTTTGCTAAAAAAGTGGCCGAAATGCTTCAACAAATAAGTGATCATAAGAGTAAAGGAGCTTTTGAGAAAGTAGCGGAGGATCCGCCTGCAGCTTCAGTGGTAGTAAGACCTGTAGAGCAGCTGGTTGGTCTAGAATCCACAATCCAAAAGGTATGGGATTGCATCGGAGAAACAGATGTGGGGATCATTGGTCTCTTTGGCATGGGGGGCGTTGGCAGGACAACACTCTTGACCAAACTCAAGAACATGTTCAGCACCCCACCGAATGATTTTAAAGTTGTTATCTGGGTGGGGGTGTCTTTAAATTACGATGTTGGAAAGATTCAAGATAGGATTGGTGAAAATATTGGTTTTCCTCGATCCTGGGAGAACAAAAGTGTTGAACAGAAAGCCAAAGATATCTATGGGATCTTGAGTAACAAGAGATTTGTTGTATTATTGGATAATTTATGGAAGATGGTGGATTTGAACAAATTTGGGATACCAGAACCAAGTCAAGAAAATGGTTCCAAACTTATTTTTACTACTCGAAATTTGGATGTATGTTACAGAATGGGAGCTCAAAAGATGATCAGAGTGGATTGCCTGGATTCGGAGAAAGCTTGGGAATTGTTCCAAGACAAGGTTGGATATGAAGCTCTGAACAGCCATCCAGATATTCCAAACCTAGCTAAACATGTAGCTGAAATGTGCCGTGGGTTGCCCCTTGCACTAATTACAGTGGGTCGTGCCATGGCTTGCAAGACAGCACTTGAGGAATGGAATTATGCAATTGAGATGTTGAAGCGAAGTGCACCGCCACAAATGGGAGTTGAGTTGTTTCCACTTTTAAAATTCAGTTACGATAATTTGCCTAATGCCACAATGAAATATTGCTTCCTATATTGTTGTCTGTATCCTGACGATTATTCTATTCCTAAAAAGAGATTAGTGGAGTATTGGTTTTGTGAAGGGCTATTGAATGAATATGATAGAGTTAGTGACGCTCAAATGCAAAGTGACGACATTATCAGCTCTCTTCTGAATGCTTGTTTATTGGAAAATGGTGGTGAAATACATGGAGAAGAATGTGTAAAGATGCATGATGTGATCCGTGACATGGCTTTATGGATTACACACGAATCCGAAGCAACAGAGAATATTTTTTTTGTAAGAGCAGGGGCTCAGTTATGTGAAGAACCAAATGTTGAGGCATGGGAAAGTGTAAAAAGAATGTCAATGATGGAAAATAAGATTAAAGTTCTCGAAGGAACACCCAAATACCCTAACCTTCGAACCTTGTTTCTTAGCCAGAATGAGTTGCAAGTGATCAGCGATGGTTTCTTCCAATTTATGCCTCGTCTGACTGTTTTGGATTTGTCAAGAAATCTTCAATTACGAGCGCTACCTGAGGGAATTTCACAATTGGTTTGTCTAGAATGTCTTGACCTATCATTTACTGGTATATCAGAGTTGCCAATAGGGTTGAAATCGTTGACAAAACTAAAAATGCTGGACTTGAGTTACATGCACAATCTCAGAAAAATCCCACAACATTTGGTATCTAGTTTTTCGCAGTTGCAAATATTCAGAATGTGGTGGTCGGGATGCGGAGATTATCCTAAGGAAGACAATGTTTTGTACGGGAGTAATGAAAAGCTTATGGAGGAGTTGAACGGTTTGCAATGTTTGAATATACTAACGATACATAAAAAAGCACGTTTTGTCTAGAAAGATTCCTAAGCTTTAATTTGTTTCGATGTTGGACCCTAGCATTACAACTTTGTGTTTTTAGAGAATGGAAAATGTTTAATGTTGTATGCTTTGTGATTTTGGGGTTTACCCATTTGAGTGAGTGAGTACGATGCTTGTAATTAAAATAAATGATTTATGTAAGAAAAATAATTGTGTAATGATGACAGTCTGCATCGATTAATATATGATTTTAATTATTATTATTTTAAATTTGGTTTTAATTTTATACTTAAAATAAACTTGAGATGCTTTTGTATATTGTATATAAAAAATGTTATAATATTTTTATATAGTTTTTTTGATAAATTATTATGTATATAATTAAAATGTGTGAACACATGTATGCAACAAACCCACCGTCTTCAAGAAAATGATAATTTTCCAAATTAAAATATTAAATAAATAATGGGATGGTGGTAACTAGGGTTACAAAAAAGAATCTCTGCATTAGCTTTAATTAGTCTCAGTTTTTGAAAAATTAGCTAAAATATATGGTGATGGATGAGTTGGAATTTTATTTTTCCAATTGCTTTTTTAATGTTTTGTTTCATCTTAGTCTGAATTTGATCGGGTTAGTATTAGAGTTTTGGTAAGCTCGTGTAAGACCCAAGAATAATCGTATATCATATATTCTGCTTATAATACTTGTGTTTATATGTATAATGATTCAAAATGAATGTAACTTAATCGTAGTTACTTCGACATTGAATGTGGCACCTTATAACTCAAATCCGACGATCAAATTGAATTTAGGGTGTTACTATACATATACAAGGGGGAATCCAATGATAAACAATCAAAGCGTTTTTTCTATGGATCTAATAGCAATAAAGGAATAATGATTGAAAAAGAAAAAAAAAGGGGTTTTTTTACCCTAATAATATAAAAAATAAAATAAAATACAAAAATGGTATGTTGCTAAGATTAAGTACCCCAATGGTACATTTAGATGGGTGAAGGGTGGTGCATAGGCGGCACCACCCTCATTTTCTGACAGTATACAATTAAGAATATATATATGTATATATATTATTTAGTAGTGGATGGTGTCAGATAGAAGGCACTGGTGGTGCCTATCTGATAGGCGACACACCCATTATATTCCCCCCACTCCCCTATCCTGCTCATAACAGTTTGGAAAAAATAACAAATACATAACATAAATGATACATAATAAATACGAATATTTTTATTATTACTTTAAAATAATAATAAGTAAACAATTTTGATTTAAAATATAATATATATAATAACACGCCAATTTAATTATTGTCAAAAAATATAATTTTTTTTCAAAGAAGTTCAAAATAAATTTCATTTTTATTATTTATAAAAACATAAATAAAATCTTAAAAAATTAAAACATATAAACTAATTCCTAATTTATCTCATAAATTTCAAATTCCATATCAATTGTCTCATCTTTTACCTACATACAAAATAAAATAAAAATAATATTAAAATAATAAAAAAAATAACATGCCAAATAAATTTCATAAAAAATATACTGGGTGGGGGGAATATATTGGG
This sequence comes from Gossypium australe, assembly GCA_005393395.2. Classification (NCBI taxonomy): domain Eukaryota; kingdom Viridiplantae; phylum Streptophyta; class Magnoliopsida; order Malvales; family Malvaceae; genus Gossypium; species Gossypium australe. The sequence goes on along the minus strand of CM016619.1, from coordinate 3,391,760 downwards.
TGTGCCACCTATCAGATAGGCACCACTAGTGCCACCTATCAGAAAAATATACTGATTGATGTGTTTTAATTTTCTAAGATTTTAATTTTTTTTCAATTTTTTTATGTTTTTTTATAAATAATAAAAATGAAATTTATTTTGAACTTCTATAAAAAATTTATATTTTTTTGACAATAATTAAGTTGGCGTGATATTATATATATATATATATATATATATATATTATATTTTAAACCAAAAATGTTTACTTATTATCATTTTAAAGTAATAATAAAAATATTCGTATTTATTATGTATCGTTTATGTTATGTTTTTATTATTTTTCTTAACTGATATGAGTCAGATGGGAGAGTGGGGGGAATATACTAGGTGTGCCGCCTATCTAGCACCCTCCACTGGTGCCGCCTATCATCTTCCCTTCTGAATTCCTTCCTCTTGAGTGCTGCGTTTGAAACAGATATCAGAAGCTCATAAATGTAAATACCCCAAATTTTTAAGGTTATACCTCATTTAAATTAAATTAAAAGTTTGAAAACTAAATGATAATTTTTTTAATGAATAAAATGATATGGATTTTATTTTAGTTACAAGGAAAATCAAAATTTAAAAGAAAAATCCATATCAGCTTGGTGTTTATGATTTTAACGTGAGTCCCTAAATTGCAAACTTTTCATTTTAGGTGCCTAAAATAAAACTTGTTCATAGTTGGTGACTATCTTTGTATTTTACCCTATATTTCTGCTACTGCATCTGCTCCAACTAAACAAAACAGCCGAGACCAGTGCTAATTTGATGGATCTAACCGGTAAGTCTTCGACCCACTACCTCTCTTCTTCTAACCGGTAAGCCTGATCGGTTCTTCATAGTTTTTCAAATTCCAATTATCTTTCATCAGGATTCTGCTACTGCATCTGCTCAAACTAAACAAAACGGTCGAGACCAGTGCTAATTTGATGGATCTAACCGGCAAGTCTTCGACCCACTACCCCTCTTCTTCTAACCGGTAAGCCTGATCGGTTCTTCATAGTTTCTCAAATTCCAACTATCTTTCAGCAGGATTCTGCTACTGCATCTGCTCCAACTAAACAAAACAGTCGAGACCAGTGCTAATTTGGTGTATCTAACCGGTAAGTCTACCTGTCTTCTTCGTATCTTTGGCTAAAAAAGTTAGATACTTTGATTTCCTTCGACCTCAATCTGTTTGAAACCCCATCTTCTTTATTTTTAACACAATTCACTTTGCATCCACATCTTATTTGTTTCCTTTGTTTCATCTTTCATTTACCAGAGTCATGGGCAGTTGCTGCTCCGTACAATGTGGTTTAGACAGTTTCCTTCTTCGTGGCTTGGATTTCATTGTCGGCCATGCTAATTATGTCTGGAAGCTTAAACAAACTCTTCCAACTTTATCTGCTGCTCTTGAAGAACTGAAGGCGCGAAGAGATGACGTGAAACGGAAGGTTGATCTTGCAGAACGAAAACTATTGAAGCCATTGGAGCAAGTTCAGCTATGGCTTTCAACAGCGGGACCTATGATAACGGAGGCAGAAAAGTTGATTGAAGATGGCCGTCAACAAATGAATAACTTGTGTCTCGGCGGCTGTGCTTCCAAGAGTTGCCTGTCCAGCTACAAGTATGGTAAAAAAGTGAACAAAATGCTTCAAGAAATAAGTGATCTTAAGAGGGAAGGAGCTTTTGAGAAAGTAGCAGAGGATCCGCCCCCAGCTCCAGTGGTAGTAAGACCTGAAGAGCAGGCGGTTGCTCTAGAATCCACAATCCAAAAGGTATGGAGTTGCATTGTAGAAACAAATGTGGGGATCATTGGTCTCTATGGCTTGGGGGGCGTTGGCAAGACAACACTCTTGACCAAACTCAACAACAAGTTCAGCACCACACCAAATGATTTTGAAGTTGTTATCTGGGCGGTGGTGTCTAAAGATTACGATGTTGGAAAGATTCAAGATAGGATTGGTGAAACTATTGGTTTTCCACAATCCTGGAAGAATAAAAGTGTTGACCAGAAAGCCATAGATATCTATGGGATCTTGAGTAACAAGAGATTTGTTGTATTATTGGATGATTTATGGAAGAAGGTGGATTTGAACCTAGTTGGGATACCAGAACCAAGCCAAACAAAGGGTTCCAAACTTATTTTTACTACTCGATATTTGGATGTATGTGGCTACATGGAAGCTAAAACGAAAATCAAAGTGGAGTGCCTGGAACCGAAGAAGGCTTGGGAATTGTTCCAAGACAAGGTTGGAGATGAAGCTCTCAACAGCCATCCAGATATCCCAAACCTAGCTAAACAAGTAGCTGAAAGATGCGGTGGGCTGCCTCTTGCACTAATTACAATCGGTCGTGCCATGGCTTGCAAGACTACACTTGGGGAATGGAATTATGCAATTGAGATGTTGAAGCGATGTGCATCGCCACAACTGGAAGATGAGGTGTTTCCACTTTTAAAATTCAGTTATGATAATTTGCCTAATGCCACAATGAGAAGTTGCTTCCTATATTGTTGTCTGCATCCTGAAGATTATTGTATTCCCAAAAAGAGATTAGTGGAATATTGGTTTTGTGAAGGGCTATTGATTGAATTTGATAGAATTAGTGAAGCTCAAATGCAAAGTGACCACATTATCAACTTTCTTCTGAATGCTTGTTTATTGGAAAATGGTGGTGAAATACATGGAGAAGAATGTGTAAAGATGCATGATGTGATCCGCGACATGGCTTTATGGATTACACGCAATTCTGAAGCAACAAAGAATAATTTTTTTGTAAAAGCAGGGGCTCAGTTGTATGAAGAACCAAATGTTAAGGCATGGGAAAGTGTAAAAAGAATGTCAGTGATGACAAATAAGATTGAAGTTCTCAAAGAAACACCCAAATGCCCTAACCTTCGAACCTTGTTTCTTAGCCAGAATGAGTTGCAAGTGATCAGCGATGGTTTCTTCCAATTTATGCCTCATCTGACTGTTTTGGATTTGTCAAGAAACCTTAGATTACGAGTGCTGCCTGAGGGAATTTCATTATTGGTTTGTCTAGAATGTCTTGACCTATCATTTGCTGGTATATCAGAGTTGCCAATAGGGTTGAAATCGTTGACAAAACTAAAAATGCTGGACTTGAGTTATATGCACAATCTCAGGAAAATCCCACAAAATTTGATATCTAGTTTTTCCAAGTTGCAAATATTCAGAATGTGGTGGTCGGGATATGGAGATTATCCTAATGAAGACAATGTTTTGTATGGTGGTAATGAAAAGCTTATGGGGGAGTTGAAAGGTTTGCAACGTTTGAGTATAGTAAGGATACAGAAAAGGCATGTTTTGTCTAGAAAGATTCCTGAGCCTTAACTTGTTTCGAATTATACTTCATGCTTTCACACATTGAGCACAGTTCAAATTTTCTACTATGACCAATTGAGAGACATGACCTGACTGATTTTTGTTCCAAATCTAAAGACTCTCTGGATAGCTGGGTGTGCAAAAATGGTAGAAATATTGAGTGAGGGAAAACTTGGTGAAGTTGCTCAAGATTAGAATGGGAAAATGAAGCTGCTCAAGATGCTTTTCTTCCTTCTTTCAAGTCTTCCTGTATGAAATGTAGAAAAACGTAAAAATTGCAAAGTGGTTCATCGTTGTGTGATGTTTGAATTTTGAGAAAATAGCTTTACTTATTTAGTTGCAGTTTGCAGATCATTTTAGGTATATTTTCTATTTTTAAATTATATCACTTTTAATGTATTAATATTTAATAATTTTGTATGTTTTACACCATAATCTTATGATTCTTAGATATTTAATTTTATGTGATATAAACTACATAATATATAAAAATAAAACAATATTATGATTTAAGTGGCGGATGTTGGAGCCCCTTGGCTTATATTTTAAATGGACCATTTTTTTTGTTTAAACTAAATTTTTGGGTTTTTTACTTTTAACTAAACTCTCTTTTGATGGGCTTTTAATTTTAATCAAATATCTTGACATTTGAATAAATTTATCTTAATAATTTTAAAGTCAAAAGAATTTTAGTAAAAAAACACTCTTTTAATATTTATTTTTCATTCATAAAATTCGAAATGAAATGAAATATCAAATTTTCTCTCTCATAAAAAAAAGAGAGGAAATATTGTCACGTCAATCATCACTACAATACCTAATTTTCCTCCTACAATAATTAATTTCATTGTCATGTTGTTTTCATGCCCATCCAAATGGAATTTTAATTGGTCGAGTAGAAATTGCAACCAATGTTACTAAACTATTACTAAGTTTATGTTTTGGTCATTCATATTCAAAAAGTTACAAAATGATCACTAAATTGTTCAAAAGTTTTCATTTAGGCTCCGTTTGTTTGCCAATAAAATATTTTTCGGAAAATGATTTCTGAAAAATGATTTACTTTTCTAGAAAATGATTTACTGAAAATATTTTCTAGTGTTTAGATGAATCTGTGTAAAATATTTTCGGTTGTTTGACAGATTTCCTGAAAATATTTTCCAAAAAAACTATTTTTACATATATTAATAAATTTTATATACATATTAATAATTTTTATATTTTAAATTGTTTTTACATATATTGTAATGGTTTATTTATAAATAAATAAATCAAATTAAATATATAATAATACTCAATTATTAAACTACATTATTAACCTTCATAAAATGAAAACAACTAAAGTCAAATTTTGTGTTAAAAAAAATAAAAAACAAGGATTAAATAATTATAAATAAACTTCTAAACCACAATTAATACTATTAATATTATCCAAATGCATAATTAGTATTACACCACATAAAATTTTTCAAGTGTCCGAGATTAGAAGCTCGTTGATTATAGGTATAATCGATATTTTGTTGCACGGACATGCTGCTGAACATATCTGAAAACAGGTTGTAGTTATGCACATCGATGACTACTCTATTCATGCTACTAGTCAACGAGAAGAACTCCTGTGGATCAGCTGGTCCTAAACGTGCTGATAGGATCATATATGCATCTGTGTGCTTCCTTACGGCATCGTATCCAGCTCTATAATACTTCGCAAGTGCATCGAAAGTTACAACAGGTGCTAGTGGCTCGCTCATCAATTCAATTACAGCCAAACCTAGTCTTCCACCGTATCTGTCCAACAATTAAACCTTCAAAATGAAGCAAAATAAGGAAAAGTATATAATAGAACATGGTTCGACATAGTCTGATCTTAATTAACCTTGCTGCAAGGTACTTTATGACTGCCACAGTCTGAAATCTCAACAATTTTTAACCGTAGTTTGTTGGAAAATTATTCTTAGATTAAGTTCCTAGACCACGATGATTGAAGGAAACATCAATTATTTTTTAATCCTATGCTATAAAAGGTTCGAAACAGGTCATCTTGTAACATCATCCAAGAAAGGTCCTATCCTTTTGATGTCTTCATAATTTACCATCAAACAGGATTATGATAAAGGAACACAAAACAATTTGCTTTTCTTCAATTTTGGCCCCTATCATTCACTCCTCAGCTCACGCTCACAAATGACTGCAGAGAAATAGAAGACATTTGGACATTGGGATTGACACATGAGACGCAACCACAGGAGTAAAAGTGCTAAACTATTCTTTATAGGAGGAGCTATTTAATCAGTAAAACCATCTCTTCTGCTAATTTAAGCAGGTCAACCAACCAAAATAGTCATGAAACACAGAAAGTTATACAGAACTACAATCATTTGGACGGAAAAATAAATATTTGCTGACAATCTATGCTAGAGAAAAACTTATGTATATCTCCATCATCTCCATTAATAAATGACAAGAGGTCATCAATTGAACGATCATCAACAAGCTCTTCGTCAACCTCAACATTCTGAAACATAGAAATCCCGACTTATTTGCATGCATTTTTTAAGTAGGGAGTTGAAAAATGATGCCTTGAAAAATTAATTGACAAAGCAATGTCAACCATATAAACATGCTACTAAGAAGTAAGAAGTAAAGCAGAACAGCTAATAAATAACCAGCATGAAAGCAGCAGAAAACAAGAGCCCAGTCACCTTTAGTTTCTCCTTCTCTTTTAGTTCCTTTCTCTTTTTCGCATACAATCTATTTAACAGTCGAATGCGTGGGTCATCGGTGGCATTTTTCAGAGGCTAAGTACTAAAATAAGAAAAGAGATTAAGAGAACAGATAAAAAATAAAGCAAGTTCAACTAGCACCAGACACCTCAGTAAGATCATCAGGCAAATGAAATATCTCACGTATCTCCTCACGAGCTTTCCCTTCAGTAACTCGTGCAAGGGCACGACTAGTAAGATCAACTAGACCAAGCAATTCTTGAAGACATCCTAATACCAACTAATTCACATAGACATCCTAATACCAAGCAATTCTTGAAGACATCCTAAAACCACATTACCATTAAATAACAAATACCCAGATTATAAGCTTCACAGAGAAAATAGAAAATTTGCAAAATCAAGAGAACCAGGATCGAAGCCCATTAAACAAAAGAGTAAAGAGAGAAAGGGAACATACAGTTCGCCATAATCAGCTTAAATTCTTCAAGCCTGATGCCTTTATCTTTATCTTGTTGATAAACTACATCCACCTCTTCCGGTTCCAAAAGCTGTTTACTGAACAAACAAAAAAGAAAAGAAATCAAATAAGAAAAGACAACAAAAAGGCAAATATCAGAACAATCAAAACCCATGCGATGGATTTCAAAATCAGTGAAAGGAGCTTGGCATGGTTGTTACAATGAAAACCCATGCGATGGAAGGAAGGAAAAAGAATGAAGGAAGGAGGAAAAAAACAGAAATCGGATTTGTTGGCTGAGAAAGAAAGAAGGAAGAAGAAGGAATGAAGAAGGGAAGAAGGGAGAAAGACTTACCTGGATGAAGGGGAAAGATCAGGAAAATGTCGGTAAGACGTTTTTCAAAAATAAGGAAGGGATTTTACCTGTGTTTGGAAAATATTTTCTGTTAGGAATTCATTTTCCTCCAAACAAACACCGAAAAATTCGGAAAAAGTTTTCCGGAAAATATTTTTCACCAAACAAATTACTTGAAAATTTTTATTTAAGTCATTGGTTGTTAAGTTGTTTTTTTTCTAAGTCTTCTAGCAAGCTTCAAGCAATTATTCCACGCTTGATACGATGTATCAATACCCATTCACCAATAGAAAAACATGCCTTAAATCTAAATCAATTTGATCATCAATATTGGAGACCGAGAAAGAAAGTTGTTTAGATTTTTTTAGCAGATTTGTGTGTTTAAAACCATTTCATGATAAAAATATTAAAGTAGAAGAGAAGGGGAAGAAGAGCTTTTGATTGGTGCAGGCGGTGTGAACCAACAAGGCCATACAACAACGATTTTAACAATCCAGTGACTCAAATGAAAAATTTCAAATAATTTAGTGACTATTATGTAACTTTTTAAAGTTGAGGGATCAAAATGTAAATTTACTAGTAGTTTAGTAATTGTGGTTGCCATTTACCCTCTTTCAATTCAATCATGTACAGACAAATAAATGATGATTTACACCATGAGCCAATGAATTTTTACAATTATTCTTGGATATCACTTGAATTGAACCATTATTATCATATGAACAACATTCAACAATGAGGTCAAGGCAAAGCTAGGAACTTTTTAAGGACCGAATTTTAGTTATGGAATTCTCTTCTGCGGCACGTTTACTTTATGGAATTCTCCAAAACTGCAAGCAATTTAGAGGCATGGGATTTGGCATCATCCACACTTGTAGCACTCATCATCTCCCTCACAAACAAGTCCACCCATTCAGCACCGCACCATCAGCAGGCATATTTTCAGAGGCTGATTGATTCTGAATAGTCACAGCAGCAGCAGCAGCAACAGCTTCTCCATTATTAGTTAATATACCTGCAATTTCAATGCAGATGCGAGATTCTCTTTACAAAGTGAGAACTGTCCAGCTTAAACAGATGGCACATCACACACGGCACAACAATTAAACATAGAATAATTGATGTTGTGGTATCAGCCTTCAATGTAGTCAATGTTGTTGATTCTAACCACAATACAATATTGGAACTTGGAAGCATAAAGCTAGGGACATGGACATAGGATGTCAAAATTAAAATGAAGATTTGCCACTTGATAATGATTCTGGTAAGAGTTGAAAGAAGAAATGGCAACTAGCGGCAGAAGATTTAGTTTTGCATTTTTTGATTTGCAAAGCATATTCATCAATTAGATGCACAATATAAACATTTCCAGTTCATCATAGAAACGCTTTTGCAAATCAACCATCAATCAACAATTAAACTATTAAGTAAAAATATATTGATCAGAAACTCAGCTGGCAATGCTAAATTTAAATAAATATAATTGCAAAAAATAGGGGTAAACCCTGCTCAGCAGTTGTGCCCAGTTCCTCAACAGGACATGTCTTTTCCCCTCTAGACTCTGCTGCTCCTAAGCAAAGATCCTCCGGCCTCTTGATGGCAGTGTCTATATCATTGCCACATTCTAATAGCGCTTGCTCCTCAAGCAGAAACGAATAATAGCTAATTATAATGGAAGAAATGGATGAATCACTATTTCAACAGCCAATGATAATCCCTCGATCAACAATGCAACAATAAAACCAAAGAGTTTAAAAGCTATGCATGCAACAGAAAGAAGACAAAAAAGCTAAATCTTATTTACAGTAATGGAACTAAAAAAGAAAACCCTACACAAAGATTTGATTAATGATAATCATACAAGTAAGCAACTATATGCTCCAACTTAATCTAGAACTTGCAAAAATAGGACCGGAATACAAGCCAACATCAGAGATTTTCAATTAGCCAGCCCCTTTCATGGCCTAAATCCACACAATTACAATTGTTAGAATATCAAATGAAGACTTAACATTTAGTTTTCTTTTCACTCTAACAAGCAATACTTACGTTGTATTATATCATGTTATAATCACATTCGTTTTACGACTACCATCGGAAACCCCACGTGACATTTCCATTTGTCCACACAAGAAGTACATATGGATCAAAGCATTTTTGCACAAGAAACATTAGAACCAAACCCAAATTTCACCACATGACAATACAACTCTTTCCCACATGAAAACCCAACATTTCTGTCAAAACCCTTGAAGAGGAAAGGAAAGGTGTAATTATCAGGCTTAACACTCAGTTTTAACTTTTAACACGTTGAAATCCCATATTTTGGACAATCTATCCTACACTAACCTTGGGTCATTGTGTTCCCAAGGAAGACAGTTTTCGGTTCGGGAATTTGATCGAACAGTTTGAGTACATAGTCCATGTCACCAAGTTCATACATACAAGAGGAAATAACTGTGTAAAAGCAAAATGGGTGGTCTTGTTAGGGCTCGGCAGCGGATTTGCTTGAGTTGGTCCAGGGATTTGCTGTGCGTGATACTAGTAAACATCAAAGTTCCGTAAATAAAAATATGAAGCTCAGAAGCGCCGTCGATATCGTCTTGAAATCGGACGATTGCGAAGAACCCAACTCCGTTAGAGCGCAGCTATCGTCACAGCTTCATTGAAGGTTGCACCAGCCGGGAATCGAACCCGGGTCTGTACCGTGGCAGGGTACTATTCTACCACTAGACCACTGGTGCTTGTTGGCAATGCGGAGAAATATATAAAATAGGTTGTGTTTATTAAAATAAAATTCAATGTTACACGCGTGTTGTTTTTTATTTTATTGATTGAGATAATTAGGTAAATGAAGAAACCGTTTTGAGTATTGAAGGGAATTTCATAATGTGATGGAAGAAGGCAAAAGATGGGAAAAAGAGTTTGTAACCAAAAAAATAAAAGGTAAAAAACAAAAAAGAGAAAGCATACAACTAATTAATGTAATTAATTAAGTGAATGGTTGGATTTGTTAATAGAGTTAACAATAAGCTTAAACGATTCATGCGATTGAGGTTGGCCATTAATTTGAGCATGGTTCTACTACTTCACAAGCTACTGAAGAATGAAATCGTGGAAGGTGCTTCTAAGGTTATTCACTTAATAAGAGTTAGCTAAGGGTTATTCTCGTAGTTAATTTATAATTATAGGTGGGCTAGTAGTATGAGACTGTTCCTCGATCACTATAACCGACTCATTGATTGGAGAAAAAAATTCATTTTTCGGAATCAGGTCAAAGCCAAAGTCAAAATCACGCTTGAAGCTAGAGTTTTTAGTCATATTTCTTTATTCAGATTTAATTTTGATTTCCTTATTTTGATTCATTTTTATTATTATTTCATTTTTTTTTATTATTTAGTTACATTCAGATTTAATCCCCTTTATGTTTCATATAATTGGCATAAGTTGTGGGTACGAAATTTGCCTATGACACATTATTGTTACAATGAACTATATATTGAAATGGATCAGTCCTTATGGAATCAACTATACTTCCTATATTCCAAATTTTTGCTCTATTTAGGTGTGAAATTTACTTTCGGTAGATTCGGCATCATTAAAATTGCTTTACTTTCTCTCTTCTCAAAAAAAAAAGAAAAAAAAAAGCAGCACTAATTATTCCAAGGTTATAAGTAACATCTTAAGAACTATGATCGATTAAGTAACTGAAGAGGGGTGCTTGAGTTTTCATTCCATTCACGTCAAACTCTAGTGCCCTAAATCCTTTACCTTCACCTATAATAACTCATTCAACATCAAATCTAAGTTCTTCAAACACCTTAGCTTCCTTAACATCGATACCTGCTATTAATTCACTCAACTCAAAATTCAAACTCAATAGCAACACCTATCTTTCCTTCATCTATATCTCAAAACACTTCAACTATTAACCAACTACTAAATAACAAACGTCCAAGGACCAATCTAGTCAAAGCTGGTATTTTCAAACCAAAGGCATACCTAACTGACCTTAGTGACAAAGAAACTAACACTACCACAGAAGCTCGTACTACTCCAGAGTGGAAACTTATAATACAAGAAAAGACGATAGCTCTAATGACCCAAGAGACAAGGAGTCTGTAGTTGTTACTTGCAAAGAGGAAGGCAATGGGTTGTAGATGTTTATCCAAAATTAAGGGACGTCTTGATGGTAGTATAGCTTGTTATAAAGCTAGCTTAGTAGCGAAAGGCTACTCCTAAGACTGCTGATAATGACTTGACTTCATAGAGAACTATAGCATTGTCGTAAAAGATAGTACAATCAGAATTCTAAGTGAAAGTAGTTATCACTAATAGTTGGAAGGGGAGGCAAATTGACATTAATAATGCCTTTTAAAATCGTCATTTAAGGGAACAGGTGTATAAGATGCAAGCTCTTAGATTTGAGACGACATATGGCAGTGGTGGACAATTGGTTGTCGGTTACATAAAGGCTTTATATGGTCTAAATCAAGCCCCAAAAGCGTGGTTTAAAAAACTCAAAAAGTACCTTGTTAGTTTGGGACTTTTACAATGTAAAGCTAATGTATCTCTATTAATTCCAAGGAAAGAATAAAGAAGAACATACTTCCTGGTTTATGCAGATGACATTGTCATCACAGGGGATGATCATGCTGAAATTGAATCATTGGTCTTTCAACTTAATGTACGGTTCTGTTTAAAGGACCTTGGAGAAATAAGTTTCTATCTTGGAGCATAGACACTGTTTTAGTGGGAAGATGTTTCACAAAAAGAAATACATTATTGAGCTGCTTTAAGATGCAGGAATGGAGAATTGCAAGTCAATGCCTACTCCTATGGTTAGTTCACCAAGGCTGTTAACCATGGATGGCAGCTTACTGGAAGATCCTTCTAAGTATCCTAGCATAGTTGGGAAGCTTCAGTATCTTCCAGCTACTCGACCAGATATCACATATAGTGTGAATAAGGTTAGTCAATACATGAACCAATATCGTACCTCACATTGTGTAGCAGTGAAGAGGATCTTGAGATATTGTAAGGGTACTATATATCAAGGGTTATTGTTCAAGCATTCTCAATATACGAGCAAGTGGCATATTAGATGCTGATTAGGGATAGTAGTTCCACTTCAGGATAAATAATCTTTCTTGGAGGTAATCCTATTTCATGGTGCTTAAGGAAACAACCTATAGTTGCTTTATCTACAGCTAAGGTATAATATACGAGTGTAGCTAATACTATTTTTGAGTTGGTTTGGATTAAGCCACGCTTAGCAGAGCTTGGAGATGATCTTGAAACCGTTCCTGTACTATAGTGTGACAACACAAGTGTGGTTGCTATGTCTAGTAATCCTGTGTTACATGCCAGACCAAAGCAAGTGGAGCTTCAGTTACATTTTGTTTGAGATCATGTGGCAGGTGGGAAGCTTGAGGTTAATTGTATGTCAACAAGTGAGCAGATTGCTGACATATTGACAGAGCCATTGACTGAAGGTGTATTTTCTTAATTACGAAAGAAACTTGGATTGATGACACATGCTACTAAAGATTGATATTCTTGAATAATCAGCACGTGTTATATATGTTGAAGAGCCGTATACATGTTACAATTAAGTTGTTAGTACCTGAAGTAATTAGTTAGTAGTCAATTAGTTTCGTATGCTATGACGCCCTACACCCGACTTGGTCGCCAAATGCATGATGTCATATTATGTTGCCGGACAACTGAAACAAAATTTTACTTCCAATACTAAGCAACTTGGCATTCAAACAAAATAAATCCCTTACAAATGCAATAATACAAATAAACACGTTTAATGAATGCCGAATGATATTATTCCATACATATAGAGATTAAAAGTAATCAAACTCAGAGTTAAGAATCGAATCTAAACTCAATGCCAAAATCCATCAGTGTCTCTCGAGACACATGCAAGGTTATTTACATAAACTAACACTTATACACATGCATATCAATCTAATAATCAAGCATTAAAATTTATCAATTAAGACATTATAGGTCCATACCACCAAAACATACCAAAAGAATCAAAGTATCCATTAGATCACAAAACTCAACCTATCAAAACTTTCAAATGTGCACCGAGTCTTGAGACTCAACCTAGGTACATGCCAATAATTAAATACATACATATAAAAGGGTATAAACTAAATCCAGTTGAGCTAAGCCACGGACTTTGGATGCTTTACGACTTTGATCTACTAAAACCTGTTACAACTTTAAACTGTATATCAAGCAAGCAACATACAAGCTAAAGGGTAACACTACCTTACATATCTTCTACGGAACACCATAAAAAGTTGATATTAGAATTGTTTTTTGGGTACACACTATAAATTGAACTTGCTTACAAGCCTCGTCATACAGTAATGGGAAGTCCATAAGAAATTAGTAGCAATAGGAGACCAAATCAATATATATTACTGCTACGCACTAATAACAACTTACACACAATCGAGTGGCTTCCTGAAATTAAAGTTTTAGGCTGGTTATAGCTACTCAATCAAATGTTGTCTTTGTACCATCCCCATCCACTGGCAAGAGGACCCCGATAGAGGATGAATATTGTTGAAACTGCAGTCAAATTAACATTTTCAGCTCATGAGGTTAGATTCAAGCCTTATATCAACTAAAACAAATGAAATTTCAAATATACAATGAACTCAGCATAAGACAACACAGACGAACACAGCTCAACAACAGCAGCAGAAGTAGTAATAACAACAACAAGGCATTATTATTCTTGACGGCCAGATATTGCAATCTTACATCCTCCATAGCTTGAAAGAATATTTACTAATAGTTCTTTATTTTTTCTGATAATTATCAAATAATAATTCTATTCTAACTAAATCGAGCTCTTCTAATAGTCCTAGTTCAACAAGATTTTTACCGGTTGAATGAACCAAAGAACAAATATTCAAATTTTTTTATAAGCACAAATGTAAAGCCAGATTCAAGGTTAACATAAGCAATACAGTACCTGTTTTACAATCTCTTCACACTTACTAATCAATTGCTGAACTTTAGCAGCTCCAGATTCTGTTACCATACTGGTCTTTAACGTTATGGAGTCCACCTAATAAGTTTAAGAAATACAAATGGGGAGTTGTTGAGCAACTTCTGGTAGAAAGTAGAGACAATTTGGTACCATGGAATAAAAAGACATGTCGATTACCTCTGCTACCACATCTTCAACCTTCTTCTGCCTTGCTTCCAGCTCACACCGCCTAGACAACACCTCCGACTTCACACTGTTCAAATGTTTGGTAGATTCCTCAAACTTGAGATCTCTTTCTTTTTGTAACTGCCTTTTGTGTTCTTCCAATTGTCCAACTGGTAAAATAATAAAGATAAACGGTTTAAGCACCTACATAGTGGTTTAAATTTAAAAACAGGCAGTAATACAACATAGCTGGAATAAGAACCTGCCTTTTCCTTGCCGTTCAATCAGTTTAGCTTCAAGTGACTTGTCTAACACAACATCATCACTTAACTTAGCTTTCAAACCCTTGCATTCTTTTTCAACTGATTTTGCAGAGTTCACCTATTAAAATGAACAATGCTATAAACAAGGTATTTAGCTTATTAAGTGGTTCTCAAGCAAAGTAAAAAGGCTAGCATTCAAAAATCAAAACTTTTCCTTTTAGGAAATAAGTTATTCACTAATTTAAGGTAAAGGAGCAATAAGAGTTGCAACATTATTAAAAGCTAAAACTGATTTTTTTTTTTCTTTCTGAGAAGGGGGTGGGAGAGGATTTTGTTCCAAAAGACAAGCCATAGAAAACTGCCAAAGACATAGCTACTCAGTTTTAGAGAAAAGGCACAAAAAGGGAACTGGCCCACAGTCTGTTTACCTGTTCATGTATAGCTTGCATCAAGGCAAAGTGCTTCGACATTTTCTTTAGAGCCTGTAGCAACACCCAATATCAATAATAAGTTATCCGTCGCTTTCTACCATATGAAGTTTATAATGCGTTTATGTTGACTGGATGCCCATGCCCTTTAATGCTTTTCCAGATATTTAGCTTTCTGAATATCTTTCTAGTTGGCTCTTCTGATGTATAATTAACTAGTAATGTTTCATTTCTTTCTGCTATTTGAGATATTTTGTCACCTTTGTTTGATAAAAATGTAGTCTTTCTTCCCATCGCGTCAACCAATTATTGTTGAAATGTGAAGGAAAAAGTGCTTACTCTGATTGCTAATAGATACACAAAAGTTCAGATTTAACAGTATAAAAGAATATAGAAGCAAGCTTCATAAGGGAAAATCTAAAGTTTGATAGCCCAATGATAGATCAATCTGTTCATAACTCAAATGCATGCATGTGAACATGCTTTCATCCCTGCTCATATTATTTGTCTAAAGCTCCCAACAGAATCCAATCTTATGATTCTGGATTTTTCCAACAGAACAGGATACACAAGATAGAGAGAAGCAAGAAGTTCATTGATAACATATGATTGAACACAATGAGGGCGGAGATACAAACAGAAAGACAACAGGATCTTGCACAAAAGGTGAGGTGTGCAATTTTTAACTCTTACATGAAACAGATAAATGTGCATTCTTCTAATATTAAGAATAATAAATTATGAACATTCACGTGATGCATTCAGTCATATGTAGGAATGCATTTAATTAAATGAAATCATGCAAGCTAAACTCTCATCCACTCAGTTTTCAGATGAATGATGATAAGTCTGACAATGACACCTGATACCATGGTTTATGACAATGAGCATACCTTGCTGTAGACCTCAACAGTTGCAGTTTTCTCCTGAAAAGACTGCATAGCCGACCTCTCAGCATACTTTGCCTCATCTCGAGCTAATTTCTTCTCCTCTAAAGCTCTCTTTTTGGCAAAATAAAAGTAAAGAAAGAAACATGGAGAATAATGTTTTAGTGCAAAAGGGCAGTCATACCATCTGCAAAGCAGTGAATAACAAGCTAACTAACCTACATTAAATACTCCAATCAACATGACAAGTTACCAAAGAAAAGTGATTAGCACTATATTTACTTTTCATATAAATGCTAAAGGAAAACAACTTTAAATACTGCATGATGATTATGGCGCTTGCCATATGCCTGTAAGATGTAAAAACAAAGTTGAATCAAAACTGAAACTTTAGATACTAGAAAAATGTACAAGTATAGACACCTCTACTTGAAAGGATGTCATAAGAATTGAAAGGTGCCAAATCGGATATGCAACTACTCCATGGTTCTAACAAAGATGAAAATAATGATTAAATAAAAGGTGTGAGGGATGAAAGTAACAAGCAATAACAGGGCATTAGAGAAAGCTGCCTACAACCAGAAAAGGAAAAGAAAATCATATAAAGTTTTAGATGTGCATGTAAGGTTAGATGACAACAATACTATAGTAATATAAAGGTGGTTTCAAGCTTGATAGCAAACACATAAATCAGGGTACATATGCTAGCAGGATAATTAGGTCCTCAGTGGAACATGATTCTATTTTATGTTATCTATCAAAGTTAGATGCCCTAGTCATGCATGCCAAATACAATTTTTGGTCACAACAATTAGGACGGCTATGTATAATGTGCCTCGGTGTAAGCTAGAATTTCCCAAATCCTGTGACTAAAAGTGTAATTGCACAGTACCACTGGTAGAAAAATAAATAACCATATATAAAAACACAAACCACAAAAAAATAAACTCATACGAGAATCCCATTTGGAGTAGCATCATTAGCATATATACTTGGTTTATGAGAATCAATCACAGCAATGCTTTACTTAACTGAGCCATAATCACCTAAGTTAAGTTTAAGAAGAAGGAATATGCACCTGTAGTTTATCTGGTGACTGAACTATTTTTGAACGCAGATTTGCATTTTCTTGGACACTTTGAACCAGGTCAAACTCAGCCTTAGAAATCTGTAAAGAAAAGGCTTGTCACAAAAAGCAATAATAAATAGAACTAACGCTTAAAGAGGGGAAACTATAATGCACGTATAAAGCCAAAATCACATTGAACCTAAAAATTTAAAACAGTTACTGAAAAAGGGAATCTACATTAGGATCAAATGGTGGTCTAATCATAAAAAAAAGAAGATCCTCCACACAAGTGACGAATATGATGTATCTCACCATTTTAATAGGAACCCAGATCAAACACTACAATGAAAAAATCCTTCAGGTTCAAAGACATGGTTTACTTAGGTGAAAATACATTGACAACACACAGCACAAAATCTTTAGTTAACCATAATTCATAGACACAGATGACAGATCTAAATCTAAGCACATAATATGGTCAAAAACTTTTGAGTATAAGTATTTTCTTAAATGTCAACTTGAAAAACATATATAGGTTAACTCTCCTCTCAAAGTTGAACACTTGTCACCATGTCTATGTCAGTGAAATAAAGCTTTTGTAAGGAGTGCTAACATTCTAACCTTCTCATCCATTTGCCCAGTCTTCTCCTTCAAATTCCGAAAAGAAGTTCTCAGTGACATCTGGTTACTGTTGAGGCCAGCAATCATCTCACGCAATTCTTTAACTTTTGATTCTATCTCTTGAACTAGTGGTAACTCCCTTTCTCTTGCTTCACTGTAACCTGCAATCTCCTCATTCAACTGCATGGCAGAGATATGGTGAAAACTGATCTTTATGCTAAAGTATCACATGTCATTCTGCAAATACCTGAGAAATCTTAGCCTCCCACTCCTTCCGCTGATCATCTAGAAGGGCCAGTTCCTCTACAATCGGTCTTAGAAGATTCATTTTTGTTTCTCTGAGATGGAAATCAACAAACAGAATACCTTAATGCATGCAAGGCTGGAAAAGATTGGAAAACTGATTAAAGGAAATTTACTGTGAACCAGAATTTCTAATAAATGGCCATCAGAAAAGAAGACTAATCTGAGAAAATTGGGATTAAAAATCTGTATATTGCGAGGTTTAAAAACCATGCAAGGTAAATTACTACTTCGAACATCATGCCTAACATCATCATTTCTCTTATAGCAGAATGATATATCAATCATCCCAGAAAACCACAACGTGACACATCATGTAGGCTTTTCCATGCCAATTACAAGGATTCAGAAATTAATAAAACATTTCAAATTATTGAAAATTATAAAACCATTTATGTTCTATGCTGACATAGTAAATTTAAATAAACATTTCACATCCAAACTACTTGAACCTACAACTGAACTGATTAAAGAGGGCTATATAACAATTTCTTGTTTCTAAACCAAACCACTAAATGAGGCAACTAAAACTGTAGCAAATCAAAACCAAAACTTTTCAAGCCAGGGAATGCGTACTTGTAAAGACAAAAATTGAGGATTCCGCTGAGGAAATGCTCGGTCCGACGCGGATCAGGTTTGATCAAATCCCTAAGGTTAAATTGCATCGGACAATTAAGAGAAGCCATCACCTCTCTTAACCTGCAATACAAATTCATAACCTGGAATGACCCGATTAGAAGATCAGGGTTCTCGATTTGCTCCAATGCTGAAAACTCAACTTGCCCTTGGTCTTCCCTGCAAAAAGTAAATAATATTATAAAAAAATATCAAAAGAAAAAGAAGAAAGGAAATTGGTTTTATGGGGGGAAGGAGCGGACTCGTTGAGAGCGTCGAGGTAGATAAGGAGGCGCGTGTAAAGATTAGAGACGAAATCAGGTTTGATATTCTTGAAATCGTTGTCAGTGACGGCGGCGATCTGTGACTCCGCCAGGATTGAAATTATGTCACTACGTGAGAGTATAGGGTAATCGAAAGACGACATTTCCTGGGTTCGAATTCGAGAGGTTGGTTGCCGAGAAAGTGAAGGATAAATATAGGTGAAAGTGTTAGAGGACAAAATCAAAACTGGAAAAAATAAATAAAACAAGGTGAACTAAACGGTGAGTAAGAACGATCTCTTGCTCCCGCACACTGCCGCAGACATCCTTTGCTAAATCAAATAAAAAACAGTATCTCGTTGTCGCTATCAGTCTCGATCCCTCACTCCCTTGCTATTCTATTTAGAAACCGAAAATTCGAATTTTGGACTGAAATTTTCTGTTTGGTTGATGAGAAACTGATGGGATTCAAATTCGGACTTAGGGCTTGGCTTAGACTGTGGACTGGTTGGAGAAGAAAGGGAATGGAATTAAACCGTTCTGTTTTTGTTTTTCATTTTTGGTATTTTTTTTTTTGAAAATATGCGGGTTGGCGCGTTGCTGCTCAAGATTTTTTATATACGGCTAAACTATAGCGACTTTTATTTACCTAAAATTACTTATGTTTAGAGGTGTTCATGGGCTGGGTGACCCGGCCAGGCCCGACAGAATTTTAAGAGGATTTGGGTAAAAATATAAATTCGAAAAATAAGTTTGGACAAAAAATACAGTCTGTTTAAAAAATGAGTCGGGCCTCGGGTAAGGTATTTTTGGCCCGAGCCCGACCTAGCCCGAATTTACTAGATGACAAAAAAAAATTGATATTTTTTTATTTTTGAATGTTATTTTCTTATTGTTTTCTCCCTATTTTACTACCATATTACTATTATGTTGCTATTATTTTGTTGTTATTGATTAATATTGTATAAAACTTATTTTATTGTTAATTTTGTTATTATTTTAAAGGCATTTGTTAATTTTATTATTATTTTAGAGGTATTTGCTTGTTAAGTTACATCTATTTTAGTGTTATTTAAGTCTACATACTTTTTTAAATTTATTTTCAATTTGTTGGGAAATATTTATTTTAATTTTTTTAGTATTTTTGATGTATTATATATATTTAAGAATTATATAAAATAATATAAAATTTTAATATGGGTCGAGCCCGGATTTTAGCATTTTTATATGGCCGAGCTTGGGAAAAAATCTAGGCCCATTTTTGGGCCCGACCCGGCCCATGAACACCTCTACTTATGTTCAAAATGTTACATTTTAATTACTGAGTCGTTAATTACGATTAATAGTGTAACAGTAAAATAATGAATCACATTATTAAATCATCATTTCAAACGAAAATTTAAATTTAAATTCTACAATTAATCCTTATATTTTTTTCATTTTTAGTATTTTTTTCTTTTATATTCTTTTTTTTTTTCATTTTCTTTTTTTTCTCCCTCTATTCTCCTCCATTAATTTTTTATTTTTTTACACTAATTTTTATTTTTTTATGTTTTTCATTTGATAGAAAACAGAGAAAAACCATGGTAAAAGTATTAGTTCATTTTTTTTTTAAAAAACGTAAAAATATTAGTTCATTTATTTTAAATAAAGTATCGCACATTAATCATATTTTTCTCAACTAAACCAATATTATCCCTATGCATACGGATTTTTTTGAGGTACAATCACTTGTTGGAATATATATTTGAAATATATTTATAAAAAAAACTTTTCTTTTTTGATATTTCGGAATTTATACCGTCATATATTTAAATATGCATTAGACATGAACTCGTAATATTTTAAATGTAATCATAAAACTTGTAATAACCAATTTTGCCCCGGGTTCATTAACCCGGGGCCCAAAACCAAACAAAATTAAAACAAGCCCACTACAAACCAAATTAAACCCAAAGGTATAGGCCCAAGTGACAAAAAGCCCAAATGGCCCACATTTTTAGGGTTTTCCAGGAAACCCTAGCCCCTGACCCCAAGAAGCGCCGCGCGCGTGCCTTCACGCGCGTCCCTTGGTGCGTCGCTCTCCACCAGCCCCTGTCTGCCACTGACCCTCCACTTGCGCCTCCACTCGCGCCGCTCGTCCATCTGCAAGAAGAAGAAGACAAGAAAAATAATAATAATAAAGAAATCATGTAAAAATCGGCTATAAAGCCATTCGAAAATAATGTAAACGGGGACCTTTTTATTATTATTGGGAATCAATACAAGTGCAAGATTTTTCGAAAAAGCAAATCATAGCAGAGATTCAAACACAAAAACAGAGTTAGTAAGGAGGTGATCCATTGATCTTCCTTCTTCTTTTCTTCTTTTCGAATCTGTGTATATACATATAAAGATTTCTATTTTTCTTTTGTCTTTAAAACTATACATATACATATATATTAAAAAAAAAAACACACAAGAATTTACCTTTCCGGCCATCATGCGCGGTGGCCAGTACAGCGGCGATGACGACGGCCCCTCGCTGGAATCTGGCTTCTCCCCAGAGGAATCGAGAGAAAAGAAAGGGGGAGAGGGATTTTTTTTTAGGAAAGTGATAGAAATAAAAAAAAAAAAAGAGGAAGATTTGGCTTTTATAGTGATAAAAACGGCGTCGTTTCAATAAGACCTCCCTAGGAGCCAAAACGGCGTCGTTTTGGGGAGGTCGACCCGAACCCGACCAACAAAGAGGAAAGATTCGCGTGTTTCTGAGGGAGGGGCTAATTGCGCATTTAGCCCCTCCGCTTTTTCATAGTTTTGCAATCAATTTTTCTTTTTTTAAAGATTTTCCCCTTTAATTTCAATCCAGTTTCGTTTTGGTCCCGAATTAGGCGCTGCGTTTTGAGAATGCGGGAAAATTTCCCTTTTGCTCCCTCAGGTTCTCCAGCGCGTGTGAATAGGTTTCTTTTAACTATTTTTATTTCCGAATTAGCCCTAAATTTCAGCCTTGAAGTTCAGTTCAACCCTTTTTTTATTATTTTGCAATTATTATTGTTAATACCATTATTTAATATTTCTGTTTTTATTTATTATTATTATTATTATTATTATTATTATTATTATTATTATTATTATCTCTATCATCATTAACATCTTTTGTTTTAAATTTATTTATTATTATTTTAATGTTATCTTTTTCAATTTTGTGTTTTATTGCATTTTTATTATTGTGTTTGTTGTTTTTCGCCTTCGTCATTTCATGAATATGGACGGTTATGAGACGATCTTGGATTCGAGGTTTTAAATTATCGTGTCCTAAAGTATTGGATGTGATATTTTAATTCCTTCGGAACGAGAAAGTCTTGATTTTCAATTCGAGAAAACTATGGGATAATCTTGGATTCAAAGATTTAAAATATCGTGCCCTAAAGGATTGGATGTGGTATTTTATTCTTTTGGAACAAGAAGATCTTGATTTGCAATTTGGGAAACTATGAGATGATCTTGGGTTCAAAGATTTAAATTATCGTGTCCTAAAGTATTGGATGTGATATTTTAATTCCTTTGGAACGAGAAAGTCTTGACTTTCAATTCGAGAAAATTATGAGATGATCTTGGGTTCGAGGATTTAAATTATCATGCCCTAAAGTATTGGATGTGATATTTTATTCCTTTGAAACGAGAAGATCTTGATTTAATTCGAGAAAACGCTAATATTTCCAAAAGAGGCCGAATTTTTGAATTCTTTTAAAAAAATTTCAACTTTCGACATGAGGACATTAATTAATCAAATCGGTACCAATTTTGGGCGTGACGAGGGTGCTAACCCTTCCTCGCATGTAACCGACTCCCGAACTCAATTTCTCAAAACTTCACGGACCAAGAACATTGTTTTAATAAATCAAAATGTTTTATTAAAACAAAGGTGATCCGATCACACCAAATAAAGATTGGTGGCGACTCCCGTTTTCGTTTCATTTTCAAAACCCAAGTTCGATTCTCGTTTTGTCAAAAAATGGTTTCGACAGCTTGGCGACTCCACTGGGGAAGCAAAAAGAGAGTCAGGCCGTAAATTGATTACTTTCTGTCCTTTGTCGAAAGTTTGAAAATTTGATTTGAAAATTACTACCCTGTTGTTACATTCGTTTGTGTCATTGCATATGATTTCTATTTTCGTACGCACATTGCATTATATGACCGTTGTGGTCGCACCCTTAAGTGGGAGCGATAAGCTACTCTTTTGTGAGGTTTTCACCTCTGTGCAAGATAGTGGATCGCTTTCGGGATACATCCGTACCTATGTCTTCGTGAGATTTTCATCTCCGTGCAACCATAGGGAAATGTATTCCCCTGAACTGAACTCGTTCCGTATGAGCCTATAATGGGTAAGGATCGAGGAATCTGCTGGTTCGGGTACCTCTCTTTAGAACCAAACCACATGTAATGAACCTTAAAGAACCAACCCTAGGTAGAGCCACGCCAGACCTTAGTGGTTACCCCGATAAGTGTCTGATTATTTCTTGTTTATCTTGAGATTTTTTGTACATAGTACTAACTCGTGGTGTTTTTTTGTAATTGCATGGCATTTCATCATAAAA
Source organism: Gossypium australe (assembly GCA_005393395.2). Taxonomy (NCBI): domain Eukaryota; kingdom Viridiplantae; phylum Streptophyta; class Magnoliopsida; order Malvales; family Malvaceae; genus Gossypium; species Gossypium australe. The sequence goes on along the minus strand of CM016619.1, from coordinate 3,368,654 downwards.
AGGTGTTGATTCACATCCGGTTACTAGGTAGAAAAGCTTAACATGGAAAAGAAATTTCTTGGTAGAGTGGAAGATAATGCGGCCGTTCGAACATGGTCTGAAAGGATACAATGAGAGAAAGGAGATAGTCTAACTATGGGATACGAATCAGAGTTGTGGGACTTCACCCGTGTCAGCTTGACTCAGAATAGCCTGCAAGAACTGAAAGGGATATGGGATTCATGGGGCGATGATATGAAACAACTATACTACTGTAGTTATGGTGATCTACCTTATTTGCTTGATATCAAGGTGGATGAGCGCCTATTCCGGGCTATTACTCAATTTTGGAACCCCGCTTATAGCTGCTTTACTTTCGGAAAAGTAGATATGGTACCTACCATAGAAGAATACACGGCCTTACTCCGGTGCCCAAGTACTTAAGCAAGCAAGGCTTATTCGAGAGCTGTTAATGTACCGACATTCGTAAGAAAGCTGATGAACATTACAGGGATGAGCGAGTAGTAGATTACGGCTCGGATCAAGCAAAAAGGGGATTGTAAATGTATCCCTTGGAGATATTTAAGAGATTTAATCCTAGCGTTTTCTGATATAAAAAAGAAGGTCGATGTTTTTGCCTTAAGCATCTACGGTTTAGTTGTCTTTCCCAAGGCGTTAGGATATGTGGAGGAAGCTGTCTCAGACCTATTTGATAAACTGGATAAAGGGGTCACACATGTCCCCGTAATCTTAGCCGAAACATTCCGGTCGTTGAGTGCTAGCTGAAGAGTAGGTGAAGGGAGATTCATAGGGTGCGCGCAGCTTTTGCTATCATGGTTTCATAACCACTTTTGGAAGGCAGAAAAGGTCTCGTATAAAGTCTTCTCCAAGAACTACTCTCCTTTGGAGGAATTAGTAACTACGCCAAGACGGGACGACCTTTCTGAAGATAAATGGATAGCAATTCTCTAAAATTTACAAGTAGAAGATGTTGAATGGAGAGCCCCGTGGATGATCCCTGACGAGATCTTGTATCGGTGTGGAGAGTTTGATTGGATTCCTTTACTCGGGATATGGGGGTGTTGGGTATCCTCTGCTACTCGTACCGAGGCAGTATCGATCAAGACAATTCATACCTGCAACGCATGGGCTAGCTCAGAGTGAGTTTTCATACAAAGGCGATAATTATAAGAAGAGAATTCGTGAGATAACGAGTGCGTGGACCCAAACCCGACGAATGAAGGGGCTCGTCGCAGGACCAATGACAACCCCCGAATATGACGAGTGGAAGAATACAAGAATCAATGACAATATCCCGATGCCAAGCCAAAGGGATGCTTTACCCATAGAAGAGCATTTACGAGTTGTCTCATCTGAATTAGAGATCATCAGAGGAGATTTCGAGAACAAGAGTCGGAAATTGGGAAAGAAGATAAAGCAGTTAGAGGAGGAGAAGATGCAGTTAGGGCTAGACGTCGACATTTATAAGTTAGAAGCCGAGAAAGTGAGGAAAGGAAAGAACAAGGCTGAAGAAGATCTGGCTAGCTTAAAGATGGATTACAAGAAACTACACACGTCAATCAGAACCGCTGGTTTGGGCAAGACATCAGAGCAATGGCGGCGAGAAGTTAAAAAAGAAAAGACTAAAGCTGACCAGTGGGAAAAGAAGTGCCAAGAGGCTCAAGTACGTGAGGATATTGTGAAAAAGAGTCTGTTGGAAAGTCAAAATGAGAAAGAAAAGTTACGGGCCCGAGCAGTAGAATTGGAAAAATCACTGCACCTGTATCGAAATCGTAACTCGGTAAGTGAATTAAGATCCAACCAAAGCAAGGTCGATGAGCTGAAAAGAAAGATAGAAGAGCTCCAGACCGCATTACAAAACAGTGAACTTCAAGTTGAACTTCTTAATGAACATTGGAAGGAGCAGCTCTACCATTCTCAAGAACGGGTCAGAAATAGAGATTATGTAATGGGCAAAGCTGTGGCTCAAGTTCGAGAAATGGCCGATCATTTGCAAACCTTGGCAGTTCAGGCGGATGTATTAAGTCTAATGTATGAGTCAGGATCAGATCGAGGCCAAAATTTAGCTCGGCTTCTTAAAGAAGTCAAAGATTTGGGTGTTAAGGCGAAGTCATGTGTATAATCGACCGCTCTATACAAGAAAATTTGTTTTCCAGTGAAGTTAATCTAATAGAACTGAATCATTTCTTTCTTTTTGCATCCATTTCACGCATTTGCATTGCATTTCATCCATTTGCATACATCACATCATTTGCATCAAATTCTATAAAAAGGAGCCTAATTGATTAAAATCGTGACAGAAGTTACCCTGGAAACCGACGAAAACCAACCTATTATACATTACTACAATACTCGTCGTAAGGCAAAAGCGATGGATCAAAGATACGAACAATTTCAGAAAGACGTTTCAGCAAGAAATGAGAGACTAGATGATAGAGGCTCAACGGAATATGATGGCCCAAATGACTTTGATGATGAATGGGATAACAGACAAAGGAAAAGGCCCTACAACTAGAACCGGGGAAGAAAGCGAAGGCCATCCCCCAGGATGCACTCCACCTCACATTCATGCAATGCAAAAAGAATATTCTCAAGTGGAGCCTACAGGCTTGGGGCAACGACCAGCACCACCTACTCATCTAGGGCAAGGTATATTCACATCGAACCCCGGAGCTAATCCTGCCGACCCGATTGTTCCAGATTTGGATGATCCAGCAGAAATAGCCAGGCTGAGAATGAACGATCAGAGCGTCCAGGATAAGTACAGGAGCTTGGAAGAAAGGCTCAAGGAAATAGACGGTACTGAAGCCTTCTCTGCACTTGGTGCCAAAGACCTTAGTTTGGTGTCCGATCTGGTTCTGCCACCGAAGTTTAAAGTGCCAGACTTTGAGAAATATGATGGGACGAGATGCCCAAAGGCACATCTTATCATATTTTGCCGGAAGATGGAGGGTTATGTGAATGAAGATAAATTGCTAATACACTGTTTCCAAGATAGCTTGGTCGGGTCTGCCCTTCGATGGTATAATCAACTTAGTACGGAAAGGATCCGATCATGGATGGACCTAGCATCAGCCTTTTGTGGACAGTACAAGCATGTCTCCGACATGGTGCTTGATCGACTAACTCTGCAAATGATGGAGAAGAAGCCGACGGAGATCTTTAGACAATATGCGCAAAGATTGAGAGATATCTCGGTTCAAGTAGATCCCCTATTAACTAAAACTGAGACAACGATCCTCTTTATCAACACTCTGAAAGCGCCATTTTATGATAGGTTGGTAGGAAACGTCACAAAGGACTTCGCCGACGTCGTATTATCTGGGGAAATTATAGAAAATTCCATCAAGAGCGAAAGGATGGAAGGTCCCGAAAGTTCGAAAAGAGCAGTGCCTAATAGAAAAAAGAGGCAGAAACCCATATGGTGGGGACTGAGAGCCACTATGCCTCTAATCCGTACCCAACCCAATCACGACCCCGATACTGCCCACATCCAAATTTCTACTTTCCTCCCTAAAACCCTTATTACCAAGCACCTCCTTCTTACCCCGCCTACACCGCCAATAACCAAAAACCATTCACAATGTTCCTACCAAATACCATGCTTGCTCCGAGCCAACCCAAGAACGAACAAAGACCAATCGGACCCAATCCTGAAAAACCTCTATTCACCCCTATTCCTATGTCGTACGGAGAACTGTGCCCGAAATTATTGGAAAAACAATTAATATCCCCACATTATATAGTACCATTGAAGCCTCCATACCCGAAATGGTACAATCTCAATGCTAATTGCATTTATCATGCTGGAAACCAGGGGCATTCTACGGAAAATTGTATAGCCTTCAAAAGGAGAGTTCAAGGTCTTATTGATGCAGGGATTTTATGATTTGACGGTACTGGTAATGTGGCTGGAAATCCGCTCCCAAACCATACTGAAGGGAATGTGAGTGCAGTGACGAAAGAAAACGTGCGGCAAGCTAAAAGTTCCGTGTCTGAAATAAAAACACATTTGCGAAAAGTTTGGAAGGTAATGATTGAAAATGGGTCGTTTTGTCATCCCAACAAGACTTTCAAAGGGGGAAATACAAAAAGCCAGTGTTTTTGTAATTTTCATGGCGTCGAAAGACATGACATCCAGTCTTGCGAATAATTCAGAAAATTACTCCAAAACATGATGAACAACAAGGAGATCAAGATCTTTGACAAAACAAATAAGGCCGAAGAAAGGGAAATATGCGCCTCCAATAATCAGCCACCAGCCATCTCTTATAGTGCCGATCGACCTCTGGTGATTTACTATGAGGCCAAGAAGAAGGAAGTCAAACCAACGCTGGTAATTAAGGTGCCATCTCCTTTCCCTTACAAGGACGATAAGGCAGTACCATGGAAATATAATGCTAACGTTGTTATACCCGAGGGTGAAAAGCCAAAAGCTGTGATTGGAGATATTAGCAGAGTAGGACACTTTACCCGCAGCGGGAGGTGTTATTCTCCGGAAATGGTTGAGCCAAAGAAAAAAGCCGTTGACTCAAGTCAGAAAGGAAAGGCACCAATGCATTAGGCTGAGGTTGATGTTGAAATACAGTCTGAGCAAGAAATTAAAAGACCTGTGAATGAGGATGAAGCACATGAATTCTTGAAGTTCATCAAGACAGTGAATACAACATCGTGGAACAGTTGAACAAACAGCCGGCAAAAATCTCGATGTTATCTCTACTGTTGAACTCGGAGCCACATCGGAATGCCTTGCTAAAAGTGTTAAATCAAGCTTACGTGGAAAACAATGTATCTATAGAAAAGCTTGATAGGTGGGTAAACAACTTGAATACAGATAATTTCATCTCTTTTAGTGATGATGAAATACCGCCAAATGGTAGGGGCTCCGTGAAAGCATTGCATATTACGACCAATTACAAGGGTTACATAGTGCCGAATGTACTCATCGACAACGGATTCGCACTCAATGTCATGCCTTTGGCCACACTTTCCAGGATGCCAGTTGATATGTCTTATTTAAGGCCTTGTCATTCCACAGTAAGAGCATTTGATGGAACACGACGGGAGGTCATGGGAAAGATTGAAATTCCTCTAGATGTGGGCCCATGTACATATGACATAGAATTCCAGGTCATAGATATCTCGCCTTCGTATAATTGCCTCTTAGGGAGACCTTGGATCCATTCTGCTGGGGCAGTTCCTTCATCTCTCCACCAAAAAGTAAAGTTTGTCATGGATGACCGCTTGATCACGGTCTCTGGTGAAGAAGACATTGTTGCCTCTATCTCTACTAACGTGCCCTACCTTGATGTAAACAAAGATGCAGTAAAATGTTCCTTCCGTTCCTTCGAGTTTATCAATGCTACATTTGTCGTTGAAGGAAACAATATTCCCACACCAAAACTGTCGAGGAATACCAAGATGGGAATCAAGCTGACTGTTGGAAAAGGAGCCCGAGCGGAGAAAGGTTTGGAAAAATATCAGCAAGGAATGGCTAGAGCACTAAAGCCAGTACACCACAAGGCTCGATACGGCTTAGGATTCAAACCAGATACGCGACAAAGAAGGAAACAATGGCAGAAAGATCAAGAAAGGAGATTGCAAGAGTCTCGGGTTGGGAATTAGAATGGGAGCCCATAGTGTATCCTCCGTTGTCGAAAACATTTACGTCTGCAGGAATGATGTACCCGGGGAAAGATAGTCTGCCAAGCATGTTGTTATCGATTGAAAGTGGTCTTCAGAATATCAGTATAAATGTTATGGACAAAGGAGATGATGCAATTGAAGATGTTTCGATGATACGCCCTTGTCCTCCTGGATTCACCTTGAACAATTGGACTGTTGTAGATATTCTTGCAGTTTCTAAGCTCTCTCCAAAGTAATGCTCGATGATTAACTCTTTTGTATGCCCTCAAGTTATAGGGGGAATCTGTTATGAATGATTATGTTTGCTATTTATCTTTTAAATAAACATTAATGGAGATGTATCTTGTCGTAGTTTTTTTATTCTCATTGTCTTCATATTTATTCCCTCTTCTCATAGCCTGTCCTTACATATATTTCATATCATGTCGTAATATTATGCCTGTGTGTTCCAATGCCTTGATGCACCTCTATAGTTTTCTTTTCCATTCGCCTTTCTGTAACACCCCCTACCCGTATTCGTTGCCGGAATAGGGTATGAGGCATTACCTAAGTTTAACGAGTTAATACTATTTTTATTATGAATTCAATATAGCCCTTTTATAAATATCCAATCTTCCCTGAAATTTTAAAACCAAACAATCCTGTCCATTTCAATCCAATTTGATACCAAATCATACTTCTACTATAATTATATTATTTAGCATATTTATCACAGTTTACTTTAATACATACTCATTAAACAAGTTTTAGTATTTATATAATCATCAAACATATACATGCCATATAAATCAAAAAGGAAATTTACAAAAGCTACCGGAGATAATCTTGATAGTGTGATCCTCAGTGTTGATCCGATCCTCCGTATATTTACACGTCAATCTACATGAGACATTGAATACACTCAAGTAAGTTTATAGAAACTTAGTAAGTTCATAGGCATAAAATATAAATCTTACCAAACGTTCATACACTTATACATTATGTACAATTACTAAGTTCACCTGTCAACCACAATATGGTGAGTGCTTTCGTATAATCTCACTACCATTTATCCATTTACTTTAACTCTTTTGGGCCCTTTTTATCACTTACCATTCTTAATCAAATTAGGGAACGGTTACGAAAAATTGAGTACTTCACTTCCACTTTTCACTGATCAGGTAGCCGAAGCTACCACTTTTCACTGATCAGGTAGCCGAAACTACCACTTTTCACTGATCAGGTAGCCGAAGCTACCACTTTTCACTGATCAGGTAGCCGAAGCTACCACTTTTCACTGATCAGGTAGCCGAAACTACCACTTTTCACTGATCAGGTAGCCGAAGCTACAACTTTTCACTAATCAGGTAGCCGAAGCTACCACTTTTCACTGATCAGGTAGCCGAAGCTACCACTTTTCACTTTCACTTGCCACTGATCAGAAGTACTCAAATCCGGTGTTCCGCTCAATTTGATCATTTAATCACTTTTCGCATTGTCATTTTATCCTTAACTTATCAACAAATATATCTCATCATACATGATATAATTCATAGGATTTACATTTAATCATTAAATTTCAGCCATATGAACTTACCTGAGTCGATTTGCAGAATTTGAGAAAATTCAGGGACTATTCAGCTACTTTTTCTTTTCCTCGACTTGCTTCGGGTTCTTGATCTATCATTGTAAAATCATTCACTTATCAGTATTGATTTCACCTTTACTCTATTTCATATCCTTAAGGATTACGACCCACATATAAGTAACATGGTCTATAATTTAACTATTTACTTGTATGGATATTCAAGCTGTCCATCCGTGTCACAGTCACTAAATTATTTTTATCTTGAGCTACAGAACTCCAAATTAAGATCCGTTAATTTTCCTTGAAACTAGACTCGCATATCTTCTTACCATAAAATTTTTAGAATTTTTGGTTTGGTCAATAAGTACAGTTTATTCTTTAAATTCACCCCTGTTCTGTTGTCTGACAGTTCCGACCCATCTTCACTAAAAATTAATTATCTCCTTTTACAGGATTCGGATGATGTTAACGTTTATTTCTATTGAAAATAGACTTACTCAGGATTTTAATGATATAAATTTAAGACCCAAATTATTTTTATACCATTTTTGATGATTTTTCAAAGTCAGAACAGGGGAACCCGAAATCATCCTGACCTTGTCTCATAAAACCTATTATATCTCATGATTTACAAATCTATTGCTTACACCGTTTCTTCTATAAGAAACTAGACTTAATAAGCTTTAATTTCATATTTTATTCATCCTCTAATTTGATTTTTACAATTTTTTGGTGATTTTTCAATGTTAGACTACTGCTGCTGTCCAAAACTGTTTCAGTGCAAAGTGTTGATTTCCATTTTGCCCCAAATTTCAGAGTTCATACAATTCAGTCCTTGACCAATTACCCTTCAATTAAGCTAATTTTTGTAAATTAATACTTTACCTAATCATTATGAGTTATTTCAAACCTATTGGATTTCAGAATTTCCACATAAAAACCCTAACTTCAAATTCTTTTAAAATTAGGTCCCAAACATTCACTTTCTATTCAATCCTTTCAATAAAATCAGCATATAAACCATTTAAAGTTATAACTCCATGCTAAATCATCATATACTTCCAGCACATAGTCATAGAAACTTTCAACTTCATTCATAAAATCTAAAACTAATGAATTCACCAAGTGGACCTAGTTGTAAAAGTCATAAAAACACAAAAATTTCAAGAAATAATCAAGAATTGAACTTACTTGCAGTAAAAATATGAAAAACCAGCTTAGGGAAAACCCTTCTATGGTGTTTTGCTGATGAGAATGCAGAAAAATAAAGAGAAATCTAGATAATTCCACTTTAGTCCTAGTTTTATTAAGTAAATTTTGCAATATTCTAATTTTACCCTTATTTCTCCTTATTTTCTCTGGTTTCATGCCCTTGCCGTCCAGCCCAAATACACCTTGGGTCTATTTGCCTTTTAAGCCCTCTTTCTTTTATCATTTAAGCTATTAATCATTTCTCATAACTTTACATTTATTACAACTTAGTCCTTTTTGTTCAATTAACTATCGAAACTTTAAAATTTCTTGACGAAACTTTAATACTAACTTATTAACACTCCATAAATATTTATAAAACATTTATGGCTAGATTAAAAATCTCCGAGGTCTCGATACCTCGTTTTCGATTCTAATTATTATTATTATTATTTATTATTTTTTTTAACTTCACATTTAACTTATACTCACTAAATTAATAATATTTTCTACTCACTTGTCGGATTTAGTGACCTCGAATCACTATTCCGACACCACTGAAAATTTAGGCTATTACAACTCTCCCCCCCTTTTAAGAAATTTCGTCCTCGAAATTTCGTACCTGTGAATAAATTCGGATACTGAAATCTCATCAATTCCTCCGTCTCCCAGGTTGCCTCCTCCGATCCATGTCGATTCCATAACACTTTAACTAGTGGTACATGTTTATTTCTCAACTCTTTAACTTCCCGAGCTAGAATTTTCACTGGTTCCTCTGAATAGGTCATATCGGGTCGGAGCTCTATTTCCGTATGAGGAATTACATGTGATGGATCTGATCTGTACCGTCTCAACATAGATACATGAAACACGTTATGAATCTTTTCAAGCTCCGGAGGCAAAGCCAATATATAAGCTACCGGACCGATTCTTTCAATGATTTCATACGGCCCGATAAATCGTGGGCTGAGTTTTCCCTTTCTGCCGAACCGCAAAACTTTCTTCCACGGTAACACTTTTAAAAATACTCGATCACCCACATTAAACTCTATATCTCTTCTCTTCAAATCTGCATATGATTTTTGTCGATCGGACGCAGCTTTTAGACATTCTCGAATAATACGAACTTTTTCTTCGGTTTCCCGAATCAAGTCCACCCCCACTAGTTTTGGTTCACTTAATTCAGACCAATATAATGGAGTTCTACATTTTCTTCCATATAAAGCTTCAAACGGTGCCATTTTAATACTAGTTTGATAACTATTATTATAAGTAAATTCAGCTAAAGGTAAATACCTTTCCCAACTGCCGCCAAACTCAAGTATAGAGCATCTTAACATATCTTCTAAAATCTGAATCACTCGCTCTGACTGTCCATCTGTCTGGGGATGAAAAGCTGTGCTGAAATTTAATTTGGTGCCCAAAGCTTCTTGTAATTTACTCCAAAATCTCGAGGTAAATCTCGGATCTCGATCTGAAATAATAGATATTGGCACCCCATGTAATCTCACTATCTCTGACACATATAACTCCGCTAACTTTTCAAGTGGATAATCTACTCTGACCGGAATAAAATGTGCTGATTTAGTTAACCGATCAATAATCACCCAAATCGAATCTTTCTTCTTCGGAGTTACTGGTAATCCGGATACAAAATCCATCGTGACATGTTCCCATTTCCACTCTGGAATCATAATGGGCTGTAACAACCCTGTCGGCACTTGATGCTCGGCTTTCACCTGCTGACAAATTAAACATCTTGCCACATATTCACAGATTTCCCGTTTCATTATGGGCCACCAATACATTTTCTTCAAATCACAATACATTTTCGTACTACCCGGGTGAATAGAACACATGCTACTGTGAGCCTCTGATAAAATATCATTTTTCAAGTCTAAATTATTCGGAACACATATTCTATTACGATAATATAACATACCATTTTCATCAATGGAGTATTCTGGGCTTAACTCATTTTGAACCATCTGTCGTTTCAACATCAACTCTGGGTCTTCATCTTGTAGCTCCCGAATCCGTTGAAAGAACACAGGTTTAACTTTTAATTCTGCTAGTACAGAACCATCTTCATTAATAGATAAGTGAGCATTCAATGCCCGTAATGCAAATAATGATGATTTTCAACTAAGTGCATCTGCTACAACATTTGCTTTCCCTTGATGATAGTCAATGACAAGATCATAATCTTTCAGCAGCTCTAACCATCGTCTCTGTCTCAGATTTAACTCTTTTTGATTCATTAAATACTTTAAGCTTTTATGATAAGTATACACGTAACATTTCTCACCATATAAATAATGTCTTCATATCTTCAAAGCAAACACGATCGCAGCCAATTCCAAATCATGTGTAGGATAACTCTTCTCGTGCGGTTTCAGTTGCCGAGAAGCATACGCCACCACTTTGCCTGACTGCATAAGTACACAACCCAAACCATTCAAAGACGCATCACTATAAACCACAAACGGTACACCCGATTCTGGTTGAGTCAACACTGGAGCCTCTGTTAACATCTTTTTCAACTGATCGAAACTTTGCTGACATTCACTTGACCATATAAATTCAACATTCTTTTGTAGTAATCGAGTCAACGGTAAGGTAATCCTTGAGAAATCTTTGACAAATCGACGATAATAGCCTGCCAGTCCTAGAAAACTCCGTACTTTAGTAACATTCTTCGGAACTTTCCAATTTATCACTGCTGTTACCTTACTTGGATCTACTCTAATTCCATCAGCTGATACAATATGACCCAAAAACGCAACTTCCTGGAGCCAAAACTCACATTTGCTGAATTTCGCATACAACTGTTTCTCCCGCAAAATCTGTAATACAATCTTTAAATGTTGTGCATGTTCAGACTCTGTTTTTTGAATAAATCAATATATCATCAATGAACACAACCACAAATCTATCCAAATATGACTGAAAAATTCGATTCATCAAATCCATAAATGCAGCAGAAGCATTGGTTAAACCAAATGGCATCACCAAAAATTCATAGTGACCATACCGGGTTCGGAAGGCAGTTTTTGGCACATCACACTCTTTAACTTTCAACTGATAATACCCGGATCGAATATCTATCTTGGAAAATACTACAGCACCTTTCAACTGACCAAATAGATTATCAATACGAGGCAAAGGATATTTATTCTTTATCGTTACCTTATTTAGCTGCCTGTAATCTATACACAGTCTTAAGGAACCGTCCTTCTTTTTCACAAACAAGACAGGTGCACCCCAGGGCGACATACTCGGTCTGATGAATCCTTTATCTAATAACTCTTGCAACTGCGTCTTCAACTCTCTTAATTCTGTTGGAGCCATTCTGTACGGTGTTACTGAGATAGGAGCTGTTCCAGGAATCACATCAATTGCAAATTCAACTTCTCTGTCGGGTGGTAAACCGGGTAACTCTTCAGGAAACACATCAGGAAATTCATCCACCACTGGTACTTGTTCGAGCTTTAAATCGGAACTCCGAGTATCAAGAATATAGGCCAAGAATGCTTCGTTGCCTTTACGTAATAACCTCTGAGCAGAGAGAGCTGAAATAATTCTGATTGTATCACCCATATTTTCAAACCCAACTGAAATTACATCCCCTGTTTGACATTTCAAACTGATATGTTTATCACGACAATTCACTATCGCTTCATATTCCATTAACCAGTCCATCCCCAAAATAATATCAAATTCCCGAAAGGGTAACAACATCAAATCAGCGGGGAATTCATAACCTTTCACTATCAGTAGACAATTTCGACATATCAAATTAACTGTTACACTTTGACCTAATGGATTAGTGACTTGTATATCAAATTCAGTGGACTCAACAGAAAGTTTCTTTTCAGATACTAGCATAGCACAAATATATGAATGAGTAGACCCAGGGTCTATTAATGTATAAACAGTAACATCATAAAGATAGAAAGTACCAGCAATTACATCAGGAGCCGTAGCCTCTTCTCTTGCTCGAATGGCATAAGTACGTGCTGGTGCTCTATTTTCTGATCGACTAACTGATTCTCTCATACCCGAACGGTTAGTCCCTGTAGCACTGCTCTGGCCCGAACGTCTATTTCTTTGGGGAGTGATTCTCTGTATCTCTTTCTGTTCCACTTCATTTTTTTACAGCTGGGGACAATCTCGAATAAGATGATCAGTAGCCCCACATTTATAACAAGCCCCCATCTTAATCCTGCATTCACCGAAATGATGTCTTCCACAATATTGACACTTAGGCCGAGGAGCATCCTGAACACTACTCACACTTGCTGCAGGTCTATCAAACACCTTGAAATCGGATTGTCTTGATCTACCTCTACTCAATTTTCCTGGCACTGATGTAGTTCGACTACTTTCTTCTCTAAATTTCTTTACCGGCAAATCTGAAAATGACTTAGAAGCACCTCTTTTGAATGACTCTTTACTTTTTCGATCCCGTTGCATTTTTCTATTATATACTTCTTCAAGCTTTTGAGCACGGTCTGACAGAACAACGAACTTCCGTATTTCATTGCCCCCAATCATCATTCTAATCTCATCATTTAACCCTTCTTCAAATCTGATACACATTTCTTCTTCAGTAGGTACAATGTCTCGGGCATATTTGCTGAGGTAGACAAATTCTCTTTCGTATTCAGCCACTGATATATTTCCCTGCCGTAAATCAAGAAATTCCCTTTTCTTTTTATCCAAATACCGTCTGCCCACATATTTCTTCTTAAATTCATTTTGGAAAAATTCCCAAGATATTTTCTCTGCTGGTACCACGGCCTCAATCGTTTCCCACCAACTATAAGCCTCTTCTTTCAGTAGGGACACAGCACATCTCAAATAATCATCTGGTGAGCAAGCCATTTCTTTAAAAATTCTTATCAAACTCTGTAACCAGTATTCAGCTTTGACGGGGTCATCATCAGTCCTTCCCCGAAATTCTTCAGCCCCAAGTTTTCTAAGCCTTTCCAATGGAGAACGCTTATTGAATTCAGTCGTTGTAGGAGGTGGAGGAGCAACCGAGGGTACCACTGATGGAGCAGTGGTGGGAGGAGGTGGCTGAGCCTGATTTCTTTCTTGCATCGTTTCAGTATACCACTGATTCATAATCCCATAAATCATATTCTTCAATTCTTGCTCTTGCATTAAAGAAATCGGAACAGCACTGCTTGTTGCTCGTTCGGAAATCTGTATTCTACTGTTAACTTCTTCCTGCTCAGTACGTTCAGGTCTATCTGACATCTCTATAATCAGAAAGTATCTATAAAAATAACAAATATTAGATCGGATCATACACATCACACTATCACAGATTTATATGGCATGTATTTCTAAACACTTTATACATCACAATTGTTCCGAGAACCGGCTAAACCGGGCTCTGATACCACTAAATGTAACACCCCCTACCCGTATTCGTTGCCGGAATAGGGTATGAGGCATTACCTAAGTTTAACGAGTTAATACTATTTTTATTATGAATTCAATATAGCCCTTTTATAAATATCCAATCTTCCCTGAAATTTTAAAACCAAACAATCCTGTCCATTTCAATCCAATTTGATACCAAATCATACTTCTACTATAATTATATTATTTAGCATATTTATCACAGTTTACTTTAATACATACTCATTAAACAAGTTTTAGTATTTATATAATCATCAAACATATACATGCCATATAAATCAAAAAGGAAATTTACAAAAGCTACCGGAGATAATCTTGATAGTGTGATCCTCAGTGTTGATCCGATCCTCCGTATATTTACACGTCAATCTACATGAGACATTGAATACACTCAAGTAAGTTTATAGAAACTTAGTAAGTTCATAGGCATAAAATATAAATCTTACCAAACGTTCATACACTTATACATTATGTACAATTACTAAGTTCACCTGTCAACCACAATATGGTGAGTGCTTTCGTATAATCTCACTACCATTTGTCCATTTACTTTAACTCTTTTGGGCCCTTTTTGTCACTTACCATTCTTAATCAAATTAGGGAACGGTTACGGAAAATTGAGTACTTCACTTCCACTTTTCACTGATCAGGTAGCCGAAGCTATCACTTTTCACTGATCAGGTAGCCGAAACTACCACTTTTCACTGATCAGGTAGCCGAAGCTACCACTTTTCACTGATCAGGTAGCCGAAGCTACCACTTTTCACTGATCAGGTAGCCGAAGCTACCACTTTTCACTGATCAGGTAGCCGAAACTACCACTGTTCACTGATCAGGTAGCCGAAGCTACCACTTTTCACTGATCAGGTAGCCGAAGCTACCACTTTTCACTGATCAGGTAGCCGAAGCTACCACTTTTCACTTTCACTTGCCACTGATCAGAAGTACTCAAATCCGTTGTTCCGCTCAATTTGATCATTTAATCACTTTTCGCATTGTCATTTTATCCTTAACTTATCAACAAATATATCTCATCATACATGATATAATTCATAGGATTTACATTTAATCATTAAATTTCAGCCATATGAACTTACCTGAGTCGATTTGCAGAATTTGAGAAAATTCAGGGACTATTCAGCTACTTTTTCTTTTCCTCGACTTGTTTCGGGTTCTTGATCTATCATTGTAAAATCATTCACTTATCAGTATTGATTTCACCTTTACTCTATTTCATATCCTTAAGGATTACGACCCACATATAAGTAACATGGTCTATAATTTAACTATTTACTTGTATGGATATTCAAGCTGTCCATCCGTGTCATAGTCACTAAATTATTTTTATCTTGAGCTACAGAACTCCAAATTAAGATCCGTTAATTTTCCTTGAAACTAGACTCGCATATCTTCTTACCATAAAATTTTTAGAATTTTTGGTTTGGTCAATAAGTACAGTTTATTCTTTAAAGTCACCCCTGTTCTGCTGTCTGACAGTTCCGACCCATCTTCACTAAAAATTAATTATCTCCTTTTACAGGATTCGGATGATGTTAACGTTTATTTCTATTGAAAATAGACTTACTCAGGATTTTAATGATATAAATTTAAGACCCAAATTATTTTTATACCATTTTTGATGATTTTTCAAAGTCAGAACAGGGGAACCCAAAATCATCCTGACCTTGTCTCATAAAACCTATTATATCTCATGATTTACAAATCTATTGCTTACATCGTTTCTTCTATAAGAAACTAGACTTAATAAGCTTTAATTTCATATTTTATTCATCCTCTAATTCGATTTTTACAATTTTTTGGTGATTTTTCAAAGTTAGACTACTGCTGCTGTCAAACTGTTTCAGTGCAAAGTGTTGATTTCCATTTTGCCCCAAATTTCAGAGTTCATACAATTCAGTCCTTGACCAATTACCCTTCAATTAAGCTAATTTTTGTAAATTAATACTTTACCTAATCATTATGAGTTATTTCAAACCTATTGGATTTCAGAATTTCCACATAAAAACCCTAACTTCAAATTCTTTTAAAATTAGGTCCCAAACATTCACTTTCTATTCAATCCTTTCAATAAAATCAGCATATAAACCATTTAAAGTTATAACTCCATGTTAAATCATCATATACTTCCAGCACATAGTCATAGAAACTTTCAACTTCATTCATAAAATCTAAAACTAATGAATTCACCAAGTGGACCTAGTTGTAAAAGTCATAAAAACACAAAAATTTCAAGAAATAATCAAGAATTGAACTTACTTGCAGTAAAAATATGAAAAACCAGCTTAGGAAAAACCCTTCTATGGTGTTTTGCTGATGAGAATGCAGAAAAATAAAGAGAAATCTAGATAATTCCACTTTAGTCCTAGTTTTATTAAGTAAATTTTGCAATATTCCAATTTTACCCTTATTTCTCCTCATTTTCTCTGGTTTCATGCCCTTGCCGTCCAGCCCAAATACACCTTGGGTCTATTTGCCTTTTAAGCCCTCTTTCTTTTATCATTTAAGCTATTAATCATTTCTCATAACTTTACATTTATTACAACTTAGTCCTTTTTGTTCATTTAACTATCGAAACTTTAAAATTTCTTGACGAAACTTTAATACTAACTTATTAACACTCCATAAATATTTATAAAACATTTATGGCTAGATTAAAAATCTCCAAGGTCTCGATACCTCGTTTTCGATTCTAATTATTATTATTATTATTATTTATTATTTTTTTTTAACTTCACATTTAACTTATACTCACTAAATTAATAATATTTTCTACTCACTTGTCGGATTTAGTGACCTCGAATCACTATTCCGACACCACTAAAAATTTAGGCTATTACACTTTCAGTTGCTCAGATATCAACAATATGAACAATCCCATTACAAGTCCTGAAATCGATTTTGAGAAAGCTATTTGTTTAGGAGAATGCGAAGCTGAGGAAGATGCTGAAGATTATGTCTCATCCCCTGACTTACTAAGGATGATGGAACGAGAAAATAAACAGATTCTACCCCATCAAGAATCTGTTGAGACAGTGAACTTGGGAAATGAAGAAAAGAGGCAAGAAGTGAAGATTGGAACCTCTATTTCAGAGAGCACCAAACATGACTTGATCGCCTTGCTTCAAGAGTATAAAGATGTATTTGCGTGGTCATATCAGGACATGCCAGGTTTGAACGATGATGTAGTGGTCCATAAACTCCCACTAAAACCAGAATGTAAACCCATTCAACAGAAGCTAAGACGAATGAGACCTGAAATGCTGTTAAAGATAAAAGAAGAAGTAAAAAAACAATTTGATGCTGGCTTCTTACAAGTCTCTAAATATCCAGAATGGGTAGCTAATATAGTCCCAGTACCGAAGAAAGACGGCAAAGTGCGAATGTGCGTGGATTATTGCGATCTGAATCGAGCAAGCCCGAAAGATAATTTTCCTTTGCCACACATCGATACATTGGTAGATAACACAGCAAAACATTCGTTATTTTTTTCATGGATGGATTTTCGGGTTATAATCAGATAAAGATGACCCCCGAGGATATGGAGAAAACTACCTTCGTAACAATGTGGGGAACATTCTGCTATAAGGTAATGCCATTCAGATTGAAGAATGCTGGGGCAACATATCAGAGGGCAATGGTGATGTTGTTCCACGACATGATGCACAAAGAAATAGAAGTTTATGTCGATGATATGATTGCCAAATCTCGGGGGGAGAGAGAGCATGTTGGGAATCTCAAGAAATTGTTCGAAAGACTAAGGAAGTTCCAACTGAAGCTTAATCCAACCAAGTGTACGTTTGGGGCTACCTCGGGAAAATTGCTAGGCTTCATCGTCAGTAAGAGAGGTATTGAGGTTGATCCAGATAAGATAAAAGCCACACAAGAACTACCACCTTCGCGCATACAAAAAGAAGTCAGAGGATTTTTAGGGAGGTTGAACTACATCGCTCGATTTATTACTCAGCTTACCAACCAATGTGACCCAATTTTTCGACTCCTTCAAAAACAGAATCCTGGAGAATGGAACGAGGAATGTCAAGTGGCTTTTGACAAGATAAAACAGTATTTGTCTAACCCCTCAGTGCTAGTACCGCCAACGCCCGGGAGACCACTAATATTGTATCTGACTGTGTTTGAAAACTCAATGGGTTGCGTACTGGGGCAACATGATGAGTCAGGGAAAAGAGAAAGGGCGATTTACTATCTCAGCAAGAAGTTTACAGAGTATGAGACAAAGTACCCGTCAATTGAGAAATTCGGTTGTGCTTTAGTCTGGGTAACCCGAAGGCTCAGATAATATATGCTGTATCACACGACATGGTTAATTTCAAAGCTGGACCCAATAAAGTACATGATGGAATCACCTGCACTCTCAGGAAGAATGGCACGATGGCAGATCTTACTATCGGAGTACGATATCATCTATGTGAATCAAAAGTCGATAAAATGAAGCGAAATAGCTGACTTCTTAGCAACTCGGACAACAGAGGAATACGAACCGTTGAGATTTAACTTCCCAAATGAAGACCTGATGTGCATTACAGAAAAAGAATACGAGTCGTCAAAAGAGAAATCATGGAAGATGAGCTTTGATGGTGCATCAAATGCATTGGGGCATGGGATTGGAGCAGTCTTAGTATCGCCAGAAGGGAATCACTACCCATTCACTGCCAGATTAAATTTCTTCTGTACCAACAACATAGCGGGATATGAGGCTTGCATCATGGGACTTCGCGCAGCTATTGAACGAGACATCAAAATCTTAAAGGTATCCGGGATTCGACATTGGTGATTTACCAAATCCGTGGAGATTGGGAAGTGAGAGACTCGAAGTTGGTCAAATATCACGATCTTGTGACAGAGTTGATCAAATAATTTGAAGAAGTAACTTTTAATTACTTCCCACGAGAAGAAAACCAATTGGCTGATGCCCTAGCCACTTTGGCTTCAATGTTTAAAGCAAACCGAGAAACGGAAATAATGCCTCTCCAAATGAGCATATACGAGGCCCCCGCGTATTGTTTTAGCATTGAAAAAGAGGCAGATGGACAGCCATGGTTCCATGATATCTTAGAATATGTCAAGAATCAAAGGTATCCTGAACAAGCAAATGAGAACGACAAAAGAACAATCAGAAGAATGGCGGTGGGATTTGTTCTTGATGGGGGCATCCTGTACAAAAGAGGAAAAGATCAGGTACTCCTGAGATGCTTGGATGTTATTAAAGCCAGAAAAATACTTGAAGAAGTCCACGAAGGAGTTTGTGGAACGCACGCCAATGGTTTCACTATGGCTAGACAAATTATGAAACTCGGTTATTACTGGCTAACGATGGAAAGCGATTGCATTAGTTACGCGCGAAAGTGCCACAAATGTCAAGTTTACGGCAATAAAATTCATACAGCACCTTCGCCCCTTCATGTCATGACCTCTTCGTGGCCTTTTTTCTATGTGGGGCATGGATGTTATAGGGCCAATTTCCCCAAAAGCTTCTAATCGACATCGATTAATTTTTGTGGTCATAGATTACTTCACAAAATGGGTAGAAGCTGCTTCGTTTGCTAATGTAACGAAGACTGCAGTTTGCAGGTTCTTAAAAAAGGAGATCATATGTCGATACGGTTTGCCTGAGAGAATTATTTCAGATAATGCTTTAAATCTGAACAACAAGATGATGAAAGAAGTGTGCGAGCAATTTCAAATAAAGCATCATAATTCCTCACCCTATCGCCCAAAGATGAACGGAGCAGTAGAAGCTGCTAACAAAAATATTAAGAGGATTATTGGGAAAATAACCGAGACGTATAAAGACTGGCACGAGAAACTACCATTTGCTTTGTATGCATACCGCGCATGTGTGCGGACCTCTACGGGGGCAACTCCCTTCTCTCTAGTCTATGGAATGGAAGCTGTGCTGCCCATCGAAGTTGAGATCCCCTCTTTACGGGTCTTAATGGAGTCAAAACTAGAAGAATCAGAATGGGTTCAAGCTCGATATGACCAACTAAATCTGATCGAAGAAAAAAGCTTGAAAGTAATCTGTCATGGACAGATGTACCAGAAGAGAATGATCACAGCCCATGACAAGAAGGTGCGACCAAGGGAATTTCGCGAAGGAGAACTCGTGCTGAGAAAGATTCTCCCAATACAAAAAGACTTTCGAGGAAAATGGGCACCGAATTGGGAAGGACCGTATGTCATAAAGAAGGCCTTCTCGGGTGGAGCTTTGATTCTCACTAAGATGGATGGGAAAGAGGTACCAAATCCAGTGAACTCAGATGTCGTGAAGAAGTACTATGCTTAAAAAAAAAAGAGGGAAGGGATCAAGATGAAAACCCGAAAAGGGCGTCTTGATAAATAAAAAGGTTTCGGAGGTTAAATTCGAAGAGGAGTCCTAAGGAAGCAGATTTGAGTTCGAAGAGCAAGGGCGATTTTTGAACAGGAAGTCAAATGGCGAGATATTAATATTTGAAGCAAACTCGGAGGCTCAAAATCTTCTACACAAGAAGCTGTGCTCGAGAGGATCCAGGATCAAAAGACGTGGAGAAGTTCATGCATTGAATATCTAGAGCATTTGTGATGATGGAATCTGCTTTCCTGTATTTATAATGTTTTCTTTATTGAACTATTCCTTGTCAATTTTCTTTGCTCATTGTCGTTGAAATAAATGAGTGTGAGGTATCCCTTTTCATACCTACTTGTCATTTTCATGCATCTCGTGTTTGGTTTATCTAAATGATGAATAGTGAAATCACACACTCTAAACAAAAGGAATGTTGAGCATTACCTGGATGAGAATTTGGTAAGTACAAGAGCCTCAAAGCAAGGACAAGTTTCAATAGGGGGCGAAAAGGGGTGATATACGAGAAACGTAGATTACTCGTAAAGTTTGAGAACGGGTACAACACCTAAAAGGGGAGTCAAGAATCGAAGCAATGAATACAGGTCATCATGAAAGTCATGACAGAAAAAAGAGATACATGACAAACAAACCCAGGGCACATGGCATAATCATGTAGGCATAAAAGCATTTAAGACAAACAAGTACATATCATGACAACATCACGCATGACACATACAGGTGCGCCAGTAAAGGAAGAAGTTTCGACGATAACTGTATCGAACCAAGGAGAAATCCGAGTTCCACCAGATGATATTTTTAATTTCTATTTTTCAATTTCTGTTTGCAAAAGCCAACTCCTCGGGTCGCACGCCGGGGTATTTTAATTTCTGTTTGCAAAAATCAATTCCTCAGGTCGCACGCTGAGATATTCTTAATTTCTATTTTTCAATTTCTGTTTGCAAAAGTCAACTCCTCAGGTCGCACGCTGAGGTATTTTCAATTTCTGTTTTTTAATCAACTCCTTAGGTCGCCCGCTGAGATATTTTCAATTTCTGTTTGTAAAAGCCAACTCCTCGGGTCGCACGCCGGGGTATTTTAATTTCTGTTTGCAAAAATCAATTCCTCAGGTAGCACGCTGAGATATTTATAATTTCTATTTTTCAATTTCTGTTTGCAAAAATCAACTCCTCAGGTCGTACGCTGAGGTATTTTCAATTTCTGTTTTTTAATCAACTCCTCAGGTCGTCCGCTGAGGTATTTTCAATTTCTGTTTGCAAAAAGCCAACTCCTCAAGTCGCACGCCGGGGTATTTTAATTTCTGTTTGCAAAAATCAATTCCTCAGGTCGCACGCTGAGATATTTTTTAATTTCTGTCTTTCAATTTCTGTTTTCAAAAATCAGTTCATATTACGAGAGGCTGGGGTATTTTCAATTTATGCTTTTCAACCATTAAAAAAAAAGATCAACTTGTATTACTCAGGTGGGCTGAGCTTGAGAGATGATAGCGGAGCAGACTGAAGATTGAAGTCTTCCTGAAGATAGTAAGGAAGCAAATTGAAAAGTTCAGACCTCGGAGCAGACTAAAGACTGAAGTCTTCCTGAAGATAGTAAGGAAGCAAATTGAAAAATACAGATTTTGCTCCCTAGAGGTGATAGTGGAGCAGATTGAAGATTGAAGTCTTCCTGAAGATAGTATGGAAGCCGATTGAAAGATTGAAGATAGCAAGTCTGGTAGTCCTCATGTTTCAGGAGCATATTGAAGATAGAAGTCTGGCATTCTCAAAGTTACAGAGAAGCAAATTGAAGTCAATAATCGTATCCCAAGGCTGCGGTGAAGTAGGTCAAAGCAATAAATCAACAGTGGATAGGGATGAGGCTATATGAAGCATAAGAGCACTGAAGAATCAGGGCTTGGCCAAGACCGGGAAAAATTGGTCCTTCTATTGTCTTTGCCCTATTCTCGTTTCACGACAATGAGCAAAGAGGGGCAGCTGTAATAACCAATTTTGCCCCGGGTTCATTAACCCAGGGCCCAAAACCAAACAAAATTAAAACAAGCCCACTACAAACCAAATTAAACCCAAAGGTATAGGCCCAAGTGACAAAAAGCCCAAATGGCCCACATTTTTAGGGTTTTCCAGGAAACCCTAGTCCTTGACCCCAAGAAGCGTCGCGCGCGTGCCTCCACGCGCGTCCCTTGGTGTGCCGCTCTCCACCAGCCCCTGTCTACCACTGACCCTCCACTTGCGCCTCCACTCGCGCCGCTCGTCCATCTGCAAGAAGAAGAAGACAAGAAAAATAATAATAATAAAGAGATCATGTAAAAATCGGCTATGAAGCCATTAGAAAATAATGTAAACGGGGACCTTTTTATTATTATTGGGAATCAATACAAGTGCAAGATTTTTCGAAAAAGCAAATCATAGCAGAGATTCAAACACAAAAACAGAGTTAGTAAGAAGGTGATCCATTGATCTTCCTTCTTCTTTTCTTCTTTTTGAATCTGTGTATATACATATAAAGATTTCTATTTTTCTTTTGTCTTTAAAACTATACATATACATATATATTAAAAAAAAAAACAAGAATTTACCTTTTCGGCCACCGTGCGCGGTGGCCAGTACAGCGGCGATGACGACAGCCCCTCGCCGGAATCTGGCTTCTCCCTAGAGGAATCGAGAGAAAAGAAAGGGGGAGAGGGATTTTTTTTAGGAAAGTGATAGAAATAAATAAAAAAAAAAGAGGAAGATTTGGCTTTTATAGTGATAAAAACGGCGCCGTTACAATAAGACCTCCCCAGGCGCCAAAACGGCGTCGTTTTGGGGAGGTCGACCCGAACCCGACCAGCAAAGAGGAAAGATCCGCGTGTTTCTGAGGGAAGGGCTAATTGCGCATTTAGCCCCTCCGCTTTTTCATAGTTTTGCAATCAATTTTTCCTTTTTTAAAGATTTTCCCCTTTAATTTCAATCCAGTTTCGTTTTGGTCCCGAATTAGGTGCTGCGTTTTGAGAATGCGGGAAAATTTCCCTTTTGCTCCCTCAGGTTCTCCAGCGCGTGTGAATAGGTTTCTTTTAATTATTTTTATTTCCGAATTAGCCCTAAATTTCAGCCTTGAAGTTCAGTTCAACCCTTTTTTCTATTATTTTGCAATTATTATTGTTAATACCATTGTTTAATATTTCTGTTTTATTATTATTATTATTATTATTATTATTATCTCTATCATCATTAACATCTTTTGTTTTAAATTTATTTATTATTATTTTAATGTTATCTTTTTCAATTTTGTGTTTTATTGTATTTTTATTATTGTGTTTGTTGTTTTTCGCCTTCGTCATTTCATGTATATGGACGGTTATGAGACGATCTTGGATTCGAGGTTTTAAATTATCATGTCCTAAAGTATTGGATGTGATATTTTAATTCCTTCGGAACGAGAAAGTCTTGATTTTCAATTCGAGAAAACTATGGGATAATCTTGGATTCAAAGATTTAATATATCGTCTCCTAAAGGATTGGATGTGGTATTTTATTCTTTTGGAACAAGAAGATATTGATTTGCAATTCGGGAAACTATGAGATAATCTTGGGTTCAAAGATTTAAATTATTGTGTCCTAAAGTATTGGATGTGATATTTTAATTCCTTTGAAACGAGAAAGTCTTGACTTTCAATTTGAGAAAATTATGAGATGATCTTGGGTTCGAGGATTTAAATTATCATGCCCTAAAGTATTGGATGTGATATTTTATTCCTTTGAAACGAGAATATCTTGATTTAATTCGAGAAAACGCTAATATTTTCAAAAGAGGCCGAATTTTTTAATTCTTTTAAAAAAAATTTCAACTTTCGACATGAGGACATTAATTAATCAAATCGGTACCAATTTTGGACGTGACGATGGTACTAACCCATCCTCGCATGTAACCGACTCCCGAACTCGATTTCTCAAAACTTCGCGGACCAAGAACATTGTTTTAATAAATCAAAACGTTTTATTAAAACAAAAGTGATCCGATCACACCAAATAAAGATCGGTGGCGACTCCCGTTTTCGTTTCATTTTCAAAACCCAAGTTCGATTCTCGTTTTGTCAAAAAATGGTTTCCACAAAACTTCAATTAGATTCTTTCAGTTAAACAACATTAACATGAGGCTTCCTCAATTTATCTCATAAATGAACCAATTATTGTTTAATTAAAGGGAAAAAAATTAATTTATCAACAACCCAAATCTAGTATAACTATTAGATATAAATCTATATTTTAAAATTCTTTAACATATCTAAAAGATCATATATTATACAAATATAATCGAACCTAAATATAAATCATAAATATTTTAACAAAAATGAAGAGTATTGACTCCCTTACTCGTTGCATTAATAACATATGAACAATCTCCTTGATCCAAGTTTCCAATATGCATAAAATCAATTGCTTGAAGTTAAGGTGTTAAGTTTCTATTAATTTTCCAGCTAAACAAAGTAAATTAAGGACCCTTTCTCTCTTTTATTTTTTTTAAAAGTGTATATCTTCCAATAAATGGTCCATAGATAGTTGGACCAAATATTGCTAATAATCTGAACAAAGGTTTGGTATGGTTATCATCATTTGATGACAAAATTAGCATACAATTAGGATATGATTATAATCAGGAAAAAAAGTAAAAAAAAAATGCAGTTCGAGGTTGTTTGAAAAATAATCAGCATAAACTAGGATCACCAAACTATTAGTAAATATACATTTTAATTACCTAACTTTAAAAAATTATAAATAATCATTAATCTATTTGAACTATTTTAAAGGTTTTCTTTTAAGTCACGGGAATGTTTAACTTTTTTCTAAAAAAATCTGGTTAGAGAATTTCAAGTGATAATTCAGCAATCGGTACAAAAGATTAGTATCCATAAACATGTAGAATAACATCAAGTCAATTTGATGGCCAATGTGAGAGATGGAAGAATAAAGCTTTTGGTTTTGGTTTGCAGAATGCTGCTTTTGATTTTGTTGATGAGATAATTTAGGTAAATGAAGAGAAGTAAGATTTTGGGGAATGAAAGAGTTTGAAAAAGGAAGTGAAAGGGACAGGAATTCTAAGGACTAATGATATACCGTATCCGAGTAAAATGAGAATACATTTCTGGATATGGACTAAAATGGTGATTTTTAAAACAATTACAATGGTTGGTAATTTCTGGATATACAAAAGTAGTCTTGGCATTCAATTGAATCACTTTGAAATATTAAAAATGATATTAGTCCTTTAACAAACCGAAGAGGGAGGTTCTAAATCAAACAAACACCTTATTACTAAGCATATATCAACTCAAAGCCAAAAACAGATTATGAAAAAAGCATTGTTGTGCTAATTATACCAGTCACAACTTACTACCTTAAACCACTTCATCTTTTTGTTCTTTAGAAGACATCCGGGTTGAACCGTCCCGGGATCGAGTTGCTTTCTTGTGCCTGTCTCAAATGCATCATCAATGCATAGTTATTTACCTGTCAAGTAATACAAGTGAAATATAGAGATGAGTTCTTTAAGATCGACACGGTATTACGGGCAACATTTTATGATTGAAGAGATATAAAAGATTTTGATTCTGACCTCTAAAGTTCGCATCTGTTCCTGGTATTGAGACACCAATTGCTTTAAATGTTCTAACTCTTGGTTTTTATCTTGATACTCCTTTTGTCGTTCATGTTGGATTGCCACTGCACGTTTGAGGACTGTATTTTCTTGAATCATCGCTTCAATTTGTCCCTTTAACATGAGATTTTCCTGGTAAAAAGAACAGAAATGAGTAAACAAAGTTATTACTTATTTTTAACAACTTCAGTTCAGTACTAAAAGGAAATTTTATTATAAGCCTGTGTTTGATTTCATGGATGTGGAAAACCTATGTTGCTTGAACTCGGGTGTCTAACATCTGACACTCATATGTTCAATTCAACGACAGATTAAATAGGCCTGCTCTGCACTCGACATGACCAAAAGACCCACCAGGTTACACCTATTCACAATCACCAACAACACCACGCACATGTCTGACACATTGATGTTAAGGCAGGCTGACCTTAGCATCATAATCACACACATTTCATTGCAGATCATATTGATTCCTATTACTCTCGATCATGTTCATGTCAATAACCAACATTGAGTGTCCATATAGCATTTTGTCTAAAAGTTGCTTCATACGTTTGCAGACCTCTGGCTAGTCCAGAAAAGAATGATAGATAGAGATCCAAAGATGGTTAAGAGATAACACCTTTTGAAAATTTTGTGCCGTCTCTTCTGCAACACGTTTACTTATGGAATTCTCCAAAACTGCAAGCAATTTAGAGACATGGGATTTGGCATCATCCACACTTGTAGCACTCATCATCTCCCTCACAAACAAGTCCACCCATTCAGCACCATCAGCAGGCATATTTTCAGAGGCTGATGGATTCTGAATAGTCACAGCAGCAGCAGCAGCAGCTTCTCCATTATTAGTCAATATACCTGCTAATGCAGATGTGACATTCCATTTACAAACTGATGACTGTCCAGCTTAAACAGATGGCATATCACACACAGCACAACAATTAACATAGAATAATTGATGTTGTGCTAGCAGCC
This sequence comes from Gossypium australe, assembly GCA_005393395.2. Classification (NCBI taxonomy): domain Eukaryota; kingdom Viridiplantae; phylum Streptophyta; class Magnoliopsida; order Malvales; family Malvaceae; genus Gossypium; species Gossypium australe. Next base: position 3,341,826 of record CM016619.1, on the reverse strand, counting down.
TTCAATGTAGTACATGTTGTCGATTATAACCACAATACAATTTTGGAACTTGGATACATAAAGCTAAGGACTTGGACATAGGATGTCAAAATTATACTGAAGATTTGTCACTTGATTCAATTTATTGATTCTGACAAGAGTTGAAAGAAGAAATAGCAACCAGTGGCGGAAGACTTAATTTTGCATTTATTGATTTGTACAGCATATTCACCAATTAGATGCATAATATAACATTTCCAGTTCATCATAGAAACGCTTTTGCAAACCAACCATTAAACTACAAGTAAAAATAATATTGATCGGAAACTCAGCTGGCAATGCTAAATTTAAATGAATATAATTGCAAAAAAAAAGGGGTATACCCTGCTCAGCAGTTGTGCCCAGTTCCTCAACGGTACAAGTCTTTCCCCCTCTAGCCTCCGCTGCTCCTAAGCAAAGATCCTCCAGCTTCTTGATGGCAGTGTCTATATCATTGCCACATTCTAATAGTGCTTGCTCCAGAAGCTGAAACGAATAATTGCTAATTATAATGGAATAAATGGATGAATCACTATTTCAACAGCCAATAAAAATCCCTAGATCAACAACGGAACAATAAAACCAAACCGTTTAAAAGCTATGTAACAGAAAGAAGACAAAAAATCTAAATCTTTTACTCTGTAAAATAAGTAAAACATTATATACAATTTTATTTGCAGTCATGGAACTAATAAAGAAATTAATGATAATCATACAAGTAACCAACTACATGCTCCAACTTAATCTAGGACCGGAATCCATGCCAACATCAGAGATTTTCATGGCTTAAATCCACACAATTACAATTGTTAGACTATCAAATGAAGACAAAACTTACTTCTTTTCCTTTAAAACACAATAGGAAACAATTATAAAATCTAACTGGATGAGAGTTTAAACAAGAAATGACAACTAAAGCAAGAAATCAAGAAACAGTAATACCTTATTCACAGATTTCTGAAATCAAATTTGTTAAGTACGATAAGGAATATACTTAACGAATACAAATACAAAATCAACTGAAAAAGGCGATATACCTGGGGGTCCATGTGAGGGAAGATAGATTGGAGGTGATTGAGAGCAGATGGCGACGGAGACAAACGAACAGAAGAAGGAGATGACGGCGAGCAGCGCCGGAGCTTCTTAGAGGAAGAAGCCGATGGCGGTGACGGGATATCTTCGAAGAACGATCTCTTGCTCCCGCACACTGCCGCAGACATCCTTCGCTAAATCAAATAAAAATCAGTATCTCCTTATCGCTATCAGTCTCAATCCCTCACTCCCCCTTCTATTTTAACTTAGAAAACGAAAATTCGAATTTTAGACTGAAATTTTCTGTTTGGTTGATGAGAAACTGATGGGTATTCAAATTCGGACTTAGGTTTGGCTTAAAATGTGAGGGGTTTCTTTATATAGTGATTGTGGACTGGTTGGAGAAGAAAGGGAATGGATTAAAACGGTGCGGTTTTGTTTTTCATTTTTGGTATGTTTTTTTTTGAAAATGTGGGTAACGGGCGCGTGGAATAGATTCTAAAGGAGCTGCGGGTTGGCGCGTTGCTGCTCCATATTTTTTATATATAGATAATATACAATAAATATATTTATATTGAGTTATATAAATATTTATAAAATTTTAAATACAAATTTATTATATAAATAATTAAATTTTATATTTATACTAAAAAAGAATATTCTATTTAAAAATAATTTTAAATATAAATTAATTCAATATAAATTTCAATTTTTATGTGTAAAATTTTAATAGAAGGAGCTTTAAAGTTGATAAATCTTTTAATTTTATTTATAATTAATTAACTAAATATTTTAATAAGATCATAATTCTTACATATAAATGCAAAATAATTTTTTTAAATAACAAAAAGCATATTTGTAAAATCTATAATTAAACAGTAGTATAAAAATGTATTTAAATTCCTTTTATATATTATCCATGTTAATATTTTAATAATGTTGAATTCATTACTGCATGTAAATATTCAACCGAATATTTTTATCCTATCAATTTAAAATACTACCAATTTTATTTTAAATATAAAACAAATAATTAAAATTTATAATTTACATAAATGGAGAATATTCAGTTAAAAAAGGAAATTAATTCACTTAAGTCGATAAAAATTAATTAAATATAAAATGAATATTTATATATTGTTATTATTATTTCCTTACTTTTTTAATGATTTTTTCCTATCTGTTTTTAAATATTTATGGATTTTTAAAAAATTCAGTTAAAAACCAGAATGGGCATATTGAAAATGTCTATACAAGCAAGCAATCTCAATGTCATCCCATTTTCAAACACATTCAGACTTCATCACATATATTTACACACCTTTGTCTGCTACTTATTCACAACCTTATTTATATGTGCTTTGTTTCATCTTAGATCAACACTTCTTAATTTACTTGGTGGTGGAACTAGCATCTCTAAATATCCTCCTCCATCCCGACTTCCGGCCGCCACTGTCTTGGCTATTCGTCCGGTTTTTCTTCAGTCGTAAGCTTATCCCACGCCCCATCGATATAGTGAGCTTCATGGCTGTAAATAAACCAAAGGCAATTGCTAGTGGTCTCACTGCCCAATGGAAATCCTCAACATGATGGTATTTCTCGACTATACCAGGACAAGTATCGAAGGACACCGATTCCACTTCGTTGGGGTCGGCTAGGAAGCTGTTGGGTTCATTTCGGAGAACAAATCTACCTGGAAATTCTACGACGAGGCACCCGTTTGGAAGTATTTCTGAAATTCTTCCACTGCACCATGTTCCTCCACTCTTCCGTGGCCATTCGAAACGAGGAGTAACGACATTTGGTTTGAGCCGCACGAACTGCCCGACATAGTAAGGTTCAGCCATTTGAAGCTGATAAGCCTTGCCTACCCAGAGAGTCTCTAGTCCTAAAAATCCCACTGACATGGCTCCGTCACGCTGCACAGCATGTAGTATTCCCACAGGAGAATGGGAATTGGTTTCTTGTTTCAGGCGGACCCAGTCGCCGACAGCAAAACCAAATGTGACCCTCTCGAGTGTTGACTCCTGGACCCGGAGAGCATTGTGCATTCCGGGAACTTTCACCAGAGCAAAGCTATTCTTATCAGCATCACCATCTAAACCAACAATAGTTCCTTCCCGAACATCCACGGTATGAGGTCTGCGGGCATTCAGAGGGCTTCTTGACCGAACTGTATCGCCCACTTGAAGATGATCCTTGGAGAGATACCAAGTGGTGTAACCATTACCAACTGATTTTTCTTTGATTGGTCGGCTTCCGAGGCCAACCCATCCTCCATCACCATGAATAGCATTTTGTGAGCTGCAAATCGAGCCTCAAATTATCAGTGGTTAAAATATGTTATTCTCATGAAAATATAATAAACAGTTGAATCTAAAGAAAGGTGAAAAGCACATACCTTTCAAAGACAAGTAAAAGGTCTGAAACCAACGGTCTATTTCTAAGATTGTACTCGAAGCAACCATTGATAACATGTTCAACAGCAGGAGGCAAGCCACTCGGTACATGTGGTTTTTCTTTCCTAACCACAACCGAGTGATAAATTTCTTCAGATGATTTCCCAAACCATGGCTGAACACCAGTCAGCATCTCCACTACACTACACCCGAATCCCCAAACATCGGTCTCCAAAGATAAAGGACCTCGTACTTCAGGATCCCACTGTTCTGGAGCCATGTAATTAGGAGTTCCAAGCCTAAGTGCCATATCAGAGTCGGACAAAGGAATCCCGAGAAGTAGATAAGGGATTCCAAAATCTCCAAGAACTAATTGATCATGATCACTTATAAGGAAATTGGAAGGCTTCATATTGAGAACCAACAACCCTATTGAGTGTAACTGGATGAGCCCTTTTGCTAATTGGCTCCCATACCTGTAAATATCAAGGAGCTCGATTTAATGGCACTCCGTGCTTCACAGCGTATAAATATGTATAACAATTTATTACCTTAAGATATCAGGCAGTGAGAGCTTGCCTCCTTTTGATTGAGCCATTTGATCACCCACAGATCCTTCATAAAATCTCATAGCAATGGAAATCTGTAAAATCAAATACTGTGTTAGAATGAACATACATATATACATACATACATACATACATATACATATGTGTGTGTGTGTGTATGCAAGGTCACCTTTCCATTTACAACAGAGACACCATGTAACCAACAAACACCAGGGAGCTCTCTACACTTCAAGAACAACTTTTCAAACTTATCAATGAACTTTTGCATATGTTCTTGCTTCAATGGATGCAACATCTTAACTGCAACTTCATGATATTCTTGAAAATCAAAACCTGATTGATGGTGAGTAGCCAGCCAAATGTCGCCAAAAGGTCCTCGACCGATCCTATGCTTCAGTTTCAATGAGGAAGGGTCAATCCATGGTGCAGTTTGAGTTGGTGTAGCCACAACAGTCCTAAGCAAGTCAGGGTCCCCTTCAAAAAGTTCATACTCAAAGGAAGGGACCTGCTTGGGTGCTTTTATCTGTTGAGGCATTCCTCCTACACAACATGGTATAAGAAAAAGTAAAGAACATAGTTTTTTCTTTGTACTACCCGCACACCAATAGTAGGAGCAAACCACTGCCACGCACACATCCATGACCAATAACCAATAGGCCAAACATGGGGTCGGTATACTTTTCTGAAGTGTTGCAATAAGTATAACAAATCTGAGTAACCACATGTATCAAACTAATATAAACAGACTGTTTGAGTAACCGCAAGTAGAAGTAAACCATTACAAACCGACTAAGAATTGATACAATCTAGACTAAAGCCAACAAACTAAACTGGACAAACTAGACTAAAGCCCACACATGATGAGCCTCAAAGACCTATACATATAATTGTGCATGATTGGTCTCGAATCTGGATACTCATCACCTAAAGAACTTAATGCACCATTGGCATATATTTTAGGAGCTTTAATACTATGTTACCCAATTTGATGCCCTAAATCCATTTGATAATAAAAAAGCTAGGAATAGAAAACAAATAAACCTCCTTTCTTCTTCATAATCATTTCTTTAAGATTATGATTTGCTCATGCTCTTACTAAAAGTTTAGTACAAAGAAAATCAAAGGCAGCTAAGTGATTAACAATCAATGAAACCAATTTGTAGGAAAGAAAACAAACTATTATATTTTCTTTAATCATCTCCTTATTTTAACTCTCAAGAGAATACCAATTCAACAAATTAAGCATACCAAATGTATATGTGTATATACTCAAAATCCAGTTTTTGATGTTACAGCGATACATAACAAAATTATCTATTGCCTAGAAATCCAAAATATAAATTGATAGTAACCCATTACGAAAAATTAAATCCCTTCTCTGATTTTTTTTATTTCCTGGAAATTAAGAGTTCAAAATTGAAGAGGAAAAAAAGGTTTTCCCTACAGTTTCAAACGTGAATGAAATATGTAGTCAAAAAAACTTGCAGAACCCAAAAAAAAAAAAATCATTTTGATAATAACCTATTTCAAGAAATTAAGTATTTTCCCCAGATTTTGATTCCCTGGAAACAAACAGTCCAAAATTATAAACATAAAAAAAAGTTCTATTTCCTACAGTTTATCAGGAAACAAACCTCACAAGCAAAAAATGGAAGATAAAAAGAGCTGTTGAGGCTTCCCCAAAGCGAAATCGGAACTTCAATAGCTGAAACAAAAATAAAGAAACTTTTTTTAAAGTAGAATTGAAGTTAAAAGAATTTGACAAATTTGATTCCTAGTTCAAGAAAAATAAAAAGAGAGAGTTTTGGCTACTCTGTCACTGCTGGAAACATGGAATATTGGGTGCTGCTAGGATCATCTGCTTGCCACGCCATTTGGATCTTTTGAAGATGAACCTTCTTGTGCCACGTGTGTAACACTGTGCCTCCATTGAAAGATACGTGGAAGTTACAGTAACACTTCATTTTCCTGTGTATGTGTGTGTGTGTATATATATATATATATATTGTTTTAGTATTTATTTTGTTTTATTATTATTTATCATCATTTTCCAAATTTCTGGGCTTTTTGCTCAAAACATGGATCAAGTTGGCTCTTTTTAAGGTTTAAATTTTCCTTTTGTATTTATTGTGTTTTAGCAAGCTTGAGTATTTTTTATTTTTATTTTAAATCAAATTTAAAAAGTAAAATTGAATCAAATTTAAATCTTGTTTAGTTACATCCCAAGCGTCAAAAATTACACTTAATTCAATTTTGTTTTATTAGTATTTTTTAAATGTGTGGTGGTAAAAATGTAATTTTATTATTTTAATAGTCTCTATAACTTTTAAAGTATTAAATCAAATTTTTATTATTTTTGAGAGGGTCAAAGTGTGATTTTACCATTGCTAATTTAAAATTTTATAAATGGCCTAAATAAATTTTTTCTCATTTTAAGGAGGATTGCCGATTGGGGCCCTGCCAGCCTCCATTAGCTCCGTCGCTGGGTGATGGTGAGATTAAATATTATAACAATATTATAGCGTGAGATAAAACAAAAACTAAACGTACTGCACTATAGATAACGTCCATCCAAAGGGGCTTCATAACAACAGACAACCTAAAATCTATCTTGATAATTGGTAATATATTGGATTTATTCAATAAAATGTCTGCTTCCGAATGAAGGGGTTAACCCAACTGAGTTGTTTTAATTGTGGAGATTAGGGGTGAGTAAAACTCGATTTAATTAGAAAAATTGAAAAAAAATTAGAATTTTGAATTGGTCGAATTGAGTTATTAAAATTATTTGAGTTAACTCGATTTGAGTTTCGAATTTGAGTCGAGTTAAATTTCACAATTTGAATAACTCGAATAATTCGAATAATATATTGATATAAATATCCTTTTGGTCCCTGTCTCCTTTAAAAATAAGCAAATTGGTCTCTCTCAACAAAATTACAAAAAAAATAAACCAAAATAATTTTCAAAAATTCAAAATAATTTTTAAAATTCAAAATAATTTTTAAAATTCAAAATATTTATATTTTAAAAAATTCTAAAATAGATATAAAAATTTTAAAAATTTTCTAAAATAATAATTTTGGGACCTAATTAATGATTTAAATTTATCATACTCAAGTATTTATTATTATTATTATTATTATTATTATTTTGTGCTCTAATATGGAATTAATTATACTGCAACAGTATTTTTATTTGACATGTTTACTTTTTTTAATTTAACTCTAATAATTTCATTCGATTCGACTTAACTCGAATCGAAGAAATTTAAATCGAGTTAAGATGATAAAATAGGACTCATGAACTCAATTAATTCAAAATTTTTTCACTCGATTTAATCGAATGCTCACCCCTAATGAAGATTATTGAGCTGAAGATTAGAACACCCTTACTAGGGTTCCAACTTATTCAATATGTTCCATTCAGTATGCAAAAATTATGGTATCATATTTTTCTTCTTCCCTCTAAAGTTATTAAAAAGGTGAATAAGTTGTGCAATTCTTCTCTTTGGAAAATGTATAAGGTATAAGCCTTCTACTAAGGGTGCCAAAGCTAGTTAGGATTTTAGTCCGAAGAATCTTTTTAGAACAAAGTTTGCAAGATGAGATGTGTGTGACTTATCCTAATCAAGGCTGATTCTCTTTAAGTTGTTTGGTTTGAGATGTTTCTGCTAAGGGTGTAAACCTGAATGGGCTTGGGTCGAATTCTATCGAGCTCATGCATTGAGCTCATATGATAATTGATGTTCGCTAGGTAGGTACCTACATTCTTCTGCAAATTCATATGTGGGATCTCACATGGGACCGCATAAACACGTGTTAAGTCTAGAGTAAGATACATGTTGACATACATGAGACCTACTTAAAAGCACTCTACAGAACTAGACAAAAGCTTGACAAAACTTCTTGGCATAGAGTGGTATGGGGGAGCCCTACAATTTCAAGACATGCATCCATCACATAGTTGGCAATCCAAGACAGATTGCCTACAAAAAAAACTCAGAATTCTGGAATGGGGCATTCAGGATGAGTTTAGATATCATTTATTTGCTTCTTGTTCTTTGTCTAAATTGCTTTGGTGAGAATTTTGCTGGCATGTGGAGAGTTTTTGTGGCATGAATCTTGGGCTGATGTGTTGGACTGGGTTATGAAGTATGGGAAAGGGAAGTCCCTAAACGCAAGTTGTTGTTTGTCAGTTGTATTATTTTTATGGTAATCCTCAAGATTTATGATTTTATCAATTTGGTTTTGATTAAATAAATTTAGTTTAAAACATTTACATATTTGGTCGTTCTGGTCCCGATTTAACAAATTTAACACACAATATTTATACAGTCTGTCAATATTTACACAAAATATAGGGATAAATCTCAAAAAGCATATATGAACTTTAATCCAACGTACAATATCATAAACAAACTTTGATTTGGTGCAATTCTATATATACAACTTTAATTTCGATTTAATTTTCACTAACACTTACAACATTATTTATACAACACTATTTTCATTGAAGTTACGTGGAAATTGTTGGTTGACATTTTACTAAACTAAAAAAGAATAAGTTTTAATGTTTCCACATAAAATATAAAAAAATTATTTTCTCATAAATTTAAATTGTTTTTCCATTACTATTAAGATAAAAAAATAAAATAGTACCACATAAATATCAATGTTAATAAAATGTGAAAATTGAATCAAAATAAAAATTTTACATATATAATTGTACTAAATCAATGTTACTCTATATTATGATACATTTGATCAAAATTTATGTATAATTTTGATATTTATTCTCAAAATATATAATGATCGAGGACTAAATTTATTATACCAATTAAAATTATGTATAATTGATGGAAAACATCTGTCCTCAGTTATCCATTCTCAAAATTAACAGAAATTAAATTACTCTTATTTTTTGTATTTTTGGAAGGGACCACATTGGAAATTGACAGAAATTATAGAAAAAAGACAATGAAAAAGTTAGATTTTGATGGTCTCATTTCAAATGCTTATCTCACAAAGCAATAATCATTGTAACCCAAAATGTCTGTCAAAAAGCATCAGTTAAAACTGAAGAAGACCAAACATGAAACAACCTAAACATGATCCTCTACCACTCATAAAAAAACATGCTTTCCATATTACAACATGCCCCAATTTTGCTGCCAATCCTAATAATAAACAGCCATTGCCAATACAAAAAAAAAAAAAAAAAAAAAAAAAAAAAAAAAACCAAATTACACATACAATTTCACATCTAAATACTTCGGTTTTGTCCACAGCATCACCCGTCTTCAGTCTTTTCCTGCTCGGAATCCTTCGCCGGTTTCGAATCCTTCTCTTCCTTAATTATGTCTGAGTTCTCTTCGGCAGCTGTTATCCCGTCATCGTCGCAAACAGTTTGCGGAGTCTTAAATAGTTCATTGTTTTCTAGTTCAGTTAATTTCTCTTTGGACTCACCTTTGAGTAGCTCGAGGACTTCGAGCATGGTAGGTCTTTTGTCTGGCCGATTATCGGCACAAACAAGTGCGACGAGGATGATCCTTTTTAACTCCTCTTCCACATACTTCCCGTTCAGTTTCGGGTCTGCCATTTCATCGAACTTCCCTTCACAAGCTAATGGCAGTGCCCATTCGGAAATTGATCGCTTCACTGTTCTATTCACTTTCTCGAGGGGTTTCTTGCCACTTGCAAGCTCTAGCAATAGAATACCAAAGCTGTACACATCGCAACTCTCCGAAGCTTTTCCTAACATAGCATATTCAGGAGCAAGATAGCCGAGGGTGCCCTTGACTCGAGTAGTGACATGAGTTGCACCGTCCGGGATAAACTTAGCAAACCCGAAATCAGCAACTTGAGGCTGGAATTCTGAATCCAGTAACACGTTGCTAGCTTTGACGTCTCTATGGATTATGTGTGGGGTCGAATGGTGATGAAGATAGCTGACACAATCAATTGAACGAGGTTGAGGTTAACATTCGTGTCGGAACAAGTTATAATACAGAAAATAAAATCGGGTTCAACACTTACGCAATTCCCTCAGCAGAGCCAATAGCAATGTTCATCCTTCGGGTCCAATCAAGAAGACATTCCGATGAATGATGTCCATGAAGATGTGAAAGCAAGCTCAAATTCGGCATGTAGTCGTATACAATCAGACGTTCTTGACCTTCAGCACAGTATCCACGTAAACTCAGCAGATTCTTGTGTCGGACTCTCGCCAATATCTCGACCTCAACGGAAAATTCCACTTCGGCTTTGTTGCTCCACACTTTCAATCTCTTAACTGCTATCTGCAAGTACTTAATTTCAAGGTGAGAACGAGCAGGGGCGAAGCTAGATGGGAGCAGGCAGGGGCCTTGGGCCCCCAAATATGAAAAATTGCCCCTTTAGTTCCTTGAGGATTTTCAAAATTTAAAGTTAATTTAATAGTACAATTTCAGCCCTTCCTAAAATTTAAATTAAATTATGCCCTCCCGAAAACAAAAAAAGTTTATAGTTTAATCCCTTAAAAATTGTAAATTTTACATTAATACAATGACAAACTTACATTTTTAGCTCACTGAAAAATTTATAATTCAAATTCGGCCCTCTAAAAACTTTTGGCTTCACCCCTTAGAACAAGAACGAAATCAAAATAAAGGTATCTTCCAAATGGCTATTTACGGATGCCATGAAGATAGAGACACTCCTACAAGCACGTGTGTTTAGAGAAAGATCAATGCTATTTTGAAAACCTAAAACTCCATCAAATACTGAGGAGACCGTTCAATGATTTATGACATGCATTCGACAATTTTTATTTTCCAAGTGAACTACCTCGAAACCCGATTCATTAATGCTACCTCAAACCAGAGAAAAGGATGGTACAACAACATAGATTGATAGACTGCCATTTCAACTTTCAAATTGTAAACAAACGAGTCCAGCAAAGTCCAGTCCCCACCCACCAAAGATCAGTCATTATAGCTCGATATTTAACACCGCTATCAATGCAAATCCCATCCTAGAGAAGTTGAAATCGTATTTTCAAACGAAGAACTCGATATTGCAACATTTAAGGTAAAACAGATGCTCCTTTATGCTACTAGAGCAGTTCTTACAAATAGTAAACTAGATTCAGAACTAAAGATTAATGCCCGAAAGAACAGTGGCTATTACCGCAATTTTTTCAGAACAACAATAGAATCTATTAACTCGAATTCCAAAACCAATACATAAACATATCATGCATAAGGAAAATTTTATTCATACCTGTGATCCATCCCATAGCTGACCCCAATAAACACTTCCAAATCCGCCTTCTCCAAGCTTGTTATCATAATTAAAATTATTGGTAGCTGAATGCAATTCTTTCAACGAAAAAATCCGCCATGTCGGTTGCTTCTTTCCTTTCTCCTTCTTCCTGCAGAATCAATACGAGGTTGAAACCCAAACGGAGGACCCACGAAAACATCATTAAGGTAGCTTTCGAGATAATGACATTCATGATTTTTCTTAAATTCACAGTTACATTAGATGCGAATTTGAAATACATGTTCGATCTTAACTAATTTATTCATGATGTATGCATTTCATTCTTACGATTTACTATTCAAATCCAAAATTTCAGTCAAACTCAAAAGACCCTCTTCTTATAAGATTAAGAACAATATATCCTGGTTAATTTTACTCCTAAGTATGAACATTTAAGCTTAAATAAGTATTTTTCTTTCTCAAGTTACAGTTCCAAAAGCGGGAAAATTCAAAACTTTAGGTTACCTTCTTCTTCTTCAACAAAAGGAAATGAAAATCTAATCAATACCCAGAAAATATTTTCCAAAAACTAAAAAAAAACCCAGATTTCTTAAACCCTTACAAACTCTAAAAAGGAATCTAAAACCAAAATTCACTAAAAGAAAACACCTTCCAAAGGAAATAAAAATCTCCAAAACAATAAACGATAAAACAATGATAATAGATAGTAAATTAATAATAAACTTACCGATCCACACCTTTCCCACAACAAATCATAGAACAAAACGCCATTAGCAAACCCAAGATCCCAAACCCTTTCTTAAATCCCTTTTTCACTTTCAAAGACGGGTTTTTTTTTTTTTTTCTTCTCTTGTTAGTTCAACTCTCAACTTCTTCACTTTCTAAGCAACAGATTCTGAAGAGATGCTAGACATAACGCTTTTGAGCAGTGAATTGCTACAGAAGAACATGGTTTTCTTTATGGGGTTTTGTTAAATTATTATTTCTTTTTTTTTTGGGGGGGGGGGGTGAGGGATTTGCTTTTGCTTAAAAGAGAATGTTGCAGCAGTTTTCAGTTAAAGTGAAAAAGGGGATGATGAAGAAGAAATGAAAAGGAAGAAGAAGAGTATAAGGGAAGGATTGTCTCTTTGGTTCTGCTTTATGAGATTGGATGCTGTTGGTGCTACAGCAATGGCTGGTGTGTTAATGGGGGGTGGAGCTGGTTTTCTCTATTTCAATTTTCAAATATCAACATTGCACCCACTTGGTCCCATTTTCCAACTATTTTTCATTTTTTTAACAATTTTCATAGATTCATGTTTCCATAGTATCTCCAAAATGGGAAAATATGGAAAGGACATTCAAATTTGATTAGCTTTATGATTACTCAATGTAATATCAAAATATTTAAATTTTGAAATAAGATAAATTAAATTTTGATTAAAATTACTACTACATTAATTTGGAAGCATCACTTGACTTTTAGAATTTTTTTAAATAATTTTTGTTAAAAATAAAACACCTAAAAATTCAAAGAAAAAACTTAAAATTTATAATTTGAATATCATTAATGAGGCTAGGTTAGTTATATATGTCTTTTTTTTCTTTAATTAGTCAAATAGACCGATTTTGGAGAGAGGGTATGAAAAGCGCGTCCAATTGGGCGTGTTTTCTGCATAGTTGTCAACAAAAGCTCATCCAACTGAACGCGCTTTCACACATCCTCTCTAAAATCAACTTATTTTCCTAAATATTTAAAAAAACGATCTATTTGGCCAATTAACAAAAAAACGGCATATATGCACAAATTATCCCATTAACGGATTTAAATATTAATTTATTTTTTTTACTTTATAATATCAATATCTAAATTTTACATTTTAACTTCTAATAATACTTTTTTTATAGTAAAATATATAAATGGTCACCCAATTATATTCAAGTTTCTATTTTGGTCACTCAACTTTAAAAATTTTCAATTTAGACATCAACGTTTGAATTCGTTCTTGTTTTAATCGCCCCTTATTAAATTGATAACAATTAACTCAAATAATTCAATTACATTTCCTTTTTGAAATTAAATAATTCGATTACATTTCCTTCTTATTTGTGTTGTTTTCTTGATAAGTAAGATATTTTCTTTTATGGTACATAGAAATAGTCTTTGAAGTTAGTCTTTGAAATTGAAAATTAAATTCGAGTTAAAAAATACGGTTTTGAAAAATGTAATTGTTCAATCAATAATTATATAAGAAAAATTATAAACATTTAATTTTTCATAAGAAAAAAAATGTGAAAGAATTTAATTGAATTTAATTTTTCATAAGAAAAAAATGTGAAAGAATTTAATTGAATTATATAAACTGATTAAGAGATTAATATATGTTCTATTTATTTTTAATTATTTGCAAAAAAGAAAATTAATCGATGTGGAATGCATCTATTTTAAAAGCTGAAAGCTTTGGTTAAGAAGTTTGAAGATCAAATTGACAGAACTTATAAATGTGAAGAGTTAAATTTATTGAATTATTTATAATTAGGATCAAAATGATAGAATATGTAAATAGTAAAGTCTAAATGTATTATTATACTAGTTAGAAAAAGACTTTACATTATCAATTTAATCGGCAAGTGACCAAAACAAAAATAAATTTAAACATGAGTGCCTAAATTGAAATTTTTTAAAATTAAATAATCAAAATAGGAACGCGAGAGAATTGAGTGGTTATTTATATAGTTTTTTTTTTTACAGTAATACTAAACATATAGAGTTTTAAACTGGCATTTAGATTTAAATTTTTGGATTTTTTAAAAAAATTAATTTTCTAGAAATAGATTTACTATAAAAATAAATAATTTTTTTAATTTTTTATGTTTTATTAATAAGGTTTTATTTTTTTTCTAAAAAATTATATTAATATAAAATAATTAATTAATACACTCTTTTTTTTTTTTGCTTCTTTCACCATAAAATAAAACAGACATCAATTATATTTTTATTTTAATTTCTTTGTTTTACTTTCCATAACAAATTGTCAAATAACTCCTCATTGAGTCCTTGACTTATAGTTGTCCTTCCAAATTAATCATCAATTGATGAGCCATTAAAGCTTTAGTGAAGAACTTATATTTGATTGGGACTATATTTCTTTTTCTTAATGACCAAAAATAATAAAATCAAGACTCGAATTACCTATAATCTCTCTAACTCATAAATAGGAGAATAATACATTACAACACGCTCGAACCTACGTCCTCTTACATTGACAAATTCAAACTACCTATAATTTATTCCTAATTCATAAATAGGAGAATAATGTGCTACAACGCGTTCGAACTCACGTCCTATTACATTGACAATAATATCTATCTCAATCGAATTAAAGCTCAATTGGAAAAGAAAAATTTCTTAACTAACACCTACAGTGACCAAAGATATAAATATTAGAAATAAACAATAGGATAAGGCCTTTTTATTAATAATAATAATTATTGTATATATTTATATTAAAGATTAGAAAACAACAAATGGGGCAGGTCACAATCACATATGAAACAGGTAATTGCCATGCATGAGATTAATATAATTTAACATATTGGCTGATTTCACTGACAGCAACATCTGAATTGTTATAATCCGCAGCCATTTCTCTCTTTACTTAACAAGCAAGATGGTTAGCCTGTTATATGATTAAAATAAGTTATATTTATAGGGGAATTTAAGAAAAGCTTCCGACTCTCTAAAATAGAAATTTTTTATTTAAATTTTTTAATATTTTAAATTAATAAATGTAAAATTATACATTGGCTCCTTTAAAAAATATAAAAATTTGATTTAATTCTTTAAAAGTTATAAATATATAAACTATTAAAATTGTGAAATTACACTTTTACTATCATAAAAGATTACAATTTAATTTTGAGCTTCCCTAAAAAAAAATTTTAACTTCGCCCCTGGTTGTATTATTTGAGTATATTTTAAATTTAGAAAATTAATAAAATATAAATATTGTAGGATTTGAACTCGAACTAATTACATTAGCAAAACTTTTAATGTACCACTTAACTAAAACTTTATTTTTATTATTTTTATTCATTTTAATTTTATTATACACACTTTCTTATTTCCTATATTTATACTTACTAATATTTAAACTACTATGAAGGTCATTGTATTAAGAGTCAGGTTGCATTTTGTCCTCTCTGCTCAAAAAATAGGCAAACTAGTCCGTTATATTAGATTAAAGAGCAGTTTAGTCATTTCTTTTAAAAATTTCATCTATTTGTATCGTTAAAAATTGACACGATTGACTAAATAACCATATACGAGCCCATGGCATGCTATGTGTACCTCATGTTGACGTACATGAACAAATTTTTAATAGCAAAAATGTATGAAAATTTTAACAAAATGATCAATTTGTTCACAAGCTAATATACAGTGACTAATTTATCCATTCTTGAGTAGAAAGGGTAAAATGCAATCTGACTACGAATACAATGGCCTCTATGGTACTTTTACCAATATTATTCAAATCCATAATATATAAATATTATACTAATGAAGCATTGACACTATTAGCAAATGTTGAGACTTTAAATCTTGAGTATTTAGATTTGAGTCTCGTCACATGCAATTGCATATTTATGACTCTCCAATCCCCTCATGTGTGAATTATGCATTTTCTGATTTGTCCTCTGTCGGTGCATATTAATTATTTAATTATACTTTATAATTACTCGAGTATATATTGCGTTTCTACATATAAAAAAAATTTCTTTAAATATTCATGATTGTATCTGATAGATCAGAATGGTAGGAATTTTTTGGATTGTTAGCTAAGCTAAGCTAAGCATCAATGGAACACAAGAAGATAAAAAAGGAATTTAAAAAAAAAACATTTTCTTTTTTACATAATAAAAACTTTAATATTAAATAATGGTGTTTAGGATAACATTAGATTAGGTTGGAGGGCTGTGCATGTGATTACAACTAACATTGAAATCAACATATCCTAATTCCAATCATTCAATTTAAAACATTATTGAAATTTGCATCAATCTTGTACCCCTTCCTATACAATAATTTATATATATATATATATATATGCATAATTTGAGAATATTTTATTCTAAAAATTTTTTAAATCGAAAAATAATATAGGTTTGAATTTATATTTTTTTAATTGTCATAATAATATTAATTAAATCGGATTCAATTAATAATTTAATTTGTTAATGGATATTAAATTTCAATTCAATTAATTCGGTTGGGAGTCGAGTTAATTTTTTTCTTGCCCTTGTTTGATACCTTAATACAACATATTATTCTTCTACATTACAAGCCAATTTACTTTAGTTGGTAGGCCTACCAATGATTGATGCAAGAAAATGATGCAATAACTTACTATATATTTCAATTATGAATATATTTAATTTTTGGGTTAATATAATTTTTGGTCCGTAAATTTAGTAATTAGGTCTAGTTTATATATGTATTTCTTGTTCATTTTAGTAGTAGAATTTGACAATTTGGTTCATTTTGGTACATAAACTTAGATTTCATCAAGATTTGATGATGTGATACAATCTCAAAGTATCAAATTATCAAAATTTTACATTTCCTTTTTCAAGTTTAAGGACCAAAATGGATTCAATTGTAACTTCAAGTACCAAAGTGGATTGAAAAAAGTATAATTACTAAAATGAACCTGGTTCTTAAGTCTGGAGACTAAAAATTACATTAACTCTTTAATCTTTTAAAATTCATCGAATCATAAGATATGTTGAATGTAAATATCAACACGAACATTATTAAAAAATTTATAATATTAAAAGGGAAAATATTTGGTACATTAGAGTTTTTAGACTCCACAAGAAGGGTCAAGATTTGACAAGTGTCTTATAAGGATATATTAAAATATTAAAAAAACTCTTCAAAAATTTTTTAAAGTTGCTTGTGTGTACCAAATACTCGCCCATATTAAAAATAATATATCAAAATTTTGATATTTTACTAATAATTTAGCGACTTTAGCGACCTTAAATGTAATTTACCCTAAATTATTTTGTTCTTTTTCCTGATTATAATCATATCCACTAATTCCATGCTAATTTTGTCATGAAATGATGATAATCATACCAAACTTTTGTTCATATATTTAGCAATATTTGGTCCAACTATCTATGGACCATTTATTGGAAGATATACACTTTTAAAAAAAAATAAAACAAAAAGAAGGGGCCCTTAATTTAATTTGTTTAGCTGGCCAATTAATATACAATTAACACCTTTAACTTCAAGCAATTGATTTTATGCATATTGGAAATTTGGATCAAGTAGGTTGTTCTTATTATCTTAATGCAACAAGTAAGAGTTCGTTTTTTTTATAAAATATTTGTGTTACCTTAACCAGTGATCGAGGGTTCGATCCTTATTTTGGGTATGAAACAGTTTTAAAACTCGTGGTTAACATTTAGCCTCTTAATGGGCCCACTGAATGAGGCAGAGGCAAAGCCAGAACAATATTTTAGGGGGGCCGGATGAAATTTTAATTTTTTATAGTTTATATCTTTATAATTTGTAAAGGACTAAATCGAATTTTTATAATTTTAAGGGGCCAAATTGTAATTTTACCTTTACTAATTTAAAAATTTTTAAAAATTTCAAGAGCCTAAATTGAAATTTTACATTTTAGGGGGCCGGGACCCATGCCAGCCCCCCGACTACGCCCCTGGAATGAGGAAGATTAATTACTAGACTTACCCCATTAGATAACTTCAAAAACAATATATATATATATATATATATATATATATATATATATCTAAGTAGTTGAAAAAAATTACAATCTGCAGTATTTTAATTTTAGAAAAAACTGAACTAATATAAGCTGAATCCCTTAAATTTGAATTAGTTTGTTTTATCATTTTTCCCTCTATAAAAATTAATTTATCGTTTGGTATTTCAAGCTATTTTTATTAATTTAAATATAAAATATATTTCATAGAATACAAATTAAAAATTAATTACAAAGAGTTTTCTTTTTAAAGGTAAATTCATTCAATGAATGGAATCATACAGTTAAGAGCAAATACTCGTAGTAAATAATGAATGACAAGCTCTATCAACACAACAAAGGCTTCAGCTTTAGCATCAATAGAACAACTAAAGCATGGCATATATGGAGTGATTGCAAGCACTTAATATGATAAGGAAATTAGCCTCAGATGGTCTAAAGTGGCGAGCAAAAATTCTCAAAAGAATTGAGTATTTACCAAACTAGGGAGGGACGGCAATAAAATCATCCTAAAAAAACTTGTAAAACTAAGATTACATGCATAAGCGAGACTAAAAAAAGTGCTACAAGTGCAGGCAAAAATTTCTAAAACTGAAGACTTATTAAACAATGAAAAAACAAATAAAAATTATACAAAACTTAAGACAACATGGGCCATATCGACACATGAAATCATTTATTATTCTGAAATACTCTCAAACAGAAATAAATTAAGAAGTTGACGAAGAGCCGCCTACTTTCCAAGAAAAACTACTGGTGAGTGGTAGATTTGTCCATCACAACTTGTGAAGACAACAAAGATATCCACAAAATAGATCTGCAAATTGACAAGAGAGAAGACTCGTGTAGTGAATGAGAAAAAAAAAGAAAGAAAGAAAGAGTTGATGAAAAAGAAAAAGGTGGGCGATAGTTATCCCAGAGGCTGACACTGCCGCTGAGTAAAACAAAATATAAGAAACAAACAGTTTGGAGAAAACAAAAATTATAAAGAGTTAAATAAAAATAAATTTGAATTTAATTAGAATATTTGCATTTAACATGTAAATTGAGAATCGAACAAACTCAAATATACTTAAAATAATAACCGAACCAAAATGAATCTAAATTTAATAAAAACCGAATCAAACTCTATTAGTCTCTCACGTGAATTGGTAATCAAAATAGATGAAAAATAAATTTCTTGTTTGCCGCATCTTAAAAACCGAATTAGAAGAAATTGGTTTAGTAAAATTAAAAGTTAGGGACGTCCTGATCTTGAGTCGACATTATGAAGATTTTGTCAAGATTATGAGAATTTTGTCAAGTGGAATTGGTTTAGTGATTTGAGTGTTGTGTTAATGTGCATGAGGTTTTGAAGAGCAGCAGATAAAAGATGGAAGAATTTGCTTAAGCTCGGAGATATAATTAGCATGACCAACAAAGAAATCCCAGCCACGAAGAAGGAAATTCTCGAAACTACATTGTACGGAGCAGAAATTGCCCATTATTCTGGTAAACGAAAGACAAAATAAAGGAAACAAATGAGATGCGGATGCAAAGTGAATTGTGCTAAAAATAAAGGTAGGTAATGTGGAGAAGTCAAAGAAAAATAAAGATAAAGAAGATGGGGTTTCAACAGATTGAGGTGGAAGGCGGTTGTGCCACGGTTATGAGAGGATGCACATGAAATAAAGTTAAAGAAGATGGGGTTTCAACCATTAGAGCTTTCATTATGGATAGTAAAGATAAAGCAAGTAGATTCACAGAGTGTATACCCAGAGAAGGAAATCAAAGTAGCTAACTTTTTTAGCCAAAGATACGAAGAAGACAGGTAGTGGGTGGAAGAAGATCCACCAAATCAGAACCGGTCTCCACTCTTTTGTTTAGTTGGAGCAGATGCAGTGGCAGAATTCTGGTAAAAGATAGTTGGAATTTGAATCAATGAGGCTTGCTGTGACGGTTATTTGCTTCAGCTCTAGCTTAGGTTCTTGTCTAGCTTAAAATATAGCAGCCGCCATGTGGGGGCGTCGCTACCACTATTGGCGCACGTTATGGTTTTGACTGTTTGTCATCAAATTTTCCCTTGTATATGTTTTAAAATATTTTATTCTAAGTTAAAATTTGAGGAAGATGGGTTTTTCAACTATTTAGTTCATGTTTTTAAATTCTAATTTTTTATTTTTTGAATACAGATATTGCAAACTACCAACTAATTAAGAAGCCTTATTTTCTCAAAATTTAAACTTTCATACAACAATGAACCATGTTGCAATTTTTTACAGTTCATTCATAAGGAGACTTGAAAGAATGGAGAAAAACATCTCGAGTGGCTTTATTTTCCCATTCTACTGTTGCCCACCAATCTTTGCTTCCCCCAATGCTGAGTTGATTCCCTTTGGCACTGTTAGAGTTGAGAGGAAGGTTCTTCAATTCTTGGCATTTCAGTATATGAATAAGTTTCAAACATGGGAAAGGTAGAGCATCCCAGTATATGCTCTTCAATTTCAATAGCAATCGTAAGGAAAGTGTTTCAAGCTTCAAAAATGGTTTAGGGTATGAAATTCCAATCACACCTGCAACTTCACCAAGTTTTCCTTCACTCAATATTTCTTCCATTTTTCCACACGCAATAACAGAAAGAGTCAGATTTGGAGCAAGAATCAGCCAAGTTATGTCTCTCAATTTGTTACAGCAAAAAAATTGAACTTTTTATCTGTATCCTTAGTATGTTCAAACGTTGTAAACCTTTCAACCCTCTATAAGCTTTTCATTACTCCCATTCAAAACATTATCTTCATCAGGATAATCTTTAGGATATGCCCAGAGTCTGAATATTTGCAACTTGAAAAAACGAGATATCAAATGTTGTGGGATTTTTCTGAGATTGAACATACAACTCAAGTCCAACAATTTTAGTTTTGTCAACGATTTCAACTCCATTGGCAACTCTTCAATAGCAGTCCAGGATAGATCAAGACAATTCTAGTGAAATCAATTCCGAAATTCCCGTAAGCAATGCTCGTAGTTCAGAGTTTGTTGACAAATCCAAAACAGATGAGGTATAAATTGGAAGAAGCCACCACTGATTGCTTTCAACTTGTTTCAGCTAAGAAACAAGGTTTGAAGGTTAGGGCAATTGGGTGTTTCTTTGAGAACTGCAATCTTATTTTCCATCACTGACATTCTTTTTACACTTTCCCATGCCTTAACATCTGGTTCTTCAAATAATTGAGCCCCTACTTTTACAAAAAAAATCATTCTCTGTTGCTTCGAATTCGCGTGTAATCCATAAAGCCATGTCACGTATCACATCATGCATCTTCACACAATCTTCTCCATTTATTACACCACCATTTTCCAATAAACAAGCATTCAGAAGAGAGCTGATAATATCGTCACCTTGCATTTAAGCATCACTAATTCTATCAAATTCATTCAATAGCCCTTCACAAAACCAATACTCCACTAATCTCTTTTTGGGAATACAATAATCTTCAGGATGTAGACAACAATATAGGAGGCAACTTTTCATTGTGGCATTAGGCAAATTATCGTAACTGAATTTTAAAAGAGGAAATACCTCATTTTCCATTTTTGACAATGCACATCGCTTCAACATCTCAATTGCATACTTCCATTCCCCAAGTGTTTTCTTGCAAGCCATGGCACGACCGATTGTAATTAGTGCAAGAGGCAGCCCACTACACCTTTCAGCTACTTGTTTAGCTAGGTTTGGAATATCTGGATGGCTGTTGAGAGTTTCATATCCAACCTCGTCTTGAAACAATTCCCAGGCCTTCTCCGATTCCAGGCACTCCACTTTGATTTTCTTTCGAGCTCCCATTTCACCACATACCTCCAAAGACCGTGTAGTGAAAATAAGTTTGTAACCATTTTCTTGGCTTGGTTTTGGTATCCCAACTTGGTTCAAATTCACCCTCTCCCATAAATCATCCAATAATACAACAAATTTCTTGTTGCGCAAGACCCCATAGATATCTACAGATTTCTCTTCAACACTTTTATGCTTCCATGAGTCATCTGAAAACCCAAGTTTTCCACCAATCCTATCTTGAATCTTTCCAACATCGTAATCTTTAGACACCAACGCCCAAATAACAACATCAAAATTATTCGGTGTGGTGCTAAACTTGTTGTTGAGTTTGGTCAAGATTGTTGTCTTGCCAACGCCCCCCAGGCCATAGAGGCCAACGATCCCCACATCTGTTTCTACGATGCAACTCCATACCATTTGGATTGTGGATTCCAGAGCAACCGCCTGCTCTACAGGTCTTACTACCACTCAAGCTGCGGGTTGATTCACCGCTACCTTCTCAAAAGCTCCTTTACTCTTATGATCGATTGTTTCTTGAAGCATTTAGGCCACTTTTTACCAAACATGTAGCTAGACAGGCAACTCTTGGAAGCACAGCCGCCGAGACACTAGTTATTCATTTGTTGAGGACCATTTGAAACCAATTCTTGCGCCTCTGTTATCATAGTTTTTGCCTTTGAAAGCCATAGCTGAACTTGCTCAAATGGCTTCAATAGTCGTTGTTCTGCAAGATCAACCTGCCTTCGCACGTCATTTGTTTGGGCCCTCAGTTCTTGAAGAGCAGCAGATAAAGTTGGAAGAGTTTGTTTAAGCTTCCAGACATAATTAGCATGGCTAACAATGAAATCCCAGCCACGAAGAAGGAAATTCTCGAAACTCCATTGCACGGGGCAGCAATTGACCATGATTCTCGTAAATGAAGGATAAAATAAAGGAAACAAAGGAGATGTGGATGCAAAGTGAATTGTTTGTGAATGAGTTAAAAATAAAGTTAAAGAAGACAGGATTTGAACAGACTGAGGTCGAAGGCGATTGTGCCACAGCTATGAAAATAAAGTTAAAGAAGATGGGGTTTCAACCATTAGAGCTTTCGTTATGGATAGTAAAGCCAAAGCAAGCAGATTCACAGAGTGTGCACCCAGAGAAGGAAATCAAAGTAGCTAACTTTTTTAGCCAAAGATGGAGCACGATACGAAGAAGGGAGGTAGTGGGTCGAAGACTTACCAGTTAGATCCACCAAATTAGCACTGGTCTCGACTCTTTTGTTTAGTTGGAGCAGATGCAGTAGCAGAATTCTGGTGAAAGATAGTTGGAATTTGAATCGATCAGTCTTGCTTGGAAATCTGGAAATTTTTAGTTATTTGGTTCAGCTCTACGCTAGCTTAGGTACTTGTCTCGGTTCCTCTGCTACCATCTCTTCTCTTTATGAAATTGGATCACAGCTGGTTTTCTAGTTTAAAAAAGGAAAAAATTTCTTAATAACTTTACGCATTTAAAATAAAAAAATTACAATTTAGGTACTTACATTATATGATTCGGTCATTTTGATCCTTCCTGTCAAAATCACAAATGGTAAGTTGATATAAATTTTCCATACAACTAAAGTAAAATCCATGTCATTGTTATTCATCAAAAAATTATCATTTAGTCCCCAAACTTTTAATTTAATTTAAATGAGGTATAACCCTAGAAATTTGGGATCTTTGCACAGTGCAAATTATATTTTCGACATTTTAAAGATACGGTAAATTGTGACATGTGGCATCCAATGATTAGTTCATATGTCACAAAAATGTCATATTAGATAGTTGTTATATTTTTTTAACGGGAGTTACCAAAGTGAATGAACTATGCAACGTGAGTGTCTAAATTGAAAACTTTTTATTATTATTTTGGGTGCCTAAAATAGAATTCTTGATAGCTGGATAACTATATGTGTAGTTTGCACTAAAATAAACTGTTAGTCATTCTACTTTTATAAAATTTGAGAATTAGTCCCTATACTTTAAAAAGTTAAAAATTCATTATATTTCTTCAATTTAAAAACATGAATCCAATCATCAGTGCACTTAATCTTTATCTTTTAAAGTACAAATATTAAATCTCGAATTTTATCAAAATATAGAAACTAACATCGTATTTTAACTAATAAACTATAAAGTGAGTGTTACATTTGCACATAATTTTAATTATTTTAGGTTAAAATATGTGGTAAGTTCTTGTACTCTTTACAAATTTTAAATTTAGTCCCTATAATTTTGTTTTCAGGAATTTAATCATATTATTTTCTACATTTCAAAATTCGAATCCAATTGATAACATTGTTTTTTTTTTGGTTAAATTTATTAGTGTGACATTTTAAATTAAAAAATACTCACTTGGTAACAATGTAACTAAAAAAGTTACACTATAATGAACCTACATCTAACAAAATACTCTTAACAATGTTAATAGTTGAACCTGAATTTTAAAATCCAAAAAGAAGAGGGACTAAATTTCTAGAAATAAAAATATAGAGACTATATTCCAAATTTATGAGGAGTCCAAGGACTTATGACATATTTTATCCGAATAATAATGTTACTTGTTTAAATCTAAACTAGAATTACCCATCCTCAACCCTTGAATAGGAAGATAAACACGCTTCAGCCCGTTCGAACCCACGTCTTCCTGCGTTGACAATAATATCAATGTCAACCAAGCTAAGACTTAATCACCCAAATAATAATATTTAAACCCAGTTGGACTACCATGTAGGATTGTCGTTAGGGATGTAACGGAGCTTAACAGCAGAGTGACTACTTCATAACAAAACGATAACATAAGTGACTAAAATGTAACATTTCAAACATAAGTGACTAAAACATAATCTAAGACAAATTTTGAATTTACCTTTTCTTATTAAATTGAAATAATAAATTTAAAAATAAATTAATAAAAAAGAGAAAAATAATATATTTATAACCCCACTGGAGCCATCATTAGGTAAGCAACAAATTTTGTTTATTCCGAATATGAATTTTTTTAGATTAAATTTGAATCATCATTGTATTGAAAAAAAAATTAGAAATATAATTTCATTTAATAAATATTATATTCATTTAATAAAACAAGATTATTATTTTATATATAGAATTGATTTCCAAAATAAATATTATTTATACAAAATCCAAAAAATCATAGAAAAACATTAAAAAAGCAGTTGGAAAAATAAAATTCCAACTCAATCATCACCATACATATTTTTGGTAATTTTTCAAGAGATTCTTCTTTACAACCCTACCTACCACCCTCCCATTATTTATTTATTTATTTATTATTTTAATTTGGAAAACTGTTGTTTTCTTGAGGACTTGGGTTTCTCGCATGCATGTGTTCACACATTTTCATTATTTATATAATAATAATAAAAATATATAATATAGTCTTTTTTTTTCTTATGTAATATAAATATAGTCAATATAATTAAATATCACCTCCTTTCTTGGTGCCTTCCCTGTCATGATCTGCTCCATTTTTTTTTAATTTTTTAGTTTACTCATTTTTATAATATATTTTATTTTATTTTTAGAAAAAAAACATGAGTAGAGGGATGGTCCAACTCCTACAACTATTCCATTTATTTATTTCAAATAACTATTAAACAACTCTTAATTTAATTATTACTTTGTTTAATATGTTTTAAAATTAATATTTTATATAAAAACATTTTATTTAATTTATTTTGAGCTGTTTCTATCAACAAATCAATGTTTGCTTATATATTTGATATAATATCAGTTTTTGACAAAATGACAAATTCTCCTTACATCAATAAGATAATATATTACATCTTTAATAAGGGTTTTTTTAAAAAATAAATTATATTTAAATTATTAATTTTGTGTATTTTATTTAAAAAAATACATGATATCAAATAATAAAAAATGTCACGGATTACATTTTTATTGGTTGAAATCGTTGAGAAGATATCATTTAAAGCAGAACTATGAAATCATATACTTTTTCTAATAGTGAATGTAATAGAGAGATTTAGTTAATTAAATTAGTTTCTTTATTATTAAATGATCAATTTAGTCTTTATATTATTAAAAAATTAAATAAAATTGAATAAAAATAGAGTTAACATTTATTGTTTTAAAAAATATAATTTACTTTTAAATATAGTTTTATAATTTTTAAATTTATATGGTTATGTATTTAAATCATTGATTCCTTCTTCCTTCGTTGCACTATTTTTAATAATTATTTGTCGCAAGACCTCGTCTCCCTTTGACTAAATGGAGTAATAATAATAATTTTAGTCCCTCAATTACAATTTATCCAATTTAAACCCTTTTAAGCCCAAAATTTTAAAATTTTATTTTGACCTTTCAATATTAAATTTCTAATTTCCTCTCAAAATAATTATATATATATGTTTGAGAAGTTTTTAGCAACAAGTTTTCAACACCAAACAACTCTCCCTTTTTCAAAGAAAAATGACACTCCTTTTTAAGAATTGTTCATTGAAGACTAACATATCATTTTATATTAATATTAATATTTTTATAATTAAATTATTTATAATTTTTAATTTTTGGAATGAAAGGACTTTATCCAATGAAACAGTTGAGGAATCTAATTGGACACCTGAGAATATACTCATGGAGATCCATTTACAAAGATATTTTCAATCATCACATTAATATATGATTTAGTTACATTTATTGGTGCATTACTTTTTTTATTCTACCAATTTCTCATCTAAATTTACCCAACTTTATCCTTCCTTAAATTTATTAAAATGAAAATTGCCCATCCTTCAACACTCGAAAATTACGTGCTCAAAAATTTATTAATTAACAACAATATTAATGTCGATCGAATTAGGATTTAATTAATAATAAACTACTTAAATTTCAAAATGATAATTTAATATAATTATATTATAACTCGAGAATTTAATTTAATTTAATTTAAAATATTTTAATATTATATAATATAATAATTTAAAATTAATAACACGTGCTTAATCTTTTTAAAAAATATCTACTTGGTCCTCAACTTATTGGGTTGAAAAAGTGAAGCAAACAAATGAATGTGACTTGCATTAATCCTACATTCAATCAAAACATATCATTAACCACGAATAACCCCACCAAAAGAAATAAATGTTATAATTAAGACTCATCACACCCACTTTTTTTCTGCTATTTTTTTCTTTAAAAATATATGATAAAAGAATAATTATTTTTGGACTTTTTTTTTCTTTCAGATAAATTTATTCATTATTTTTTATTTTTTTGTCATTAATTTTTACAAATAATTAAATTATTTTTTTATCTATCAAAATGGGGTAAGTAAAAAATTATTTACAAAAATGGATATTTACTATAGTCCTCCGTCAGCGGCACCATCCAAATTTCCTTCCAATCATTAAGCCATGATTTGTTTAAAAAAAGAAGAAGATTTTTTTTGATGCCGTCGGCATATCAGACGGTACTGACGAGTTTTAAAAATGAAACAAAAAAAAAAGGTTGAAAATGAAATAAAACATGAGAGCCCGTCAACGTAACTAAAATCGTAATTAAAATGTTAGATTTTTAAACATAAAAACCCGAACTATATGTTTTTTTGTTAAATTCTTATGAATTTAGATTTTTTTTATTTTTATGTTTTAACTTACTTGTTGAGGTGTCATACAAAATAAATAATGTTATATCAATATCAAATACATTTGGATTATTACTATGTACGTTATCACACCAACATCTTTAAAAAATTAATGTTTTATTTTATTTTTATTAAAAATTAATTTAATTTTTAAAAAGTTAATAATCAAAATCACCTTAAAAATTATGATAATTTAACAAAAAAAATATAAATATCAAGGACTAAACTTATTATTATATCTTTTATTAAAAAAATTCAAATTATTTAATATATAAGAAAAAGACAATATTCCGAAACATATGATAAAAATATTAAACTAATTTGGAATTTCATGTATAATTATTTTTAAATTTCATTATTTGATTTTTAAAATAATTTCATAATAAAATTAATAATTATTTTAAACAGAAAAAGGAAATGACTTTTCTGTTTTCTAGGATTGCTTTTCTCATCGACAATTCTTAGGAAACCCCGCCATTATAATTTCCCCCTTTTTTTTTTGTCTTTCTTTCACAAATTATTCACAAAAAAATATTGTCACTTTCTTTTTCATCTCTCTTCTCGTTGAACACCACTGGCAACCATGAAGACCGCCGAGGCAACCGCCGCCACGACGACCGTTCTCAGCCCCGGTTACAAACGTTCCCCCAAATCTAACGGCAAGGTCAACGGCACAGCTGCTAAGAAAACTGGCGTTAATCATGGCAATGGTGGTGACATTTCTAACGGGAAAGCATCGTTCATGAAGTGGACACTTGACGACGTCGTTTACGTCGCTAAATACCACCGCTTACCCTGTTTTTTCGCGGCGTGGTTCTTGTTTTTCATATACGTGGAGTACACGCTCCGGATGGTGCCGGATTCATCCCCGCCGTTTGATCTGGGGTTCGTCGTCACACGATCTTTCCACCGCGCCTTGGCTTCGTGGCCGGAACTTAATTCCCTTTTAGCTGCTCTTAACACGGTATTTTAATTAAATATGTTCAACTTTTTCCCCCTTTACTTTGATCTGATCTAAGTATACTAAAGAACAAGCCAATGTGGTTTTGTTTTTATGTTCAATTTCTTGCTTGCATGCTAAAAACTTATAAACCCCATTTTTTTTTCAAACATTTTCAAATTAGGTAAATGAAATCCCTTAGTTTGTGCTTAGATTAATGATCTGATGAACTTTGATTATATTTATATTTTTTGAAGGTATTTGTTGCGATGCAATCAGTCTACATAATAGGGACATGGGTAGTTGAAGGTCGACCAAGGGCGACAATTTCTGCTCTGTTCATGTTTACGTGTCGTGGGATTCTTGGTTACTCAACGCAGCTGCCATTACCTCAGGTTTAATTCTTTAATCTATTTTCTATGACGCGCCGCCCGCCACCGGGTACTCTCATTTTTGCTGCGCCGTGTAACGCAGCTTTATCATTTAGTATTTGTCTATTTTGGCAACTTACCGCCGTTTCAAAGTGTTTTGCCATCACCCCCGGTGCTCCCTAGTATGGATCAAGTGATTAAAATGGCAACCCGGTTGCTCTCCCTTAGATTTGAACTAGGGATTACAAAAGGGGTGATTATAAGTTTTAGTCCCTGAACTTAATAATTAGGTTCACTTTTGTACATAATTTTTTTTCCAGTTTGGTACTTAAACTTGACAATTAAGTTTATTTTATTAGTTGAACTTGGGAGTGGAAAAATTCGATAATATAACGCTATGAGATTCGATAATATAACGCTAAGTTCAGAGATTTGGAATTAGCAAAAATGGAAATTTTAAGGTATCAAAATGAACATAATTATCAAGTTGGGGACTAAAAGTTATATTTACCCATTAAAAAAACATCAAACCATTGGATTCCGACCTGAATGAGCAGACTTTTAATTTTTTAATTAAAATTTTAGATTTAGAGTTTGGGTCAAGCTCCAATGGTCAATTTACCCAAATATCAATCTTTTAAATTATACAATTTTTATATATTTTAATGAATTTTTTATGATTCTCTAATATTTTAACTATTATTTTAATTAAGCAATTTTTTATATGATTTTATAATATGTATTTCATTTAACCTTGTAAAGACTATGGGTGAGTTTGAATGGGCAATGTATTTATCTACTGATAGTATAAAAATAGCGGTATCAGTAAGATTAAATATTGTAGGTGAGACAAAAAATAAGTTGACCTCATCAATCGCCTCTCCGAAAAAAAAATTATATAATTTTTTTGGGTCGGAATCAGCTGGAATCATGGAGATTTCCTTTTTCGAGGTCAGTTCGGATGAAAATTTAATTAAAATCTGACTTACCCTATTGGCCTGGGAATCGTTTCCTGTTCCCCTCTATTTTTTGTGATTTGAAATGTTATGATATCAAAACATTGATATGCATATATATGATTGTAAGGGTTCATCAATGGCAGGAATTTGTGGGGTCAGGAATGGATTTTCCGGTAGGGAACGTATCGTTTTTCCTCTTCTACTCCGGCCATGTTGCCGGATCGGTGATTGCTTCGTTAGACATGAGGCGAATGCAGAGATGGGAATTGGCATGGTTGTTTGACATACTCAATGTACTTCAAGCCGTGAGATTGCTCGGTACGAGGGGTCATTACACGATCGATCTGGCGGTCGGCGTCGGTGCCGGGATTTTATTCGATTCGCTCGCGGGCAAGTATATAGAGAGCAGGAGAAAATCTGCAGTTGCTTGAGGTACCATGAAGTTAGGCTAAAAGGCTAGAAATGGCAAAATGGGGCAGTGTAATGTAATCAATAGTCACTAATAGTAGCCAAATGAACTTGTTTTTAAATGTTCAGTTTCTGCCAAGTTTTTCAGAACTGGATCAATAATTGAATCGGCTAAGTCTTTAGTTTATCGGTTTAATTGATCTAATTAAGTTAAATGATTCGATAAATAAATCATTAAAGATTAACAAAAATAAAAAAATTAAAAATTGGTTCAATCAGTTTTGAGTCTAATTGAACTAGTCCGTGCTAGGCTTTGGACGGGTATCTTGTTGGTTTATTATCCAATTGATCCGACTGATCAATCTAATTCAATTCAAATAACTACGGTTTCAACACATTTTTTTTGTTAGAGAATGATTGAATATTTTATGGCAAATCAAACTCAATTGAATAATGGGATAACCTCGAATGATTTTGGCCCCAAAAAGGGCTTTTGAATGATTTAATTTATAAGAGGGACTAAAGGAAAATTTTCCCATTTTCAATATATCTTCATGCTTAAAGCTACATTCTATACAAGTATACAACAATGGTCACATTTTAATCTTTAAGAAAACTATACTGAATGATTAAAATATTACATTGTATGAAATGCAGGTGTATGACCACTACTCTTCAACATCAGAATCAATAGGGCAAGATCCATCATCTACATTAGCCAAAGGGTTATATAAGTGTGAAGCAGGATCCATACATCCAGGAACCCAATCAAGACTGCATCGATCACCCTGTAAAAGCGATGTTTCATTCATGGAGTTTATGCATAAATTGAACATTGAAAATAACCATAAAATAAAACATGTTTCTCTTTTTTAAAACTTACTCCTTCTTTAGACAAGTTGCCAATCATAGCACATCTATCCACAACAATACTCGTGTCTGGAAATATTGCTCTGTCACATGCACCTTCTTTACTCAGCTCCTCTGCCAAACCCTGCAACAACAATACGTGTGAGTACGAAATGTATATCGAGAGCTCGGAACATTGTATCCTTGTACTCGTACCTGGTTAAAGAATTCAATCGGTCTGTTTTGCCATGCTTTTGGAACTTGGAATTGGAGTCTGTAAGGACCATCCCAATCAACTCCATTTGTGAATGAGAAGATCAGGTTCACAGCTGCCAAAGAAAGGATCGAGTTAAATTTCCTGAAAAAAGGAAATCGAATTCGTGAAATAGACACAAACCATGCTTAGGGATGCATATCTGGATGGTGTATATCGGATTATCAACTTTGCCTCGAGCTTTCTTTAGCATTTGTCTAGGTTCCCCACCACACATGATAGGTTGATTGAAACCTCCTGCAAAGTTAGATTTCATCGGATTCTAGTCATTTTGAGCTCGAGAATGGAAACCAAATTGTGGGAATCAACAATTATCCGTTTGGGGGGTAAAGGGTATGAGAAATTACCATTAAAAGCAATCCCGAACTCTTCGTTCGGAGTGAGTTTGCTTGCTGCTGGATTGTAGAAAAGCTTCAACTTTTCTCCCTGTCATAAAAAAAAGACAATCTCTATAGAAAAAAAAAAAAACAGACTAAAAGAGTAGCTTAAGCAGCATATAAAAAACTAGCAATGGTGAACTTACAGAGGTCGGAGGAAGACCGTTCATGGTTTTCCAATATACCGGAGCCTTCCCTAGTTCGAACATTGCCCACGAAGGGAGCGGATACCTGTCGAGTAATTTACAATGAGAGGTACATATAACTTTGGCATGCAAATTCCTCTATATTTCCCACTTATGCTTTAACCAAAAAGAAGGGAGCTTGAGTTCGTACTCTTTAATTTCTTGCATAGGACTTGCTGTAACAGTAGCAGTAGCTCTCACTTTCCCATTAATATTGGCTGATCTTTTCTTCTTTGGAGATCCATTTGGTAATGAAGTACCCATAAAGCTACTAGCTGCTATTGAAAAAAAATACCAAACTCTTAGCTATTTTGCATGGTATTTTGGATTTTATGGCTCAAATCGTATAATTTCAAATTAGTTATGCAAGGGAACTATGTTTACTCAGACTCGGGTGCATATCCGACATGGGTATAATTAGTTTTTCAAAATTTTTTCATGTATTTGATGGATTCTTAGAGGTCATATCCTCATTTTTGTGTGTTGGACACGAATATTTTATGAAAAATGAAGAGTCCGAACAACGTTTACCTAGTTGCCACTTTATGCATAGAAGTCATGTTTAATACAACATGGGAAAACCATGATTCAACATTAAATAACTCTTAAATTGAAGATAAAATGATTGGATGATTCCAATTTTTTTCAATATATTTCCCAAGATAAATCAAGAAAGATGGTTTGATAGTTTATTAAGGGTCAAGTTGAGAACAAAAAAGAGCTGCAGACAACACTAAAAGATCACTTAAGCAATTTTCCACACAATAATTTCTCAAAGAATAAAAAACAACACAAAATCCCACCAAAACAGTATGCAAATCAAGGAGGCATAAAAAAAAAAAAAAACAGTAGATTGACTGAATAAGTAACAAATGGAAAGGATTGAACTTTGCCCCATTGTACCTCTCACTCGGTTAGTAGCACAAAAGGGTTGAAAGGGTTGAGCTGGAGACCTAAAGATTGAAGCATTTGCAGCCATTTTTCTCTCACTGTTTCTCTGCAATTGTTTTTAACTTCTTAGAGAACTGATAGCCTCTTTTTTCTTTTTTTTTTTTTGTCTGAATAGTGAAAAAAGGGGAGAACTTTGGGTTTTTAGATAAGTAGAATGAAGTGAAGAAATATATGAAGAGGGGAAAAAAAGAAAAAAAAGAAAATCTGAAAAATAATATCTAATCCATGAAAATGACAAAAGCAGATTATTTTAGAAAATTAAAGGGCTAAAACAAAAGGGTAACACAAAAATATCTTTGATTTTATTTGATTTCATATCTCAAATCTCTTGTAATCTAACACAACATCACCTTATCACCTCATCTCTCTCTTTGTCCTTTTCTCCTTGCTATTTTTTCTTTCTATAATCCACACTTTTTTTTCCCCCACAGTAAAACCCAGTTTTTCTTTAGAATCCCATTATCATTTTAATCCCACCATCGTTGTCAAAGTTCAAAATTTTTATGATTTTCACCTTTTCAAACTGCAAAAATAATAAAAACTTGATCTTGCTCTTGCAAAGTTCTGAACTTTGGCATTCTAGTTTTATTAAATCAATTGGAAGGTGTTGGCTTTTGGCCTAATGGGGGTGTTTAGAACAAAAGAACATTGTGTTAAAAGCTTGGGAGGCTGCAATATTTGGCAATGGTATTTTAAACATGGTGCCAATGCATTGGCAACCAAGCTCCAATGATTAATCCTAAATATCATTGGCGTCAATCTCTTGTGTATGGTTCCTAGTCTTGTTGATTGGGCTGCCCACCTTCTCTCTTCAAGTCTGTGTTCTTTTAAGCCTTCGTTTTTTGTGATGGAATTTTGCTTATGCCCCCGGCTCCACAGTTCAATCAAATCGAGGTCTTCGGTCCGGTTTGAGATGTGAGATTTATGTATATTATATATAGTTGATTAAGTTGTACAATTTAAAATATGAGTTTATTGTTTTTATTTAATGGAAAATGATTGTATGAAATAGTGATGCCACGTTATCTGTATCTAATTTTCAATAGTTTTATGCCACATTAGTATTTTCATCCTAAAAAATTAAATCCAAATTAAAATCCTAAAATTCAAAATAAGAGTACTAATATGGCATGAAACTATTAGAAAAGAATAATATCCTTGTTTCATACCATCTTTTCTCTTATTTACTATTTAGTAATTTTATTTATATATTTCTTACTATGATTATATATTTCTTTTATTGAATTTCTATAGGTAACAACATAAAGTAATTTTTAATATTTATATTATAATATATTTAAATTTTATATGATATAAATTAAGATTTATATGTTAAAAAGTCTTTAAGAAAATGTAAAATAATTAATTAAGCTCCTGTATTAAATTCGCATGTAATTTAGTCCCTGTTGTTAATTAAAATAATCAATTAAGCCCTTCTGTTAATGGTTTCCATCATTGACCACATTGACCGTTAAAATAAATTGATGGATTAATCAAATGGTGACACATGACATCTTCTGGTTTTATCTAATATTTTTCCCATAAAATGATTAAAGAGTCATAAAAAATTAAAAATATTAAAATTGATATTAACTTATTAAAATTATAAAATATAAAAAATATTATAATAAATCTAATAATTATAAAAAAAATTATGAAACTAATAAAACTTATTTAAAATATTTAAAATTAACAAAATGTATTAGAGTTATTAAAATAATAAAAAATTGTAAAAGAATACTAAAATTGATATAAACTTGTAAAAATTATTTAAAAATCATACAAACTTGAACTGGACCGATTAGCATGAAATCGACAAGAAGGGTACCGATTCAGGAAAGGCCATTAGATCGATTGATTTGGGAATCAAGTGGTTGAACCAAATTTTTTTTTAAATGTTTTTATCAAATCAAAATTTCATTATCCAACTATTAGCATATGTTAGAATCAAATATTATGACTAAGATTTTCAGAACCGGACCGATGGTTGAACTGATCAGGCCATGGGTTTACCAGTTCGATTAATTCATCCAGTTCAATTAAATAAAACATTAAAAATTTTAAAAAAATTAAAAAAACAAATAAAAATTGGTTTAACCGTTCGGTTTCTAAGTCAACCAGTCTAATGGCTTTTTCAGATCGATACCTGTAACAGCCCGTTTTCAGTAAAACCGGAATAGTGGTTTCAGGACCACAAATCCGAGTCCGTAAGAAAAATTATTTTAATATTATTGCATGGTCTGCATTATGATAGAAATGTCGTATGGAAATTTCATTAAGAAAATTTTATCGATTACATGTTTAATTGATAAAAGGACCAAATTGCATGAAATGCAAAAGTTGAGTTCTAATAGCTATAAGTATCAAATAGCTATGGAGTTCAAGATTAGAGGTCCTTATATGACAAATAGACCATTAAAAGGAGTTAGTAGATAAGTATGATGATCCATCCATGGAAAATTAAATAAACAAAAGGACTAAATGGAAAGATGAAATAATAAAAAATGATATTTTAATTAAATAAGAAATATCATCATATTTCATCATCTTTTCCAAATAAAAAGATGGAAACCCTAGCCATGGAATTTGGGTTTTGAGCAACCTTATTTGGCTCAATTAGGTATGTTTTTTTGTCCCATTTTTAGTAATTTTTATATTTCCGAGATTGTAATAGCTTAATCTAGCTATCTCAGGGATTAATTTGCAAAGTTATCAAAGTATAAAAGTTTTTCCATGGATGAGTATGTATGAATTATGAAGTTTTATGGTAGAAAATGAATGGTTATTGATAGATAAACAACTTTTGTAAAGTAAATTTTGATGAAATTGTAATTTAGGGATTAAATTGAAAAGATGTAAAATTCAAGAAAAAATTCTAAATTTTATGAAATACATGGGCTGCTATTGTTATAAGTAAAAATCAGTTAGGCTTGGAATAAGGATTAAATTGCTTGAATTTCATTTTCTGAGCCTAGGGATGAAATTAGAATTAATTAAAAGTATATGGGCAAAATGGTAATTTTGCCTAAGATGTGAATTGTATTAAATTGATGTTAAATTTATTCATATAGATCCGGATAGACCAAATACGAAGTTAGATCGTGGAAAAGAAAAAGTATCGAATTAGTAGATTTTGCGAACACGAACATTAGTCGAGGTAAGTTCGTGTAACTAAATTGTGTATATTTATATGTTTGAATTTAATGTTGTATATGTGAATAGTATAAATGTCATATGTATGAAATTGATCACATATTCGATAATGCTCGATAAATAATAAGTCCCGTTTGGATAAATGAGATTCGATGGATACAAGGTTCCCGAATTGGTTGTGGTCCTGCATATGTTGCGGATACACCACAGTTTGAAAGAGTGTCCCGTTATTAGCCCTCTCGAGCTTTCCGTTATATGGTTCCTGTGAGCTTCCCATTAATAGCTGTTTGGAGCATCCGATCAATTGTGATCCTGCATATGTTGTGGACACACCACAGCTCTTATGAGCATCCTGATATATGGCTCTTCATGAGCTTTTTTATTAAAGGCTCTTTGTGAGATTCCTGATTAATGGCTCTCCAGAGCTTCTAAATATGGCTCGCTTGAACTTCCTTATATATGACTATCCGGAGCTTCCTGATTAATGGCTCTTCAGTTTTACCTGTTATTGGCTCACATGAACTTCCTGAATATGGCTCTTATGAGCTTCCTGTTATACAGCCCGGATAAGCTTCCGGTTACATGGCTCACATGAGCTTCCCGTTATATGGCTCGAGAGAGAGCTTCCCATTTATGTGCTCGTATGAGCATTCCCGAATATGAATTGACGGTTTACAGCTTTGTACACTTCAAGTGTACCACCCTTGTATCCATCGATATTTTAAATGCTTTAATGGGTAAAATTCTGATATGAGATGATATGAATTCAAGATGAATTATTATGAGAAATACTTGAAATACAAAGATATGATATGTACATGTTCATGAACACTTGAAGTGATAAATAGATGTATGTGGAAATTGAATATTGACGAGCTTATTCATGTTTCTTGGTATTTATGTGAATTACATGACTAACAAGCTTGATGAGGATATGTGTTTAGGCAATTGACCAAATTGGTTTGATCATGTTTATTTGCTTAACTTAAATGTGATTTAATCGGTAAATTAATTTCCTATTATATGAACTTACTAAGCATTAAATGCTTACTCTGTTTTATTTCCTCTGTTTTATAGTAATTCGGAAGCTCGTTGAGTTGAAGGCTTGGTGGAGATATCATCACATTATCCATCAGCTCATTTCAGTATATATAGTAATTACATTTTGGTTATAATGGCATGTATAGGCTAAAAGTGGTCGTGGATGGTATGTATGTGTTTGGTTGAAATAAAGTTGCCTTAATATGTTGATGTATGTTTGAAATGGATAAATGATGGAAATTGTATAGGCATGTTGATGATTGGTTTGTGATAGTATAAATTTGGTAAAACATGCTTATATGTATGTATGGTTGTTTTGGTAAGTTTGGATAATTGAACATATGAGTGGATATGTCATGTATAAGACTTAATTTTGGCTTGATTTGAATGTTTTATATTGTCTTGTGAAAGTGTTAAAGTGTTTATGTAGGTGGAATACAAATTGGGTGAGAAATAAGGCTTAGAAATGGCCTTATTTTGTCCACACGAGCAGAGACACGGGTGTGTGTCTCAGCCATGTGTGACACACAGCCTAGTACATGGGCGTGTGACTTGGCTGTATGTCCCCTGCATCTTAAAAATTTCAAAACGGAATGCTCTAAATTTATCACACGGGTGTGTGGCTTGGCCATGTGACCCCTGCATCTATTTAATAAAAATTATTATGTTCACACGGCCTAGCACATGAGCGTGTGACCCAAGTCAGAGAGTTACATGGGTACGAACACGGGTTAGGACATGACCGTGTGCTCTATTTCAAATGCCCACATGGCCTGAGACACGAGCGTGTCACTTGGCCGTGTGAGCCACGCGGCCTAATCACACGGGCGTATGTCCCTTGCACCTTAATAAAATTTTGAGATTTTGCGAAAATTTTTTTGTGTACCTGATTTACTCCCTACTTGTTTCTAATGCATATTTTGGGCCTCGAGGGTTAATTTAAGGGACAATATGATTCATTATGAATGATTTCTAATATGAATGTTAAATGTTATGAAACATCTGTATATGATCTGTAAATTCGGGTAATGCTCTGTAATCTTGTTTCGGCGACAGATACGGGTTAGGAGTGTTACAATACCTCTGCCGATTTTGGTCTAATCGGTGCAGCTAATTGATCCAGCCCAGTTCAGTTCAAGGTTTTATGTTTTTATGTTTTTATAATTTTTATAAGTTTATATCAATTTTAATATTTCTAATATTTTTTTATAATTTTTATGATTTTTATACAATTTTAATAAGTTTTTATACAATTTTAAATATGTTTTAATAATTTTATAATTTTTTATAATTGGTTAGTAATTATATATATATATTTATAATTTTTATAAGTTTATATCAATTTTAAATTTTTAATTTTTAATATTTTTTATGATTTTTAATTATTTTATGGGAAAATTTATTATTTTTTATAATTTTTATGATTTATTTACTTTTATTGGTATCTTTTGACTATGATTATGTGATTATTCTTGTACAAGTATTTAAGGGTTTTTGTGCAGGAAATATTGATTCATAATTGAAGAAGACATTTCATCAAGTAAGAAAACTTGAGGAAGTTTAGTGTACGTGATTATTATTATTTTATTCATTTAGGAGATATGCTTTGACGAATATCTCTACTTTCATCTACATTTCAGTTCAATTTTAGAGGTTTATTCTTCATCCATGAAAGATCAATAAGTCGAAGACATGGCTTTATGCCTAAAAGAATTAGGGAGCTCAATATGTTTATTGTGAGCAGCATTACTGAGTAAATTTGTTATGCAATCAAATTGTTGCAACAATTTGCACAGAAAAGATTGTGTGGGAGATTTTTTTCATCAGATTACAACGAGCGTGAGTAACATCAAACTATTGTTTTGAAGAGATTAGAGTAAAGCTTCACAAACATAAGATCAAACCCGAATCGTGCAACCGACTGATTGTCTTAATTACATGCTTTTCAAATTTTAAGATAACACCTTAACCAAATAGACATTTATTTGAACAATAATATCAGAATAAATATTCGTGTCCGAATTCTATTTGTTTCTAATGGACGTACTTATTTGGATGGTATGCAGCGTCGAGTTATTTGGCTAAGTATGAAATTTCATTTGAAAATTGAAAGAGTTTAGACAAAAATAATAAGCATAAGAAATTAACCCCATTTAAAATATGAGTCCAACTTAGACTCCAACCTTCGAGCCTCGAGATAGCTTGACCCACTTTTAAATATTATAATATTTAAATTTAATATATTATGTAATGACAATTATCGGTAAGTAAATATAATAATATAAATATTTATAATAAACAATATACATAAATAAGATGATGTATATAGAGAGCAATGAGTGCTCTCAATTATTAAGAATGGAAGTTATGGCTGGTATGACCTCATGGGTTGTGAAACCAATTAAAAACTTAAGCAATGGAATAATAAAAAGACATGATTTCAACTTTATAGGACTCACTCTCCCCAACATTTGGAATTTCTAAGCAAATAAAGACACAAACAATATTCATTACATTTTTATATTATTAATTCACAACAAACTAAAATTTTGGTTTCTTTTTCATCCAATAATGGCTGAAATCCAATTTTAATTTAGTTAAATAACTATTTATAATAGTAGTAATTTGTATTTAATTAATTTAATTATAAAGTTAGTAAAATTCAGCTTATTATTTTATCTACGTAAACCATTATATTTTGTCGCATTCACTGAAATTTTCGATTTCATTGTATATTTATTTAATTAAGTTGGTATTACAATATTAAAATAATGATGCTTTTACCTATTTACTATTTTTATATGAAATACTTAATTACGTAAAACAAAACATAATACGTAAAAATTGAACCTAACCCTAAATAAAACTTATTCACGAGTGGCTTATCACTATTCAATTTCTGAATATATTTTTTATAAATATAATTTTGATATTAATTTTTTCTTTCATTCACGTAGTAGATGTCGTAAAATATAGTATATATAAATATATTTATTTTGCCGATTGAGACTTAACTCGATTGGCATAAATATTCTTGTAAATGTAGGAGGACGTGAGTTTGATTGCATTAAAACACATTATGAATAGTTCTAAACATCGTGTCAAAATGAAAAAACACGAAACTATAAAAAAATGTAATTTAAAGATGGTTTTAGTAGTTTAGGCTACGTTAAATGACTTTGGTATAAACGCCTTCAAAAAGTGCTTCCTTTAAACAAGTTTTTGGGGTTCATTATTCAGTAATCTACAGACCAAAGCATGCTTTCTTTATACCTTTCCTTTTTGAATACGAGACCCTTTTATTTATTTAGTCTTACTAGAGACGACACAATTGCCAATTTTACGCATGCAAACGCTGCTTAATTAACATTTTAAATAGTACATTAAAAGCTAAAAAACATGTTTTGTTTCTCGAGTTCACTAACAGTATTCCTTTTTCTAAAAAAAACTTTTCATCTTGATGTGATTATTTTTATTACATTGAAATTCATGTCGATTATTACATTTAGGGGTGAGCAAAATCCGATTCGATTCGAAAAATTCGATAAAAATTTTAAATTTTGAATTAAATAGTTCGAGTTATTTGAGTTAATCAAGTTATTCGGATCAACTCGAATAAAAAATTAAGTTTTTCGGTTTAACTCGAATATGAATTACACAATTCGAGTTATCCGAAAATCTGAATAAGAAAAGACAAAACTACGTCGTTTTGATAAATGTTTACTTTTTTAAAAATTGAAATTCAAAATAATTAAGTTAAAAGGCAAAACTATGTCGTTTTGATAAATGTTTACCCGTTAAGTTAAGAGGCAAAATCATTATATTGTTCATGTAGTTAAATAATCTTGTACTTCGTCTACTAGTTAAATAATCGGTCCATCTAATCGCAACATTAAGTATAAATAATAGGATTCGTTAACTCGACTCGATTTGACTCGAAATTTTTTGACTCGATTCGATTCGATTCAACAAAAATTTAAATTGAGTTCGGTTACTAAAATAGGATTTGTTAACTTGACTAACTCGAAAATTTTTGACTCGATTCGACTCGACTCGATCGAATACTCACCCCTAATTACATTTAACGCAAACAAACATATTATTATCATTTTAGCAAACCCCTTTTTGATATATATATATATATATATATATATATTCAAATGATTAAGTGTTGCTGTTGTTGCTAAAAATGTCAATTATTCGATTGACATGGACATTGTTGCTAATGTAGGAGGATGTGGATTCGAATGTGCTGAAGTGCATTATCCTCTTATTTATGGGTTGAGAGGAGCTGTAATGAGATTGTTCAAAAAAATGTCATTTACATTAATATATATACATGTAGAGACAAATTATTCAGTATATATTCAAAGGTGGCACCAAGAGAATTCGGTTTCTTTGTTTGCTAATGATAAGATTTAAAAGATTATAATAAAAGATTAATATAATTATATCATACACATATTTATACCCTTTTTAAGTTTAGATAATATAGACTCAATATAGCTAAGATTAAAAAGTATATGCATAATTAGTATATTGCAAAAAATAAGGGTTAATTATGAGAGAAAACAGAAGCATTTGCTTACGTCAAAAGAAAGCATGGTTTTGAAGTGAGCATGCAATGAATGAATGTCTGAGTGTAAGCAGAAGAACATGCATATGCTTTATTCCTCCAATCAAAACTATGAATAAAATAATGGTTAAACCCATATCATATACCTGACTTTGAGACTGCTATCATTCATTCCTCGACCACATTTTTAATAATGTTTTCAATAAATTACTCACTTCATCTTCTCCCAATGTCAATGTGTTTCTTTCTTTGTTCTTCTCACCCCCACAGTTTCTCTATTTTACAAGACAATGTCACCTTTTTCTTTATTTGAATTTTTAATTAGTCACTAATACAAACAAAAAAAAAGGAAAAGTAAAATGGAGTATTAGTCTTTGATTAGTCAAGCAACTCCTTTTGAGCTATCTATGCTAAAGGTAATCCAAGTTTTCATATTTCAGGGGTTTTATATATTATATGCTTTTTTTTTTCAAAAATGTGATTAGGGTGTTTAGTATTTTCCTTTCTCACATTTAAAACATTAGAAGTTGAGCTATCCATTCAGATTGAGATTCGGTGTATACGAGTCGAGTTTTGAATAAGAAAATTTTCAAATTTAGGTGAATTCAGTTTATGACAGAATTTGAATTGTTGATTGGGTTCAGAATAGATCTATTTTGAACAGAGTAATTATTTTTGAAAAGTAGATGCTGGATGGGATAGGGTGATTTTTTTTTCTTGTAGATTGAGAATAGAGTGATTATGATAATTGCTTAACCTACTTCGTCCTATCCCATTATACGAAATTATTGGTAAAATTATAATGATGTGTTATAGAAAAATCCATATGTTTTATACTTAAAGAATTGTGTTTAAATTTACTTGAAAAAGTTAAAAAATACTAGAAATAATTAATAAAAAGTAAACTAAAATAGAGCGTGGCATGGTAAAGATGGATGCATCTAACATTCATAGAAGTGGTTGTGTTTTCAAGATTATACATGCATAGAGAAATAAAATGGTGGAAAAGTAGAGTATACCGACTATAGAATGATGATGAATTTAACTGTTTCTGTATGTATCACACTTATTACCATCCCTAATTAGAATAGTTTCGGAACTAAAATAAAATGATAAAAGAGAGGCATCTACTTATGAGTAAATATAAAAAGTTAAACTTTAACCGGAAAATTAAAGGTGAAGTTAATGTAATAAAATTGGATTAAATTGATGGTCCCATATAAAGGGAAAGAATCACACCTATATTTTAGTGCTTGCATTATTGAGTTATAAACCCACATTAAATTGGATCCAAATATTTACTCATTACCATCCACCCTCTTCAAAAAGTCTAATCATCATAATCTATCTACCACACCATATTGATATTAAAAAAAAAAAAACCAATAGAAAAATCAAGGCACTACCCATCTCGCCACGTGTCCTCCCATTCAATCTGTCACAGTTTACCCCTTGTTTAGCGGGCGCTTCCTCTTGTATTTTTAACCTTCTCTCCCGTACTTCAATGCAGGTTGTAAATTATTATCCGACTGTAAACCTCAAACCATTTTCTCGAGAAAAGGGAGAGATAAAAAGAAATGTCAAAAGTGAAGCAGCAGAAACCACTGTGTGTGTGGGTGTGTGTTTGTTTTGGCAGCATGTGTGAAAAAAGTAAATAAATTTATGTGGGTGTAGGTGAAAAAAGTTAGGGTTCATGTTTGGTTATTTCGTTTACTTTATTTCTTTAGTGTGTGTTAAAAGGTGGCGAGGTAAATGCAGGCAATTGTCGGCCAAGCCGTGGGCGTGGGCGAGGGCGTCAGAGATGGGAACGCCGCATTTGCCATAGCATGGCGACACAAACAGCAGTGCACGTGAAGGTTGCCAGCAACTCACACCTTTTATTTTTTTCTTTGCCTTAACATTCCTCCTCCATGTCGGTAATTATATTTCACCTTCGATTATTTTTAAAACTGAATAAAATATTTATATTAAAAGTTAAATTATATTTTAATTTTTTATTAAAAAATAAATAATATATTTTTGTACGTTAGATGAAAGAGTAAATTGATCTTTTTTATTAAAATTTAATCTATTTGTATCATTAAAAACTAATATGACTGATTGAATAAACAAACATTAACATGTTATATGTCACGTGTATTCCATGTTGATGTATTTGAGTCAGTTTTTAACGTGTGCTAAAGCGCATTAGCATTTAATTTATGGGTTGGAGAGGGATTATGTGTAGTTTTAACTGTTATGTTAGAAAGAAGTAAAATTATTAAAAATATATAAAACTTTTACTTTTAATCAATGATTTTATTTATTTAATTAACTAATAATGTATATAAGTCTACACAATGGTGGATGGATAACATTTCTTGTTATTTACATTTTCACATAAGTAAACGCATATAGGATGGCATCGATGAGTAAATATTTTTACGGGTTAATTGCACTAAACATCTTTAAATTATCATTTAGATTTTAAATTGGTTCTTAAATTTTAAAATATTTAAATTAATTTATTAAAGTATTGATATTGCATCAATCATGTCCTTTCATCAATTTACCCGTCAATATAGGCAATAAATGCCAATTTGAATATGACTTGAAGTATATT
Source organism: Gossypium australe (assembly GCA_005393395.2). Classification (NCBI taxonomy): domain Eukaryota; kingdom Viridiplantae; phylum Streptophyta; class Magnoliopsida; order Malvales; family Malvaceae; genus Gossypium; species Gossypium australe. Next base: position 3,297,609 of record CM016619.1, on the reverse strand, counting down.
CAAAATACGTGAATTAAATTATAAATATGAATGTACCTATCACATGAATATGTACCTAACGTGTTAAACACACATTCACACATACAGTGTCAATAAAATTTAAGAGTGTTATTTTTTAATATGTTAGATCCAAACTATCAATGTAGTAGGTTCACACCAAGGTTTTTAAAATCGACTAGTGATCAAATTAGTCAAGCTACTAGTACCAGTTCTCGGTTCGACTAATCGATTTAATTTTAACTAAAAATTTTAAAAAATTATTTAAAAATAGAGAAAATTAGTTCAGCCATTGGTTTAACCAATTTCAAGTGTTTTGCTCAAAAATAAATTAAAAGCTGGTTCAACTATTTGCTTGGATTCATATACTGGTAAGTTCTAACAACTATGATTCAAATTTATTTATAATAAACTATAAAATTACCTAAATGATATAATACCCATAATTACAATAATTTGAAATTTAGACCAATTTAACCCTTTTTAGGAATATTATTCTTTTACTAATATTTATTAGTTTTGGGAGTTGAAGCTTGGGTCCAACCAAGGTAGCTAATCTCCCACACTATAAATAGCTGTTGAACTTAAAGGCTTTCAAGTGCGAAGAAATTCCCACTAGAAAAAAAAAAACCCCAAACCCCTGAAAAGAGTGAAACCAACCAACAAAAGACTTAGAGAGGGAAAAAATCAAATCCATTTTCGTTTTTGGGTCAACTTATACCACTAGCCAAAACGGGTCTGCCATTGTGGATGTTGGGGTTGGCTGCCGATCGGTTGCGAGCCGACATGAATCGTTTGCTCTCCTTCCTCTTCCACCAGGTGTGTACTTAGACATAGTTGATTGCTGGTTTGGTTTAGTTTTTAGTATTACAAAGCTCATGATAATGGTGTTTCATTTTTTTTTTATGTTCATTAGGGGATATTAGACGAGCAATTCTTGCAACTTCAACAGCTTCAAGACGAAACCTCCCCAAACTTCGTATCTGAAGTTGTCAACATTTACTTTCATGAATCCGAGAAGTTATTACGGAACCTCAGATCATTACTGTAATGGTTTATTCTCTTTTGTTCATTGTTTTACTTTTTCCTTGTTGAGTTTATTTATGAATTTGGTAATGTATATGGTAACAGGATGGATAGAGAGTTCTCGGATTACAACAAAATGGGAATCCATTTGAATCAGTTCATGGGGAGTAGTTCCAGTATTGGTGCTAAAAGGATAAGAAATGTTTGCCTTGCCTTTCGAGCCGCTTCTGACCAGAACAACCGTGCTGGGTATATACATGCTGCTTTCGCCCCTCCCCTTCTTTTCTGCCTCTACTTTTGTGCTTCAAGGCCCCCACCTTCTTAGGTTTTTTAAATGTAACATTGGATACAGGTAGCTTGAAGAGTTTAATTAATTTTTTTATCTTAGATTAAAGAGTAAAATAATTTTAAAAATTAATATCTTTTATTGATAAAAATTGATCTAATTGATAAATTAATCATATAGTTACATGTAGCGTGTCACGTGTATCTCATTTTAAGAACAAAGACTAATTTTTAATAATAGAAATGTAAGGAGTTTTTAGTAGAATATCCAGTTTACTCTTTGATCTAATATATATATTAAAGTACCTTTTTTTTTTTAGTAAAACTTCTAATATAAATGTCTTGTTGGTACTTTTACCTATATATATTATATATAACTCACAACATAGATTATATTTACCTTCTAAATCGAACGAAAAAAAATTTGATATCTTTTGACGATTGTTGAATCAAGTGATAAAAAGTTGAGCTCATGACCAACGTTAAGATGTGCTAACCATGGGCATGGATGCAGGTGCTTGAGTGCATTAGAGGTGCTAGAACATGAGTACTGTTTCCTCAAGAACAAACTGCATGAACTTTTCCAGGTACTATTTTCACTGAGTTTTGTTCTTTTGCATTTCATTTCATATGTTAAAATATGTCATTAATCCCTGTAATTTTACAGAATTCAAGATTCAATCCTATACTTTAAAAATTAAAAATAAAACCCTCTTACTTTTTAATCCAATCATAACCATTTTTTATTTTTATTTTTTCATTCGATAACAGCCTAAATAATATCCTAAGATGACAAATTTTGATAAAAAACTTAATGATTGAACTGGGAATTTTAAATTAGAAAAGTATAAGGATTAAATCTTAAAGTTTATTAAAGTATAGGGGCTAATTACATATTTTAACCCAATTTACATATTATTGAAGGAAAAATGCAATTTTTAATTAGCAGTATTAATTAATTACATACCATTTTTTTTCTTTTATAATGATTCAGATACAACAGCAAAGAGTACTAGCAGCAGGCGTAAGATACCCGATGCAGCACTAAAACCCAAAAACAATTTTAATGCCACGATCCTTGAATTCAATTTTTAGCTAAAATCCAAGCAAACCCCAAAGCAGGATTTTGTACTATTTTGAGGGGTTTATTTGCAATTGCCACTTGCAATTTGTGGATGTAATATAAAGTCATTCATTTTTTTCTTTCTATTTTTGCTTCATTTGTAACTTTTGAATGCAAATGAAATGTAGTGGAAAAAGTTAGCATGTAATGTTTTCTAAATGGGATTGGATCGATTATTTAAATATTGGTTCAATAAATAATAAAAAATTAATTAAATTGAGTTAAAAAAATTATTTTTAAATTTTTTAATAACTTGTATAAGAAAATCTGCCAGCTTTAATGGATTCTCTGTCCACTATTAAAGTGCAATGAATTGTCAAAAACTGACTGTTGATTGGACTCTGTAAAACATTTTCCAAACACTTCCATCAATCAAATCAGGAAGTATATAGCCAGCCCCAACCGCAGCCATTATGTTCAGCTCTCAATTTTTTATTGTTCAAATGCTAATCAACAAAAAAAAATGCATTTAACTTAATATCTTGTAATATAAAACTAAGGGATTAAAAGTGAAAATCTCATTAATTAAAAATGAAATTTTGAAAAAAAAAACCTTGATTTTTTAAGGTCTTTAATAGTTAAACCAATTTTTGATCGGTTCAACGTAGTAGATTGATCACCCATTTGTGATTCGGGTTTTTATTCGATACATAGTTCCATTCATTAGGTGGTGAGTATAGGTGGGAGATAATCAGATTTGGCACCCAGAATACGAGCCTTAGTGTCAGGGAAGTTCTCAAAATTTGGCAACTCAGATACATTTCCATCATTAGAAATGGCAATGGGGTAGCTCAGTAGGTGACCAGGCAAGTCCTGGTCAAGGTCGTCCTTTGAGAATAGGTCCCAATATTTGTCAGCCATTTGGTTCACTTTCTTCACGCATTCCTTGCTTTCTGGGGTCAAGAAGCTGTCATGTAGTATGCCGAGGTGCTCGTACCATAGCGCCAGACGGAAACCATGGACTTGACCCCTTGCTGGTTGCCTAATCGATAAATGATATGGTTGGTACGCCCCCATTGCTATCTCGGAGTCTCTCGCACCGTCCATTGATCGTTGGTTGATGTTGGCTGATCCAATTATTATGTATTCATCATCAACTACATAAATGGAAAACATAGTTAAATCGAACTCTAGATTTATTAGACGTGACGATATAAACCAACCGAGTTAAACCCGAGTTTCTTTTTACTTACCCAACATCATTTTGGTATGAACATAGATCATGAAACGACGGGCCTCTTGAGCTCTAGCGTGATTGGAATCGGGCTCCGGTGTTTCTGTGGGTTCATATTCTCCGCCCTTCTTCATCTCTCGGTTGCCGAGACAAAAGAATGTTAAATAGTTTCGAGGATCCTCGTCACGTCCGTTCGCTTTAAGAGCTTGAGCGATTTCTTTGTACATCATGTTCATGGTCCTCCTTTGCCAATCTAATATGGCTTGTACTGATCCACTTTCTGGGATACCTTCAGGCCACATAGGGATTACAACATACACCGTGAACCTCTCTCCTGCTCGAATCTTGCTAACTACTTTAAGACAAAGCTCTTTTGGAATCAAATGCAAAGCATTAATGTCTTCAGGCTTAATGTCATCATCATCAGCACTCCAATCGAAGGAACTTCCGAGGAAATACTGATTTTCGATATAGATAAAGTTTTGGGCTCGTCGGATAGCGTTAATGTAAGCATCTTGAATACTTCGATCGATGATTTGGTCTTTTCCGCTAACGAGTCCAGCTCTGGCAGCATCTTCGGGTGAGTCAGGGAAACCAAAAGCGGCACCGCCATCAATTGATCTAAATAGTTGTACATTCCAAGTTTCATGGTCATTAGGGTATGTAACTGGAGATGGGGGAATGATGGTAACTTCAAGGTCTCTGATATCAAGTAGTACGTCTTTACCGCCTTGTCGTTTCCATCTTTGTTCGAAATTGAACAAGACATCCCAAGCAATCGGCCCTTCGAGTCGACAATGGATGTCATGCCAAGGCTCCCTTGGACCACCTTTGTTGATTGAAGCTTCAGCAAAGTTTGGCTGATGAAAATCATCAGCGTGAGCTGTGTCCAAAGTCCTGAAAAGGGAATGAAAAGGTGTGTCGTATCTTCCATCGCAAAGATCAAGACCGCCGATAAAGCTCACGATTCGTTTCCTATCCGTATCTCCATTAGGCATCGCGGCATCCACTACAACAATCTTTTGATGATGAGTGAACATGGTGGAGATTTGCAACTCCTGGACGATAGATCCACCGTCATCGGGATCACGAGGGCATAACACGCAGTTGACATCACTGTCCTCGAAGAATTTCTCGGTTTCTTCATCATGTGTGGCCATTAATCCATCTTTCTTCAATGCACCAACAGATGTTCTATCATCCCAAATAAGCACATTAACCCGAACACCTTGACTTGCTTTCTTCTTAAGCAAGTCACCAAGCTTGGTATCTCCCCCTCGCTTAGATCTCTTCAAATCTCGTATCAACTTGATCTCAGTATAAACAGACCAACCGGCAATGTAAACCAAGTGTTTGGCATTCGTGATCGCATCGAAAATGTCCTCCCAACATCGATGTGGCTCATAATACTTGCTTCCAGCAAGAGGAATTTTCGGAATAAATCCATCAGGTATATGTGAATCCTGGTATAGGAACACCTTGCACCCATGTCTCTGGGGATAATAAGTATACGGAACTCCAGGAAACTTACGGCTTACGATACCACGGTTCCAGTTCCGGTCCTTGGTAACATCGAAATAACGAATCTTGACATGGATTTTAGCCTCGTTTTCCAAGTTTTGCTTGTCTTCATCCTTGAGTTCAATCCACCTATCCACTTCTTCTCCTGATAAGATATCCTCAACAGGCAAATATGCTCTGCCAATTACGTTTGCTCCAATAGAACCGGCTTGTTTGACCGTGAAGATTACGTCGTTAGCCCTATGTGCGCAGTAAATGTGGAAAGACTCATTCCACGAAGGGTCGTCGCTTTCGACTTTTCTTGTCCTTCCAACTCTAGCCTTCTCGAGATCAATGGTCGCGTAAAGCTTCCCTGATCCTTTGCCGATACCGATCGATTCCTCAACATTTGCCATTAACTGCCATTAACAGGCATATATTTCAGACCAAGGAAAACAAAAACAAGACAGAGATGAACCTATAGAGTTGCCATAAGAAAAAGAACATCTAAGATAACAACATGAACATTTGAAATAAGGACTAAAGTCAAAAAGAAAATAAATAGTCTGCCTTCTCAACTAATATTCATGTATTTATTATATATACAAATTGTAATCATATAAGATCTTATCTTTTGGTGGCTCTTAAGAATCAAAAGGGATAAAGAAACAAAATTATAACTCACATTTTTATTCAGTTTTGCTTATTTAATTCAATGCTATTCATTTGAAAAAAAAATTATCGAGTTTCTATTCAAAAAATAGATAAATTAATCCCTTTACAACTGATCAATAAGTAAATTGATCATCCTGCTAAAAATTTTATTCATTTCTATTGTTTAAAATTGGTTCTTATACATCAAATGATAGTTTACTCTTTGATCTAACATATAAAGACTAATTTACTCATTTTTTTAAGTAAAAGGGAGAAAATGCAATATTACTTTTAATACAGAGGACTTCCATGATATTTTTACCGAAAAAAGCTTCACTTATTTTCACATCAAGTATAATCATCCTCGTAAACATAAAATATTATTACATCAATAAAAACTCGAATGATATATAAAAACTAAATAAGAATCGATGTATATAATTGAATCAAATCAAAATTCACTTACGATATTATATATTAAAAACAAAATTTATGTATAATTTTAATATTTATTCAACAGAATTTAAAATTCACGTAAATGTATATATTGTATACCTTTCGGAAGAATCCACCCCCTTCGAGATTATTAACTTCATAGATGGTAACATGTAAATTCCCATGAAGTGAAGTTCTCCCCATTTCTCACCTAAAAATACTGAAACAAAATTAAGTGAATTCAGATGAACATATTTAAATATTTTCACCTTATTAACACTAAAAATAAAAAAGAACAAATGATTGAAATCACCCTTAAAAATAAGCAGTGGAAACAGAGATGATCAGTGCAAAGAAAAATTTCTAAAGCAGTGTGATTAATGGAGAAAAAAGAGAGGGTATTTCAACAAAGAATTTGAAGCAGCCAAAGCTTAACAGATATCTCTTTTGCAGTAAATGGTTTCTGAAATTTTCTGGGTTTGCATTTATATATGTAAAACAAAATTTACAGTGAATTTGTAATGTATTTATAAATTAAGGTGGGAATGTGAAGAAGAAATAAATAGAAAATGAAAGATCCGAAAAACCAGCCCGTAGAACGGTACAAAGCTTCCCCGCTGAGGAATTTTTTGTTAATTTAATTTATTTTATTATATTTATGATTAACATAAGTACTTTATGGGATTTTAGTTGAAATTAAAATGTGTTTGAATTTCTTGGAATTAACCATTGCATTAGTATGGTATAAAGTTTTTTTTATTTTATTCCTTAAGGTATACCCAATAATTGATCCTCCGCATTTTGTGAGTCCATTAAGTGATAGATACTGGCCACGAGTTTTAAAATTGTTCTATAGGTTTTTCTCTTTTTGAGGTTGTGTTCAATGTATAAAAATATCATATCATATTAATTCATTTTAATTTGTTAAATTGGTTAAAACTATAAATTGTATTATTTATATTTATATTTTAGAGCTGTGAGCAAAGGGTATTGTCCATTCATTGAGTATGGGTGATGGGGCCTCTTGCAATCGTCTAAAATGGTGGAAGATTTTAATGTTTCTTCATAAGAGTCTAAGATTGAATTTGCTAATTTTCAACAAAAAGAAATGATGGATGAGCCTTTCATCATAAGTTGATGATTTAATGGGTGTGTGTGGAAGCATTTGAAACCTTGTTAGACTGAAATAAAATATTTGATAATAATCAACTCAACTGCTAATACATTTAATTATCCTTTACGATTAATGGAACATTTGATGCCAAAATAGAAAAAGAAGCAGCTAATTAAATAAAATTATTTCAAATATTTCTCAAAATTCAAACATCACACAACAATGAAACTCTTTGTAATTTTTAGGATTTTGTACATTTCATGTAGGAACAGATTTTGGAAGAAGGGAGAAAAGCATCTCGAGTGGCTTCATTTTCCCATTCTACTCTTGCCCACCAATCTTTGCACTATCTGAGTTGAGAGAAAGCTTCTTCAGTTCTCGGCAGCCATTTATACGAATAAGTTTTAGACATGGAAAGAGTAGGGCATCCCAGTATATGCTCTTCAACTTTCGTAGCCAAAATAAGTAAAAGTGTTTCAAGCTTCAAAAATGGTTTAGCGTATGGAATTCCAATCACACCTGCAACTTCACCAAGCTTTCCCTCATTCAATATTTCTTCCATTTTATCACACAAATATATCTTGAGATTTCTTAAATTTGGAGCAAGAATCAGCGAGCTCATATCTTTCACTTTGTCACACTCATAAATTTCAACTGTGCTCAATGTGTGATAGCATGAAGCATTAATTAGCAGCTTTTCCATTTTCATCTCCTCCATATTTTCACAATTGCTGAAACTTAGTGTCTGTAGACACTCCAAATTTTTTAAGCATAAAATATTAAATATTTTTGATTCTCTAAAATCACAAAGTTGAAGTGCTTGGGTCCAACGTAGAAACAAGTTAGTGTTCAAGAATCTTTCTAGACAAAACATGTTTTTTATCGGTATCGATAGCATCTTCAAATGTTGCAAACCTTTCAACTCCACCATAAGCTTTTCATTACCCCCATACAAAACATTGTCTTCATTAGGATAATCTCTATTTTGCACCAACCACATTCTGAATATTTGTAACTTGCACTACACCAAAACAGACTTTTAGCGGCGTTTTTTTGGGCCTTTAGCGGTGTTTTTAAGCGCCACTAATAGTACTGGCGGCGCTTTCGAAAGCGCCGCTATGGAAACCGCCGCAAAAATTAGTGGCGTTTTTTGTGAAAAAACGCCGCTACAGGTAGGGGCTTTTAGCGGCGCTTTTTAGGAAAACGCCGCTAAAGGTAGGGGCTTTTAGCGGCGCTTTTCAGAAAAACGCCGCTAAAGGGAGGGTCTTTTAGCGGCGCTTTTCAGAAAAACGCCGCTAAAGGAATACGTATCAGCCTCTTCAATGGAAGTCAGCCCAAAAATAGTGAACTCCTAATAATTTTTTATTTAAAACTTACACAAAGGAATTGAAGGCAATCTCCAAAGAAAAAAATACTGTAATGAATAAAATCACAATGTTTCTCTTGCCTACATAGTTATATAACCAAAATCCAATAAAAGAGGCGTTATAAGATATCAAGTAATGAAAATGAAGAAAAGGGTAAACAACCTATAGTAAAATATCAAGTAATAAGATCAAATAATTTTTCATTCGAGTATGAGTAGAAAATTCACCTACAAAAGCCATTACATTACCTTTGAAACATAATGGTAAATGATATTCACTATTATTAAAATTAAATAATAGTCAATTATTGAATATTAAATAATAATAACTAAACTAACTCAAATAATAATGAAAATCATATCTTTATTTATAATGGAAACAAAATCTATTAAATAATGCTAAAATATGCTTTTTACATAAGTTTTTAGATGTTATTTTGAATAAAGTGTCTTCCCAATGCAAATATTTATAATGCTAAATAACACTAATTAAGTTATAATTAATCTAGAATAATAAGTATAATTTAATATAGATCCAAAGTCTAATTAAATGATAATAACTATTACATTGATAATTAAAACATTATTAATAAAATAATTATAATTACAGTTATAATTATTATATAAATAATTTGTTAGGAATGTAATTTTATTGATTTAAAAATATGAGAAATATAGATAATACAAAATACTAATTCTTAATTAATCAATTTTTTTCTCTTAATTTCTCAAATATACATGAGTCATACTATTTGTTAAGTCAAGATTTGTGTTGAATCAAATCGATTTTGGTCATATGCAATTAGTATTTGTTAAGTATATACTTATGACCAATCTAGCTAAAGTACCAAAATGCTCTGCTGAGCATCCTATTGCTTCTTTCTTTTATTAAAAACTGTGATCTTTGAAAGGATCAAAAGTACAAATATAAACATAAAATAAAAAAATAAACAATAGTGCTGGGGGTTTTGACAGAGAACTTACATCCTTCAGTCCAACATATCCAGATTCTATCCGGGAGTTCTTTTCAAATGCCTGAAATATATTAAGATATTCTACTCATACATTTTGACCAGTAACAAAACCCAATCCATCTGAGTCACAACAAAATGGATTACAGAAACAAAGCCCTAAATTAAAGCATTATAATACACAACCAGATGCACAATAAAAGAAGATTATACATAGGAATGACATGTACTCTGTCCTAATTCAATCAACTGGACCTAACTTAATTCAATTGGGGTCAGCAGCTGAAAGGCATTTACAAACTTAGCCTTGCAACATACTTCATCTAAGTCATAAACAACTACTAGAATACCATGTAGTGCCAGTGAACTTCACTGGTCAAATTGTAATAAAAAAGAAGAAAGAAATAAAATGAGTTAATTTTTACTTTCAAACAGTAAACAAGTTAAAGGATTAAAATCTGGGATGATGTTATTAGAAAGTATTCCACACCTTGTAAGATGACACTCTTGTTATTTGAGCATTATTATTGTGAGACCTGAACTCTGCATCCCTAACATCCCTAAGGAGAGGAAAAACACACAATAAGTCTTAGTAGAGTAAATGATAAATAATTATTATAAAAAAAAAACATAATGATATGAATCCTAGCCATACGAGTACCTTTTTGCAATATATGTTAAGATCCTAATTGAAAGTTTTAAATTGTCCGGTAAATTTGGTTTGATATCAGCAGAAAGCTGAACAAAATATTCAGCAATATGGGGCTAAATGTACAATTAAGTAAACAACCTAAAAGGTGCAATGACTAAAAATTAAACCAAAATCATAATTAGAAACAATGGCTTTTGGTCCAATGCACATAACCAATATACTATATATTAAAAAAAAAAAAAAGAAAAGAAAAGGAAATTCGTCTATCATTGCAGTTTCTTAACCAGAATCTTCCCTCTATTATTTTACCACAAACATCTATATGACAAAATGATATATACTAGTATTTAATAATGTCCCCATACTCTGTCCAAATATGCATTTTTTTAAACAAATTTAATGCCAAATTTTAGATAAAGTAGGGCTCACTATGGTGAAACAAGATGTTAATGGCAAAGACTCGAGCAAATCAGTAAGTTCCAGAAGAAGTTAAATTATAGACACTTCAAACAAACAATCTATAGAAGTGCATTTTTCAAGTCCAGCATCATTACTATGTATCTACAGATAAAAACATTCAGAAATTAAAATAATGATTCAAGCAATGCAAACCTGTTGGGTGAACATATCAAGAGTACTTTGTCCATTTGTCAACATTGCTGCAGCCACAAAAACAGCCTTTGCAATTTTAAAAGGAAACAGTTCCATTGCATACGATACACATGCACCACCAAAGTCATGCCCAACCAAGATCACCTGCATAGTTTTAAAAGACTTTGACCAATGAGACTGTTATCGATCTCTTACTATGTCAAACTTTCCAGTAACAGCGAGAATGAATTGTAACGAATGTGTAACAAAGCTTGGTTAGCAGAAATATGCAAGCACCAATACAATGCTTTAGCAACCAATATAAAATAAAATTTAATATACCCCAAAAAGGCTTATAATAGCGGCTTTTAGGAACTTCCTGGATTTAACGTTTGGTATTGAGCAGGACAATTTTGAATTCATTAACAAGCTTGATGTTCAATTTGCATAAGAAAAAATTTCTTCTGACCAAGAAGCAAGCTGAAAAAGGACCATAAGCGTGGAAATTAAAACAAGGAAAGAAAGAAATAGAAAAGAACCTTCTCGCCTTCGGGAAGTTTTTCAAGAAAGTCAGTTAATGGCTTCACATATTGTGAAGACTGGTAATGCCATTTGTGTCGAAAGAATGAATGCCAGAACCCGTTAGATCAACTGCAGTAGCTTTGAAACCACCTTCTTCTAGGAGTGCAATTGTTTTATACCAACACCAAGCACCAAAGCCTCCCCCATGGACAAGGACAAAATGATTTGTTTCCAAGTTATCAAGCTTTATGTCCTGTCAAACACAAAAAAGAAAAATGAGAAAGATCATAAGCGACATTTAAAAGGATTAATGTACACTTAACAAGCAAAGTTACTATAATAGAATTTACAAATTGACTTGAAATGGTGATAACCAAAAACAAACAATGAAACAAAACCTGTAAAAATGCGGCCTTCTCGATTATAGCTAGGCCATACAAATAATTATAATAAAAGAAACAGGTGTTGTGCTAGACGATAGACTACAGTGCAAAATAACACTACAAAATAGATAAATTTGTCTAGAAATTTTATGAACATATATCTTATCCAGCTGAATCAGGATTTAATGAAGCTTTCCCTTAAATGAACAGTTCTGGGACAAAGTACTATCATAAGCACACACGTTTTAGCAATTTTACAAACAAGAAAAAAAATAGCTTTTCTTCTTAGCTCACACTTGCAGCACTAGAAACTGAGTAAAAGAGCAGTGATAATAATTGTCATTAAGACTCCATTCTTATCATTTATAGTTAAAAGAAAACAAAAAACAAATCAGCATTGTTCATCTAAGAAGACCAGAAACATCCGCACACAACGCCATGAGCAACGCCGCGCAGGATTACGCCCTTTCGCGAGCAAGACGCGGATGCTAAAGAAGCTAGAGGGCTGGGCAAATCAGAAATTATCATTACAATATACAAAATTCGAACTGAATTTTCAGTAAATATATGGAGAAATAGTTACGAACCTTGGTAGTTAGGGGGAAGATTACTTCTGAAAATATGTAAATTTTAGAACAGATGGACGAAGATCGGTGGGGGGAAACCGATCTAGTAAAATTTTAACAACCAATCAACATGATGCTAAAATTTGAAAGAAGAGGGCAGCAAGGAAACAAAGCCTATCATGTAAGTGAAAACCAGCATTGCTGCCATGGAACTCAAAACAAATATTGGAATACTTAAACAAACATGCAAGCAAGAATGTGTTTTAAGAATAACTAACCTGTAGGCCCACTTTCATGAGACATAAGTGTATAATCACCAAAATACTTAAACTAATACGACGGCCAGCATCATGAAAGCATGAAGACCACATACCTATATTAAAACACAAGACTATAGTAGCATTAACCCAACCAAGGGATACAACAAAAGAAAAATAACATACCGGGTTTTGCAATAACCTTTTCTTGTGGCTTCAACATTATCTGGTAAATGAAAGAACCATTACCAAGATTAAAAAAAAAAAAAGAGTTTTACAATGTAGGTACGAGATCATAGGCTAAAATTAAAAGAAAATTTCTTGATAAAACCTTGGAAGTACCTGAACTACTTGAGCTTCACCCCCCAATATTTGAAATGGGGTCACAGCATCTTGCGGACTCTACATGATTTTGTATCAACAAGAGATTATTGCGGATATAAGTATACATGCTCAGACATCCAAACTACACAACATTAACATTCTAGTTTCATTCGGAAACTGTTTACCCAATTCGGCAAACAAGCTAGCAAACACTTTGGTTACTGCAGTCTATACAAATTCGTATATAACTTGGTTATAAACGAATCAATTTCAAGATAAATTGAATTAAAGTCAGCTCTAATTAAAGAAACCCCAAAATTTATAAAGCTTCAACAATGCGAGTAAATCCTAACAGATAAACTGCAAAAGTAAAGCCTAAATTCTATTAAAATTTCACGACAGCTTGTGAATCTTTTTACCTTATTTTTCTCATGAAACAAGCAAAAAATCAGTAAAAGGCTGAGAGCAAAAAGAAACATTACTTGAGAACATTACCTGACACACGTAGGGTTGAAAAATGAGTGGAAAAAAAAGGGGCAACCATGGACGAGATCTCGAATTTGAAATTAAATTCTTCGATTTCGAGATTTAATCCAAATTCTCTACACTTTAATCACTCATGAGGGGAAAGTAAATTAAAAAAAAAAAAGAAGAAATTTTGTTAAAAAATCGAGGCGAACACGAAGCAGGAGATGGTCAGATTCGATTAGAGATTCTGATTTTTTTGGGGAAATTAGGGATTGAGAAAATAGGAGAAGACTTGGGCATTTCGTGAAAAAAACTGATTAAAACCAAACACAAACAAACGGCGCCGGTTTTGCTAAAAAATTCTTTGCCGCGTTACTAAAGCTTTAACTTTAAATTAGCTTTTTCAGATTTTAATTATAATATTTTCTTACAATACTTCACTTTTTTATAATTTTTATAATTTTTATTATATATAAAGTTTACCTACTGATAATTTAATATATAAAATTTTAAAATATACTGATAATTTTAATATATTAAAATTAAAATTATCTCTTTTACCATTATATAATAAATTATTTAATATATAATTTAAAAAATAATAAGTCATATACCCAAAAAAAACTTTAAAAGTATTTTAAATAATAGTACTTTAATTTTTTTTCATTTTTAACATATATTTTTTTAATGTTAGTAGTTCTAAATTTTTTCTACATGTCATTATTTTTTTAAAATTTTTAAAAAATTAAATTACAATTAAATTTTATTTTAATTAATATAAAGAAATTACCTAATTAATAGATCAAATAGTTTAAATTCAAACCCTAAGTCAGTCCCAAAACCCAAAAAACCCTAAATTCATAAAATCTGTATCCATAAACTCTAAACCATAAACTTTAACCCCTAAACTCGTAACCCTAAACACAAGTCCCTGAAATCTAAATTGTAACCAATCAAAATAAAAAATAAATTTATTGTTATTCCTAAATTAAAATAGACAATAGTTAGGTAATTATTTTTATAATTTTTGATTTATTATAATTTATTTATTACAGCAAAACTAAATTTTATGATTTATTCTAATTTCTAAATTTTAATAAACTTTTTAATCAATAGTAAGTGCTCCACTAATTATTATAAACATAAGATTTTACATTAATATTTACATGTATACACATCAATATATATCCCAATGAAATAAAAAGTTTCAAGGCCGTTTAGACTTTTTAGGGTTTAATATTTTGCTGTTTAATTGGTTAATGGTTTAGTGTTTGCAGTTTAGGGGTTTATGGTCGAGTATTTAGAGTTATGATTTAGGGTTTAGAATCTAAATTTGATATTTAAAGTTTAGGGTTTAAACTGTGTAGGGTTTACATTTTAGTGTTTACAGTTTAGGGTTTATGGATAAACAGATGCACAGTCAGATTTAATTTATAGCATATATTTTTATAATTTTTTAATGATTAAATGAAATTTGATATCCTGTCTTCGTTCGATAAACCCTAAACCCGTGAACCTTAAACCATACACCCACAAACCCATAAACCCAAGCCATATATGGCTTTTTAAAGAAAAACCCTAAATTATAACCCTAAACCCTAAACTTTAAATCATAAATCTTAAACCCTAATTCATAAATCTTGAAATACTGAACTCGAAACCCTAGTCAGCCCATACAAACGACTAAAGCACCCTTAATTATAACCTTAAACCCTAATTTATTTAGATAAGCTTTGAATATTATATAATATTGCTTTCAATATTTTAATAAATTTAAATAATATTTTCAATTTACTAATTAATTTTGTTTCTCTACAAATGCATGGGTTACAATTTTTTTAATTTTAATATATATAAAGCTTATATATTATCTTTTAAATAATGTAAAATATAATTATAATTTAAATATAAATATACTTTTAGCGGCGTTTTTTCAAAAGCGCCGCTAATGCCCCGACCTTTAGCGACGTTTTTCCAAAAGCGCCGCTAATGCCCCGACCTTTAGCGGCGTTTTCCCAAAAGCGCCGCTAATGCCCCGACCTTTAGCGGCGTTTTTGCAGAAGCGTCGCTAATGCCCCGACCTTTAGCGGCGTTTTTGCAGAAGCGCCGCTAATGCCCCGACCTTTAGCGGCATTTTTCCAGAAGCGCCGCTAATGCGCCGCTATATATCCTTTTTAGTGGCGTTTTGGAGATAAACGCCGCTATTGCTCATTTTTTTTGCGGCATTTTTGTTTAAACGCCGCTAATGTATAATATTTGCGGCGTTTTTCTTTAAAACGCCACTAAAAACGCCGCTAAAAGTCTGTTTTGCTGTAGTGTTGGAAGAATTAGATATCAAATGTTGTGGGATTTTTTTGAGATTGCGCATATAACTCAAGTCCAACATTTTTAGTTTTGTCAACGATTTCAACTCTGTTGGCAACTCTTCTATACCGGTATAAGATAGATCAAAACATTCTAGACAAACCAATTGTGAAATTCCCACGGGTAGAGCTCGTAATAGAAGGTTTCCTGACAAATCCAAAACAGTTGGATGAGGTATAAATTGGAAGAAACCATCGCTGATCACTTGCAACTCATTTTGGCTAAGAAACAAGGTTCGAAGGTTAGGGCATTTGGGTGTTTCTTTGAGAACTTCAATCTTATTTTCCATCACTGACATTCTTTTTATATTTTCCCATGCCTTAACATTCCTGTTTTTCCAAAAAATATTATTCTCTGTTGCTTCAAACTCACGTATAATCCATAAAGCCATGTCACGAATCACATCATGCATCTTCACACAATCTTCTCCATCTATTTCACCAACACTTTCCAATAAACAAGCACTAATAAGAGAGTAGATGATGTGGTCTCCTTGCATTTGAGCTTCACTAATTCTATCAAATCCATTCAATAGCACTTCACAAAACCATTGCTCCACTAATCTCTTCTTGGGAATACAATAATCTTCAAGACACAGACAACAATACAAGAGGCAACATTTCATTGTAGCATTAGGGAAATTATCATAACTGAATTATTATAGTCAAATGACAATGGCATCCGAAAAATATAAAAGTAAAGAAGAACTTATCTTCATTCCTTTTTTATTTATTCTCATCATTGCGTATGTATAAGATTGAATAGATTCGATTTCTAAAGTGGATTACTAATCCTTAACTTTTTAAGGAATCCTTCGTCAATGGTTATGAATGGCTAATTTCTCTCAATCTTTTCAACCTACGTTCTTGTAACTTTTTAACCGAATTGGTAACCCGATTAAGGGTGACACCAACAAAATCAGAGTTTAATTAATAGTATATATGTAATAGAGTGTAAGACCCTACACACAAAAAGATATGAAATAAATTAAAAATAATTAAACTTTCTAAAATAATTAAAATAATATTAATAATATAAAAAAATATGTGACATTTTAAACAATCATTCTATTCATCATTTTTACACCTAGCCACACCGTTAGAGTTCACCTACTCCAGAATCACACAAGGCAACTATCTCCTTCATTTTCTCTTCACATCCCACATTAAACACTTTTCATTCTTCATTTTTATTTTCAGACCTAAAAATGCTGCAAAACACCAAAAGACGTATTTCAAACTACTCACTGAAACTTCATTAGCCTTGATAAACACAATAGCGAATTGCAGATGAGGAACTAAATTAGCAATCCCTTCAATGTAACCAAGCTACATCACTTTATCAATCAACAAAAGGAGGGCCTCACAACCTTTACGTAAAGGAAGAGAGTTAGTGGATTTCTTAGCCTTAAGCTCTTCTTTGATCGGAACTCATTAGTCGATGAACTATTCAATGAAATTGAAATCTTGATAGTGGACACACACTCCTCCATCCAGCCTCTCCACTTCGGTGAAACCCCGTCTTCTTCAAAACAAGAGTTGAGCTAAAAAAGGGGAAAAAAAAAAAACCAACAGTGATTTGAACCATAATGTTGGATATGATTTTGGTATTAAACTCAAATTTAACTAAAAAAATAAGGATTAAATTGACCAAAAAGTGTAAAAAATTTATGGCTAATTTTATCATTATGTCTTTATAATTTGAATCTTTTTATTATTGTAAATGAAAATTTTTTCGAACCAATTACAAAGTACAATGTATGAAGCCGAAATTATTATGTATCAAGCAAAACATACTAATGTTTTAAATTTGTTGAGTTATTGAGTCTTGTATTATCATTTTTTCAACTTTTCGCATAATATCAAATTTAGCCTTTAACATTAATTTTTTTTATTATCAATGTAGTGTTTTTTTATAACTAAATTTGATCATCAAATTTTTAAAAAGAGTCAAATTACTTTTTTTTTAACGGAAGTGCTGAATAAAACATTAGTTTTTTAACTATGTTGGTGTAGCAACCTGTATGGCAGTTCACATATATTTCATGTTAACATGACATTATTTGTCCTATATGCATGTCAACACAGAATTTAAATTTGTTCTAAATTCAAAAAATTCTAAAAAGTTCATAACAATTTTAAAAAATAGCATGAGGTACATGAGGATTACAATGCGGGCTACCATGTTTAAAAATTTAACATCTTAGTTCGTATTTCTATTTTTTTTATAAAAACAACAATTTAGCTATTTTTTTTCAAATGTTGATTGTCAAATTCAACTCTTTTTAAAAAGTTAAAGATCAAATTTAGCTCAAAAAAGAATAAGACCAAATTGACAAAAGATGTAAACGTTGAGGGCTAAAATTAACATTATGCCTTTTTTAGAGTTCCATTATAAATAAAGTTAATTGCATCAAATATCCTTAAACTATGATCCTCATTCTAAATTGATCTTTAAACTTCAAATCATTCTAGTTACATCCCTAAACTATCAAGGTTATATCAATTAGGCTCTTTTGTTACTAAAATCATAATTTTACTATTAAATGACATGCCAGATCTTATGTGACATAATTTAAAATGAAAAGTTTAAGAAAAATGAATCTTATAAAAATAGATGTTTTTAAAAATTTTAGTTTTGAGGTTTTCAAAACTTTTACAAAAGTTTAATCATTCGCTTGTTTTTTCAATTTTAGTTTATTTTTAGTTTTTGCTTTTAAAAGTTATGCAACAACATTTTATTTATTTAAAAAATCTCATTTTAAATTTAGCTACATAAGATTTGGCGTGCCATTTAATTATTAAATTAACGATTTTAATAACAAAAGAACTTGATTGATGTAACATTGACAGTTTAGGGATGTAATTAGAATATTTAGAAATTTGGGGACCAATTTAGAATAAGGGTCATAGTTTGGAGATGTTTAGTGTAATTAACTCTTATAAACATTGTAACAGCCCATTTTTCAGTGAGATTGGAACAATGGTTTCAGGACCACAAATTCGATCCGAAAATAAAGTTTATTTTTATTTTATTATACGGTCCGTATTATGATAGATATGTCGGGTGAAAATTTTGATACGAAAATTTTATTGATTAAGTGTTTAATTATGGGAAGGACTAAATTGCATAAAATGAAAAAGTTGAATTCTAGTAGTTATAAGGATTAAATAGCTATGGAATTCAAAACTAGATGTCCTTATATGGTAATTAGACCATTAAAGAAAAAGTATGTAGATTTTTGGTGACTCATCCATGGAAAATTAGAAAAGAGTAGGGACTAAATTGGAAATTGAAATAATTAATTAATTAAAAAGATGATAAAAGATATCATCTTATTATTTTGTCATCTTCAACCACAAAATCATATTGAAACCCTAGGAGAGAGAGAAAAAACTTTCAAGGCTTAATTGGGTAAGTTTTCTTGTCCCATTTTTAGTAATTTTGATATTTCTGAAATCGGGATAGTCTAATCTATCTATTTGGGGGATTAATTTGAAAAGTTATCAAGGTATGGAATTTGGGTCATGGATGAATATGCTGAAAATTAGAAATTTATGGTAGAAAATGAAAGGTTGTTGATAGATAAACAACTTTTACAAAGTGATTTTTGATGAAAACATGATTTAGGGACTAAATTATAAAGTTGTGAAATTTGATGAAAAATTATGAATTTTTATGAATACATGTGCTGTAAATTTTGTAATGAGATTTTGGTTAGGCTTGAAATAGGGAGTAAATTACACAAGTTTCATTTTCCGATCCTAGGAACAAAATTGGAATTTATGGAAAAGTTAGGGGCAAAATGGTAATTTTGCTTAGGATGTAAATTGAGTCCAAATGAGTATGAAATATGAGAAATTGATTATTAAAGCTATTTATATAGATCCAGAAAACTCAAATTCAAGGTTAGATCGAGGAAAAGAAAAGGTTTCAGATTAGTAGATTACTTACGCGAACAAGTGTCGAGGTAAGTTCGTGTAACTTAATCGGGCATATAATGATGTTAATTGAATGTTGTGTTTGTATGTAATGTGACTTATATTGATATGCATTACTCAAATGCTATAATGGAAAATTTAATACATGTTTGAAATGGTGAAAAAAGGTTATGTCCTGATTGAATATTGAATTCCGATGAATATATGTGCTTTCCCGAAATGGATGAGGTCCTGCATTTGTTGTGGACGGGATTTAGCTCGGACGAGTGATCCTATTGACCTCATTATAGAAAAGATTTTGCCCGGACAGGTAATCCTGGTATAATACCTCTCGAGTATGCGTTATGCTTAGGGTTTAGCTTGGACTGGTAATCCTAATTGAGCTCTTTGAGCATACGTTATACAAAGGATTTAGCTTGGACTGGTAATCGTATTATACGATATGTGGCTCGAGAGTGTGTTCCTTGATTAAGTGCCCTAATGGGTACCCTTGAATAAGAAATTGACGAATTATTGAATCATACACCTCGAGTGTACTACTTGAGCATCCATTGGAATTTCAATGATTCAACGGACATAAAACTCTTGACATGGCATGAGAATTATGAGATGAAATGATAATGTCTTGAAAGAGTATCGCATGATGAGCTCATCTATCCTTACTTGATGTATATGTAAACCTTGTGACTAACATGTTTAATTGGATGCATATGTTTAGGCAATTTTGCCAAATGGATAGGAAACATGTTATTGTATGCTTAGAATTAATAAACGGGATTGGAAAGTTTAGTTTCCATTATACGAACTTACTAAGCATGTAATGCTTACTCCGTTTTTTCCCCTGTTTTATAGTGCTTGGAAGCTCGGGAAGGTTGGAGATCATTGGAGCATCGTCACACTATCAACTAGTCATTTTGGGTATATATAGTAAAATCATTTCGGTATAATGGCATGTATAAGACAACTTGGCTAATAGTGGCTTGAAAATGATGTTTTGTAACCTAGCCATTGGAATGGCTAGTAATGGCTTATCTTGGTATGATTAAGTAGGTTATTACGATATAATCATATGTGTTATGTTAAGTATATGTGATCAAATGATGTTAATGCCTAAGTTAATCCAAGGTAAGTTTATAAACACATATGCATGTAATGGTATGCCATGAAGAATAATGGAATTGTTTAATTTGAATGCTTGGAATGGTTGGTATTGGATGTGTGTTTCAAGTGCAGGTCACGGATGTGAGTTTGGGTGAGAAATGAAGCTAGAAATAGCTTTATTTTGTCCACACGGGCAGACGCACGGGTGTGTGACTAGACTGTGTGTGACACACGGCCGGGTACATGGGCGTATAGTTAAGCCATGTGTTCCCTGCAGTTTAATTTTAAGAAACAGAATACTTAGAATTGAACACACGGGTAGAGACATGGGTGTGTGTCTCGGTCGTGTATGCTACACGGCCTAGAACACGGGCATGGGTCTTGGCCGTGTGAAACTTGCACCTAATTTCGAAATGAATTAACTGACCACATGGCTTAGCACACGGGCATGTGGCATGGCCATGTGCACAAGTCAGAGAGTTACATGGGGTTGAACACAACCTCCAGCATGGGCGTGTCCTAGGGTCACACGGGTGTGTCCCTTGGACCACACGGGCGTGTGAGCCCTGCGCCTTGGAAAATTTTCGAAATGTCGCGAAAAATTCTTAAAGCTCCCGATTAAGTCTCTACTCGATTCTAACGTTCATGTTGGGCCTCGAGGGTCCAATTAAGGGACGTTTTGAATGATCTAGGTTAATGAATAGTAATTTACATAAATTATTTGTAAAATGTTCTTAAAGTTCCGGTAATGCTCCGAAACTCTATTCCGACGACGGATACGGGTTAGGAGTGTTACAAATATAGTGCATTTACAAGTGCAGATGTATGTTCGGCCAACCATAATATAGAAATAAATCAGTACAAAGCATAGTGGACAAAAAACTAAAAAAAAACTCACACGTAGCATATACATACGTCACACATGATGAAACTCAAACTTAGGTTCTCAAAACCAAAGCCCCCACCTCAACCAACAAGCCAAGGATATACACTCCAATTTCTTTTCTTTTGGATGGAGTAGTTTGTATTATTTCCCAATCCTAGAAAAACTAATGGTTTCCTCACAATCCAATTTGTTTGGCACTCACAAACCCTTAAAGTTTTTGTCATCTATATGTGCCCTTAAAGTGCACTCATTTATGTTGAGGCTCTTAGTTTGAATCTGTCAAGGCGCACTATGTGTAGCATAACCTTCACGGCCAATGTTGAGGCTCTTAGTTTGAATCTTTTTTGCTGTTTATGGTTTCTGGGTTTGCATTTATATATGTAAAACTATTTATTGTATTATTTATATTTATTTACGAAAATTAATACTAAATAAATATTAGATTAGTTAATAATTAACAAAAATTTGGTTTTGCACATATGCTATACATAAACTTTAATTTAGCGTAATTACATTACATGAAATTTTAATTTCAACATTCAAATATCACACAACAAATGAACCACTTTGCAATTTTTAGTACAAAAGCTTGAAAGAAGGGAGAAAAGCAGCTCGCGTGACTTCATTTTCCCATTCTACTCTTGCCCACCAACCTTTGCTTCCCTTAATGCTGAGCAGATTCCCTTTTGCACTGTCTGAGTTGAGAGGAAGCTTCTTCAGTTCTTCGCAATACTTTATAAGAATATGTTTCAGACATGGGAAGGGTAGGGCATTCCGATATATGCTTTTCAATTTTGGTAGATGACGTAAGTCAAGTGTTTCAAGCTTCAGAAATGGTTTAGGGTATGAAATTCCAATCACACCTGCAACTTCACCAAGTTTTTCCTCACTCAATATTTCTTCCATTTCATAACACCCTGTTATATCAAGATTCCTTAGATTTGGAGCTAGAATCAGCCAGGTCATGTCTCTCAATTTCTTACAGTGAAAAATTTGAACTGTGCTCAATGCGTGAAAGCATGAAGTAGAATTAGTACTTGAAGACACCCATGTGGACAACTTTTCCATTTTTATCTCCATAATTCCACAATCAAGGAATTGTAGTGTCTCTAGGCGCTCCAAATTTTCTAAGCATAAAACATCAAACATTTCTGGTTCTCTAAAATCAATAAGTTGTAGTGCTTGGGTCCTACGTCGAAACAAGTCAAAGCTCAGGAATCTTTCTAGACAGAACATGCTTTTTATGGGTGTACTTAGTATATTCAAACGTTGCAAACCTTTCAACTCCTCTATAAGCTTTTCATGACCCTCATTCAAAACATTGTCTTCATTGGGATAACCTTTATTTTGCAGCAACAACCTTTTAAACCACAATCTGAATATCTGCAACTTGGAAAAACTAGATACCAAATATTGTGGGATATTTTCGAGATCAGACATATAACTCAAGTCCAACATTTTTAGTTTTGTCAACGATTTCAACTCCATTGGCAACTCTGATATACCAGTCCAAGAGAGATCAATACATTCAAGTGAAACCAATTGTGAAATTCCCTTAGGCAACGCTCGTAAATAATAGTTTTCTGACAAATCCAAAACAGTTAGATGAGGTATAAATTGGAAGAAACCATCACTGATCACTTTCAAATTATTGTTGCTAAGAAACAAGGTTCGAAGGTTAGGGCATTTGGGTGTTTCTTTGAGAAGTTGAATCTCATTTTTCATCACTGACATTCTTTTTACTCGTTTCCATGCCTTAACATCTGGTTCTTCAAATAATTGAGCTCCTGCTTTTACAAAAAATTTATTCTCTGTTGCTTCGAACTTGCGTGTAATCCATAAAGCCATGTCACGGATCACATCATGCATCTTCACACAATATTCTCCGTCCCTTTCCAATAAACAAGCATTCAGAAGAGAGCTGATAATGTCGCCACCTTGCATTTGAGCTTCATTAATTCTATCAAATTTATCCAATAGCTTCACAAAACCAATACTCCACTAATCTCTTTTTGGGAATACAGTAATCTTCAGGATAAAGACAACAATATAGGAAGCAACATTTCATTGTAGCATTAGGCAAATTATCGTAACTGAATTTTAAAAGCGGATATACCTCATTTTCCATTTTTGGCAATGCACATCGCTTCAACATCTCAATTGCATAATTCCATTCCTCAAGTGTTGTCTTGCAAGCCATGGCACGACCAATTGTAATTAGTGCAAGAGGCAACCCACCGCACCTTTCAGCTACTTGTTTAGCTAGGTTTGGAATATCTGGATGGCTGTTGAGAGTTTCATCTCCAACCTTCTCTTGGAACAATTCCCAAGCCTTCTCCGGTTCTAGGCACTCCACTTTGATTTTCCTTATTGCTCCCATTTCGCCACATATCTCCAAAGATCGAGTAGTAAAAATAAGTTTGGAACCATTTTCTTGGCTTGGTTTTGGTATCCCAACTTGGTTCAAATCCACCCTCTGCCATAAATCATCCAATAATACAACAAACCTCTTGTTACTCAAGATCCCATAGATATCTATGGCTTTCTGGTCAGCACTTTTATTCTTCCAGGACCCATCCGAAAAACCAACATTTTCACCAATCCTATCTTGAATCTTTTCAACATCGTAATCTTTAGATACCAACGCCCAGATAACAACTTCAAAATAATTTGGTGTGGTGCTGAACTTGTTGTTGAGTTTGGTCAAGAGTGTCGTCTTGCCAACGCCTCCCAAGCCATAGAGGCCAATGATCCCCACATCGTTTTCTACGATGCAACTCCATACCTTTTGGATTGTGGATTCTAGAGCAACCGTCTGCTCTACAGGTCTTACTACCACTGAAGCTGCGGGCTGATCCTCTGCAACTTTCTCAAAAGCTCCCTTACTCATGTGATTATTTATTTCTAGAAGCATTTCGGCCACTTTTTTACCAAACTTGTAGCTAGACAGGCAACTCTTGGAAGCACAGCCGCCGAGATACAAGTTATTCATTTGTTGAGGGCCATCTGCAACCAATTTTTCAGCCTCTATTATCATAGTTTCCGCTTTTGAAAGCCAGAGCTGAACTCGCTCAAGTCGCTTCAATAGTCGTTGTTCAGCCACATCAACCTTCCGTAGTACGTCATCTCTTTGCGCCCTCAGTTCTTCAAGAGCAGCAGATAAAGTAGGAAGAGTTTGTTTAAGCTTGCAGACATAATTAGCATGACCAACAATGAAATCCCAGCCACGAAGAAGGAAATTCTCGAAACTACATTGTACGGAGCAGCAATTGCCCATGATTCTGTTAAATGAATGATAAAATAAAGGAAACAAATGAGATATGGAGGCAAAGTGAATTGTGTTAAAAATAAAGCTAGGTAATGTGTAAAAGTCAAAGAAGAAAGGGTTTCAACAGATTGAGGTGGGAGCCGGTTGTGCCACAGTTATCAAGAGGATGCACATAAAATAAAGTTAAAGAAGATGGGGTTTCAACAGATTGAGGTGGAAGGCGACTGTGCCACAGTTATCAAGAGGATGCACGTCATGTAAAATTAAAAACGTGGGGTTTCAACCATTAGAGCTTTCATTATGGATGGTAAAGATAAAACAAGCAGATTCACAGAGTGTATACCAAGAGAAGGAAATCGAAGTACCTAGCTTTTTTAGCCAAAGCTGGAGCAAGATACGGAGAAGACAGGTAGTGGGTGGAAGAAGATCCACCAAATTAGCACTGGTCTCGACTCTTTTGTTTAGTTGGAGCAGATCCAGTAGCAGAATTCTGGTAGTTTCCAGGTGAAAGATAGTTGGAATTTGAACAACTATGAAGAAATTTTTGGTTATTTACTTCATCTCTAGCTTTGCTTCTTGTGTCAGTTCCTCCGCTACCATCTCTCTATGATTGTTGTGAATGTGAATGTGGCTCAACTTTTTTTAATTGACAAAAGCAAAAACAGCAATAATTGAAGTTTTATATTAAAGATCACATACTGATTGATGGTGGGTGGGTGCTGGGGCCTCTCTATTCTTTTGGAGATTCGCTATTACCATTTCAAGATATTCACAAATCAAATAGCATATATGTATATTGGTAAGTATGAAGTCAAATTTGATAAGTAATTTTTTAGTTAAATTTTATTTATTTGTTTTAATTAAATATGGATTAATTTAGATTATTTTATTATTATTAATGTGTGTGTTTATATGTTGAGGGTTATTTGTTTTTGAATTTTTGGGATTTAGTTTTTATTTAAATATTTTGTACTCCTTGTTCTGTTGTCATTATAGTAAAATTATCTTTTCCCATTGCTTTTTATCCTCTTTGGAAAGGGGTTTTTACCGTTAAATTTGTAGGTTCAATTTTTTAATTTATTTCATTATTTTTTTACTTGTTGCTTAATCGGGTCAATCTAAACATATATATATATATATATATATATATATATTATAATGCAGAATTAAATCATTATAAATTATAGTGAACGAAAATTAGGTTAAATATGTAAGAATTAAATAAAACTTGTACATGATATATACATACGATGAGATGAAGACTCACACGTTATAATTGTGTATGATAAGATTGGAATCTAAATACTCGAAAACTCAAGACATCTTTTGCTCTATTTTTTTTAGATTGATTTTCGATAAAATTGTGAGTAATATATAATATTTTTATTTTTAAAATTGCAATTGGTGTAAATTGAATTTATGAAATTATAAATAAATATAACAACTTTTGCTTTTTAAAAAAAATTATTATTCGATTTTAGCCCTCCCCTCTTAAACAATATTCTAGCTTTGTTCGTCCTTGGAAAGACTTTATCTTTAGGTCATTTCAAAATCTTATAACAACTTTTGCCTTTTCAAAGAATTATTATTCGATTTTGGCTGTCCCCTCTTAAACAATATTCTAGCTTTGTTCATCCTTGGAAAGACTCATCTTTAGGTCATTTCAAAATCGGGGCTTCTAGTGAGTCTTTAGGAGATCCAAACAATGAATGTGTTAGCCTTGGTCGGAATCTCAGGCTGATCCAATAGCTAGCAGAGCAGATTGAAGGCATAGAGTGCTGAAAAGAAAAATCTAAGGTTTTATATGGAATTACGTGGGGTTTACAGGAAAATCTAAAGTTTTTATATAAAAAAAAACAATTTATTTTGTTTATTTATTTTATTTTTTAGAATTAATTTTAGTTTTTTCAAGTATGAGCAAAAAACATGATATTTTATAAAAAAATATTCTTGATATTTATCTGGAAAACTTGAATTTTTACATGAAAATATCATTTTATCTTTTATTTTATTTTATTTATTTTTTGATTTAATATTTGTTTTTAATAAAAGAGAAAATCTTGGGGGTTTTATAGGGAATTACCTAAATTTTTATAGGAAAAAACTTGAATTACATGAAAATCTTGGGGTTTTATAGGGAATCATCTTAAAATCTGAATAACTCAATTTTTTGTAAAAACTCATGTTTTTTTAGAAATAAAATTAATTGTAAAAAGGACAAAAATGAAAATTTACTAAAGTTTGGTGACTAAAATGAGTGTATGTAATGAAAAATTGACGGTCATTGACTAAAATGATAAAAGTGTAAAACAAAAATGACTAAAATTTAAAAGCATGTAATGACAATGCCCATATTGCAATTATTTACTTATTTTTCATGCCCAAAATGAAAATTTATGAAAGTGGGGTGACCAAGTGTATAACTTAACCTATTATTATCTAAGTTATGTTCAATTTATACTTTGTAATAATTAGTTTTGGTTGAAGTGAATCAAGAAACCTTTAAATACATTTTACGGTTCATAAAGACTAATCTTTTCGGAATTCATAATTGTCTTTTTATACAATGAGAGTTCAAACCTAAGTCTCCTTAATAGTACAAAGTGCCTTACCACTTTAATACGTATTTATTTAGTTTTTGCTCTTTGATCCTCTACTTTTATTCTCTACTCGAGGTTGCTAGAAAGTTTAGTATCTAGTCTCTCTTCACTTGTATGTTGTAAACCAATGTTCTTGTAATAAGATTAATAGTTAGATCAATTAGGCCACCAGTATCAATCTGATTGATTGATCCGGTTTGATTAAATAAATTATTAAAAATTCATTTAAAATATAAAAACTTAGTTCAATTGTGTCCATATTGATTTATGGATAAATCGATTTAACCTCTTTCTTCGAATTGATATATTAGCTGATTTTCAATTTAATTGATTAATTTGATTCGGGTTTAAAGAGAATGAGATTTGATGGAACAAAAACAAGTTTATCGAAGTCATATTTAGGAATAATGATTTAGATTCGTACAAAATCTGGTGTTGATATGATAGGACAAATAAATAAAATGGTAGCTAAATGGAAATGGAAGCAGCCAATTGAGAGAGAGAAAGAAGAGATAAAAACAGCATGAAGCACTTTGCAGTGATTAGAAATCTTTACATTTCACTTAAAAACAGTTCTAAAAGAGGGCAAAAATGCATCACCGGCGGTGGCTTCGTTCTCCCATTCTATAGTTGCCCACCAATCTTCCCTTCCCAGAATGGTGACCTGATTCCCTGTAGTGTGAGAGTTGAGAGGAAGCTTCTCCAATTTCGGACAGCCCCACCATAGACAAATAGTTTTCAGACATGGGAAGGGTAGGGTATCCCAGTATATGCTCTTCAATTCTGGTAGATTGCCTAAATCAAGTGTTTCAAGCTTCATAAATGGTTTTGGGTTTGGAATTCCAACCACGTCTGTAACATCACCAAGTTTTTCCTCACTTAATATTTCTTCCATGTTTGCACATCCATATATGGAAAGGAACCTTAGATTTGGAGCAAGAATCAACCAGGTCACGTCTGTCAATTTGTTACAATTCAGAATTGAAACGCGGTTCAATGTGTGAAAGCATGGAGTATAATTGATACTTGTAGACAGCTTTTCCATTTTCATCTCTTCTATACTTTCACAATGTTGGAAACATAATTCCTCTAGATGCTCCATATTTTCTAAGCATAAAACATTGAACACATTTGATTCTCTAAAATTACTCAATTGCAGTCCTTGAGTGTAGCTTCGAAATAAGTGGAAGCTTAGATATCTTTCTAGTGCAGACATGCCTTTTATCCAAATTCTTACTATGTTCAAATGTTGCAAGCTTTTCGATTCCTCTATGAGATGTTCATTATTCCCATTTAGAACATTGTCTTCCTCTGGATAATCTTCAGTTATCTGGCAATGATTCATTCTAAATATTTGCAACTTGGAAAAACTAGTTATCAGATGTGGTGGGATTTTTCTGAGATAGTACATGTAACTCAACTCCAACATCTTCAATTTTTTCAAGGATTTCAACTCTATTGGCAACTCTGTTATACCAGTATAACATAGATCAAGACATTCCAGTGAAATCAATTGAGAAATTCCCTTAGGCAATGCTCTAATCGTTCTGTTTTCTGACAAGTTGAGAACAGTTAGATGAGGTATAAAGTGGAAGAAGCCATCGCTGATCACCTCCAACTTATTTTCTCTAAGAAACAATGTTTTAAGGTTAGGACAATTAGGTGTTCCTCTGAGAACTTCAATCTTATTCTTCATTACTGACATTCTTTTTGCATCTTCCCAAGCCTTAACATCTGGTTCTTCAAGTAATTGAACCCCTGCTTTTACAAAAAAATTGTTCTCACTTGCTTCAGGCTCGCATGCTATCCATAAAGCCATGTCACGAATCACATCATGCATCTTTACACAATCTTCTCCACCTATTTCACCACCTCTTTCCAATAAACAAGCACTAAGAAGAGAACTAATAATGTAGTCACCTTGCATTTGAGCTTCACTAATTCTATCAAATTCATTCAACAACCCTTCACAAAACCAATACTCTGTTAATCTCTTTCTAGGAATACAATAATCTTCCGGATACATGCAACAATATAGAAGGCAAGATTTCATAGTGATAGGCAAATTCTCATAACTGAATTTTAAAAGTGGAAATACCTCTTCTTCCATTTTTGGTAATGCAGATCGCTTCAACATCTCAATTGCATATTTCCATTCTCCAGGCGTTGTCTTGCAAGCCATGGCACGACCGATTGTAATTAGTGCAAGAGGCAACCCACCGCACCTTTCAGCTACTTGTTTAGCTAGGTTTGGAATATCTGGATGGCTGTTAAGAGTTTCATGTCCAACCTTGTCTTGGAACAATTCCCAAGCCTTTTCCGATTCCAGGCACTCAACTTTGATTTTCTTTCCAGCTCCCATTTCGCCACATACTTCCAAAGACCGAGTAGTGAAAATAAGTTTGGAACCATTTTCTTGGCTTGGTTTTGGTATCCCGACTTGGTTCAAATCCACCCTCTTCCATAAATCATCTAATAATACAACAAATCTCTTGTTGCGCAAGACCCCATAGATATCTGTAGCTTTCTGGTCAACACTTTTATTCTTCCATGAGTCATCCGAAAACCCAAGATTTCCACCAATCCTATCTTGAATCTTTCCAACATCGTAATCTTTAGACACCAAAGCCCAGATAACAACATCGAAACCATTCGGTGTGGTGCTGAACTTGTTGTTAATTTGGGTCAAGAGTGTTGTCTTGCCCACACCCCCTAAGCCATAGAGGCCAATGACCCCCACATCTTTGTCCACGATGCAGCTCCATACCTTTTGGATTGTGGATTCTAGAGCAATCGGCTGCTCTTCAGGTCTAACTACCACTGAAGTTGCGGGTTGTTTCTCCGCTACCTTCTCAAAAGCTCCCTTACTCATGTGATCATTTATTTCTTGAAGCATTTTGGCCACTTTTTTACCAAACTTGTAGCTAGACAGGCAACTCTTGGAAGCACAGCCGCCGAGGTACAAGTTATTCATTTGTTGAGGGCCATCTTCAACCACTCTTTCAGCCTCTATTATCATAGTTTCCGCTTTTGAAAGCCATAGCTGAACTCGCTCAAGTCGCTTCAATAGTCGTTGTTCAGCCACAGCAACCTGCCTTTGCACATCATTCCTTTGTGCCCTCAGTTCCTGAAGAGCAGCAGATAAAGCTGGAAGAGTTTGTTTAAGCTTGCATATGTAATTAGCATGGCCAGCAATGGAATCCAAGCCACGAATGATGAAATTCTCTAAACCAATTTGGACTGAGCAGCAATTGCCCATTGTTCAGCTTAATAAAGCATTTGATGGATAAAAACGAAGGAAACAAAATGAGGCTGTGGGTGTAAAGTGTAAAGACTAAAGAGAGTTGTTTTATTAGCGATGAAGGAGAAAAGATTTCTATGGGCAGAATCAAACATCTCTTTCATTGGCTTTATTATTTTGATTTTTTTTTTTTCCACATGTCAAATGGATGACGAGATCAGGTTAGGTAGATTAGTTTTAACATTTATATCCCAATCTTATAATATGTAATATAATTTAAAATTATATATGATAAAATATAAATGATTTATCTCCCATGATTTAACTTTCAGGTTCTCAAAAAAAGGAAAAAGAGTCTGGTTGTTCAAAGCATTCAAATTTGGGTGCCTAAAGCAATGATAAATATGATAGCATGAATTGATTGTGTATTATATAATTCAATGTTTTTAAAAGATTGCAGGCTGTTGGGGTTTTGACAGCAGCAAAAGAAGAGAACAAGACATTGAACAAAGCAGGAAGAAACAAAGAACAATTTATTTACTCACAAACATGCAGGAAGGAAGCAATCTGCTTTATACAACTGATATGCTTGCTTATTTAATATGAAAACAATATATTTATAGTCAAAATACATCACCCAATATTCAACTAATCTCACTAATCAGTATTGGGACTATTAAAACATTGCTTGTACACATGAAGAAGTTGACTTATCAGCTCAATCATCTCCTAAACCCATCAAAACATCAACAACTAAATTCATTTTCACCCAAATTAAATTACATTGAAACTAAAACAGAAAAGCATACAAGCTGTATGCACTCAACAAAATTATCATAGCAGCATGCACTTTAACAAAAACATAACATCAGCATGGTTGGCCATATTAAACACAGGCTAAATTTAATTTTTTTTTTTTTAAAAAAGAAGCCATTGCTGATATCTTGCAAGTTATTTGTTGGGGTTTTGACCAAGTAATTAACTTGGAGAAAGTATGAAGAAATTTTGAGATTCAAGTCTGGAGGTATAAACAGAATTGAAAGCAAAGAAAAAATGGAGTATATTTTTTTGTGAATGAATTTCACAAATTTTTCATTGATTTTTCGGATGGCTTTATGCCTATACTGTTGGTGTTCTTAAATAATGTTTTGGTAACAACAAAAGCATGGGAACAAAAACAAAAATAAAATAAACAAAAGCATGGGAACAAAGACAAACAAAAAATAAAGTAAAATAATCAACAATATGCGGCATGCTAATGCCCATTCCTATGCCTTTGCCCAAATTGCTTCCACTTTCTTGTTGGCCGTTTGTCTTCTTGTGCAAAAAGGCACGTGGCCAACTGAAAAGAAAAACAAGCATGCATTTGAGACAACCCATATGGACAAGCACATGGAACAGCATGGGAGGCCATGCTTCAACACTCCTCCTTGGTCTCCATGCTGCATACTCCTAGCTTCTTTCTCAGCTCGATAAACCTTGTAGGATTTAGGGCCTTTGTGAAGATATCAGCAATCTGTTCTTCAGAATTGCAATGAATCAGCTCCACCTCTCGAGCTTGTTCCATCTCCCTTACCACATGTAACTTAATGCTGAAATGCTTAGTTCTACCATGGAAGATAGGGTTCTTTGCAATTGCAACAGTAGACTTATTATCACAAATGATCTCTGTTGCTGCCCTTTGATATAGATTCAGATCAGCTAGGATTTTTCTCAACCAAACAGCTTGATTAACAGCATTTGCAACAGCAACATACTCAGCTTCTGCTGTTGACTGAGCCACAAGACTTTGCTTCTTTGAGCACCAACAAAACATTGTTGAACCAAGTGTGAAACCATAACCCGAGGTACTCTTCATGTCATCTATTAATCCAGCCCAATCACTGTCTGTATAGCCTACTAGCTTTATGTCTTTAACTTTGCAAAATTTTAAACCATAGCCCAGGGTCCCTTTGATGTACCTGAGCACTCTTTTTACTGCTTGTAGGTGTTGCTCATTGCAGCAGTGCATAAACCTTGACAACATACTAACAGCAAACATAATGTCAGGTCTGGTGGCAATTAAGTACAATAAGCAACCAACCAAACTCCTATAGGAAGACTCATCAACTTGCTCATAAGCCCCTTGGCTCGACAACTTCATTCCAACAGCCATTGATGTGCTTGTTGGCTTGCTATTCTCCATGGAGAATTTGCTTAAGATCTTCTTAGCAAAAATTTGTTGGCTCAAGAAGATCCCTCCTTCAATTTGACTCACCTCCATTCCAAGGAAATAGGTCATGTGGCCCAAGTCTGACATCTCGAACACTTTCTTCATTTTTCCCTTGAAGTCACTCAAGACATTGTTGTCTCCTCCTGTAACCAGGAGATCATCTACATAAAGGGACACTATGAGCTGTGTTTCACCTTCATTCTTCATTACATACAATGTTGGTTCACTTGCACTCCTTTCAAATCCCAAATTTAGTAGATGATTATCAATTCGAGCATACCAAGCTCTAGGAGCTTGTTTTAGGCCATAAAGGGCTTTTTTGAGCCTATAGACCATATGCTCCTTACCAGGAACAATGAAGCCTTGGGGTTGGCCTATGTAAATTTCTTCTTCGAGAAGACCATTGAGAAAAGTAGACTTTACATCCAACTGATGAATCATCCACTCCTTTTGTGCAGCCAATGCTACTAGCATCCTTATGGTGTCAAGCCTAGCTACTGGAGCAAAGGTCTCCATGTAGTCCAAGCCATACTTTTGACTAAAGCCCTTAACAACTAGCCTTGCTTTCAGTTTGTTTAGGCTCCCATCAATATTTTGTTTGGCACGATAGACTCATTTGACACCTATCACCTTCTTGTTTGTAGGCCTTTCAACCAGCTCCCATGTTTGGTTTTTTTTTTTTTTTATCATCTGGATTTCATCTTCCATGGCTTGCTGCCAGCCTTGGTGTGCTTCAGCTTCTTCAAAGGTTGTTGGTTCCACTATGGCCAATTGAGCCCTTTCATAAACCTCAGCCAAGGATCTAGTGCCTCTGATTGGGACATCATCAATGTCCATTTCTGGACCAACTTGATCAGGTTGTGCTTGGCCAGCCAACAAATCATTAGAGATTGCTTCTGCCTCATTCTTCTCCCAGTTCCAGCATGCCTTCTAGAACATCCCTGCTCACTTGGATTTTCTTTGTTAAAGGTTCCAAGATCCTGTAACCCTCATTAATTGAGCTGTAGCCTACTAGAACACCAGGATGGGCTCTCTTTGACAGCTTGTCCCTCTTTACTGATGGAACCTGAGCATAGCATAGACAGCCAAAGACCTTCAAGTGAGCCAATGATGGCTTGAATCCATACCAAGCTTCAAAAGGTGTCTTGTGAACCAAAGCCTTTGTTGGAAGCCTGTTCTGAAGGAAAACAGCAGTGTTGACTGCTTCAGCCCACATAGTCTTTGGCATGTTCTTCTCAAACAATAAGCACCTTGCCATATCCATAAGACTTCTGTTTTTTCTTTCACTAACTCCATTCTGCTGAGGAGTATAAACATTGGTCAGTTGATGTTTGATGCCAGCTTCAATGCAACTGGCTTGAAACTGAGCTGAAGTATACTCAGCTCAATTATCTGACCTTATGCTCTTGATTTTGCAACCTGTTTCTGTCTCAGCTTCAGCTTCGAACTTTAGGAACACTTGAGTTGCCTCAGATTTGTGCTTCAAGAAATAAATCCAACAATATCTTGAGAAATCATCTATGAACAAGATAAAGTACCTATTGCCATTGAGTGATTCAGTCTTCATAGGACCACACACATCAGTGTGCACAAGTT
The DNA here is from genome assembly GCA_005393395.2 of Gossypium australe. NCBI lineage: Eukaryota > Viridiplantae > Streptophyta > Magnoliopsida > Malvales > Malvaceae > Gossypium > Gossypium australe. The sequence continues at coordinate 3,262,992 of CM016619.1, read as the reverse complement.
GAAGTTTATTCGATGCTCTCCAAGCCTGATTTAAAGGAAATGGATGCCTGGCTTGTTTTCCTAGCTGGCATACTTCACAAACATCTTCTTGCTTCATTGTGTTAGTGAAGTTCTCAACCAAGTTGTCATTGATCGTCTTGGCCATTGATCTGAAGTTGACATGCCCAAGCCTTTGGTGCCAAAGCTTGGAATCTTCTGATGAGGCAATGTAAGTTGAGTTTGAGCCACCTGACCAGTTGACTTCAAAGCACTTATCAGTCATGGTGACTGTCATGAAACTTGATCCATTTAAATCAGCAATCTGACACTCATTGCCCTTGAATACCACTGAGTATCCCTTGTCTAGCAGCTAAGCTATACTAAGCAAATTTCTGTCAATTTCAGGCACAAGCAGTACAGTTGAAATAAGCTTGTTACCTGCGGGAGTGCTTATTAGCACATCCACTTTGCCTTCAGCCTTGATGAACTGACCATTCCCAACCTTAAACTTGGTTTGAAAGCTTCTGTCCAAGGTCTTGAATATGTTTGCATCTGGTGACATGTGGTTGGTGCAGCCACTGTCTAGGAGCCACCCTTTTGAGCTTTTCTTCTGATCATTTGAGCACGAAACAGCAAGGACATGTTCTTCATGATCACTTCCTTCTTCAACTACTCGAGCCTCAGCTTTTGACTGCTGTTGTTGAGCATGTCTTGGTCTGCCTTTAGTCTTGCAAACCTTTTCAACATGGCCCTTCTTCTTGCAATGTTGGCATATTGCATCTGGCCTAAACCAGCATTTGTCTTCAGGATGGCCTGGTCTCTTGCAAAATCTGCAAAGGTGGTCACTGCTCCTTGCAGCATCAGGCTTAAGCCTGTTTTTCTAGGTCCTCTTGCCTCTAAAGGAATTAGTATTTGAGGAAGTTCTGGCCCTGGCTTGGAAAGCATCTTCTTGATGCTCCTCATTCCTACTTGCCCTCCTTTGCTCTTGTGCATAGAGAACATTGATCAGCTCTGTTAGGGAGATGCTAGACAGGTCCCTTGAGTCCTCAAGAGAGGATATTTTGGCTTCATACCTCTCAAGTAAGGTAGATAGCACTTTCTCCACTATCCTTGCTTCATTGAACTGCTCACCTAGGAGCCTTATGCTGTTTACAACAGCCGTTATTCTGTCTGGGTACTGTTTCACTGTCTCCTCTTCTTTCATCTTCAAATTTTCAAAGTCCCTTCACAAGTTTAAGAGCTGTTGCTGCCTGGTTCTCTCAGTGCCTTGGAACTCCTCCTTAAGCTTGTCCCAGGCCTGTTTTAGTGTTTCACAGGCCATGATTCTGGTGAAAATTACATCAGACACACAGTTCTGAATGCATGACATGGCCTTGTGCCTTTTGGTCCTTTCATCTGAATGTTGCCTTATCTGAGCCACTGTTGGGTTGGCTCGAAGAGGCTGTGGCTCAACATCTGAGGTGACAACTTCCCACAGATCGAAGGCCTGCAGGTAAGTTTTCATCTTAACCTGCCATATGTGGAAGCCTTCTCCATTGAAGACTGGTGGTGCAGCTGGTGAAAAATTGGCAGCCATTTGTTTTCAAGTTTTTCAAGAACAGGTCCTCTAAGATAAGAGCTCTGATACCAATTGTTGAGGTTTTGACCAAGTAATTAACTTGGAGAAAGTATGAAGAAATTTTGAGATTCAAGTCTGGAGGTATAAACAGAATTGAAAGCAAAGAAAAAAATGGAGTATATTTTTTTGTGAATGAATTTCACAAATTTTTCATTGATTTTTCGGATGGCTTTATGCCTATGCTATTGGTGTTCTTAAATAATGTTTTGGTAACAACAAAAGCATGGGAACAAAAACAAAAATAAAATAAACAAAAGCATGGGAACAAAGACAAACAAAAAATAAAGTAAAATAATCAACAATATGCAGTATGCTAATGCCCATTCCTATGCATTTGCCCAAATTGCTTCCACTTTCTTGTTGGTCGTTTGTCTTCTTGTGCAAAAAAGGCACATGGCCAGCTGAAAAGAAAAACAAGCATGCGTTTGAGACAACCCATATGGACAAGCACATGGAACAGCATGGGAGGCCATGCTTCAACATTATTTTTGTTAAGAAACAAGGTTAGGGCATTTGGGGTTTTTTTTTTTTTAGATCTCCAACCGAAGGAGTTTCCGAGGAAATAATGATTTTCGATATAGATAAAGTTCTTGGCTCATGGGATAGCGTTAATGTAAGCATCTTGAATTCTTCGATCGATTATTTGGTCTTTTCCACTAACGAGTCTAGCTCTTGCAGCATCTTTAGGTGAATCAGGGAAACTGAAAGCGGCACCGCCATCGATTGATCTAAATAGCTGTACGTTCTAAGTCCCATGATCATCAGGATATGTAACTGGAGATGGGGGAATGATGGTACCTTCAAGGTCTTTGATATCAAGTAGTACTTATTTACCGCTTTCTTGTTTCCATCTTTGTTCGAAATTGAACAAGACATCCCAAGCAATCGGTCCTTCAAGTCAACAACGGATGTCATGCCAAAGCTCCCTTGGACCAACTGTTGGTGTTTTGGAGAAGCAGAGGAAGAAAACAGAGAACACATAATAATGAAGCAAGATGCAAGAAATATAGCAAAGGAGCTTATGGCTTTTAGCTCATTTTTTCGATAAGAAAAACAATACATTTATAGCCAAATACATCACCAAATACTACTTACTACCACTAAGTAATCTACTAACTTGATAAACATTGCTTGTACACATAAACAAGCCACTTAAAACTAGTCATTCAACACTTAAACATATCAAGCTGTTATCAACTTGTTCATTTTCAACTAAGTTTAATTACAATATAACTAAACAACAACCTTGCTGTTACAGCAAGCATACGTGCTGCAGCATGTTTACAAGCTGCATGGACTTCAACCAAAATATCACAGCAGCATGGTTGGTCAATTTTCAACACCAACTTTGTCGATTGAAGCTTCAGAAAAGTTTAGCTAATGAAAATCATCAGCGTGAGCCGTGTCCAAAGTCCTGAAAAGGGAATGGAAAGGTATGTCGTATTTTCCATCGCAAGACCGAGACCGCCGATAAAGCTCACAATTCCTTTCCTATTCGTATCTCCATTAGGCATCGCGGCAGCCACTACAACAATCTTTTGATGATAAGTGAACTTGGTGGTGATTTGCAAGTCCTGGACGATAGATCCACTGATATCATGATGGCATAGCATGCAGTTGACATCATTGTCCTCGAAGACTTTCTCGGTTTCTTCATCATGTGTGGCCATTAACCCATCTTTCTTCAATGAACCAATAGATGTTCTATCGTCCCAAATAAGCACATTAACCCGAACACTATCACTTGCTTTCTTCTTAAGCAAGTCACCAAGCTTGGTGTCTCCCCCGGCTTAGATCTCTTCGAATCACATGCCAACTTGATCTCAGTATAAACAGAACAACCGGCAATGTAAACCAAGTGTTTGCCTATTTAGCATTCAGGATCGCATCGAAAATGTCCTCCCAACATCGATGTGACTTGTAATGCTTGCTTCCAGCAAGAGGAATTTTCGGAATATCCATCAGGTATATGTGCATCCTGGTATAGGAACACCTTACATCCTTGTCTTTGGGGATAATACATATACGGAACTCTAGGAAACTTCTGGCTTACGATACCACGGTTCCAGTTCCTGAAACACCCCAAACCCGGCCCACGAGCCTTGACCGAATTTGGTATGTTCCTCGATGTAAACCGGTTCAAAATCCTTTTATTACTTAGGAAAAACTTGTGTGTTTTGAAAAAAAAGATTGTTTTGGGTTGGGCTTGAGTTGAAAACGAGTTTATTTTATATTGAAAACCCATTTATTTCAGGTGACAAAATATTTAGAGTTTATTTTAAATTAAATTGACTTAATCTTTAATAATTAAAAATTTCGTAACATAGTAAATAAAACAGAAAATAAAATAGTTCACTATGGCCTTATTACATCAAATAATTCCCAAAAATAAATTAAAGAGCTTAAATAGAATAAAAGTCCAAATAATAAAATTTTCCTTGCTGTGCATGGCCACCTTTAAGCTCTTGCCGACCCGGTCCATCACTGTTCATCACCTGAAAAATGTTCCCACAACAGGGTGAGTCAACAGACTCAATGTGTAACCAACACTAAATCCAAACAAATTCAGGCATATCATACATATCTCATTCACATAACAAGTAAAGATAATGATGCAAACCCGAACCCAAACCTAGATGCCATCCGCTACACATCACCCGTACCAACCTGCACACCGTGGGGACTAATAAGTCAACCCTCCATCCGCTACACACCATCGAAGGCAGTCGCTGCAGTCGACGTGCTCATCGCCCTTATAAAAATTCGTGGCATAGCCACCAGATACATATTTTGTGTCAAGAGACACCACATTCAGATATCGTGGTCTTAGGTCACCACATTCAGATATCGTGGTCTTAGGTCACCACATTCACTTCCCCTTTTCATAATATAACCCGAATGCCCCATATCATTCATATCATGCATATTACATAATTTCACATTCTTATCACTTTTCACATGTTACATATATAACATAATTTCATATTCCTAGTAGGAGTAGGAAACGTACCTGAGTACTTTTGTACCATTACATGGTACCTTAGCCATATTCTTACACATTCTTATAGTCACATACATATTAAATATTGCCATAAATATATCAAGAAATAGTGTGAGGTACACACCTGCTTCGCTTAAGGTTTCCAATCCAAATCTCGAAAAGCTTGATCTAATGCCTTAGATCTTAGATCTCTACATTTAATCAATCATTTAATACTTAGTAAAGAGCCATTCGGCCATAAATCCAAATCCTAGTGGGATTAGTACAATTAAAACCTACCTTGTTGCCGATTTACTTAAGAATCAAGTCCCGAAACTTTGTATCCTCCTTCCTTGAAATCGACAATCACTAGATTACTGAGTTAGTTAGTTTCGGTTTTTGAATGAATCTTAATTATGAAATAGACCTTTGGCCGAATGTACATATATGTACTTACCTTACTTTTAAATCCCGAAACTCACCGAATAACTAGGGAACATGCGGCCTATGGTGTACCTTCGGGAAAAGAACTTCTCCTTCCTTGTAGTCGACACTTAGTAAATCCCGAAAGATCTCTTCAAAGTTTCGGCAACAAGATATTAAGGGTATTGGAATCTTAATTTCGACAGACTTAAAAGAAATAGAATGAGAATCGAACCTAATCTTACCCTTACTGAAGAATTCGATGGAACTCTTGCTTGAACCCTTAGCAGTATTCGGCTATGGCCCTGATATGTAACACAATTTCGGCTTTTGAGAGGTAAAGAATAAGAAAAGAAGAACTTTGGGAGAGGAAAAGAGTCACTAAGAAATTCGGCAATGGTGGATTTAGGGAGAAGAAGTAGATTTCGGCTTGACAAAATAAAAGGAAGAAAAGAGAGAGTTTGCTAGAGACTTTCGGCAGAGACTTAGAAAGAATGAATAATGGCCTTATTTTCTCCTCTTTGCCAAAATTATCACCTAAGGAATCCCTTACTTGGCCATCACTCTTCTATTTTGATAGTTTTATCTCTTTAATTATCACCTAAAAGAAAATAAAAGATAATTCAGCAATTATCCTTAACTTAGCCGAAATTTTAAGAGAATTTAAACTCCTCCCTTGAGTTCCTTAGTGCCGTCCACTTCTCTGCTCCTTGTACAAAAATAAAATTCCCTTATTTGCTCCCCAAGTGACTCGAACCCAGGCCCAATTGCACCTGCTTGTGGCGTCACTTACTGGGCTTTAAGTGGCATCTCCAAGCCACTTTTCCATGCCCATTTGTGTGTCAAATTTCTTCTTTTAATTTTCTTAAGGCCACCTTGCCTTAGCTTTCTCCTTTTAAGCTTTAAAACTTAACATTTCCTTACATTTCCAAGTTTCCAAAAATGTTCGTTTGCCTCCTTTAAACTTAACATTTCTAAGTCATTTCCTTACATTTCCAAGTTTCCAAAAATGTTCGTAATACATTCATAACACATAAGACATGCCATTTCGTATAATTAAATCAACAATGCATAGGCCCATTTTCAGGATGTTACAGTTCCGGTACTTGGAAACATCGAAATAACGAATCTTGACATGGATTTTAGCCTTATCATCCAAGATTTGCTTGTCTTCATCCTTGAGTTCAATCCACCTATCCACTTCTTCCCCTGATAAGATATCCCCAACAGGTAGATATGCTCTTCCAGTTAGTTTTTCTCCAAAAGAAGTATAGAACTGGCTTGTTTGACGATGAAGATTACGTTGTTAGCTATATGTGTGCAGTAAATGTGGAAAGACTCGTTCCACAAAGGGTAGTTGGTTTTGACTTTTCGTGTCGTTCCAACTCTAGCCTTCTCGAGATCAATGGTCATGTAAAGCTTTCCCGATCCTTTACTGATACCGCTCATGTCCTCAACATTTGCCACTAACTGCCATTAACAGGCATATATTTCAGACCAAGGAAAACAAAAACAAGACATAGAGATGAACCGATAGAGTTGCCATAGGAAAAGGAACATCTAAGATAACAACATGAACATTTGAAATAAGGACTAAAGTCACAAAAAAGGTAAACAGTAGAGTTAAATTTATCATTGTACCTTTTTAATTAATATTCATGTATTTACATAAATACATAGAAATTGTAATCATTTAAATCTTATCTTACAAGCAGCATCCATATATATGTCGAGATTGCAGGTTCCCACACCGCATCATACTTATCTTAGAGCTGTGAGCAAAGGGCATTGTCTATTGATTGACTCTGGGTGATGGAATCAACTAAAATGGTTGAAGATTTCAATGTTTTTAAAAAAAAAAAAATCTAGGATGGAATTTGCTAATTTTCAACAAAAAGGATTGAAAAACATTTGCCTTCACTTTGCTCAGGTGTTCTTCAATTTAGAGTTTACATTCAAAACTTTAAAACTATGTTGATTGATTTAATAAACATTTTACCATAAGTTGATAATTTAATGGGTGTTTGTGGAGCCATTTGAAACCTTGTTAGACTGAATTGAAAATATTTGATAATGATCAACTCAAGTGCCATTAGATTTCATTATCGTTTAGGACAAATGGAACATTGATAGCAAAACAGAAAAAGGCAGCAGCTTTCTTCTTTTTTTTTTTTTAAACACAGACATTGCAAACTGCAAGCAGCCTTATTTTTTCAAAATTCAAACATCACACAACAATGAATCACACTGCAATTTTTAGGATTTTTTACATATCATGCAGGCTTGAATGAAGCTAAAGGCTTGAAAGAAGGGAGAAAAGCATATTGAGTGGCTTCATTTTCCCATTCTACTCTTGCCCACCAATGTTTGCTTCCCTCAATAGTGAGGAGATTCCCTTTTGCACTGTCTGAGTTGAGAGGAAGCTTCTTCAGTCCTCGGCAGCCAAATATATGAATAAGTTTCAGACGTCGGAAGGGTAGGGCATTCCAGTATATGCTCTTCAATTTTGGTAGACGAAATAAGTGAAGTGTTTCAAGCTTCAGAAATGGTTTAGGATATGAAATTCCAGTCACACTTGCAACTTCATCAAGTTTTCTCTCACTCAATATTTCTTCCATTTTTTTACACCCAAATATCCCAATGTAGCTTAGATTAGGTGCAAGAATCAACCAGGTCATGTCTCTCAATTTGTTACATTCGAAAATTCGAACTGTGCTCAATGTGTGAAAGCGTGAAGTATGATTAGTACTTGAAAAAACCCAGGGATGCAGCTCTTCCATTTTTATCTCCTTCATATTTTCACAATCCAAGAATTCTAGTGTCTCTAGACGCTCCAAATTTTCTAAGCATAAAACATTAAACACTTTTAATACTCTAAAATCTCTAAGTTCTAGTGCTTGAGTGCAGCATCGAAACAAGTTAAAGCTCAGGAATCTTTCTAGAGAAATCATGCTTTTTATCATTATTGATAGTATATTCAAATGTTGCAAACCTTTCAACTCCTCTATAAGCTTTTCCATACCCCAAGACAAAACATTGTCAACTCCATAATCTCCATTTCCCAGACGCCCTATTCTGAATATTTGCAATTTAACAAAATTAGATATCAATTGTCGTGGGATTTTTCTGAGATTGTGCATATAACTCAAGTCCAACATTTTTAGTTTTGTCAACGATTTCAACTCTATTGGCAACTCTTCTATGAAAGTAGCTGATAGATCAAGACATTCTAGCGAAATCAATTCCGAAATTCCTTTAGGTAGCACTCGTAATCCAAAGTTTCTTGACAAATCCAATACAGTTAGATGAGGTATAAATTGGAAGAAACCGTTGCTGATCACTTTCAGCTCATTTTGGCCAAGAAACAAGGTTCCAAGGTTTGGGCATTTGGGTGTTTCTTTGAGAACTTTAATATTATTTTTCATCACTGACATTCTTTTTACTCTTTCCCATGCTTCAACATCTGGTTCTTCACATAATTGAGCCCCTGCTTTTACAAAAAAATTATTTTCTGTTACTTCGAACTCGCGTGTAATCCATAAAGTCATGTCACGGATCACATCATGCATCTTCACAAAATATTCTCCATCCCTTTCCAATAAACATGCACTAAGAAGAGAGTTGACAATATAGTCTCCTTGCATTTGAGCATCACTAATTCTATCAAATTGGTTCAATAGCCCTTCACAAAACCAATACTCCACTAATCTCTTTTTGGGAATACAATAATCTTCAGGATACAGACAACAATATAAGAGGCAACATTTCATTGTGGCATCAGGCAAATTATCATAACTGAATTTTAAAAGCGGAAATACCTCATTTTCCATTTTTGGCAATGCACATCGCTTCAACATCTCAATTGCATATTTCCATTCCCCAAGTGTTGTCTTACAAGCCATGGCACGACCGATTGTAATTAGTGCAAGAGGCAACCCACCGCACCTTTCAGCTACTTGTTTAGCTAGGTTTGGAATATCTGGATGGCTGTTGAGCGTTTCATCTCCAACCTTATCTTGGAACAATTCCCAAGCCTTCTCCGGTTCCAGGCACTCCACTTTGATTTTATTTCGAGCACCCATTTCGCCACATACCTCCAAATATCGAGTAGTAAAAATAAGTTTGGAACCATTTTCTTGGCTTGGTTTTGGAATCCCAACTTGGTTCAAATCCACCCTCTCCCATAAATCATCCAATAATACAACAAATCTCTTGTCACTCAAGATCCCATAGATATCTACAGCTTTCTGGTCAACACTTTTATTCTTCCAGGATTCCAGAAAACCAATATTTTCACCAATCCTATCTTGAATCTTTCCAACATCGTAATCTTTAGACACCAACGCCCAGATAACAACTTTAAAATCATTCCTTGTGGTGCTGAACTTGTTGTTAATTTGGGTCAAGAGTGTTGTCTTGCCAACACCCCCTAAGCCATAGAGGCCAATGATCCCCACATCTTTGTCCTCAATGCAGCTCCATACCTTTTGGATTGTGGATTCTAGAGCAACCGGCTGCTCTACAGGTCTAACTACCACTGAAGCTGCGGGCTGATCCTCTGCTACTTTCTCAAAAGCTCCTTTACTCTTATGATCACTTATTTCTTGAAGCATTTCGGCCACCCTTTTACCAAACTTGTAGCTAGACAAACAATTCTCGGAAATGCAACCACCGAGACACAAGTTATTCATTTGTTGAGGACCATTTGAAACCAAATTTTCAGCCTCTGTTATCATAGTGCCCGCTGTTGAAAGCCATAGCTGAACTCGCTCAAATGGCTTCAATAGTCGTTGGTCAGCCACATCAACCTCCCGTTGCACGTCATTTCTTAGCGCCCTTAGTTCTTGAAGGGCAGGAGATAAAGTTGGAAGAGTTTGTTTAAGCTTGCAGACATAATTAGCATGACCGACAATGAAATCCCAGCCACGAAGAAGGAAATTCTCGAAACTACATTGTACGGAGCAGCAATTGCCCATGATTCTGGGAAATGAACGATAAAATAAAGGAAACAAGTGAGATGTGGATGCAAAGAGAATTGTGTTAAAAATAAAGTTAGGTAATGTGGAAAAGTCAAAGAAAAATGAAGTTAAAGAAGATGGGGTTTAAACAGATTGAGGTAGAAGGCGATTGTGGCACAGTTATGAAGAGGACTCACATCAAATGAAGTTAAAGAAGATGGGGTTTCAACCATAAGAGCTTTCATTATGGATAGTAAAGATAAAGCAAGCAGATTCACAGAGTATATACCCAGAGAAGGAAATCAAAGTAGCTTACTTTTTTAGCCAAAGATACGAAGAAGACAGGTACTGGGTGGAAGAAGATCCACCAATTTAGCACTGGTCTCGACTCTTTTGTTTAGTTGGAGCAGATGCAGTAGCAGAATTCTGGTGAAAGATAGTTGGAATTTGAAAAACTATGAAGAACCGATCAGGCTTGCTGTGATTATCTAAGTATTGTGCTCGGAGATCAAGAAATTTTTTATTATTTCATTGACCTCTATTATTTAAAGAAGCATTTTCCATGGAGATTCCTTAAAAGGTTTTCAAAATTGAATATACGAAATTATCGATTTTTGATTTGATTGACGAATTAATCGGCTCGAGTTAATTCATTCGCCGATTTTAAATTATGAAATTTGATATTAGTTACGAAATTTTGAAATTAAATTTCAGAAAAATAATAAATTTTTTAAGAGTTTAAAAAGATTTTTTAAACAAAATTTGAAGTCTAATTAATTTTTTTACAAGATTAATGAAAATTTTAAAAATTAAAAAGATTTAAATTAAAATTTTCTAAAATTCTAAAAATAAAATAAAATTTTCTCATTTGTATTGATTGGATGGTTGGGGGGTGATTAATTAAATTATGGGTTTTGAATTTTGATACCAACCTTTTACTTTTCTCATTTCCCAATCTTTGACTTTTATTATATAATATTAAATTTAATTTTAATATTTACATTTTTTTATTAATTTAGCCCCTATTTTATTTTTAAGTTAAATTTTATCATAAAGCTTTTGAAAATAGTTAAATTATTCTTTAAATAAAAAATTGAGTAAAACATTTTTTTTTAAACTATGTAGCCGTAACAACCCTTGTGGCAATTAATGTATACTTCATATGTGGGCTACCATATTTAAAATTTTAATATTTTAGGTAGTATTTATATTTAGTATAATACTCATATACCCGGTTCGACTTAAGGAACCTGATATAAGAATATTACATTTGGTGCCAAAGTGATTTTAGCTAATCACTAATATATTTGAACATTGAATTTTTTTTATTATAATTTGTATTTTAATACATACTACGTGGAACATACTTGATTTTACTTAAGTACATGCTATTTTATTCAAAAATTTTGAAACATACCCTCTTGGCACTTGGAGATGTGATGAGATGAATCAAAATCATTGTACATAATCTGAGCATGGAAAACAAACCGTATGCTGAGTAAAAACTCAGTGGTATTTCTATAATCCGCATATTTGAAAAAAAACAATATAATATAATAATAAGCACAATTAAATTTATAAGGATGTATTAATGTCTAGTATTTTATCATATCTATCATTCTTCATTTATTAAACAATATCCTAAGTCACACAATTGTTATACAAATGATTGTTCACATATCAACTATATTTATTCGTACAATAGCATTAGTCATGCAGTACTCAATTTATGAATATATTATTTTATATAATACTTTCATGAGTATATAACTCATATATTCCATATATTGTCAACATATTTCACACTTTATTTTTAATTCACTATATCACTTTTAATTCTCATTTCTTTCTATTTCAATCTCATAATTGCTATTCAAAAACTTTTCTCAATAGGATACACAGTTCAATTTCAATATATCAATAACCATATCATGAACCCATTGGTTCATACATTTCAATTTCATAACTCAATTCAATATCATAATCCAATTTATGTTCAAAATCATTCAATATTATTCATATTACCAATTAACTGGACTCGGACTTTGGCGGATACACGGATCCAACCAAAACACACCAATATGGCACCCAGTGCCTCATCAGATAATTCGAAGCAATAAGTTGACACCCAGTTTCTCATCGGCCATGCCGAAATAAGTTGGTGCCTAATACCTCATCGAATTTATCCAAAGTAATAATATGACACCCAGTGTCTCATCGACTCGTGGTCGAAGTATCCCTGAACACTTCCAATTCTATGGCATGCCAACTATATCCGACTCAGCCCGATACAGTTAATAGGGTTTTCAAATCACTTTCAATGCCACAATTTCCCAATATTCAAATATCATATCAATCATGAATTCACATATATTCAGTTTAATATCAATAATCACATATACTCATGAACTTAATTCAATTCAATTCAATTTAATACCACAATACCAATACTTACCTCAATTTTACTTACCATGCATATTAAATAATAAATACAATAAATAATTACTAGATTCGGATTATAGAAATACAAACAGTAATTCTCGAGCTACTCCTTGTTAATCTTGTATTTTCTTTTCTTAGCTGAGGTCTCCGACACAACGTTAGCTACGGAAATTAAAACAATTTAAAATCATTAATACACACAATTTCACATTGAATACTTAATTTTTTTATTCAACTTTTGCTCACATTTCAATTTAATCCTTAATCAAAACTAACTTTATTTTATTTAAAACTAATTTCATATTTTCATTCAACTCCCACTTTAGAATAATTTCAACCTTTAAATTTCACCATAAACCCTAATTTTGAAATTCTCACAATTTAGTCCCTATTACTCAAAACTTATGATTTATTTTACAAATCAATCCCTTTTTCACTTCTAACTTGAAATTCTATCAATTTAACCCCTAACACTTCAATTTATTCAACATAAACAACTTCTAAAAATTCACTAATTTCTAAAATTCTAAATTATAAGAAAAGGAATTAAATTGACTTACCAATTTGAGTTTGAACATTAAAACCCTAAGCTTTTATCCTTTTTCTTTTTCTTTTTCTTTCTTTCCTTTTTCTCCCCTGTTTCGTTTTCTATTATGTTCTTGTTTATTTTGTTTCATTTATTATTATATTATAATATAATATATATATTTTACTTATACAATAAGAAATACATGTATTATTATATACATATGATTATTATTTTACACATGTATTTCACCATTACCATACATTTGTCATTATTTGGTTTAATTAATTAATTAATTATTTTATACTTTAATTATAATATAATATAATATAATATTTTTTAAATAATAAGTAAGTATATATAATTATTACAAGTATATGTATAATATTGTTACACATGTAATTTACTATTACTATACAATTATAAATTTTATGGTTTAGTTGCTTAATTAGTCTCTTTATTGTTTTTCTATTCTATTATTAAGCTTTCACACTTTATTCAATTTAATCCTTATACCTAATTAACCTTAATTTAAACAAATTCACCTAGCCAAAACCTAATTAACTACACTACTAATCGTCGTAAATATTTTTAATAAATATTTACAAATTCTTTTTTAAAAAACGGAGACCCGAAAATATACTTTTCGATACCCGTGATTATCGGGTCGTCGTTACATTTAGTCTAGTTTTGAAAACCATAGAGAAATGCAAATAAAGAATAAAATGTATTTCTTTCATTTTTTTTAAGTTTAAATATGTCGGAGATTCTTATACTCTTTTGAAATTTAAAATTTAGTCATTACATTTTAATTTTGAGACATTAAATCCACGTATTTCTTTTTGTTTAAAAATCTTGACCCGCCTATCCAATTTTTATGTTAATGTTATTGGCATGACAAATTAGAAAAAAAAAAAGGTAAGATAACTATTTTAACCCTCTTATGTTTACATTTTTTTTGGTTAATTTAACTTTTACTCTTTAATTTTTTTTATAAAAAAAATAAAAACCAAAGTTTCAATAAAATCCTTGCATTTCAAAATAAAAATAAAAATTCCACAAATTATAAAAAATCTAAAATTTTTAAAAAATAAGTGTTATTGAATTTTGGAATGGTAATAAAGTCTTTCCAAATTTTGAACTATTGGTTCATTCTATATTAAATTATATTTGAACAATTACTTATTTATTGGAATAGATTCAGAGTTTGTATCATTATTTAAAATAATTTTCATATATTTTATAATTATTTTTTAAAATGAAAATTTTAATTTATAACTTATTTGAATTTAATTTAAAAATATTTTTTTCAAATCCAATTTAGTACCTTATTATCATGATCAATTTCCCTCTTTCTTATTTTTATTTCTCTTTTCTTTCTCATTTCTCAATTTGCCCTTTCCCATTTATCTCCAGCTTGTTTCTACCTAGAACAGCTTAATGATAAATTTGACAAATAATATTTACATGTTTTATTAAAATGATCGTAATTATATTTTTAAGCTTTTTTTCAAATAAATTTGATGAAAGTTCCTTTAAACAAATTAACAAATATATGAATTCATTATATGCATTCATTTTGAAATTTTTTTTAGATAATTACATTTATTTTCTTTAAATTAAGAGTCTTTTCTTAAATTTCATGTATGGTTTATTTATTATTATTTTTAAATATTCCACATCATCTATGTTAATTTTTTAACAAATATATTAGAAAAAAATACAAAGGTTGATGGTCAAAACAAGCTCAAAAATACAATTAGGACCATTTTGACAAAACATGTAATGTTAGTGGCTAATTTTGTCATTAAGCCTTAAAAAAAAGTAAATCACAACACAGGTCACCTTAAATAGCATTATTCCTATTCTAGTCACTTTAATTTTTCTTGTTAGTTTAGTCTCTCTAATTAAAATAATTATTTGAATTGGTTACTGCTATTAAAAATTTTGTTAATCCACAAACGGATTATTGACGTGACATATTAGCTAATTGAATAATTAACACATAATTTTTTTAATAATTTTATATAATATAATAAAATCCTTAAAATAATATTTATAAATTTTTAGTAATTTCACAATTAACTTAAAATTCCTTAATGGACCACTTGCAATTTTTTAAAATTACTTCAATTTTTTCATTAAAAAAAGTACTAAAAGTCAAATTGTTTTGAATATGTAAACCACATAAAATAAATAGTAAACTATAAAAATTGTCGGTTTTGTTTATTTCTGATTATATTTTACTCATTTATATTTAAAATGTTACATTATCGTTTTGTTACGAAGTAGTTACTCTACCATTAAACTCTGTTACCTCCCTAACGGCAGTCCTACTAGACAGTCCAAATGAGTTTTAAATGCTAACTTGGATGTCCTATGTGGTGGTCCAAATTAAATTTATTTAATTAAAAACATATTTTTATCCCAACAACTAAACATCCAAGTTAGCATTTAAAACACATTTGGATTGCCACGTATAGGACTGCCGTTAGGTATGTAACAGAGTTTAACAATAGAGTGACCACTTCGTAACAAAACGATAATGTAAGTGACTAAAATATAATTTGAGGTAAATAAAAGTGATTATTTTATAATTTACCCTAAAATAATTACACAAATATGTAATATATGTGTAATTACAAATAATCAAATTAAAATTCAATTATTGGATCACTTTTTAAACACACTTATATAGATTTTAAAATTCAAATTTATTCCGTTGAGGCGTTGACCATTATTATATCCCATAAGGTCTAATGTTATAATAATTGTACTAAAAATCTGTGAGATTATTGATTCTCGATTCAATCATAATAAAATTAAAATTTTAAATTTTTTTAAAATTAATAAATACAAATAAATAATAATAGCATAAACATTCATTTTATAAATTATAACAATAAAATTAAATATTTAATTTAGCTTCAATCTAGTTCGTCTGATTTTTTATTTCTTTACTCCTTTTTAATTATTTGGGTAAATTTGTTTCTTCAGTCCCTCTCAATTTTGAAATTAAGCAAATTGATCTTTTTGAAAATATCAAAGCAATTTAGTCTCTGTCAATTTCGAAACTAAGAAACTAAGAACAATTAAATGCTTTCATCAATTGTACATGATTTTAATTGGTATAATAACAAATTCAACCCTCAAAGTCAATGCATTTTGTCAATTTGGTTCTAATTTAACAAATTTATCTTGCAAGATTTGTGTAAATGTTGGATTTTTTTTTAGAGTTAAGGCCAAAATGACAAAATATGTAAATATTGAAGGCTAAATTTGTTATTACACCAATAAAAAAACTATATACAATTATCCTTAGTTGCTCACTTTCGAAATTAATAGGATTAAATTACTCCATTTTTTTAAAAAGGGACTAAGTTACTCAATTTCAAAATTGAGAATGATTAAACAGACTTTTTCACCAATTATATAATATCAGTAGAACCATCGAACTAATTTCCATTTTACTCGATCAATCCAATTTGATTCTAACAATCAAAACTCTAAACTTACGCATCATAGAAAAAAAAAACAATAATCAAGTCGAATTTTTTTATAAAAAAAAGCCCAACAAGATTGTTGATTTTATCTTTGTTTTTTAGGTAAACTTTTTTTCGATTGTTTTAGTATAATCACGACTTAAATTTGGTTATATAAAGTATATATAATTAATTAGATATCTTCCAAAAAATAAATTAGATAATGAATAATATGGTTTTTGCCCAAAAGGAAAACAAGTTGTATTAGTGGGAAAAAGAAGAAAAAACCAACACCAAAGATTAAACCAATTATACCAACATAGCAAAATTCATTCATTGCCACCCAAATTCTCTCTGTTTCTCTCCCACCCTTTCTTTGGTGCATAATCGCACCTTCCACCACCACCGCCACCCTATCTGACGACGGCGATAGCCTCGAAACCCTTATCCATCACGTTACTTCTTCACAATCGTAGGGATGGGGCAGCCGTCACGGCCATCACCATCACCACTTGTACAATCAACACCGTCTCACAATGATATCGAGAAAGGATCGAAAAGGTCACGTCATAAGTCAAAAATACCTCCTCCTCCACCTCCACCTCCACCGAAACCGTGGAAACCATGGCTCATGCCTCTCGTGTTCGTGGCTAACACTTCGGTATTTATTTATACCATGTATGTCAATGATTGTCCACATACAAGTGGGACTTCAAAATGTATTTTGTATGAATATTTGGGAAGGTACTCGTTTCAACGTTTTAAAGAAAACCCTCTTCTTGGCCCTTCATATATCACGTAAGAATTCGATCCTCCTCATACATACATACATGCATATACATGCATGATATAATATTTGTTTTTTAACTACAGGCTGAAGACACTAGGGGGCCTTGATTGGACTCAAGTGGTAGAAGAGAAGGAATATTGGCGTCTCTTCTCATGCATGTGGCTTCATGCTGGACTTATCCATTTACTAATAAATATGTTAAGCCTTTTAGGCCTTGGAATCCGATTGGAACATGAATTTGGGTTCGGTAAGAACTTTTATCTTCAAAATGGTAATAATGGGTGTGTGTGTTTTATTTTATTTTATTTCCGAGTTACTTGAATAATTGCAGTGAGAATCGGGCCGTTATACATGATTTCCGGCTTCGGAGGTAGCTTGACGTCTGTTTTATCTCTGGCTAGGAAAAGAATCGTCTCCGTTGGTGCATCCGGTGCGCTTTTTGGCCTGTTGGGATCCATGCTTTCGGAGCTCATTACGAACTGGTCGAACTATACGAACAAGGTGAACACAACATCTTCAATCTCTTCTCTTTTAGTACCCGAACCGTGGGATCTAACTCTTGTTTATTCAGTGTTCAGCTCTGTCGACCATGTTGTTGATTATTTGCCTGAATCTAGCCATTGGATTTCTACCTCGAGTTGATAATTCCGCTCATATAGGAGGGTTTGTATCCGGACTGCTTGCCGGATTTGTCCTTCTAATGCGACCTCAGTACGGATACATAAGCAGCAAGCATGTTCCAGAGGGATATCAGATAAAACATAAGGTTGCAAAGCACCAAGTGCACCAGTATGTGTTATTTGGTATCTCCTTAGTCCTGTTAATTACCGGGTAAATGACTCGATCCACCAAAGATTTCAAAACTGAAATTCACCCACTTTCAGCTAACTTTCTAGCATTCTTTTTTGCAGATTTGCAGTTGGCTTACAAAGGCTTAGAAGGCAATAGTTTTTAAAACCAAGCCTTGCATGGTGGATTAGGAAACTATTCTTTGTATGGTATCATAAACCCCCTTTTCATCCTGTTTTTATGTGCAGAGTAAAATGGGAACGATGCGTTCGAGCTTTCAGTACATGTCGACATGATTTTCATGAGGCAGAATTTGAACCCTGAATCCCTAGCCCTCATTCAAAGGATTATAATCAATAGGCTATATAGGACTATTATAGATATAAATGTATACCCTTGGTGCATTCTTATATATGCATGCACAAATCTTCAATTGTTCTTGTTTCAATCAAACATTACTTTGAGGAGGCTATTATCTTCCCCCATAGAAACTACCTGTTTAATAGGGCATGAAACAGTGTAATAACACGAAAAACGACACATTTAAACACGGTATGTTTAATATATGTATTGTAATCATAGTTTAAAAATTTCGGAACGTTTCATCATTTACATTATCGATCAAGAAATGCAGGGCATTGTAACTTACTATTCGTTGTATTGATTCATATCTCACATGAGTCCGAATACCCGAAAATCGCATACCGGTTGTTTGCGACATTGTCGTACATGAAGTCCCTTACGAACCTGCAATTGATGCAAACAGCAAAACAAATAAATGATGACAGAGATCTCCATTGACAGCCAATGCAAGCTAAGTGTTATGGTCCGTCATTGCGGCACAACTATGCGGGACCATGACACTAAAGGTAGAAACAGAATAGGGTGACTTACAAAGGTACAAACTGTAGAAAGAATGCAAGCTGAGGGAAAGGCAATTCTAGGTATTCCATGATCTTCAACACTGCTTCTGATTTAATATATGATCTGAAATCCATTATCAAAAGCAGTTTCATACTATCCGATGCTCACATTCGAGTCGGAGTTACATAGGTTTAATGATCAAACAAGAAAGAATAGTGAAAAAACCATTTTTGCAGTAGCTAAAAACAAGACAATAAGCACAATCCAACAAATTTTAAGATTGACAGTGGTGAATAAAACAATACCTATCTTTTTCAACAAGAACAACACTAGAAATATCATCAGGAGCTCTACCAGATCTCCTCAATAGCTTCTTCCCTGATTCACTTTGAAGAGCTTCAAACCTTATTCTCCTATAAAAAAGTCATCATAACATAGATAATTTTTAAAACCCATACTTGTAAAACTGTAAATATATATGTATGTATATATACATATACATATATACTGACCTGTTTCGATCAACATTACGAACAAACCTGACGCCACCATTACATAAGTTACAAACTCCTGTTGAAAACAAAACAAGAATCTAATTAAAACTAAACAGGAATTGTTTTGTTTGAGGAAAATAAGGAGAGGATTATTATAATTACCATCGAACAACATGATGGGTCTGGTATCTTGGTCGAAAAAACTGGAAGTGGCTTCGACCCAGTTCACAGTAGCGGGCCGTGAAGGGGATAGAGTTGCGAAAATGGTTGACTGGTGTCTGAATCGAGCAGGAGGGGACAAGGTTAACCGTGTGCAGCCATTGGAAAGTGGAAGCGCCATTGAAAGACAGCAGTAGTTGACAGCTTCTGGATTTTTTTTTTCTTTTTCTTTTTAGTGTTAAAAGCAAGATTAAATGGAGATTTGTATTGTATGGCTGGCTCTACGTGTAGTTTTGTCCACCATTATTTAGGACTCCAAACAAAAATCAGGATTTAGGTATATCTGATCATGCGACACCTGGCTTGAAAGCCGAAAAATTGAAAAATAAGAGAATTTGAATAAAAGTATAAGTTTAAAAAATTTGTATAGGCAAAAATTCGGCCCAACCCAAATGTAAAAAAAAAAATTACTTTAGTTTTATTATTTTGGTGTCGCTTCGTTATTATATTATTATTATTTTGTTGTTATTGCTTAGATATTGTATAATATTTATTTTAATATTGTTTAAGTACAAATAATTTATTTTTAATTTATTGGAAAATGTTTATTTTAATATTTTTAATGTATTTGATACATTATATTTTTTAAAATTTATTTTTGTATAAAAATAATAATATATAAAAAATAATATGGGTGGGTTAAGCCGAATTTTAGCATTTTATTTTATCCTGATAGGGTTTAGACAAAATTTTAGGTCCAACTTTCAGGCTAGGTCTGGGCCTAAAGAAGGACCTAAAATTCTATTGAAGTTCGGCCTGAATCTGGCCTGACATGACCCATGATCACTTCTAGTTTTAGTCAATAAATAAGTATAAAATATGTGAATATTAAATAAAAACATTTTTTTATATTTATATTTGGTCAATTGAAATTTGGACAATTATTTAATCCATGGACATTTGAATAGTATAAGTTTTTTTTGTCTAGTCTTAAATATAAGTTTGTAATTTTATTAAATTCCATTAATATTCACAAATTATTAACCTAAATCTTTTTAGGTTCATCTACATTATTTTTTAATAAAATATGTTTTTATTTAATAATTAATAATTTTAATTTATTTTCAAATTTAAGAATAAATAATTTAAAATTTTTTATTATATATTTAATTTCCATAAAATATAAATTAAACATTTTTATTATATATTTAATTTTCATAAAATATAATTTTCAATCCGGCCCAAGCCATGCCATAGATACCTCTACCTACCATCAGCCCATAAGCCCTATATTTTCAGCCCATGTTTAGCAGAAGGCAGTGTGGATTCTGATCCGGTCAACCAAAACGCCCATAGATTTAAACCCCAGAAACATATGTGGAAAAACCTAAACCCCAAGCCTCATCACCACCACCACCACCACAACCAGCAGGGAGCAATACAAATGAACTCTCTTTCAGATCCCTTTTAACTTCTTCGGTAAATTTATCTTCTTCATTTCTCTTTACTGAAGTTTATTTTCTGGGGTTTTTTGATATACTTTGCCTTTTAATCTGTGTTTCTGAGCTGGTCATTTCATTAAAGATATTGGGTTTTGGTTTTCATTTTCAAACTCAAATCTGGGTATTGTGTTTTTTTGATGATTTGTTGATAATGGTGCCTTTGGAGAATCGGTTCTTGTAATATCTGGGTATGACTGATTATATTAGGTTCATGTATTTGGGACTGTGATTCTTAATTTTGTTAAATGGGTAATTAAGAGTTTTGTAGATGGTGTCTTATGGATGAGAGGATATCGGAACATGTTATTTCTGCGACAAATTCGCAGATTTTTTCGCATTGCAGCTCACTCAAAGCAATTTCCGAAGACAATACCTTCAGAAGAACCTGCTCTTTCGAAGCTTAAATCGGAAAGAGACCCCGATAAGTTATTCAATTTATTCAAAGAAAATGCCCACAATAAACTTGTTGTTGAAAACAGGTTTGCTTTTGAAGATACGGTTTCAAGATTAGCTGGGGCTGGCCGATTTGATCACATTGAGCATTTACTTGAGCACCAGAAAACTCTTCCGCAAGGTAGGCGAGAAGGGTTCATAATGAGGATTATAATGTTGTATGGTAAGGCTGGAATGGTTCAGCATGCTATTGATACTTTCCGTGATATGCATTTGTATGGATGTAAGAGAACTGTTAAATCTTTAAATGCTACACTTAAGGTTTTGTCTCAAACTCGTGATTTGAGAGCTGTCGAGGCTTTTCTTGCTGAGGTTCCACAGGATTTATTTGTTGAATTGGATGCATATACGGTTAATATAGTTGTCAAGGCGTTTTGCGAAATGGATTTTCTTGATAGCGCTTTTTTGTACATGGTACAGATGGAACGGTTGGGAATAAAGCCAGATGTTATTACGTACACAACACTTATCTCTGCATCCTATCAAAATAACCGTTGCGAGATTGGCAATGGGTTGTGGAATCTTATGGTGTATAAGGGGTGTAAACCTAATCTTACAACTTTTAACGTTAGGGTCCAGTATTTGATTAATAGGAGACTAGCATGGAAAGCTAATGATGTAATGCGTTTGATGAAGAAAATTGGTATAGAGCCTGATGAGGTTACTTACAATTTGGTAATCAAAGGTTTTTGCCAGGCCGGTTATCTTGAAATGGCTAAAAGGGTTTATTCTTCTCTAGAATTTCATAGCATGCATAAGCCGAATGCTAAGATTTACCAGACGATGATTCATTATTTGTGCAAGGGAGGTGAGTACAATTTGGCCTATACAAGGTGTATAGACTGCATGAGAAAGAATTGGTTTCCAAGTGTGGATACTATTCATTCACTGGTTCAAGGCCTAACGAGAAATGGGCAATTGAAAAAGGCTAAGAGGTTAATAAGATTGGTTAGGAATCATAGACCACCTTTTTCCTCAAGTCAATTTGATTCTTTGCAATCTATTTGTCGAAGAAGTGATGGATTGAAACCCAACCAGTTTGATTAATGTATAAACACGGGGTAAAAGAAGCTAATAATTCCTTCAGTCCATGCAGTTGTAGTTTTACAAAACTAATTGGAGATAGATGTTTACAGTTCACGGTAACATCAAAGCAGCAGCAGATCCCATTTTTGTTGAATTAATTTGGTGTGAGTCTCAGATTAATGAGAATGCCAATGCAGAGCATTATCCAGATTCCTGTAAGTCATCATGCAATTACACTCTATCCTTATTTTTTTCATTCTTTAACCTGCAGCATCTTTGGTACAATGAACGATGTTTTGCTATTGCAATTCCATTTGTCTCTAAGTGAAGCATGCATATGGTGTTTGACATTCCATAGGCATGAATTCTTATCTCTGTGAAGCATGCATATGGTGTTTTATCTTCTGTGCCTGCTAATGCCTGTTTCCATATGTAAGCTTTGGCTCCTAAACTAGGAGTCCGATTGCATTTTGCCCCCTCTACTCAAAAAATGAGGAAATTAGTCCCATTACACCAGTTTTAAACAGGAGAAATTGATGAAAATTTTAACATAAGGATTAGTTTGCTCTTTAATAATTAAACTTATGGTGACTACTTTTCTCATTTTCTAAGTAGAGGAGCCAAAATGCAAACCTACTCCTAGTACAAGGGTCTCCATGGTACTTGTACCATAAACTTTCGTATTGGTTGTTACTTGGATTCTTAGGTGTTTATTGTATGAAATGTTTCAGCTTCAACCAAACACTTTCACTCGACGAGCATAGGTACCATTTGTTTTTTGGCAGGATCGGGAGGTGCACTTGGATGCATTCTACTTGTTAAAAGAATTTGAGTTCTGTTTCTTCCATGGAAGTGCATTATTTACAAGGCTCTAAGAAGGGTGAACAACAGCCTGTGAAACTGAATCCTTGGGTGAAAAACAAAAGAGAAAAATGCAGCTACTGGTTTAGGCTTGAAATCATGTCATATTGTTTTTATAATGGGGGCTTAATGGACGAATTCTTTAACTTTTTTTTCCTTAACTTTGTGTTCCACATGTTCCAACCAAACTTGTAAATGTGTTCCTTCAAGCTATCATTCTTTTTTGCTTGTGAAATGGCACTGCTATGTTCCTTACACCAATGGTAGTTTAGTAAATTATTTTTTTAATTTTACAAACGAATTAATAAATTATTTAATTTATTTTTTAAATGGAAGGGTATTTTTCTCCACTTATTTTTGCTTGTGAAGTCAAATAAATGAGATAATTGATGATCTTTCTTTTGTATTATATACCCAGAGTAGAATTATACAGTAAAAGCATCATAGAATTCTAGTCTTTTAAGAATCAAATTGTAATTTTTTTTTTTAAGATCAATTTTTAACGGAAGATGTTAATTTGTTTTTAGAATTAGATAAAGAGAAATCAAATTTAGACATAAATAGAAATGTATCACTACAATTGAATTTGTCATGTAACAATACCAGTTTCTTGTATGCTCCCATGAGAGACAACAATATTGAAATGACCAAATGCTTGATGATCGCATATTAGTTTTACTAGTTCTACAAAATCATCCATGGATGATTGCATCTCTTATTGTTATAAGTACACTATATCCAAATTCACTCTAATTGTTATAAGTTTACAATTTGGTCATTAAATCTTTGTGGCAATACTTTCTAATCCCATACTTTCGGCTGATAAGTTATGGATTTGGTAATTTTCAATCCATATACTTTCAGAATTTGAAAATTTTAGTCCTGACTAAATGATAGATATTAATTTCATTAAGTTCTATTATTTTCGAAATTTTATACGTCAAACATATTATTGCATGCGGAATACTATGCCAACTTGCTATTTTCATATATTATTCACACAAAAAATCAATTAATTGACTTAACGACTATCGTTTGTATTAAAATTGAAATTTCAAAATTCAAAAAATATAGACTAAAAATGATTTAGTTGGAGAATATAAACCAAATCTATAACTTTATGCATAATATAGGACTAATAATATAATTTAACTGCTACCATTTGGATGGGATTAAAATTTCAAAATTCGAAAAGTACAGGGACTAAAATTGATCAAATTGAAGTAAATGTACTAAATGTACAACTTACACAAAGCACAAGGTCTAATAATAGAATTTGACCTAAAAAAATCTAGAAACAAAAGAAAAAAAGGAAGAGTCAAGTCAAGAGTAGAGAGGATGACAAATTGAGGAAAATGGGGGCTTCGACGTGGTGGTCAAGCTGGCCAAGTATGCCGGAGATATGAGGTCGTGGAAGTAATCGGTTGTGTAAGATAAAAAAAAGGAATTGAAAAAGAAAGAATCGTGGAACGTGGTCAACCGCTTCAACTCAAATCCTCCTCCGGTAAACCCACTTTTGCTTGATCTTTTTCTTTTCTTTATCATTTTTAATGTGGCTTTGTTGTTATTTTCATGTCACTTTATCAA
Organism: Gossypium australe; assembly: GCA_005393395.2. NCBI lineage: Eukaryota > Viridiplantae > Streptophyta > Magnoliopsida > Malvales > Malvaceae > Gossypium > Gossypium australe. The sequence goes on along the minus strand of CM016619.1, from coordinate 3,238,059 downwards.
ATATTATTTCCATCGTCATCATCATCGTATTGGCTTCATGTAGTAATTACTAATATTTTGTTATGTTCTTATTCATATTTGTATGATTAATCTAATCTAATTATTTAGTAATTTCCTTATTCGTATTTGTATTTTTAATCTAATCTAATTTACTTTACCAGAATCATGGGTAATTGCTGCTCAGTCCAAATTGGTTTAGAGAATTTCATCATTCGTGGCTTGGATTCCATTGTTGGCCATGCTAATTACGTATGCAAGCTTAAACAAACTCTTCCAACTCTATCTGTTGCTCTTCAAGAACTGAGGGCACTAAGGAACGACATGCAAAGGGAGGTCGATCTGGCTGAACAACGACTATTGAAGCCATTTGAGCGAGTTCAGCTATGGCTTTCAAAAGCAGAAACTATGATAACAGAGGCAGAAAAGTTGATTGCAGATGGCCCTCAACAAATGGATAATTTGTGTCTCGGCAGCTGTGCTTCCAAGAATTGCTTGTCTAGCTACAAGTTTGGTAAAAAAGTGGCCAAAATGCTTAAGAAAATAAATGATCATAGGAGTAACGGAGCTTTTGCAAAGGTAGCAGAGAGTCAGCCTGCAGCTTCAGTGGTGGTAAGACCTGAAGAGCGGCCAATTGCTCAAGAATCCATGATCGAAAAGGTGTGGAGCTGCATCGAGGACAAAGATGTGGGGGTCATTGGCCTCTATGGCTTAGGGGGCGTTGGCAAGACAACACTCCTGACTCAAATTAACAACAAGTTCAGCACCACACCAAATGATTTCGATGTTATAATTTGGGCACTGGTGTCTAAACATTCTGATGTTGGAAAGATTCAAGATAGAATTGGTGGAAACATTGGCTTTTCAGATGCATTCTGGAAGAGTAAAAGTGTTGACGAGAAAGCTGTAGATATTTATAGGGTGTTGTGCAACAAGAGATTTGTTGTATTATTGGATGATTTATGGGGGAGGGTGGATTTGAACCAAGTTGGGATACCAAAACCAAGCCAAGAAAATGGTTCCAAACTTATTTTCACCACTCGATCTTTGGAGGTATGTGGCGAAATGGAAGCTCGAAAGAAAATAAAAGTGGAGTGCTTGGGACCGGAAAAGGCTTGGGAATTGTTCCAAGACAAAGTTGGAGATGAAACTCTCAATAGTCATCCAGATATTCGAAAACTAGCTGAAGAAGTAGCCGAAAGGTGTGGTGGGTTACCTCTTGCATTAATTACAATCAGTCGTGGCATGGCTTGCAAGACAACACCTGGGGAATGGAAATATGCAATTGAAAAGTTGAAGCGATCTTCATTACCGAAAATGGAAAATGAGGTATTTCCACTTTTAAAATTCAGTTATGATAATTTGCCTAATGTGACAATGAAATGTTGCCTCTTATATTGTTGCCTGTTTCCAGAAGATTATTGTATTCCCAAAAAGAGATTAGTGGAGTATTGGTTTTGTGAAGGGCTGTTGAATGAATTTGATAGAATTTGTGAAGCTCAAATGCAAGGAAGCTACATTATCAACTCTCTTCTTAGTGCTTGTTTATTGGAAAATGGTGGTGAAATAGGTGGAGAAGATTGTGTTAAGATGCATGATGTGGTTCGTGACATGGCTTTATGGATAGCGTGTGAGCTTGAAACAAAAGAGGAGAAATTTTTTGTAAAAGCAGGAGCTCAATTATTTGAAGAACCTGATGTTAAGGCATGGGAAGGTGCAAAAAGAATGTCAGTGATGAAAAACCAGATTGAAAACCAGATTGAAGTTCTCAAAGGAACACCTAAATGCCCTAACCTTCGAACTTTGTTTCTTAGCGAAAATATGTTGCAGGTGATCAGCAATGGCTTCTGCCGGTTTATTCCCCATCTAATGGTGTTAAACTTGTCAGAGAATATAGGTTTACGAGCATTGCCTGAGGGAATTTCACAATTGATTTCACTACAATCTCTCGATTTATCCTGGACTAGCATAACAGAGTTGCCAATGGAGTTGAAATCTTTGACAAAACTGAAAATGTTGGACTTGAGTTACACATACGATCTCAGGAAAATCCCACCGCATCTGATATCTAGTTTTTCCAAATTACAAATATTTAGAACATGGTGCACGACAAGTGGAGATCATCCAAAGGAAGATAATGTTCTGAATGGGGACAATGAAAATCTTATAGAAGAGCTGAAAAGTTTGCGGCATTTGAACATACTAACGATACCACCAATTAAAAGCTTGTTTGCTCTAGAAAGATTTGTGAGCTTCCGCTTGTTTCAATGTTGCACCCAAGCACTACATTTGAGGCATCTTAGAGAGTCAAATGTGTTTAATGTTTTATGCTTGGAAAACATGGAGCGTCTAGAGACATTATATTTCGAGGGTTGTGGAAGTATAGAGGAGATTAAAATGGAAAAACTGTCTCCGAATACTAATTATACTTCAACCTTTCACACATTAAGCCATGTTGTAATTAGAGGTTGTAATAAGTTGGTAGATACAACCTGGTTGATTCTTGCTCCTAATCTATGCGACATTTCGATATTTGGGTGTGCAAAACTGGAAGAAATATTGAGTGAGAGAAAACTTGGTGAAATTGCAGATGTGGTTGGAATTCGATATCTTAAACCATTTTTGAAGCTTAAAACACTTGCTTTAGGTTATCTACCAGAATTGAAGAGCATATTTTGGGATGCCTTACCCTTCCCAGGTCTGAAAAGTATTTCTTTGTTGGGTGATTGTCCAAAACTGAAGAAGCTTCCTCTCAACTTAGACAGTGCCAAAGGGAATCAGATCACCATTTTGGGAAGCAAAGATTGGTGGGCAACTGTGGAATGGGAGAATGAAGCCACTCGAGATACTTTTTTGCCCTCTTTCAGATATTTTCCTAAATGAAATGTACAAAATCCTAAAGACTGCCTAGTGCTTTGTTGAATCGTTGTTGTATGATATTTTCATTTTTGACAAAATAACGAGGTTTCCATAAGAGAGAATTACTATATTCATCATCTTTTGTTCCAATACGTTGTTTCTATTTCTGTTTTTGCTATCATTCCACTATTTCAGTCCATCAAAGTTTCCTAATATCTCTGATGAAATAATACTTTTAACATATTTTCAACAGCATTTAAACCAAAATTTATGGTATGCAAATTTATTAACAATACTGTTCTAAGTATACTATGAAAATATTAATTAAAATGTATACATATATCTATTTCATTTGAATAACAACATGGAGTCTTTATGGGTGAAAGTTTTGCGATCAAAATATAAGGTAACTGAACGTTTACCAGAGATTTTATCTTCTAGTAGTTGCAGCTATATTTGGCGGTCTCTGAGGAGCGTTTGGAAGGACATTCAGAGGAATATGGCTTGGAAGGTGGTAACTCGTCGAGAGGTGAAATTCTGGACAGATACCTGGTTTAGGGACTTCGGTCCATTGACTGATTATTGCACTGTACCGCAACCAACATTTCCGAATGCTATGGTCTACGCAGTGGTGACAACAGAAGGCGATTGGAACTGGTCGTGTTTCATTGGTGAATTACCTTACCAGATTATCAATTTGCTTGTTGAATCTTGTCCACATTTGGAAAGTGAAGGAAGAGATATTTGCTATTGGAAGGCGGATGAATTTGGTAGTTACACAGTAGCAGGGGTTATAAAACTCTCAATCAGAATTCTTGGATGGGGGTGGATGCAAAATGGAAAGTGATTTGGAAAGTGAGGGTGCCACAACGAATAAGACAATAGAGTATTGACTAATGAAGAAAGATGCTGAAGGGGATTATCCGATGATAAATCTTGCTATATGTGTGGCCATGTATTAGAAAATATCGACCATGCTCTGATAACTTGTCCATTAACGCAAGCAGCTTGGAAAAGGTTAGTTCCTGATGGTTTGTCTAATGATTTCTTTACCCTTGATTTTGAACATTGGTTACTGGTTAACATTAAGAATGAGGATAATTTGTTAGTTAAGGGGGTAAGGTGGGAAATCATGTTTTTTAATGTTGTTTGGAGTTAATGGAAAGGTAGGAATTTGGAAATATTTGCTAACCAACATCTGAGTACAGATAATACTGTCATGACTAGTTGGTCTTGGGCTATGTTGTCAACGAAAAAGGGAGCGATCTTGCAGGAACAAAATTCCATGGGTTGGGAAAAACCTCCAATTGGATAGGTTAAATTGAATGCAAATAGTGGAGTTGATGTTAAATCTAGTAATGCCATGGCTGGGGGTTTGGTAAGAGATCCGAAGGGGGATTGGGTATTGGTTATCGTTGCAACTTAGGGGTGGGTTCAATTTTGGACGTTGAACTTCAAGTGGTTTTGGATGGGGTTAGAATAGCGTAGGACTAAGGGGTGCGTAAGTTGTTAGTCGAGAGTGATAGCAAGAGTGTTGTGGAGTCAATAGTTGGAATAGGGAAAATGGGAACTCATAAGGTGGGGTTGGAGATTTGTAGCTAGATGAAGAAGAATTGGCAGATTCAAATCAGGCATGTGGTAAGAACAATGAACATAGTAGCAAATGTGATGTCTAAATGGGCTAGAGATTGCGCAAGCAGGTTGCACGTATAAATGGGCTGGATGAAGAGTGATTGCAAGAGTGTTGTGGAGTCAATAGTTGGAATAGGGAAAATGGGAACTCATAAGGTGGGGTTGGAGATTTGTAGCTAGATGAAGAGGGATTGGCAGATTCAAATCAAGCATGTGGTAAGGACAAGGAACATAGTAGCAGATGTGATGTCTAAATGGGCTAGAGATTGCGCAAGCAGGTTGCACGTCTTCACACAACCGCTTCCAGTGGTGCAGGACATTTTATTACAAGATTTGCGTTAAATAGTGGTTATGGTTTTTGGTTGAATTGAAGCTCAACTTTCTCATTTGTAACTAAAAAAAAAAAAAAAAACCCTAAAAGTTGTTTTTTTTTTTCTTCAAGTTGTTTGCTTCTTCTCCCTTATTTTGTTCAGTGAATGTGCTAGCCTTCGGGTTGGCTACTACTCATCTTTTCCCCTTCCCTCTCATCCAGGGGCGAAGCCAGAACAAATTTTTAGCGGGGGATGAATGAAAATTTAGTTTTTTATAGTCTATATCTTTATAATTTTTTAAAGGATTAAATCGAATTTCTATAATTTTAGGGGGCTAAAGTACAATTTTATCTTTACTAATTTAAATTTAAAAAAAATTAAGGGCTTAAATATAAATTTTCCATTTTATGGGGGGCCAGGGCCACTGCCAGCCCCCCTTGTATCCGCCTCTGCTCTCAGCAACCATTTCTTTTTATTGTTTTCCTCATTCACTCTACATGCTTTCTTTTTTTCTTTTTAGTTTGCTAATATGTTTTGTGAGTATCTTCACTGCTTTCACAAGTTATGATGAACATATAACAGTGTTTGTCGTCATTGAACCCCTATTGGCCACTAGTAGTTTCTCTTGGAAAATGAATTGGTCATAGATACTTGAATGGTAGTTGTCCACCGGCTTCTTAATTTGCTTCTGTTTTAAGAGTATTTCAGAATAATAAATTATTTCACAAATTGGTTTGGACTTGTGTTGTCTTTAAGTATTATATGTTTTTTTTTATTGCTTAATAAGTCTTTATTTTTTTAAGTTTTTGTCTTATATTGTACAAGTTTTCGAGTCTTGCTTTTGCATATAGTTTTACTTTTACAAGTGATTTTAGGGATTTTGTCGTTGTTTTCTCTAGTTTGGTAGATGCTAGATTTTTTTGCAATTTTTGCCTGCCATTTTAGACCATCCGGGATTTATTTTCTTATCGTATTAAGTGCTTGTAATCACTTTAAATATATTATGCTTGAGTTGTGATAGAATCAATTATCAATGTGCCATAATATTATATTGATACTAAGATTTAAGCATTTTTTGTGTTGATGAAACTGATCTTTCACCACCTATTTGTTGGTTTTTTCCCTAATTTTATAGTCACATTTATGGAATGAATTGATGAATTTCCTTTATAAAAAATTAACATTTTTATTAAATAAATTTGGATTGTAATTTTTACATTATCTAATTTTCTAAGTAAACTTAAAAAAAATAGAAATATATAGTTAAAAATAATCATATTAATTAAAATTTAGAAAAAAAAAAGCTTATTCAAAGAAAATTCTTCAACATTGGATATAAAATTTAAAATAAGTTTATAGAATTGTTATTTAATATATGTTAATATATAAAACACTAACAAAATTTCATGGTTATAATATTTTTTATAAATGAATAATTTTTATAAAAACTAAAAATATCATAACAATAATATAACTTAAATAAAAATAAAAATATTGTTTTTATAATAATACACATGTTTCATTTAATTAAATATAGAATCATATTATATTTTATCAATTAAGAAAACTAGTATAACATAGACCTACTCATGAGTCAACCCAAGAGAGCCTGCTTGAAAAGTAGGAAAGTTTGAGTAAAAATATAGGCTCAAAAATTTGAAATTGACAAAAAAAAAGGCCTGTTTAAAAAACAGACTAAGCTTCAAGTAAGGCTTTTTCAGTCCGGCCTAAGTATGTAAAAAAAAACTGTAGCTTTCTTTTTGATATTTTCTTATTATTATTTCACTATTTTATTACCATTTCAGTATTATGTTGCTACTATTTTATTATTATTGTATAACTCTTTTATTGTTTATTTTGTTACTATTTTAGAGGCACTTTTATTCGATTAGACTTGAGTAAAATTTTAAATTCATTTTTCAAATCAATTCGAGCCTAAATCTAACAAACAAACATAAAATTTTAGTTAAGCGCATGTAAGCCTGTAGTGTAAGAGTATAACCTAACTTGACTTACATTTTTTTATATTATAAAAAGCCCAAGTGACCTTCCTTGATTTTTCCACAGTACTTGTCTTTAATTGTAATCTTTTGGCAATATGTTTTTTAATAATTTCTAGTTGTCCCTAAGAGTTCATTTAGAAACAATTCCACTCTTCATCCATGCAACCCTCATTTTCATTCCTTCGTTTTTATCTTTTATTTACCTACCTGAATCATGGAGAATTGCTTCTCAGTAAGAGTTGCTTTAGAGAATTTCATAATTCGTAGCTGGGGTTCCATTGTCCGGCATGCTAATTACGTATGCAAGCTTAAATAAACTCTTCCAACTTTAACTGAAGCTCTTCAAGATCTGAGAGCACAAAGGGACGACGTCCAAAGGATGGTTGATGTGGCTGAACAACGACTATTGAAGTGCCTTGAGCGAGTTCAGGTATGGCTTTCAAAAGCTGAAACTATGATAACTGAGGCTGAAAAATTGGTTGCAAATGGCCCTCAACAAATGAATAACTTGTGTCTCGGCGACTTTACTTCCAAGAATTGCTTGTCTACCTACAAGTTTGGTAAAAAAGTGGCCAAAATGCTTCAAGCAATAAATGATCTCATAAGTAAAGGAGTTTTTGACAAGGTAGCGGAAAGTCAACCTGCAGCTTCAGTGGTGGTAAGACCTGAAGAGCGGCCAATTGCTCTACAACCCACAATCGAAAAGGTATGGAACTGTATTGTGGACAAAGATGTGGGGATCATTGGCCTTTATGGTTTGAGGGGCGTTGGCAAGACAACTCTCTTGACCCAAATCAACAACAAGTTCTGCACTACACCGAATGGTTTCGATGTTGTAATTTGGGCGCTGGTGTCTAATGGTTATGATATGGGAAAGATTCAAAATAAGATTGGTGGAAACATTGGATTTTCAGCTGAATCCTGAAAGAATAAAAGTGTTGAAGAGAAAGCTGTAGATATTTATGGGGTGTTGCGCATCAAGAGATTTATTGTATTATTGGGTAACTTGTGGGAAAGGGTGGATTTGAACCAAGTTGGGATACCAAAACCTATTGGGAAGAAACTGAACAACCGAACGGAAGCGAAGCACAACCGGTGTTCTTTCTCTCCCTATAACTCCTGTCAAATATTATGGCAAGCACAATAGCACAAAAATATGTTCTCTAGCAACCTTAATCAACCACAAATCAACCAATGCAACCGCAACAAAAATGATAAATAGAGACACCGGTATTTTTACGTGGAAAACCCCTCTAAATCAAGGGTAAAAAACCACGGGACTTTAGAATCTGATCAAAAGCTCCATTATAATCAAATGTTCAGCTACAAGATCACAATATCAAGCCTATAACAAGCATTCAACTCCAACAAGGCTAACAATATGTAATCTTTAGCAAAAGAGAGAAAAATTGGAGAACATCACCAAAAATAGTAGCTGCTGTAAAATGGGTATTTCTGACGCTACAGGACTCGGATGAAAAATCCAACCATACAAAGTCAATAACACCTTGTCGCCTAGCTGCTGTCAAAAAATCAACTCAATCGAACCACGGATAGACCTCCGATCGAAGAGTTGATCACAGCTGCACCAAACTAGAAAAACTGGTTTTTCTAGCTTCAAAACTCTCTGTTTCTCACTTTTTTTCTCTCCTTTTAAAAATCTGATTTTGGGCTCTCTTTTCACGTTAAAAATTGCTGCCTACCACTCTTTAAAAAAAAAGACAAAATAAAGATAAAAGCCAAAACGAAATTGGCTGCCAACAAGTTGCATAAAAAAAAAGGGACAAAAGAAAATGATAGAAAAACCAAAAGAAATGATGAAAAAAAAAAGTGCCATGTTTTATGGCAGATTTTGAGGGATTCCCACATAGTGGGACCCTCCCAACAAATCTCCCCCTCCGACTATGTGGGGAATGCCTCCATGCCAGAGATCAAACAACATGCTTCAAACTTTCCTCTTGGTAAAGCCTTCGTCAACATATCAGCACCATTATCATCAGTATGTATCTTCTCAAGCTCTAACAACTTAGCTTCAAGAACATCTCGTATCCAATGGTACCTCACATCAATATGCTTAGATCTAGCATGAAAAGTTGAGTTCTTTCCAAGATGAATAGCACTCTGGCTATCACAATACAGGACATACTTCTCCTGAGTAAAACCAAGCTCATGCATAAACTTCTTCATCCAAAGCATCTCCTTGCACGCTTCGGTTGCTGCAATGAACTCTGATTCGGTGGTGGACAATGCAACACACTTTTGCAATCTCGATTGTCATGCCACAACTCCCCCTGCATAAGTGATCAAGTAACCTGAAGTAGATCTCATCGAGTCGATATCTCCGGCCATATCTAAATCTGTATACCCAACAAGAACAGGTTTCTCATTGCCGAAACAAAGTTTCATGTTGGAAGTGCCACGAAGATATTTCATAATCCACTTCACTGCATTCCAATGCTCTCTGCCTGGATTAGAAAGAAAACGACTGACTGTACCAACGGCATAAGCCAAGTCTGGTCTCGTGCAAACAATTGCATACATCAGACTCCCCACGGTTGAAGAGTAAGGAATTTTCTACATCTCTTCCTTCTCCTTTTCTGTGGAAGGACTATGCTTAACACTCAATCTGAAGTGAGTAGCAAAGGGAGTGCTCACCGCTTTAGCTTTGTCCATGCTAAACCTTTAAAGTACTTTCTCGATGTACCTCTCTTGTGATAACCATAATTTCTTGGCCTTTCTATCACGTGTCAATTTTATGCCAAGAAATTATGGTTATCACAAGAGAGGTACATCGAGAAAGTACTTTAAAGGTTTAGCATGGACAAAGCTAAAGCGATGAGCACTCCCTTTGCTACTCACTTCAGATTGAATGTTAAGCATAGTCCTTCCACAGAAAAGGAGAAGGAAGAGATGCAGAAAACTCCTTACTCTTCAGCCGTGGGGAGTCTGATGTATGCAATGGTTTGCACGAGACCAGACTTGGCTTATACCGTTGGTACAGTCAGTCATTTTCTTTCTAATCCAAGCAGAGAGCATTGGAATGCAGTGAAGTGGATTATGAAATATTTTCGTGGCACTTCCAACATGAAACTTGTTTCGGCAATGAGAAACTTGTTCTTGTTGGGTATACAGATTCAGATATGGCCGGAGATATTGACTCGAGGAGATCTACTTCAGGTTACTTGATCACTTATGCAGGGGGAGCTGTGGCATGGCAATCGAGATTGCAAAAGTGTGTTGCATTGTCCACCACCGAATCAGAGTTCATTGCAGCAACCGAAGCGTGCAAGGAGATGCTTTGGATAAAGAAGTTTATGCATGAGCTTGGTTTTACTCAGGAGAAGTATGTCCTGTATTGTGATAGCCAGAGTGCTATTCATCTTGGTAAGGACTCAACTTTTCATGCTAGATCTAAGCATATTGATGTGAGGTACCATTGGATACGAGATGTTCTTGAAGCTAAGTTGTTAGAGCTTGAGAAGATACATACTGATGATAATGGTGCTGATATGTTGACGAAGGCTTTACCAAGAGGAAAGTTTGAAGCATGTTGTTTGATCTCTAGCATGGAGGCATTCCCCACATAGTCGGAGGGGGAGATTTGTTGGGAGGGTCCCACTATGTGGGAATCCCTCAAAATCTGCCATAAAACATGGCACTTTTTTTTTTCATCATTTCTTTTGTTTTTTCTATCATTTTCTTTTGTCCCTTTTTTTTCTGAGTATAACCCTTGACGACCAATCTAGCCTTGTATTGTGGAGATGAAGACTTCTCTTCTTGCTTCAACCTATAAACCCACCGATTCTTCAAGGCTCTTTTGCCCTTGGGCAATTTCACCAACTCAAAGGTATGGTTCTCATGCAAGGATTGAAGTTCATCTTTCATCGCTTCAACCCACTGATCTTTGCATTCACTCTCCATAGCCTCTTCATAACATTCAGGTTCTCCCCCGTCAGTCAAAAGAACATATTCATGAGAAGAATACCTAACAGAAGATCGTTGATCTCTGGAAGACCTTCGAAGTGGAACTGTTGGTGGAGCTATAGGTGCTTGTTGTTGATCATTCACAACATCATCTATGGGAGCATCAAAGTCACCTATATCCTGATGGTAATCAGTAACATCACCATGCACATCATCCTGGATAGGACCTGGTGAAGAGTTTAGGGGAACTGGATTCAAATCAATCAAATCATCGCTGTCTTGTGAATTCACTTTCTTCGTCTTATCAATGTCATCAATGGTCTGATCCTCAATGAAGACAACATCTCTGCTTCTTACGAGTTTCTTCTGAACTGGATCATGGAGTCTATAACCAAGCTCATCTAGACCATAACCAATGAAAATGCATTGTCGAGTCTTAGCATCCAACTTGGATCTTTCATCCTTTGGAACATGAACAAATGCTTTACAACCGAACACACGTAGGTGATCATATGACACGTCTTTGCCAAACCAAACTCTATCTGGCACATCACCTCGCAAAGGAACACTAGGAGACAAATTTATCACATGTGTCACCGTATTCAAAACTTCAGCCCAAAATGATCTTGGCAGCTTTAAATCTGACAACAAACATCTGACTCTCTCGATCAGTGTTCGGTTCATTCTTTCAGCTAACCCATTTAACTGTAGAGTCTTTGGTGGTGTTCAATGATGTCTGATTCCTTGTCGCAGACAATACTCATGAAACGGCCCTGTGTACTCGCCACCATTATCAGTACGAATGCACTTCAACTTCTTCCTTGTTTCTCTTTCAACTGATGCTTGAAACTGTTTAAACACCTCAAAGACTTGATTTTTAGACTTCAAAGTGTAAACCCATAGCTTTCTTGAACAGTCATCAATGAAAGTCACAAAATAAAGTGCACCGCCAAGTGACCTTACTTTTATCAGACCACAAACATCTGAATGGACCAACTCTAACAACTATGATCTTCTATGAGGAGGACGGCTTCTAAAAGAAACTCTTCTCTGCTTTCCTGCTAGACAATGAGCACAATTCTTCAGTGTAGCATTCTTCAAACCCGAAAGTTGATTCTTTTTCGCTAAACAATTAAGTCCCTTCTCACTCATGTGACTAAGTCGTTTATGCCACAACTTAGTTGAGCTGTTATTCACTGTCACATTCACCGTCTCTCGAGAAGCTGAAGCTTGCATCAAATATAAATTTGAGCATTCTTTCCTCGAGCCACAACCAAGGAGCCTTTAGTCAGCTTCCACTGCCCATGACTGAAGGTGTTACAGAATCCCTCATCATCAAGCTTTCCTACAGAAATCAAATTCAAACAGATATCCAGTGCATGTCTGGCATCCTTGAGAGTTAACTTTGTTCCATTGTTACTCACCAAGCTAACGTCTCCCATACTGATAACCGGAACCAAACCGTCATTACCCATCTTTAATACCCCAAAATCACCAGGAGTATAAGATGTGAAGAAATCCTTCCTCGACGTGACATGAAGTGATGCACCAGTATCAATCACCCAACTGGTCTCGTCACATGCTAGATTGACCAAATTCTCATCACAAATGACCAATAGATCTTCACGAATAGCAGTAGCAACACGCTCGGATTTTTCATCATTATTCCGATCGTGTTTATCACCACCTTTGTTCTCTTTCTTCCACTTGAAGCAATATTTCTTGATATGGCCTTTCTTACCACAGTAATGACACTCAAGATTCTTGTATCTCGATCTTGACTTGCTTCGGCTTTTATCTCTACCCTTTCCATCTTTGTCTCTGTTCCTCCCTCTGTTCTCGGTAAACAACACCTCGGACTGTGATGTAGAACCCTGAGATCGTCTTCTGACCTCTTCATTCAACACACCACTCTTAGCCAAATCCAAGGTAATAATACCCTTTGGGGCAGAATTAATGAGCGAAACCCGGAAAGTCTCCCAAGAGTCTGGTAGAGTAGCAAGCAACCAAAGCCCTAAAATCTCGTCATCAAATTTGACACCCATACCAAGCAACTGATTCATCATGCTCTGAAATTCACTCACATGGTCAGCTATAGACGTTCCTTCTTTGTATTTCAACGCATCATTTTCTTCAGCAAAAACAACTTGTTATTGCCCGACCTCGAAGCATACAAGCTTTAAGCTTCTCCCACAATGTTCGAGCATGTGTCTCCTGATCAATATGGTTGTAAACATTTTCTTCAACAAATTGCCGAATAAAGCCACACACTTGTTGATGCTCAAATTCCCATTCTTCATCACTTTTCGAATCGAGTTTTTGAGTAGCAAATATCGGAAGATGCAGAGCCTTCACAAACAACAAGTCCTTCATTTTATTCCGCCAAAGTTGATAATTTATGCCATTCAATATAATCATCTTGCTCGTATTGATTTCCATATTTATTTGACAGAATAACCGAGCTCTTGATACCAGTTTGTTGGGAAGAAACCGAACAACCGAACGGAAGCGAAGCACAACCGGTGTTCTTTCTCTCCCTATAACTCCTGTCAAATATTATGGCAAGCACAATAGCACAAAAATATGTTCTCTAGCAACCTTAATCAACCACAAATCAACCAATGCAACCGCAACAAAAATGATAAATAGAGACACCAGTATTTTTACGTGGAAAACCCCTCTAAATCAAGGGTAAAAAACCACGGGACTTTAAGGTCCGATCAAAAGCTCCACTATAATCAAATGTTCAGCTACAAGATCACAATATCAAGCCTACAACAAGCATTCAACTCCAACAAGGCTAACAATATGTAATCTTTAGCAAAAGAGAGAAAAATTAGAGAACATCACCAAAAATAGTAGCTACTGTAAAACGGGTATTTCTGACGCTACAGGACTCGGATGAAAAATCCGACTGTACAAAGTCAAGAACACCTTGTCGCCTAGCTGCTGTCAAAAAATCAGCTCAATCGAACCACAGATAGACTTCCGATTGAAGAGTTGATCACAGCTGCACCAAACTAGAAAAACTGGTTTTTCTAGCTTCAAAACTCTCTGTTTCTCACGTTTTTTTCTCTCCTTTTAAAAATCTGATTTTGGGCTCTCCTTTCACGTTAAAAATTGCTGCCTACCACTCTTTAAAAAAAAAAGACAAAAGAAAGATAAAAGCCAAAACGAAATTAGCTACCAACAAGTTGCATAAAAAAAAGATAAAAAAAAGATAAAAAAAACAAAAGAAATGATGAAAAAAAAAAGTGCCATGTTTTATGGCAGATTTTGAGGGATTCCCACATAGTGCGACCCTCCCAGCAAAACCAAGCCAAGACAATGGTTCCAAACTTATTTTCACCACTCGATGTTTGGAGGTATGTAGCGAAATGGAAGCTCGGGAGAAAATGAAAGTGGAGTGCCTGGAGCCAAAAGAGGATTGGAAATTGTTCCAAGACAAGGTTGGAGATGAAACCCTCAATAGCCATCCAAATATTCGAAAACTAGCTAAACAAGTAGTCTAAAGGTGTGGTGGGTTGCCTCTTGCATTAATTACAATCAGTCGTGCCATAGCTTGCAAGATAACACCTAGGGATTGGAAATATGCAATTGAGATGTTAAAGCGATTTACATTACCGAAAATGGAAAATGAGGTATTTCCACTTTTAAAATTCAGTTATGATAATTTGCCTAATGTGACAATGAAATGTTGTCTCTTATATTGTTGTTTGTATCCTGAAGATCATTGTATTCCTAAAAAGAGATTAGTGGAGTATTGGTTTTGTGAAGGGATGTTGAATGTATTTGATAGAATTAGTGAAGCTCAAATGCAAGGAGACAATATTATCAACTCTCTTCTTAATGCATGTTTATTGGAAAGGGATGGAGAAGATTTTGTCAAGATGCATGATGTAATCCGTGACATGGTTTTATGGATAGTATGTGAGCCTGAAGCAAAAGAGTAATTTTTTTGTAAAAGCAGGGGCTCAATTATTTGAAGAACCAGATGTTAAGATATGGGAACGTGCAAAAAGAATGTCAGTCATGAAAAATAATATTGAAGTTGTCATTGAAACACCTAGATGCCCTAACCTTCATTCCTTGTTTCTTAGCGAAAATAAGTTGAAAGTGATCAATGATGGGTTCTTCCAGTTTATACCTCATTTAACTGTTCTCAACTTGTCAAATAACAATGCTTTACAAGTACTGCCTAAGGGAATTTCGCAATTGATTTCATTAGAATGTCTTGATCTATCTCATACAGCTATAAGGGAGTTGCCAATAGAGTTGAAATCCTTGACAAAACTGAAAATGTTGGACTTGAGTTGCATACCCTCTCTCAGAAGAATCCCACGGCATCTGATATCTAGTTTTTCCAGGCTGCAAATATTCAGAATAACGAGCTTGACAAGCGAAGATTATCCAGAGGAAGACAATGTTTTGAATGGTGGTAATGAAAATCTTATAGAGGAACTGAAAAGTTTGCAACATTTGAATATACTAAGTATGCTGCCATTCACAAGCATGTTTGCTCTAGAAAGATTTCTTAGCTTCCAACTTGTTTCGGTGCTGCACCCAAGAATTAAGGTTGAGTGGTTTTAAAGAGTCAAATGTGTTCAATGTTTTATGTTTAGAAAATGTGGTGTGTCTACAAACACTAAATTTACAGAATTGCGAGAATGTAGGGGAAATAAAATGGAAAAACTGCACACTTGGGTCTCTCCGGGTACTAGTTACACTTCACCGTTTCACACCTTGACCAGCATTTCATTTCAAGATTGTCACAAATTGACAGACGTGACTTGGCTGATTCTTGTTCCAAATCTAAGGTACCTTGGATTAGTTCAGTGTGTTAAAATTGAAGAAATATTGAGCCAAGGAAAGTTTGGTGAAGTGGCTGATGTTAGAATCCCATACCCTATTCCATTTTTAAAGCTTGAAAAACTTGTTTTATGCAGTCTATGGAAATTGAAGAGCGTATATTGGGATGTCCTACCCTTCCCATGTTTGAAATATATTTTTGTAGGCATCTGTCCTGAACTGAAGAAGCTTCCCCTCAATTCTAACAGTGCAAAAGGGAACCGAATCACCATTGATGGAAATGAGGATTGGTGGGCAGAAATAGAATAGGAAAATGAAGCAACTCGACAGACTTTTTCGCCCTTTCTCAGATCTTATTCTTAGTTTCAAGTTTTAAATATGGCAAAGTGCTTCACTTCTGTCTGATAAGTTTTTATCTCCTGCTTCTATTTATGTTTGGCTATCATTTCAACAATTTCATGAAAGTAAACTATGCAAGTTTTCCTTTGCAAACTGATCAAAAAGTACTCCACTTGTTTATTAAAAGTAAAACTTCCCTAAACAATGTCAAATTCTTGAAACCAAATATGCATATATATGTTTGTGTGGCAATACATATATGCATACTCACCCCAGTTTTGCAGCACAGTAGTCATCTTTACTAAGCTACGCAAGGCGCTATTCTATGGAACACGGCATAATTACAATCTTTGCTAAGCTGCTATTTACATACATTACTCAGAAGAGGGGAAAGTGTATTATAAGGTACCTATAATTCCCCTGCATTTTGGCAGTACAAATTTCCGGTAAGTTCGTTTTTCTGTTAGATCAATTGTTGAGAGAAATTTGTTGCACATCCATAAGGTGTTTTTTGGATTTCAAGCAAATAAAGCTCTGCAGCAATGCTCCAATGCTTATGCCGTTGCCGACTCCAACATGGTTGGAAGGAAGTATTACTATCCACTCACAAGGAACCAATAGGCAGGCCATAAGGAACTTTCTGCTTAATGACTGCACGTTAGGCATGGAGTGGGCTGCACTAGACCCAAACTTGAGCCATAAGCTTCCCAACAGAAAGATTTAGTGATGCCTCTAGTTTTCGAAACGAGTTGAATATCTTCCAAATATAACCCTTCACATGTAAGGCTATCACTGCAAGCAAATCTTATTGCTTCCTCCACAGCTGATGTTCCCTTAATGTGCACATAGGAGATATTGTCCACTTTAACAGCCAATGTCTGCATACTCCAAGAACGATAAGACAGCGTGTAATCCCATCACGACTACAAATTATGAAATTCTTTGCAGGCCTCAAGCATTATAAAGAACCGATACCTGGTTAGCACATGGCAGGTCTGAATCACAATAATATTGATCAATGATGATTGGATACGCTACATTCTCCATCAATATATTCATGAACTTCATATCGGAAGCATAACCGCTACCTCCCTAGAAAAGATATAAGAAAAACCCAGATTTATCAAGCGTAAATTCCATAGTCAGTAATCCCATTTTCCACACACATGAACATGAGACAAAGACATTTATGAGAACTTGATGATACCTGCCATGTTTTGATCCGCACTCCATTCTCGGTGTTGGAAATGAAAGCTCCATCAACAAGTACATTACGAACCTGTGCCCAAGAGTTTGATTTTCCCAAGCTTCCAATGCTAATCGAAGCACATCAAAGTTAATCAACTTACTCATGCTAACCCTGACCTTAACTAGTCTGAAAAATTATCTTACCTTATACCATGACCCGGTCCACAAACAAAGTTTCTGATTTGGACACGAGAAGTATTGCCAACTATTGAAACGCAATCGTCTCCTAAAAGAATAGTGAGTGTAAAATCAACATAAGAAACTTCAATGTTCATATGTATAAAAGCTGTAGAAATAAAAAATGAAAAGACAGAAAAGGATCCAACCTGTTCTTACAACGCTATTCTTGACTTCAACACCACGGGATGAACTGATATGAATTCCATCTGTATTGGGGCTAGTAGAGGGTGCTATCACTTTAAGATTAGATACCATAACCCTTAGACAACTAGTGAATGCTATATGCATCTGTTGACTGTTGACCAGCATAAGATCATGGACTTTCAGATCCTTACACTTGTGGAAAGTCAAAGCCTACATTTCATTTGTGAAAACAATTAGGGGAACATAACATTCCCTGAGGCATGCTAGTAAAAAAGAAGATACATGGCACTAACTAGGACGTACGGTTGGAGCATGCCAACATGGCTGCAAAAAGGAAATCAAAGCCACTTTAAGGATAGTTCAGAGAAAAATATCAGAAAAGAAACATAGATACAGAAACTTGGAGCGTCAATCAGTACATTTGTTTTCTTTCTTTTGCAAGACCTAGCCCACCATTGTTGTCCCATTCCATTGATAGTTCCTCCCCCAACTACATGTAGGTGTTTAACCTCATGAAAGTAAAGCCACTTGCGAGGATTCAAACCATCCCAGACATCGGGGTTTTTTGGAGCAACAATGGTACCTGAAATCTATTTAAAGACAATTCCAAGCGGTAACCGGAAGGAATGTTAAGTACTAATATAAGGAAGAGAATGACATATGATAAAGAAATGTTGGTTATAAATTTACCATCAAAGTGATCTTTGACTTGCAATGCCCACCAAGCTCAACAGGATGAACCAGGTAAGTATATCCAGCTGGTATTACAATCCTTATCCTGCCTGGGAAAGAACATGCTACATTCCAGGCATTTTCAAAAGCCTGAAAAAGCGGGGACATATTACAATATCAGCAAACAAATTTATGTCTAGCAAGTTGGTTAATTTAACATCAAAATGCAAACTTTACATAAAAAAAAAAAAAGAACATTTGGTCATTGCTATATCAGGGTAAAAGTACCATAGAGGCCTTTGTACTAGAAGTCAGATTGCATTTTACCCCCTCCCCTCAAAGAAGGGCAAATTAGTCCCTGTACATTAAATCAAAGAGCAAACCAATCAATCAGTTAAAATTTTTATCCATTTCTACTGTTAAAAATTGGTCCATCTATATTAGCATGAGGTAGATGTGGCACGTCATATGTCACTATCTGGTTATTCCTCAACCACACCGGTTTTTAACAATACAAATAGATGAAAATTTTCATAGAAAGAACCAATTTACTCTTTAATCTATTGTACAAGGACTAGTTCGCCTATATTTTGTGTAAAAGGGAGAAAAATGAGATCTGACTCCTAATACAAGGACCTCCATGGTTCTTTTACCCTATATCAGTTATCCTTATTTAATAAACCAGACTATAGAATGTATACATACAGTTCTACCCAAATTGCTAAATATTAATAATAATTTTCAATTACATTACTAACCAATCAGTATTAAACAAGAAAAATGCTTGGAAGGATATTAAACCCCACCTTCATTCCTCAAACATTCCCAAATTACTACAAAAATGAGATAACCCTGTCCTTGATTATTTTACCACAATCAATAAATTCTTCAATTTCTCAGAAAGGGTACCATTCAACTCACAAGTACACTAAATTAACAACATACTCATCATTTCTAAAACTGAAAATTATATATAATATGAAAAAGAAAAAGGCATGAAATTGATACCCTGGTGTCATTATGGTAACCATCTCCTTTAGCACCAAAATCACTGACAGAGAGAACCTGTTTAGCTCTGGGTCGGATTCTTGCTGATGACCCAGATTTTGGGAGCTGTAAAAGTGAGTCAAATTCAAAGCTTTCTGCATGTACTACAACATTTGAATGCATTAACATAAAACTGCAAATGAAAACAATGATGTTCCATGTTGAACATGAAGAACAATACAAGATTAAACCCAGATTTTTCATGTTGTTATACGAAACATCAAAGCAAAAGAAAGAAAGAAAGAAGAGCTGTAACAGAGATTTGATAAATGGCGTGTGGGGTTTTAGAAAAAAATGTAGGAAGCTTCAAAACTTGGGATGTTTATGGTTTGGTGTCTTCACTATAAATCAAAAGAGATTCTTTTTATTGCCTTTATTTGTTTGGTTTTTAGTTTGCTTTGTTCATTTTATTACTGTTTTGGTAAGGCTTTGTGTTATTGTGGACACACTCTCTGGTAAGAACTGCAAAGATCAGGTTGTGATTGAAACGGTATCGTTTTCAACTATTTTTACAAAGGTCAAATGCTGCTATTAGTCCATGTACTCTGCATAAGATGTGAATTACACTTTAATTTGATCAACTTTAGTCCTTATATTTTTCAAAATTTGAAATTTAGTCTTTACTTAAACGGTAGATTTTAAATTCATTTGGTTAAATTTAGTTATTAATATTTTACTTTAGGTAGAATTATAGATTTAGTCTGTATTCTTCCAATTGATTATTATAAATTCTTATACTTTTTGAGTTTTGAAATTCTAATCTTAACG
Organism: Gossypium australe; assembly: GCA_005393395.2. NCBI lineage: Eukaryota > Viridiplantae > Streptophyta > Magnoliopsida > Malvales > Malvaceae > Gossypium > Gossypium australe. The sequence continues at coordinate 3,218,126 of CM016619.1, read as the reverse complement.
AAAATCGTAGTCGTAAAATCCATTAACTAGCTTTTTAGTGAGTAATACGTACAAATAATAATCGATATGATATTACATATGTGTGCTAATATATTTGTCACGTTAAATTTTAAAAATAGCATAACTTAATAATTTAACAATTATCTTTCATCAAAAATAAATTTTAAATTAAAAAATATAAAATGTAAATGTAAATTTTGAAATTTAAATTTGATTTAATTTAAAGAGCTTTGATTAAGGTGTGTTTTTATAGGTAAATATACATTTTGGTACCTGAACTTGTCTTTAAGATTCGAATAGATACTTAAGTACTTAAGGTTTTATTTTTCCATTTAGTTAACTTGGGGCTTAAACTTTTTGGGATAATAGCATATTTTCCTCCAAACATTGACCAATCTTCTAATGTAAAACCTCTACTTTAAAAAAGTTAATTTTGATACTTGAACTTTGTTTCCATTTATCAATATGGTACCTCCTTTTAACAAAAAAATATTTTATGAACACTCCCCACCACATTATTCACGGCCTCTTTCCAATTATTTAATGATATTTCAGCAATTTTTTTCATGTGATTGGTACATAATTTTGTTAATTTTTTACCTTGAACTCTGAACCTCGAATCCAAAATACTAAATTTTGAATCTCGAGCCCCGAACCCTAAAAGATTCGAGGTTCAAGGTTTGGGGCTCAAGGCTCAAAATTTGATGTTTTGGGTTTGAGTTTGAGTTTGGGATTCGAGATTTAGGATTCTGACTTCGGGATTCAGAGTTCTAGATAAAAAAAAATACCAAAATTATGTATCAATGGCATGAGAAAAAATTGTTGAAATGTCATTAAATAATTGGAAAATGACCATGAATGATGTGGGGAGAAGGGTCCATAAAATAATTTCTCACTTTTAGCTTTGTTACATGGCATTTTGGCCAATAAAAAGGTGACATGTGGCACATTTTGCCATGTCAACAAGCTTATTAACAACTTTAAAGGACTAAAAAATAAAAAATCCAAAAATGAGTAATTAACCAAAATTGAAATAAAGAAAACGTAAAAATAAAAAAAATGAAATAATATGCTAACAAAAGTACACGAATCACCTTATAATTGGACACGTGTGCTGACATGTCAGAAATTAATGCCGTTAGTTAGAGGTACCAGATTGATTAATGACACAAAAACAAGGTATCAAAATGGACATTTTGAAAGTAGAGGTACAACATTAAAAGATTGGTCAAAGTTAAGGGGCAAATATGTCATTATCTCAAACTTTTCTATCCAATTAGATACCTGAATTAGACTTTCTTTATTCTAATTGATGCATGAATTTGACTTCATAGTTCAAATTAACTAAAGCAACTAAGTACTAATTTGGATAAAAAATCAAGTTTAAGTATCAATTTGAACCAATAAGCCAAGTTTAGGTATCTAACTAGACCAAAATAAATTTTAGGTACCAAATTGAAGGTTAAATCCAAATTCCAATACCTAATTTGACAAAAAAAAACTCTAAGTACCAATTTGAACCTTAAAATCAAGTCCAAGTACTGAAATGTATATTTACTTTTTTTTTTGAATTGGTAAAGGTAAGTTAGGCATATTTAGAAAATGGGTGGGGCCCATAATTTTAGTTGGCCATCTCATCTACCATTCAAAATGCAGCCCAAAGTAGGACTGATTAAATAAAATTAAAATTAAAATATTGTAATTATTTGAATTAAATCTAATTTTAATTGACTCATAAATCGATTTGATTGATTTAAAAAACGAATTGGATGAGTTAAACCGGATTTAATAATTTTTTAATAATATTTTATGAATTTTTAATAATTATTTTATTTTAACTATTAATGAAAAAAAGAAAAGAAAAGAGAAAAGAGAGAAGAGAATCATCTTCTTTTAATAAAGCCAAAGCACCATTACAAAAATAAAAATAAAACTCTCTAAAATAAAAGACAATAAAACCATAGATAATAATCACAAGAAAAAGTACTACATTGCCATGAATCTTATAAAAGAAACATGACAAAATGCTTGTGGTGTTCATCATCAAAGCCAGTAACATTCTCTCATTATAATCTCCTATTAATTGCCTCAAAGCACCTACAATGTCAATTCCAATGAAAATATTAATTAGAATTATAATTTTAAAAAAAGAAGAAGAAATATTTAATAATATAAGGTCGAAAGAAATGTACCCAAAAATGGATATAGTAGCATGCATGTGATTTAATATGAAGTTCTATTGTTGAATTCTCTTGGAGCACTGCATCTGAAGCATTCCATTCTGCTAGCAAAATTATGTTCATTGCACCCTAACCTGGTACATATCCAATCCCCTGATTTCCAGCCGGATCGGTTACCTCCGAACCCTCTTGATCGGGACATGTCGAAGTCGAAACCTCCAGCCGACTCGTCCTTGAACGCGCCGCAATTGAAACAAGTAGACCGGCTGGCGAAATTGTGGGTGCCGCAGTTTCCAGCCGTGCAATACCAGTCACCAGGTCGAACGTCCGAGCCTGCGGTGAACCCGAATGTCGAGCCGACTCTAACACCGTATCGAGATTCACCGCAACGTTGGCAGTTGTCCCTCCTTTGGAAGTTGAGGTGTTGGCATGACCTGCAGTTCCAATCTCCTGGCCTGCTCATGTTTTCTTACAAAACAAAAACACAAAACACATTATTAAGATTCAAAGTTACAGATTTAATCAAGAAATAAAATGAAAAACCAACCTTAAATTGGTAAATAAAATGGGAAAAATATGATGAATTTTGGATGATATAATGATGAAGTACTCGAAAGAACCCTTGAAGTAATGGCTTATTGAGAAGCTCTTTATATACAAACACTTCGACCACTGAAAAAGGAATAAATGGTGGACTGTATATGTACTTTTTCGTGTTCTTCACATTTAGCCTTGATAAATTAAATATATAATATAATAAAAAATCTAAAAAAAGAAAAGGGATAAAGGGAAAAATTATGATTCCAAAGACTGGAAATTTTGAACAAATGATTCGGCTTCGACTTCCTTTCTAGGGTTTTGGGATTATATAGAAACAATTTAGCTCTTTTTTTTTATATATTATTTTTTTTTAGTAAACCGATGCATATTTCTTTTGTGACATTAAAGTGGGGAAATTATTCTATATGTGGTTTAAAGAATTAATATTTCGAATTCGAAATATAGTTAAATTTAGTTTAGGTAGTATTCGAATTTAATAGGACGGAGATGAAGGCGGAAATGGGTGGTTCACCTTGTTTAGTACAAGGGAGAAAGTTATCGTGAAGGGTGTTTTGGGCGGAGATAGAATTAGAGTAGCGTTAGAAGTCTCTTTTCCTAGTGAAGTTGAGGGTTTTTATACTCTTAACTGCAGTCCCGAGATGTTATATGTTAAGTCTATTGGTGGGTCAAACACAAGTGATTAAGTGGTTCCCCATCGTAGGCCTAAATAGGGTGAGGATTGGATATGCAGTCAATCACTTCAGATGTGACGTGATAGTTGAGCTCAGCGATGGCGGTTAGTGAATGAGGTCCACATCGACCTACACGATGGTAAGTCGAGGAGTATTTTTGAGGGGTGTGTTTCAAGAGTAAATAGAGCTTTTGTGAGGAATAAATTTGAAGGATGCATTTGAAAGGTTAACTTTGAAGAGTAGGGGAATAACAAAACTCAAGTGAGATAAAAACCACAATGATTCAAGCAATTTAGGGCAAGTTGGCCGTGTAGGACGTGACGGTTTTTTGTTTATCTTGATTTTTATTTCTTTCATTTTAATTTTATTCGATGCGGTAGCTTTTAACTTTGACTCTAACTAAGAAAAAATTTTCTCAACCCCGTCTCAACTTATCCAAAAATTTATAATTTTTTTACCATATCTATCATCAGCCCAACAAATGAGGATCCCACACAAAAGCAAACGGGAGATTCTGTAACCCTATAAGCACAACAAAGCTAACCCTAAAGAAATTTGTTCCATTAAGTGTGCTGAAACCCTGAACATTACACAAAAGGCTCTTTGACCACTGCCCTTTGGACCCTCCTCTTTGAGAAAGGAGGGTGAGAAATAGTTATGGTATTCAAATCATGCCAAGTGTCTCATCAGTCATTCTCAACATGGGTTGTTTCTATTTTTAGTTAGTTATTTATTTTCCAATTTGGTTATTTGAAGATAAAAATTGATTAAATTTGTCATTTTATTATTAAATGATAATGAACGACTAACAGTCCCCGTTAATCACTTTAAAATTAGGATAAATTATTCTAAAATAAGGATAAATTATTTGTCAATTATTTTAAATAAGAGTCGTTCTTATTTTGATCACCCAATAATTTTTCATGTAAATGCACCATTAGTCTTTCAATACCATTTAACGGTGAAGTGATAAATTTGATGAATTTCATTTTTACAAAAAAATTAAAATAACTAAAATAGAAACAACCCTTACTTAAAATGAACAGCGGTATAATTTACCTATAAATTATTAATAAAAATTAACCATTCATTACACATTGCATGTTCTGATCATATCCACTCTATTTTGAGACCATGTCTAAAACTATCTATAGCCCATCTCCAACCCATAAATAGGAGGATAATGCATTTCACTGCACTCGAACCTACATTCTCCTACATTGACAATAATACTTATACTAATCGAATTAAGATTCAATCAACAACAATGATTCACACAATTTTCACATGACAAAGAGAACGAAATGGATTGCATTTTCAATTGACGGTCAAGAATCATGAGAAGTATTTCTTTTTTCTTTCTTGGAATGTAATGAATATTCTGAACATTTAAAAAACCAAAGGAGGGCCACATCCAATTAAATCTAGCTCAATTATTTTGGTATTGTCACTTTCAATATCCTACAACAATGGCAGTCAACACATATAAATGAGAGAAAAATTGTTGTTGCTTTTACGTATATTTGAATATTCTCCTTTTCTTTATTTTGTACTTACTAAAAAGCTCCAATTTGAGTAAAGGAATTCTCCTACAAATTTACTATCAACTCAAAAACCATTTTATTAATTTATTGAATAGGTAAGATAATATATGAAAATATAATATCAAATGTGAGAGAAATTATTTTATAGATTCTTTCTAATTATTTAATAATATTTTATCAATCTTTTCAATGTCATTCATATATAATTTTGGTATTTTTTTTATCATGAACCCGAACCCTGACCTTCACATTAAATTTTGAACCCAAACTCCAAATCTCAAACCCAAAACCTAAAACCTTGAATCCCGAACTCAAGTTTAAAGTTCGATGTTCGGGGCCAGGGTTCGAGATTTGGGATTTGAGTTCGATGTTCATGGTTTAGAATTTAAGGTCAAGATTCAGGGTTAGAGGTTTAGAGTACAAAAAGTATTAAAATTATGTGTCAATGACATGGAAAAAAATTATTGAAATGTCATTAAATAATTAGAAAGGGACCATGGATGACGTGTTGAGAAGAGTCAATAAAATAATTTTTCCAAATATAATGGTAAAACATATTACACTTTTAAAGAAAGAATTCGGTTCAAATATTGAAAATAACATTATTTGAAAGAGTAAATCACGAACCCAAAAAAATTATATAAAAATTATACTTTTATCTTTTTAAAAAATTATAATTAAATTTCGATACTGTAATATATATACACACACAAATGTTACTTAATGAACTAAATAAGGAATCATGCATGAAGAGAAAAAGGCAAATAAAAGGAAAAAAAAGTGAGGAAAAAAGGAAGAGCAAAATGGAGAGTTTCAATAAAGATAAGTATGAAGGTGGTGTGATGATAAATAGAATAACATGTAGTTCGAGGTTTTTTATTTTTATGATTTTGACCATCTTTTTCTTTTTCTCTTTTTTTATGCGGCTACCAGCTGCTTTGCTTTACTATTTCAATTCCATTTTGTTTTTCTTCTCTTAAAATCACTTTTTTTTTTTGCTTTATAATATTCTATCAACACTTTTTTGCTTGTTCATTATCCATGTTTATGACCCCAATTTATCTGTTATTTCATGATTAAAATGAATTTAAAATAAAGCCCATCATTGCAGTGTAAATTAATCTCTAAGCTATTTATCCTAATTTAAATGCAAAAGCAAATAATTAAGGGGGAAAAAAAGAGAGAAATAAATTATAAGAGACGTACGAAGAAGGGAGTGGAGTCCATTCTCTTGAAGAACGGTAAAGGAAGCAGGGAGCAAACTGTAAAGAAAGGGGGAAGTGAGTGGGCTGCTGCTGATTTTATTCGCCTTGGGAATCGTTTCCATGCATTCATTACGACCATCTTAATATTCCCCCTCTCGAAAGCTTCACAATTTTATCCTATTTTCAAAAAATTAGATCGATGGTTGAATTAGTCTAAAAAATTATGTAATTATTTATTTGATTTAATTTTAATCTAGGTTGAGGTTATAAATCTTTACCTAAACTTAAATCAAAATAAGTAATAGATTAAGTTGGATAATTTACCCAAAACTTGAGTAGGTCTAATTCATGAAAAAGCTCATGAAATTAAAAAAAAAATTGAAAAATTCATAATTGGTTGAATTATCGTTTTTATCATGTTTTTTTATCGGTTCAAAATGATTTGTTTTATTTCCAGTTATATATTACCAATTGAACTACGCTAATCACTAATTTTTAATTCAATTAGTCAGTTTAATCTAGTTGTGACAACTTTAATTTTGTTTTGTAAATAACATTTTGTTACTAGGAGTTTAAAACTATTGGTTATTAAAAAAGTTCGACTACAAAAAAAGTATCATAGCACTTCTTATAGTATATTTTAAATTGCATTTTGATCCTCGTAGTAAAAAAAAAAAGAAAAGGACAAATTAATTCCTATGCATTAGATGAAGGAACAAAATAATCCCTCTGTTAAAATTATGTGTTAAATACTTATTTTATCGCAAATACCTTTATTAATAGTCCAATAAGAGTTGTCAAAAGTTCTTGCCCGGCCCCTGGTACAGTCTTGTTTAGTAATTGCTTTTGTTAAATCTCACATGGAAACCTTGATCACACAATTCAACTATGCTTATCAAATTAGCTTTTAAGTCTTTGTACAAGACATTTTTAAGGTTAGGAAATCATTCAATATTAAGTGTACCTTTACTAGTAACTCTACCATTTTTTTCATCTTCAAAGGGCACCCTACCATGAAAGAGCTCACAAGTACATCCTTTAAAATTGGCATATCTCCAATTGTAATACCAAAGGTTTTGGTGGATGCCATCACTTCAGTGTGTAAATGATAAAACATTTATGCTCCTTTTTTTCACACGACTTTTTGTGGTTGTTGCTGAGTTGTGAGAAGCTATATAGGCACCTTGGTAGAACAACATGAGAATAAAATAATTTTTTTCTATTAGGTATTTCTTCAGTTGCAGGACAAAGTAACTACTAGTAGAATAATAGAAATAGACAACAAAAAATTGTTCACGTAGTTCAAAAACTTTTTATATCTGTAGAGTCTTGTCCAGAGAGTAATTCACTATAAACAAATGCAAAATGTGACTTAAGTCCAACTCACTTACCAAGTTGTGACCTTACTCCTATACTTTGAATTAGATCACTCTCCCTTTAAGTCTTTTCTCCTGAAAGCTTAGATTTGTTCAGTTACAATCAATATCAATCTTTAGTTCTACTAAAATAGCCACTTAAAAAAGTCTTAAATGAAGTATCTATTCAATAGGGATCTTCGACCAAATTTTATTTAAGAGAATTTTGATTGTATTGAAAGTTTGAATTCAATCATTGATTGGCTTGATTCTCGCACGTAAAGTCTTCTCTTCACTAATGTGTTGCTAAAAAGTCTTAAAAAATCAATAATTAAAAGTCCAACATATTTGATCAAAACATATCAATTAAATAAGACAAGTTATAATGTTTTAACAGCTCTTTCTTAAGTTGCAACTGATGTTCAAGTATACAATGGTAACTTGCAGTAACAAAAGGTTTGCATGATGTAAAAGAATCAACAACAAAACAAAGTCCTGCATCCTCTTCTTTCAGAACCTAATATCTCATCCAACATTTCACTTTTAGTGCCAAGCTTTTTAAGAACTGCTTTTGTACCATCTACCTTAGTCTTGTGTTTAGATAATGGAACACTTTTTTTTTATCAACAAGTTTAGCCATCTTTGAATTTTTCTATTTGAGACTTGCTACCTCACTAATGAGTTGTTCATTCACATTACACAAAAGATGATCTCATTTGTCTAGCGTCACTTTGTACGTTTCAACCATTTGCATGTCCACATCATCATCGTTGTCACTGTCAGCTATTGTGTTTTCACCTATGGGCACAACACCTTTTAGTTTTGCAGAATAGTTCAGTTGTCTAGGTTGCCCCTATTAGAACACCTTCATTACTTCTATTTGAACTTCCCAAATACAAGATCTTCATCAAATCAGCTAAGTGTTTGCTCTTATACAAATCGAATGTTCTTCTGGTTATGTTGTGGTAAAAGATGTAGCCACAATAGTCGAGACAACAACAATGACATTATGCACACAAAGATTATTAACGTAGTTTGAACATGACCTATGTTTGTAGACCCTTACTCAAAGAACCAATTACAAATAATGATTTAAGTCCAACTGCAACACTAAATTGCAGTCTCACCTTTGCACATCTAAGTGTAGTTACCCCTAGTTACAAATCTAGTCAAGCAATCTTGAACAAATATGATAAATGCACCCAATTTCTCTTTATGTTAAACTCTACAATGTATAACAATCAAAAAGCCAACTTAGTGCCAGAATATTGTGGATGTGGCACATCTTTTGCACAATTTTAAATCTTAACAAATTGAATTTTATTTTTAAAGCATAGAGACTACAAGAGAGCCTTTTACATCTCAAATTCAAAAAAAAAAATTAAAAAAATAATTATATTTGTAAAATTATAATAGCAAATGCTCTAGCAAGTCAAAGCAGAAAAGCTTTGAGGAAAGGATAATTTACATCTTAGGTTATTAAAATTAACATCAATTTTCATATAGGACACAAATCTCTAATTTCATCCAATTTTATCATCATACTTTTTTTTATTAACAAATTAAGTAATTTATGTTAATTTCGTTAAATAACTTTAATGTCAAAGCAAGCTCGGAATGTATATCTGAATGAAGTTTGCCGAGTCAAATTTTTCCATTAAAATTACTTAATGGAATTAACATACAGAAATTAATTTATTAATAATTAAAGTTGATCGACTTGATTCGATAAAATTAAAAATACGTGACATACTTGATAATTGATGCTAAATTCTGTGACCTCAAATGTAAATTACCCAGGTAAGGAAAAATTCAACCCCTGGAAAATGGGTTACTTGGATGGTTGGTGTCCGGGGCATTAGAAGGATTATTAGTAGCATTGTTCATTCCCAAAGTGTTCTTTACTGCTTCAGCAGCTCCTTGTGCCATGTTCTTCATTTGCTCTCCTGTCTGCACTCATATATATATATATATATATATATATATATATATATATATATATATATAAAAGTAAAAGCTGTTAATTAAGAGAAATACTTACCTATTGAGGGAGATCAACTATTTTTGAAAAAAAAATTGAAGGGTATTTTGTTTAGAGTCGATGGATCCCTAAATAGATTATATTGCAATTTTAGACCCCTTAAAAACTATCAATTCGATTTAATCTTTTTATCATAAAAATTTTAGGGTCGCCACAATTTATATATTTATCTTGACCCCAATAAAAAATTTTGACTTCGCCTTTACATGGTAGCACATATTTGAGCCATTTAGGGCTCGGGTTCAAATCCTACCTTAGGAAATGAGGACCATTTCCTTGTGGCCATGTGCACAACTCAATCTAGTGAGACACTCCCACTTTATGAATTTGTGCTGCTCTTGACGGAGTCGATTTGGGACAATATTAGATGTATTGAGAGATCTAACAACTCTTAACACACAACACTTAGAAGATTTTTTTTCGAAAGAATCAGAAATCCCTCGAGATTAATTAATTTAACATAAATTTAGTTTCAAAATGAAAAAAGAAAAAAATTGGGTGATGCCTGTTGAAGTAAGTTGGAGGCCTGGGAAGTATAACTAGCATTTTGATCAGAAGACTGAGAGTTCATGGATGTTTGGCTCATCATCTCATCCTTCTTCATCTGTACAACAACAATATATGTATACTTAAACGTCAAATATAAAGACAACCAGCAAAAATTTTACTCATGTATAACATTTAACACCCGAGTCTAAGTAACATAAGATCAGATAAGAAATACAGAGATATTGTTACCTGAGCTTGATCAGCCATTTCTTCAACCTTGTTTGTAATATTCTGAGGTGTACTTTGGCTTGACATTCTCTATTTAATCAAAGTTTAATTATCAAATTTATTTAGTCTTAATCAATCTATTAAGTGATAATAAAAAACAAATTTATAGCCAACAAATGTACCCTATTTTTATCACTGCTGATCTCAATTCAAGCTTTCATCAGCACTTGGCGAATTGTAATTAATTCAGATTCAACCTTCGGACTTCATACAACAATGGGTAGAAGAACAAATTGCTTGGTCAATAGAGACCCATCGGCCACTTAGCCTACACACTCTAATTTCAGTTTTCACTTTTCTTTTTCTTTCTAAACATATATGTAAACAGCCCAAATTGTCCGGGCCCTAATCAAAAAATAAAAAAAGAAATGGCCCAAATAATAATCTAAACCCTAGCCAAAACAAAACAGAATTTTCTTTCAAAACCCTAGCTAATATGCGCCGCAAGCCACCGCACTAAGCCACTACCTGTTCCACTTTGGTTTGTCTGCCACCACCGCTGGCCTCCAAGAGCACCTGCAAAGAATGAATAAAAAAGAGGAGAAACAAATAACTTAAATAGGGGATTTTCTGTATTCTAAAAGAGGGGGGGATCGGCTATAAAGCCAAGCAAAGAAATTGTAAACAGGGTCTTCTTTTTTTTTGGAAAAAAGGAATACAAAGTACGTTTTTTTTTCAGAATATACACAGATTAATCCAAAGCAGATATCAAGTCGATTGAGGTTTTCATTTTTTTCTTCTTTCCTCATTTCGTCACTCTCGAGCACTGTTGTTTTCTGTTTTTATGCACTATATTCTTTTTTCCTTTTAAACTATAATAGATATATAGATTAAAGGATTTGAAAATATAAAAAAAGGGGGTAATTTTTACCTGTTTTGGGGAATTCCGGCCACCGCTCGCGGTGGCCGGCGACGGTGGCGAGCGGCGACGCCGGTGACGGAGTTTCGCCGGAGGGCTGGTCGGATTAGGAGACCTGCAGAGAGAAAATGAAAAGAGGGGTTAATTTTTTTAGGAAAAGGGAAGAAATGAAGCTTTACAAAAAAATAGGGTTTATAAAGCCGATAGAAACGACGTCGTTTCATTCGGCCCCCAAACGCCCAAAACGGCGTCGTTTTGGGGGCCGACCCAGATTCGACCCGACCCGACCAAAGGATCCGCGTGTTTTCGTTTATTGGGCTAATTTTCCTTTTGGTCTTTCCGCATTTTTTACCTTTCTAATCAAGTTTTTGTTATTTTCACATTTGCCCCAGTAGATTTTCTTAAGTTCCAATTTGGTCCTGTACAAAACGCAGCGCATAGGAGCTAGGGATATTTTCCCAAATGGTCCCCTCTCTCTTCGCGCGCTTCATTTTAGATCCCTAATCCTTTTTTCTTTTTTAATTTAGATCTGTAGTTTTATTTCTTTCTTAATTTAGTCCTCTTTATTATTTTCATCCTTTTACTAATTTCACTAAATTTATTATTATTATTATTATTATTATTATTATTATTATTATTATTATTATATTATTATTATTATTATTTTTACCATTATTATTATCATTATTATTATTATTATTATTATATTTACTATTATTATTATATTATTATGTTGTACATATTATTATTATTATTATTATTATTACTATTATTATTATTATTACTATTATATTCATTATTATATTATATATTATATTGTATATGCTTTGTATCAGTATTATTGTTATCTTATTATTACTATTATTATTATTTATTATTATTATTATTATTATTATTATTATATTTCCTATTATCTCGATCTTTACTAACATCTTCTTGTTTTATTATTATTATTTTAATGTCATCTTTTACTTTTTTATATTTTTATATTATTGTATCTTTTCATTATCAGTATTGTTAATTCCTCGTTTTCGTCATTTCATGTGGATTAACAGTTTTAAATCGTAACCCGACATTTTCTAATTCATACAAAAAGAGGTAATATTTGTGTGTTTGGAAGTCCGAAAAATTACATCCTAACGTGCTGGGTGTCGATCTTTTCGCTCGACTAAATATTCAAATACCCTCTTCTTTCACATGTCTTGAAGATCAAAGATGATTTTGGTGTCAAAATATAAGAGTGTTATATCCTAACGTGCTGGGTATGGTACTTTTATTCCTTTGAAGCAAGTTAATCTTGAGATTCAGTCCTAATTCAATTAACCGTTTTTTACCCTAAATATTTTCGAGTTTTCGACATTAGGACAAAATTAATCAATTTGGTACCAACTTTGGGCGTTGCAAGGGTGCTAATCCTTCCTTGCACGTAACCGACTCCCGAACCCGTTTTCTCAAATTTCGCAAACCAAAATAGTTTTATAGGTGACCCGATCACACCTAAACAAAAAAGATCGGTGGCGACTCCATATTTTAAAAGTCGATTCCCGTTTTAAAAAAACCCCTTTTCGAGGAATGGTTTCGACAGCATGGCGACTCCACTGGGGACTTTGAGGGTCAGGCCATAAATTGATTAATTGTTGTCCTTTTGATTGAAAACTTGGAATTTTTTTTTTTTGGAAAATCATTTTTGACGCATTTGATTGTGCTATAATGTCAGGTTTCATGAAACATTTTAGCATTGCATTGCACGACAGTTGTGGTCATACCTTTAAGTGGGAGTGAGAAACTAAGCTTTCGTGAGGTTTTCACCTCTGCATGGGCTAGTGGATTGCTTCCGGTATACATCCGTACCTATGTGCTTCGTGAGGTTTTCACCTCCGCATGGCCATAGGGAAATGTATTCCCCTGAACTGAACTCGGTCTGTATGAGCCTATATTTGGTGAGGATCGAGGAATCTGCTGGTTCAGGTACCTTTCTTTAGAACCGAACCTCATATAGCAAGCCTTAGTGGTCACCCGAGTAAATGTTTTATTTCTTGCTTGTTTTAAGCTATGTGTGAAATATTGACTTGTTTTGTTTTATTGAAAGACATTTTTATCATACTTAGTTCACTAACGTGCATCATATTGAATGATCGTCGCGGTCTCACATTTAAGTGAGAGTGAGAAACTAAGCTTTCGTGAGGTTTTCACCTCCGCATGGGCTAGTGAACTACTTCCGGGACACATCAGTACCTATGTGCTTCGTGAGGTTTTCACCTGCGCATGGCCATAGAGAAATGTATCCCCCTAAACTGAACTCGATCCATATGAGCCTATAACGGGTGAGAATTGAGGAATCTGCTGGTTCAGGCACCCTTCTTCAGAACCGAACCCCATATAGAGACCTAGAAGCCTACCCTAGGTAGAATTGTACTAAACCCTAGTGGTCACCCAGATAGGTGTTCTATTTCATCGATTATTACTCCTGTACTAACGTGTTTTCTTCTGTTTTGATCGCATTACATTGCATCATCATAGAAATGAGGTGCTGATTAATATTCGATTGCTAAATAGAGGAGTTTGTCATAAGGAATTAAATTTCTTGATAAAATGGATTATAATACGGTGGCCCAAATATAGTCCAAATAAACAACGAGAGAAGGCTGATAGTCCACGGGAGAATACAAGATTTTGGTCGATGATTCAAGCCAACAATGATTATTTAAGAGTCGTCACGTCTTGACTTTTTGGGTTAAGAAGCTTATGAACAATCACAGAGGATAAACAAGTAAAGAGGTACGGCCCGAACCAAGCTACAAGGAGCTAGAAGAGGCATCTACGAAGAAAGTTCGCAAGACATGGCCATGATATCCGGTCACGAAGGAAAAGATTGGTGTTTTGCTTGGACTATGAGGACAAAACCGTATATACAATACGTTTTATGTAAAGAGATTTATTTTCTAAAAAAGTTCTTCTAATGGAATTGAATTCATAATCGGCACCTTTCTTTCTTTTTGCATTCATTCTATGCATTGGCATTGCATTGCATCATCCTAGAAAGGAGGTGTTGATTCGCGTTTGATTGCTAAATAGAAGAATTCGTCATAAGAAAATGTGTTACTTGATAAAGAGGATTATAATACGGTCGTCCGAACATAGTCTAGGTGAGCAACAAGACAAGACATTGCCTGAAGATTCAAGCTGACAAGGAGTGCTCGGAAGCCATCAGGAGATTATGAGCACCACGGAGGATAAGTGAGTGATGAGGTACGACCTAGATCAAGCAACAAAGAGCTAGAAGAGGCGTCTACTAAGAAAATTTACGGGACATAACCATAACATTCGGATACGAAGAAGAGGATTTGTCTGAAGTTTTAAGCTGACAAGGATTGTTTAGGAGTCATCAGAAGATTGTGAGCATCGTGGAGGGTGAGTGACGAGGAGCAACCTGGATCAAGCAACGAAAAGTTAGAAGAGGCGTCTAATGAGGAAGTTCACGGGACACGACCATAAGAAGAGGATTGGTGTTTTTACCTGGGCTATGAGGAAGGGGCCGTATACGCGGTCCATTTTATGTAAAGAAACGTATTTTCTAGACAAATTCTTCTAGTAGGAATGGAATTCATAATCAACACCTCTCTTTCTTTTTGCATTCATTCCATGCATTTGCATTACATCATATCACATGCATTAAAATTTGTAGCAAGACTCTAATTAGGTGAAATTATCTTAGTTAACCCAGAAGACATGGACTGAAGGTTGGAGAGATTAGAGCAAAGGCAAATGTTGATGCAAGATCAAATGAATATGATGCACCGGTTAACCCAATTACTAGTCGAAAGACTTGGAAAAAGGGGTGGTCCAGTGGTCAGCAGTACAGATGATGATGAAGAAATTGTTTATTCCCCGATGAATATCCCGACTCAACCAGATACACAGTCGCATGGGGTACCCATCATTATCAAACCCCAATGTCAGATTAATACCCCGGCACTGTTGAATCTCCCGATGGGCTCATGTTTTAACCCTAATGATGATCAAGCCAAACTGATTGTTCAAGCGGAGGCAAAGGAAAGGAGAGAGCGGACATTAAGGGCCCCGAAGAAGAAGGAAAAGGAAGTGGGTAGTACAAGTAAGTATGACAGGGGCCGTTCGGAGCTGATTTCAGTAAGCCAGCTAAGGATGGAGACTACCAACCTTCAAGGCCCTCTTAAGCAGGATTCCAACCCAAAGCCTAACACTAGAAG
The DNA here is from genome assembly GCA_005393395.2 of Gossypium australe. Taxonomy (NCBI): domain Eukaryota; kingdom Viridiplantae; phylum Streptophyta; class Magnoliopsida; order Malvales; family Malvaceae; genus Gossypium; species Gossypium australe. The sequence continues at coordinate 3,202,704 of CM016619.1, read as the reverse complement.
GCTCCACTTCACACCCATCTCGATGACATACAAGGAGCTCTATCAAAATTTATTTGATGCACATGTGGTGTCTCCTTACTATTTGAAGCCATTACAGCCCCCATATCCTAAATGGTATGATCCGAACGTTCAATGCGACTACCATGCGGGAATAACGGGTCACTCAATCGATAACTGCACTGCATTTAAGAAGTTGGTTGAAAAGTTCATTAAGATAGGAATTGTGGAGTTTGATGATTTTTCAAGACCTAATCATTCTGATGAAGCCGTAACAGAAACCGAGATGAGGCAGAAGAATGCATTTCCTTGAAGAAGGTCATCGGAATCGGGAAACAAGAACACTAACGACGTATCTGTAAAGTGAACCGAAGAATCAAAGTTTCCAAGACCTTGCATGTTTGGTAGTGTTTTGAACAATGGGACTGTGGAAGAGATTCCTGTATTTTTAGAGCTAACTTGGAGTAATGTCCAAAATGCACTTATTGCTCTAAAGCCTAGGAGCAATAAGAATCTTTTTGTGAAATAGGCTTGTGTCCGGAATTGTTATTTCAATAAAATGCATCTTTCTAAGTAAATATTTTCATGCTTTACACTTTTTTTTCATTTTTCATTCATGTCCATATCATACATATAATCATCCTTAGAATCATTTGTTCTTTGGATTTTCTACCTTACACCCACAATGGGTCCCCAGATATCAATGACATGAGCGACGCCTTTACTGACTCAGAGTCTACTTCTGAGTAAGATATTCGTCCAGAGGGATCTCAGGGCTTTGGAGATGATAGAGATTGTAACCTATATCTTGATTTGTTAAAGATGGCAGAGCAAGATGAAAAACAGATACTACCTTATAAAGCATCATTGTGAGCCTAGGAGAAGAGAGAAAGGTGAATATCGAAGCCTAGCCCACCACAAAGACAAAGCAGGACATCATTGAGTTATTCCCGATTCAAGGATGTTTTCACGTGACACGCTTGGGCTACTGAAACGTGGATATGCTGTTAAGACCAAGGAAGTCCTAGAAGAGGTTCATCAGGGTATTTAAAGATCACATGCTAATGATTTTACGATAGCCAAGCTAATTATGAGATTCAAATTCTGCTGGTCCATCATAGAAAGGGATTGCATCAGTTATGTCGTAAATGCCAAATTTATGAAAACAAGATTCATACGTCTCATCCATTTCTTCATAGACCTTATCTGTGTGGGGCATAGAGTTTATTGGGACGACCTCGTCGGAAGCTTTTAGCGAACATTAATTCGCTAAGAGGGTGGAAGTAGCTTCGTAGGCCAACATTGCAAAATCAGTGGTCATTAGAACAAAAAAGGAAAAAGAATGTCGACAACTAAAATGTCAGAAAGATCACATTTAACCGCACAATGTCAAAAGTTTGCGGTCTGTTCAAAGATCAAGTGCCACGTCATAGTGCAAAAAAAAAAGGGGGGCAACAAAACAAGGATTGATTAGAAGATGACCTAAACTGGCATATAGAAGTTACGTTTACCCTTTATGCTCATTAAGTGTCGACCGAGACCTCTGCTGAGGCAACGCCTTCCTCATTAGGTTTTGCCTAGTGAAGTCAAAATCCTCTTTTCCAGGGCACGGGCCGAGCCAAAATTAGATGAGGCAGAATGGATCCAGTCTCGATGTAATCAAGTAAATTTGAAGAGAAAATATTAAAAGCTAGCTATCATGGTCAGGTGATACAAGCTCACAACAAAAAAGGATCGCCTTAGAAAATTTCATAATAGGGCTTCAAAAAAGATTCTTTCCATACAAAAGGGACTTTAGAAGAAAGAGAATGCCAAACTAGGAAGGACCTTATACAGCAGAGAAGGCCTGTTCTACGGAAGTATGGATATGGACAGAGATGGATAGCAAAAACTTGTCCAATTCGGTGAATTCAGATTCGGCCTAAAAAAGGTTAATTCAAAAAAAAAAAGAGAGAGAGAAAAAGAAAAAAAAAATGAGGCCAAAGGCGAAAACCCGCAAAGGGCGCTTTGAGACCAAAGGTGGGTTTGAGTTGAAAACCCGAAAAGGGCAGCTCAAATTTTGATAAAAATGGGGCATACAGTAGGCTCGTTGTGCTTGAAGTAACAATGAAGAGGTATGTTACGTCTTGGAGCATCGACAAAGTACTCTGCATCCCCTAAACACATATTGAGTTTAAAATGGTACTCAAGAAGTTTGAACAGAGAAGCTCAAGCTGCGATATCTGGGGCACCTAGCTTCCATTTTACCCATTTTGAGTCTGTTATCTTTGTCTTTTCAAAATACACTCTAAATAAACTTTCTTCTTCATTGCATTTGCTAGCTTTGATTAACTTGTTTGGTTCGAGCTATGCTCCCAATAAATTTCTGCTTCGCCCATCATTATGATTTTTTTTCGAGCGTTTCGCATTGAAATAACGATTACTGGACTAATAATACTTTCATGAAAGGAGTTTCGTGTAACACCCCTTACCCGTATTCGACGTCGGAATAGGGTACGAGGCATTACCGGAATTACAAATTTATTTATCAGACATTTTATTTCATCTAGCATTTATATTTGAAACCAATCAAAATCAAACATATTATCCCTTAAACATATTTATTTTTCTCATTTCATGTCTCACTTGAATTTATTTCTCGTCTCAACATATTTAATTACCTTTTATTTACATATTAAAGATAATCACATATTTACATGTCATGATAAATATCATTCTCTCGCCGTTTATTCATAAACATAAATTAGTTAATTCATCATATCAATATTTCACATACTATCAACTTATATTTCCTTATATCACATAATTAAAGTTACACGAACTTACCTGGCTAAATTTGCAGAAATACCAAGATTTAAGGGCATTTTGGTAATTTTCTATTTTCATCAATTTTTCAACCGATCTTAATCCAAATTAATAATTTCATACAATTTTGCAATTTTCAATAATAAAATAATCCATTCCATGTAAATTGGTCATTTCCAACATTTTTACAAAACTAATCATAAAGTTTTACTTTTATTCAATTTAGTCCCTGAGCCTAAAACATTACAAATTAGCTATGCTAGCTGAATATTCATACATATTTTCCCCCTCCTCCTCTCCATTCCACATCCTTAATGTATAAACAACACACTTGTAATTAACATTTTCTATAATTTTCATTATTTACTCATGTGAATGTTCAAGCTGTCCATCTATATTATAGTCACTAAATTATTTTTATCTTGAGCCACAAGGCTCCGAATTTCAAACCGCTAATTTTGCCTGAAACTAGACTCACATATCTTCATACCATAAATTTTCTAGAATTTTTGGCTTAGCCAATTAGTACAGTTTATTAGTTAAGTTCTCCCCTGTTACACAGTCTGACAGCTCTGACCTCTCTTCACTAAAAATCAATTATCTCATATTACGATTTTCATATAGTGTTTTTGATTATTTATAATGAAAATAGACTCATTAAGGAATACAAAAATATAAATTATAACTCATAATTATTTTTATACAATTTTTAGTGAATTTCTAAAAATAAGAACAGGGGTTCACGAAGTTATTCTAAACCAGTCTTACAAAAATTTAAATATCTAAAAATATAGACTTCCTTTGCTTGCTCTGTTTCTTTTATATGAAAATAAACTCAATGAGATTTAATTCCATATCTCACTCAACTTCTAATTCAATTTCTACAATTTTTGGTGATTTTTCAAAGTTAGACAAACTGCTGCTGTCCAAAACTGCTTTAGTGTAACATGTTGATTTCTATTTTGTCCCTAATTCCACAATTCATACAATTCAGTCCTTGCTGAATTAACCCCTCAATTGAGTTAATTTTCTCATTTAATACTTTTATCTATCATTTTAAACTATTCATAACCTTTAAAATCAGAATTTTAACACTAGGCCTTAATTTCAACTATTTCACAATTAGGTCCTAAAACCAATTTCCATCAATTTCACTTGATAAAATCATCATATAGCAAAATTAAAGCTTCAAATCAATATTTATTCATTATATTCTTTCAGCATTAATCCACATAAAATTTAAAAATTAACCATAGAATCATAAACTAATGAATTAGTAAGTTGGACTCAATTGTAGAAAGTCCAAAAAACATAGAAATTTCAAGGAGAAAGCAAGTATTAAACTTACATGAAGCTTGAGTATGAAAACCAACTTGAACTCTCTTCCATGACTGTTTTTCAGCTGAAGAAAATGAAGAGAAATGAAGAGAATTCTCCAGATATTTCAATTTGATCCCCTTTTTATTTAGCTAATTTTGGAAATTTTCCAATTTTTCTCCCTTTTCTTCTTTCTCTTCTCTTCTTCTTTCTTTCCTTCCCCTGCTCTCTGCTTCGTTTGGTTTCTGTTTCTATTCCCCCCTTTTTTTTTCTTTAGTTTATTATATAATATATTATAATAATATAATAATATAATAATAATATAATATAAATATATAATATAATAATATACTTTTAAAAAAATCTCAGATTTTCTTATGTTACACTGCCTCAACTATGCAAAATGGTATAATTACCATTTTGATCCTTCATAATTTCTTTTAATCTATAATTTAACTTTTACTTTCATTTCAGTTTAGTCCTTTTCATTAATTTCCTACCCAAACGTTAAAATTTTCTAACGAAAGTTTAATAATAGCTTAATGACACTTCATAAATATTTTTAGAAATATTTATGGCTCACTTTATGAATTCGAGGTCTCAATACCTCGTTTTTGGCCCAATTTTTCTCATTAATTCTTTCAGTTCACAAAATTCACTAATTTTAAAATATTTCTAAAATCACACTTAACTTATAATTATCGATTAACAAAATTTTCTAACTTTTCATCAGATTTAATGATCTCGAATCACTGTTCCGACACTATTTAAAATTGGGCTGTTACATTTCGCATATTACTCTGGAAATCTCTAAACAATACAGGAGTCTGAAACAGGATTATTGCTTAAGATTCACCAAGCTTAAGGGTTGGAAATATCTGAGTCCAAATTAAGGTCATCCCTTCGAATTTTTGTCAAAAATGGTGATTGAACAAAATGACAAGATATCGCATCAGTGATACAAGTCTGACGAAAAATGGGCATTGTTAACCCAAGTACAAAGCTCGAATCATTCTAAAAAAAAATGATATTCTGTATTCATGCGAACATCATGCATGTACATCTGGTTGGGTCACTTAAAAAGTGATCAATAGATGGAAGCTGATACAGATCCTATACCTTTGAATGACATTGGGATGGATTGAAGAAGAAATAAATCTCACATTCTGAAATCAGGGCGGGATCCAGATCCTATACCCCCAAGTCACAATGAGATGAACCTTGAAGTTACAGTGGGGCAAATCTGTTGAGCAAAATATGTGTTTCTCGGGTTCTCAGTCAAAGAATACCAGCCGAGCAAAAGGTTAGCATATTACCCTAATGAACTATGAACGACGACACCTTAAGCAGAGATCATTCTCACGAAATTCTGCATTCATGCACAACACATCTAGTTAGGAGCACTGGATTCATTCCAATCATTACATCCTAATCATTGTAACAAATCATTCTCATGACATTCTGCATTCAGGCAAATGTTATCCATAATACATTTAGTAGGAAGCATTGATTTCATTCAGATCAATGCATTCTAACCATTTTGCATAAACATAAACACAAAACTGATTTTACACGACAGGTCCCCTAGAAGATGTCGTCGCAACATCGGTGAGTTCGAAAATCTTTCCTTCCAAAGTGAAGCGGACTAAAGATAGCAGATTTGGCAT